>CM048819.1:46596652-47196652 GCA_026586065.1 Dioscorea zingiberensis | reverse complement strand
GTCATGGAACCCATTTGCTTCTTCGTGACCTCCAGCTACTTCATGGCCGCCTATGCCTTCTTTCTCCGGACCTCTAGAGAGCCTTCTTTTCAGAGCTTTTTTGAGGCTCGCTTTGAGGCCAAGCTCAACCGTCTCATGAAGACACATCACTTTGACGTCAAACGCTTCAACCAATTAAGAAGGGCTAGTTCTTAATCCTCCTTCTCGATCAATAGATCTCCGGAGATGAAGATCCATTGATGGTATTTTTTTTTTATGTCAATGCTAGCTTCATCGTTTTGCAGAGATCGATCAGTCAGTTTTTAGATACATAGATGTACACTGGATCAGCAGAGATGGTAATTGGAGGGTTGCAATATCTGTCCTGGTTTCAGTTGTCATGTATCAAGTTGCTCTCTTGTAGGATATTATGTAATTTGAATATTGTTGCTTCCATGTTCTGCAGAAATCTTATTTGCTCATGTATAATATCTCTGCCATTTTTTTCCTTCTTATGTATATGTTTGTTACTAACTAAACAATTGATAGTGTCTGAATGAATAAAAAATTATTACATTGGATTTGGTAATATACTAATATTCCCCTCTAACTTTAATCTAAATTAGGAACCAATGTAGAAAAACTAAAAAATAGAAATTTGAAGGGATATGCAAGTTGTGTTTGGTTGGGGAAGCGGAGATCAAAGTGATTGAAGTGAAGTGGATCATTTTGGTCCACTTCCATCAATTAGTTCATAGAGGTGGAGTTCGAAGTCAAAAATTGAATTTTATGAACCCTCACTTCAGTACTTCTGCTAATAAAAATAAAAGGGTAAACTATACGATTAATCACCACTTATTCACGCTGTTTTATTTTTATCTTTTAAAGTTACGATCCAGTCCACTTTAATTTTAAGATTCTACGCTTTTAAAGTCATCTACTCGTTAATGCGACGCACGCCTATTTCAAGATTGAAGATGTTGAAGGATTTTTAACCGTATGGATGGGAAGATTATCAAAAATAAGCTTTCACAATTTTCATACAATTTGGTAGAACCGCTTTGGCCTCCCACTTAACGGTTCTTATTTTATAAAAATCAACGGTCCAATTTCAACCGCTAAGTGAGGCCCAAATCCTACCAAATTTTATGAAAATCGATGCGCTAAATTTTATTTTTCGATGATCTTCCCATCCATATGATTGGAAATCCTTCAAACATACTTCAGGATTAACACCATGAGATCGGGTGATTTAAAACATGTAATCTTAAAGTTTGAATGATCAATCGTAACTTTTAAAGCATGAAACACTAAAATTAGTAACACACAAATAAGTGGGTAACTGATTGTGTAGTTTACCCAAAATAAAATCAAAGTGAGAGTTCGTTAAATAAAATTATAGGTTTATTCATTTTATTAAAAAATATATATATAGGAGTTCGTTAAAATCGTACTTATATGGGCAAGTATATAAAAGTGCAACTATTGAGATCAATTTAGGTGGTGTTTGGCGGTCGGGATATTGTATCCATGGATGATTGATATCCATGGATGATAATATCCATTGATGGGAAAATTTTAAATGATTGTTTGGTTGGTGGGGTGAAGGAGATGAATAAACATTTTTGGATGTTTAAATGGATATAGATGAGTATTAAAATAATATTAATTTTTTTATAATTAAATAATTAATGATATTTATATTAATTAATAGATAATAATAATTTTAGTTCTAAAATAATATTATATTTATATTTATTATTAATATATAATTATATTAATTTAAAATTTATTAATTAATATTTATATAATATTTAAAATAATGAAATATAATTCAAAATATAATTCCAAGTGGGAGCACATGGGCGCTCATCCGCGTTTGGAGGGACGCCGCCCATCTAGTTTTGAGGGATGAGGGTCATCCCCATCCCTTTTCATTTGAGTGTCCAAACACTCAGATTTCACTGGATTTCACTGTAATCCAGGATATCCCATCCTCATCCCGGGATATCCTTGCTACCAAACACCAAATATCATTTCATGAAGTAATCCATATGAAAGTTCGACTTTCTACCTCCATCACTTCGATCATCCCATAACTGGCAAATGATCACAGGCCTAAACCAAACATACCATAAATATTGTTTTTTAAAAAGTATAAAGTAAATTAACTTTTTGCCAAGGTCATGACAATAACATACATCTGATCTTCTGATAATGGCTGGAATGGGATGAGTGGACTATAACGTATTCATTCCTGGCACTCCATCGAGAGGAATTGCAGACATTGCAATATGCTCGATCGGCTCAACCTTGATGATCCTAAGACATGCTTGTCAAATGAAGATAGAGCATCAATACCAATTATCTTCCAACTTGTAAAACAACAGGGTCACGGCTGCATATTTTTGAGACATGATTGACCTCATGAGATTATGCAGCAAAAAGCATGAAAATAAATTCTCTACGGCCATCAATCAATGGTTCACATCACCATCTTATTTGAAAGCTTCACAAATATATATATGATTTCAATAAAGATTCTCAGAATTGATGCTTCATTTCTTTTCTTTTCTTTTCTTTTTTTTTTTTTGATAAAATTGATGCTTCATTCCTAAGATGAATGAAGTATATAAATCTAGCATTTTATATATTGATGGTGAAATAATAGTATAGAGAAACAGAAAGCTGGCTAGCTAGGGTTGAATGTCAGGGGAGAGATTCTTCCCTTCATTGAACTCAACGCTAGCTTTATATATATTCTGATTGATATTCTCTCTATTTGGACAACAAGAAGTACTATGCTTTGCATGATATGATGCTCGATAGCCAATGGAAAGGTGAAATAATGCTATAATGGATGCTCTCTCTTCCCATTGGTTATAATTCACAAAATCAATCAGATATATTTTCTTGTCGTGCCACAGGTCGGCTGGCCCGTGTGTCGATCTCCCAGCCCAGCCCAGCCCAGCCCAGCCCGACATAGCAGGGTGGACAATGCCACGGCCCAAAAAGAAAGTTATTCAACTTGTTTGGGTCTGAATGGATACACGAATGGTCAGAAAACAGAGCTTTGATTGCTGCTTGTCCATGTGTAGAATTAACATGATGCATACGTGACGTTGTTCAAATTTAGGATGAATATATACTACTGGATAATCTTAGAAAGGGCAGTTTGACGTGGACAAAGGATTGAGTATTAATTATTAAATAGCCCTCCCTGCAGATGGTGGATGCCACCTTAAGGCCTTGTTTGTTTCATGGTTTGCCATGGTTTCGTAATGTATGGTATGGTTTACTTTCTTGTTTGTTTTCATTTCCATTTAGATGGTATAGTTTTCTATGGTTTTTTGATGGTGTCCAATGGTTTAAAAACTTCCATTTTTGTTGGATTTTTCAAACCACCGATTTGGTGGTTTCTCATGGTTTTAATTTTTTTCTACCAAAAATATCCCTACCAGTTTACTTCAATCCCTTCTTCTACCCTAGCAAAATCAAAGAAAATTATGATCTCCCCCAAAAAAAGTCTTATCTTTTGTTAATTTTGTATATTAATTTTATTATAATTTTATCAATTTTAAATTAATGGTTAATAATTTGATATATATTTTGTTAGATTTTAATAAAAATTATTTATACTTTAGTTGAATTTAATTTGTGATCATAAATCATTGAATTTAATATGGTTTTTTGCAGGTGTACCCGAATAAAACATAATTACATACATACTTCTAAATAATAAGTATAATTACGTATATACCCCTGGGGTTAATCAGATGAAAAATTATCAGTTAACAAACGGTAAACATGTGAAATAACCATTATACCCTTTACATATATACCCTGAAAGTTTTTTGACTGTAAATTTACAAATACCCCCTTTAAAAATATGAAATTTAAAATAGCTAAGATATATAAAGAGAATTATTTTGGAAATTTTCCAACGCTTAACTAAAGTTGTAACCATGGTTAAGATAATCTTATTAACTTCTATCATCAAAACCTAACAATAGTGGCATATCCATAATTCAACCCGTTTTTCAGGGATATACAAGCAATTATGATTTTTTTCAGGTGTAAATATGCAATTATGAAACTTTGAAGGATATAAAACCAATTTTTTTAATTTAACATGATTTCATATTAATTTGTGTTTGAGGGTATTCTGGTCATTTTATTATTTCTACAACCATACTATACCATCAAAACAAACACAAACAACTAATTAACCATACTTTACCATACCATCTTTCCAAACATGATAAACAATACTTACAATACCATACCATACATTACGAAACCATAACAACCAATCATCCAAACAGAGTTAAGGTGAGCTAGTAGATGCAAAGCCGCTGGTAGTTGCTATCCATTATTACTATATGAGTTTATGACTTTAGATGATTTGACTAATAACTGCTGCTTCTTATACATCCTTCCCCTCCCAGCTTGATGAGTCAGAGGGGGCCGGTTATTGAAATTTAAGTAAAGTTAATCATAGCGATTAGATGGTCGTCCTAATAATTTTATATTATAATATAAGTATAAATATTAGTTATTACATGTTCAAGCAATAAGTCTGGGTGGTGTAGTTGGTTATCACACCTGTCTCACACACAGGAGGTCCCCGGTTCGAACCCGGGCTCAGACAACTTAATTGTTAATTTTTTTTATTGATGTCACAACTGTTTAGTAACTGATTATAACTTAATTATTAATTATTAATTAGCAGGCCCAAAGACTGCTGAACCCTCATTCCTTTAATCATACTCAAAAACATAAAACTATTATTATTGTTCACTCATTCCAACATGAGCTTTCTTGAATTTCTCAAGACTGAAGGTACTTACAAATAAAGTGATAAAATTTCTCTTTTTTATTATAAATATATTTTTCCTTTTTAAAAAATGGTTACTTTCTTTTGTTGTGGCCATAAGAATATATATGTTGATATAAGACCACAGAGATTAGAAACTTTTTTTGGTACAAAAAGAGATTAGAAACTTTGATGAGGCTGAGCTACTGCTGTTGCTGGCCTCTAACTCTTAACTCCTTATATGAGAAACACCAAACACTAGAGAGAGAGAGAGAGAGACCCACCCCACCCCTCCTGCAATAAATTAAATCAAAGGACCCTGTGAAGGAAATTAATGAGTGAGGTGTTTCCTTTTTGCTGCAGTTGTTTGGCCTTGTTAGTGTTAGTTAGGTCACCCACCAGCAACACCTAAAACTCTCTCAGGCCAACATTGGCTTTGGCCCCCACTTCATCACACGAGTGACTAGTAGTCTAGTGTAGTATGTTGTGTGTGTATTCATTCCATTGGGACCTCTCCTTCTTTGTCAATGTGGGATGAGTGACTCTCAGAGCTGAAGGACTCATCATCTCAACCCACGGCACGCTTTGAGTGAAAAATCAACAAGGAGATCTTTTTTCCCTTTTTTTCTTTTTTACGTTTCTTTTTATGATTTATGGTTTATGGTTTAGGGTTTATATTAGCCAATTATAGTTTGTCGTTGGAATGTCACCTTCATGCTTGTTTCTTTTTTGATTTTTATTTTTTTATGCAAACAAGAGGACTTGGATGGTAGATTTGTTGATGTAGATTAAAATCAATTGTATACATTTTTAATTTCTGGTTATCTGTTCATTTCCATCTCGTGTTCATGAACATTATATTACATATGGTTCTTTTTTAATTAATGAAACATCATCATCAACTGTTTGTCTGTCGGTGATGGCTCTCATAAGATTAATGCATCCGTGATCCCAGTCTGTATGGTGTACACATTGGCTCTTTTGTGATTGAACTTTGTTGTCAACCTGACTTTGTTTGAGATGTTGATGCATTATGTTTGTTGTACAACCACTTGAAAGAGATCTCTGATCCTCCTATGACTTTTGTGTTTTTAATATTTTCTTGCTAGACTGAGCTAAGACAATTTTGGTTTATTAAGCTATGTTGCACTGTTCTCAATTTTAGCCTCCTTGCCATTTTAAGCCGACTTGAAACAAGAATATTTTCTCTGGTGTTGAAAACAATCTATTGACATTGTGGGCCAATGATCTACTTTGAAATTTCAAAACGAACACATTTGTCAAACTTTTCCACTTCTGTGGCGAATAGTTGAATTTGGCCAAGAATTTCAATGAATTCAACTTCAGCAGAGGAAAACAAGGGAAATAATGGCCTTGGTTTTTGGTTTTATGTAATGTTGAAGTCAAATCCACTCCTTCATAGTTCTTTTTTAATTTATTTATGTTAGTTTTTTCATGCATACTCTACAAAATATCTCTAACTTATAAGTTCACAAGCGGCTGAGCGGGAAGTCGAAAATTGGGAGAAATAAAGGCTCTGAGAAAGAATCCTGGATGGAGGTCCATTTTAAAAGGCAATGATGACTCCCCGGTCGATGAAGGTACAAAGCCATGCTTGAGAATGGGGGTGCACCATCGGCAGCGCCGATCTTCCGTAACCAAGCGAACTTCAACCGGTATTGTTGAGGTGTGTGGGAACTGGTTGCAACATGGCCATGTAATGATGAAATGTAGACGACATGAGGTTTGTCGACATTGCAAGCTCATGGGACAAAGGAAAACAAAATGTACAGTGACCTCACCGAAGCTAGCTAAGATACGACAATCAAGGGAGGAGTAGTCCCGTAAAAGAAAGGGCAAAGCACCCGTGGACAGAGGTGATGGTAATGGCACCTTCAATCGAGTAGTAGAGGGAATGGGAAGACCGAGAAATTTCTCATCGGAGATCCTCGCCGGAAGCTGAGATGCACTTTGTCTCACTAGCCCTTGACTCACAGATACTAGCAGAGAAGTAGAAGCTCTGTAATATCTCCATCGCAATAAGCGTGCAGACCGCGGAAGGAATTTGCAGACCACCAGGCAGAGCCAAAGGCCTTCGATAAGAAATGAGCTTCGGCTGGACTGTGGTCGGCCATACCATTAAAAGATGGGAGGCTGGTGTTCAGGTGCCCCTCGTCAGAGTTAGCTAGAGAGATAGAGAAGAAAGGCAACATCAACTTGCAGGGATCTACAGTTCGATTCGCACCATAGACAATTGACCTTGATTTACTGAAGAGGGTGGATTGAGAGCTAAGGTGGATCGTCGAAAAAGGCATACCTCTCTTTTGCAAAAACAGAGACACAACCACGGGAGGGGGGTGGGGCGTTTGCCGACCACCTCTAGGCAATGGTGCAAGTTCGGATGAGACGGTGTCTGCCATGTACAATCAAGTATAGTATTGGTAGTCGCCGGCATACAGTAAGGATAGAGCTGGAGCAAGGCCAGCGTCCTCTTCCATAGGGTCGGAGTCAGAGAAGAAGGGACATCCAACCGGAGGAAGCTCTACCTGAGAAGGGAAGAAGACGATAAGAGTGGTGTTACCTCGCGGACCGACGAGCAAAGTCAACACTAACAAGATACAAAGGGAGAAAGGACAGAGTTGCCGCGTAGTTGTGTAGGGTACCAGCTGCATCGGCGTGCGCAATGTAGAAAGGGGCATAGGCCTACATTTGGCCCAACTGGGCCCGTAACCAGGTCGGCAAAACCCGCCATGTCAGTCGACCCGACGGGCCGGGCCAGCAACCCGTAACTAGCATGCACTATATATAGCGGGTCCGGTTACAAGTTGGGATTTTCCCAACCCATGAACCGGAGGGTTAACCCACCGGGTTGAACCAGCAAGTCAACTTGTCGGGTCCGCCGGCTCCGAAGTTGGTGAGTTCAGCGGCTCCACAGCATCGTACTGGATCTTGCAAAAGACTAAGAGTGGCAAAAAGCCCGAGTGGGGCTCGACCTGCAAGTCGTGGCACTTGATCTTACATGGTCAACCACGGGGCCTGCTTGAGGACGGTGGGGAGGTGACTGCCGAGGATAGGTCTGCATTAGCGGGGATAAATGAGGAGGGCTCCACTTGCATATCCACGGAATTGCTCATGGGCTTCTTTGGGCGACCTCGTTTGCGCTTCTGGTCGGCCATCAATGGAGGATTGGCAGACCAATGAATAGGGTTTTTTTTTTCAATTATCTTTTTTTAAAAAAAATGAAAACTGGCGCGTTACGACCCGGTCCGCCAGTTCTTGGGGGTGGCCCGGGCCAGATCTAGGTCACCCAAAGGTGACTCGAAACACGACGAGTCCATTGGGTCAATGATAAGTGTTCACTTTACCTTATTTCCATATCATATTTTCATACACTTAGCATGTGATTTTGATGAATTGTAGCCTGTCGGTACTTAAAATGTGAGGATTTTGTGAAACAGGGAATACCGGGGGCAATTTAATAGAAACTTCAAGTGTTGAAGCAACCTGGAGGATAAATCAATCAAAAGAAGCTTAAAAGACATACTCCAAATAAGAGGATGATCAAGCGGCAATTAGGAGTGTTCCATGACAAAGAAGCAAAGAAAGAGAGGAGATAGGGCTGTGAGCATCCTGAAAGAGCAACAAAGATCAGAATTTTATTGGAGGAGTTACAGGACTCTAAAATCAATCTCCACCATTCAGATTGAATAACAAGGAGTCAAGAACACCCAGTTAAACATGTCAATCCGAGGTGAAAAGGTCATCCGATCGAACACTTGATGAAGACTGCACAGACCCAAAAAATCCAAACGGGACAGTCTGGAATCCAAAAGGGACCATCTGTCCCGCAGAATGCCTAAGTAAAAAACCCAAACTAGGCCGTCCGGAACCCAAACAAGGCCGTTCAGAACCTAGACAGACCTGTATGGTTCGTAGGACACTTGTAGAAACCCCAGACGGAACTGTCTGGAATCTAAACGAGACAGTCTAACTCTGACCCGAACCTAGTTATCTGAAGCTGACTAAACCTGAATACATGGAAAAACTTGTCTATCCGCCCCCAAATGTGAAGGGACTATAAATACAGAAACCATATCTTGGCCTTTGGTCGCTTTTTGGCTGACTTGGAGATCTTGGAGTTCATTGATGGCTAGGGTTTGAAAGGATCCTCTTGGGAGACAGCTAGGGCATCGAAGGGAGACATTGCTGCAGATCCATACGTGCCTCAATAGTGGAGGAAACATTGGAGGGAGGTTTAATTGTGTTTATTTTGATGTTTTCTCATTCTATTGTATTGGATTTGTGTTCCCCTTTCATGGGAACTAATATTCTAGTATTTTGGCATGTTGAACCCTTGGGTTTGATGTTTATTGTTGACCTTGGAGTTTAATGATTAATTAGTTATTTGTCTTTAATCTTGAGATCTATTAAACGTTAATCTTTGCATTGATAACCTATGTTTTGACAGCCCGGGTTATTCAATCCGACGTATCGGGGGAAGAAGCGAACGTCTCCCCGTGTACGGGCATACCTTAATAGAGGGGATTACCAGTATGCCGAGAGATCAGGCACTAAGGAGAGCGATTCTTTCATATGTCTTATTCCCGTAGTCCATCCAAGAAATAGATTTCCTAAAACATACTGCAATGATATCACTAAGTTAGTAATTCGCCTTGAGAGAGGGAGTGAAAGCACTTTAGGAATCCTTGGTCCAAATTATTGCAACTATTAGCTCTAATATCCCTTGTCTATCTCATTAAGAACCCAAGGGGATTCATTGCCTAAATACCCCCTTCCTATGATTGATTTATCCCAAGATTCAATCCCGTCAGTAGTCATATCCAATGTTTAGGTTATTTTAGTTTAGTTCTATTTTCTCTCACACCACATATTTTTGATATGCTAGATAATAGACAGACGGTTAGTATTAGTATTTCTCGGTCCTTGTGGGTTCTACATCCGACTCTTCTATAATCCACTTTATTACGTAACACGACTAGTGCATTTACGATAATATCGGCTCGATTAGTCAACCCGGCCCAGCGGGCTCCCACTGTACGCCAAGCCGGCTTTGGCTGACTCAGACTGGAGGGGCCAAATCAAACCACATGGCGTCTCCCAAGAGAGGTCTTCTAGCCCTCCCATTTTCCATGTGATTCAGCATTGACAGGTGTCCCAATTTGAGAGGCAGCAAACAACAAAAGTGTCACAAAGACAAGGGTCGACTACCTCTAACAACAGAAGAGATGTAATTGGTACGAGGAAACCGGTTTCCTCAAATGAAACCAGTTACACTGTATGAGGAAATCCACACGTATCACGTAGGGACCCAGTGCAAACCTCATAAATAGTCAGACGCGATTCACAGAAGTCAAAGACAATCGTTTAAACACTTTCTCCAAAGGAGGGACATGGGGAACGAAGCGAGAAAATCCCCACATTGATCAGTAGCAATGAAGGAAACCACTTGACAAAATTGGGAACCAACATGTCGCTCATGGAAGTGGATATGGACGACTTGGTAGCAAAATTAGCATCACCTGGTGCTGAGTTAGAGAAGAATGTGGAAGGGAAAGCCAACGTGGAAGCCAAGCCGAATAGCCACATATACAAAAAAGTGGAAGATGAACTAGATGCCATGTGGAGGGTTGAGTTGGAGTAGGGTGGGTCCCACCTTACTGACACATCAGCAAACATCAACAAGCTAGTTGATGACGTGGTAGATGAAACTCCATACTTTAAGAATGACATGGACTTGTTAGATTATGTAGTAGAGGCTGAGGTGGCAGTGGTTGACGTATCATCTGATATGGCAGATGAGGAAGTAGATTTTGTAGATGTAGCGACAACCTATGAGGTGGTAATTGATGATGTGGCATGTGCTGACGTTTCACTTCTTAAGAGTAGCAGCAAGTTG
Source organism: Dioscorea zingiberensis (assembly GCA_026586065.1). Lineage (NCBI taxonomy): Eukaryota > Viridiplantae > Streptophyta > Magnoliopsida > Dioscoreales > Dioscoreaceae > Dioscorea > Dioscorea zingiberensis. The sequence goes on along the minus strand of CM048819.1, from coordinate 47,185,940 downwards.
AAAGTACCAATAAATGGGTCCAGGCCGGGTACAAACCTAAGCCCAATAGACTCGATAGCAACCTTATACAAATGATAAGCTTTTCAGCCCGGATCCAACAAGGCCCACCAAGAAGAAAGGAAAAGAGCCCATTGAAAAGGAGAAGAACAATAACATGGAAAACCTAGGGCCGGGCCACCTGGCCCGGAGCCAGAAAATGGTGTAATTTTAATGAAAAATGGGATGAATCTTGATCTCTCCAACCTTTCTCTTAGATTCTTCCATGGCTAATGGAATTTGATTTCTGACAAAACATGTGAAGGAATCAAATTAAGAGCAACCCTGGCTGAACATGGGACCACAGAAGATAAACGGTAGGAGGAACCGGTCAACGGAGATGCAAAAGAAATCCAATCTCTAGATAAGGAGTCCCTAGATTCCCCAAAGAAAGTCATAAGGAGAAGGGGAAGCCCACACAAGCCCCTATAAGCAAGGTTGGAGAAAGAAGGCTTATCATGGTCCCCCCTACTTCACTCAGGAGAAAACAAATGGTGCGTGACCCCACCTATGCCAGGTATAAAACAAAACCTTACTATTGTTCTGCTAACTCTTTCTGAATGGCCCAATAAGGAACTTCTATATCAGACACCTCCTAGTGGGGTTGACCTAGGCCCCTCAGAGGAGAAAAGAGTATCCTACCTTCAGCAAGAAGAAGAAAGGTGTGGAAGGGGGCATCTAAGCCCATCTAGTTTCTAACTCCAGGGCATGTTCTGGTTATAGTATGAAAGTAATATCATGGAATGTAAGAGGCCTAAACAAAAGAGAAAAGAGATATCTCATCAGAGATATCTTCCATCTTCACAAGCTGATATTTTTTGTCTGCAAGAAACAAAACTATCTTGCATAAACAAGTGCACATGGAGAACTATAGGAGGAAACCTATATGACCAATGAGAAGCAATTTCAACTGCAGAAACGAGGGGTGGATGTTGCATTGGCTGGAGCAGTGCTCGCTATAATCTCAGAAATATGTTCGAAGACCAGTTTACAGTCACGGTGTTGCTGGAAGACAAAACTAATAATAATACAACAAGAATGATAACTACAGTATATGGCTCGTACAAATCAACACAAAAAACGGAATGTTGGGTGGTGCTCAAGTCAATCAGAGGAAGATGGGATGGGTCATGGCTGCTTTGTAGAGATTTCAATGCAGTACGATGCCTAAAGGATATCAATACATCATCCCACAGTGCAAGAGAGAGGGAGGAGTTTGAGAAGTTGATACAAGATCTTCTACTCATCGACCCTTCTCTTCTCAGAAGAAAATACACTTGGACCAACGGAAGAGACTCTCCAGCTTAACCCGGATGGATAGATTCCTTCTCTCCATGGAATGGATCCTCAACGTTCCTAGGATGAGATCAGATCACACAATAATTTGCTTAGAATGTGGAATCCACACCCCTCAACAAGTCCTCTTATGCTTCAATAGAGAATGGGCGAAAGAAGAAGGTTTCTCGGAAATGATTGGAGAGACATGGCAAGAATAAATTCTAACTAAGGATGAAGCCTATATGCTGGGAAAAAAAAATTGAATGCTACAAAAACAAAACTAATGGTATGGAAAAAGGATACACTCAAAAAGAAAACATAAAAAAGAAAAGGGAAAATATCAAGTGCAACTGAAAACCTAGAGATCCAAAAAGAATCTAGAGCTCTTACAAGGAGAGAGAGAGAGAGGGGGGGGGTTTGCATAGGAAAGCATATGAAAAGATAATGTTGGAAGAAGAAGCCTATAGCTTGCAACGCTCTTGGATAACTTGGTTACAACAAGGTGATCAGAACATTAAGTTCTTCTATGCTACTACAAATCAAATAAGAAACATAAACTGGATAAAACAACTACAACATGAAGTCTCGATCGCTATAGACAAATAATAAATAACAAAGGTTATATTTGATCACTTCAACAATCTTTTTCGAAAGGAACAAGATATGTGGTATAAAACCTCATGGGATAGACTATTCTTTCACAAAAAGAGACTAGACCTCACATACCACGAGGAACCCTTTAGTGAGGGTGAAATCAAGAGCGCAGTACAAGAGTTAGGAGCAGATAAGGCACCAAGGTTAGATGGATTCCTAATGACCTTTTACCAACAAGAGTGGATCATGGATGACATCCTCAAACTCTTCGAGGATTTTTTTTTTCAGGGAACAACCAATATGGAGTGCCTAAATTGAGCACATATACTCCTAATCCCCAAAAATAATACCCCGAAGACTGTAAAAGATTATAGGCTGATAAGACTGATTAACTGCTCGGTCAAAATTATTTCCAAAGTCCTAGCAAATTGGCTTAGAGAGGTCCTTGGGGAACTGATTCTCTAATAACCTTTATACAAGAGAGGATGATACATGAAAACATAATAACCTCGAAGGAACTAATCCACAGAATGAACTAGAAATATCAACTGGGCCCTAATCAAGATTTATTTTGAGAAGGTCTTCGACACGGTAGATTTGAACTACTTGCTTGAGATTTTCCAAGGAAGAGGCTTCGGCCCTAGATGGACGTCATGGATCAAAACACTTCTCACATCCTCCAAAGCCCGCTTTCTTATCAATGAAACATCATCCAGATACATAAGAAGTAAAAAAGGACCGAGGCAGGGAGACCTTTTATCGTACTTGCCAGGGATGTCCTCTCTACAATGCTCACAGAGGCGTCTAGAACAAACATCTACCAAGGGGTCCTAATTGGAACAAACAGAGAAGATACAGTAATGTTGTTACAATATACAGATGACCTCATAGCCTTATGTAATGGAGGCTTAGCTGAATTTCACACACTAAAGCTGATCTTCTACCTGTTTGAGGGACTCTCAGGCATGAGAATCAAGTATACAAAAACTGTCATCATCTCGGTTAAGACCATATAACACTCCACTCAGGACCCTACACAACTGCTTAACTTCTCAACTGTGTCCTTCCCAATTAAATACTTGGGAGTGCCGATATTGTGAAGACGACTAAAAAAAGAAGACTAGATTGCATTGGTAGAAAAAAAATAGAGGGAAGTTGACATCGTGGAAAGGAAAACTCCTCTCAATGTGTATGGTGGGGTGGGGTGGGGTGGGGTGGGGTGGGAGGTGGGAGGAGGGGGGGAGGGAGTGGGAGCTTATCCAAAAGATCGACTCAATTAGAAAGTAATTTCTATGGAATTGTGTAGATAAAGAAGCACGCAGCTAGCACCTGGTCAAATAGGATAGATTATATTGCCCCAAAGAAAATAGAGAATGAGGTATACTAACCTTTAGGAGTTTAACGGGACCCTCCTAGCTGGGAAATGGTGGTGGAGGATACTCACTTGGAAAGATGGTATATGTCTAAAATTATTCAAAGAAGCCTACTCCCGATGAGGGTTCATAGATGCTCTTAAACCAACACAAGGGCATGCATCCCCCTTCTAGAAAAGAATTTGTCGAGAAAAGTCGGCAACGCTAGCGTACATAACCGTTAAGCCAAGGACATGATGCTCAACAAAACTCTGGATAGACAACTGGTGGGAGGGGCACTCACTCGGTAATACATATCCGTGCTACAACCACTAATGCTCAACAAATCCATAAACATCCAAGAGGCCTGGGATAGGCTCCAAAGAGGCAAACCGATTCTTAAACCGGGACCCTTATTAATGAAAGAAGTTGAAGGACTAACTGCCCCAGTAAAGGCTTTCCTAGCCACCCTAACTAAAGCCCAGATACCAGACATAAGAGAATGAAAACTCACACCAACCAAGATATTTACAGTTAAACCTCTTACACTTTCAGAGTAGACGGTGAGACCAGAAGCGATCTACGAAAGAGCTTCTGGAAATAACCGTACTCCTACAAAGTCAAACTTTTCGTATGACTAGCAAAGGAGAACATGATCCTCACATTAGATAACCTCCACAAAAAAAGAGAGGAGAGGGGAATGTACAAGATGCTACTTATGCGACTCCGAGGATGAATCAGTGACACACCTGCTCATCTCATGCCCATACGTGGCAAATATATGGTGTTACTTCTGTAACATCTTCAGAATATGAATAGGGCCACACAATCTCCAAAACATATGGGATACCTTTACTCTCCATCTTAGGGGGGGTGGGGGACAAAACCCTGTATGGGGGATGCCACCTCACAGTGATGGCAAATATATGGAGCATATGGGGTGAATGGAACATACGATGTTTTTCAGACAAACAATGTGTTTTCTTAAAAATTATTCGCAATATCTCTTTCTCATACCATCTTAGTTGGATGCAGCTCTAATTTTCAAAATGCTTAAACTGGAGGCAACGCAAAGTTCAGTGAAGATGATCCTCGAATTTGCTAGCGACATGCTAGGACGGACCGAAGAAGGAAACGGGGCCTTTGAGGATGACGCGATAGCGGTTCGAGGGAGGATATGAGGTGCCACCAACTCAATCAGGAAATGGCACCAAATAGACTATTGTATTTTATTTTCTTTCCGTATTGAGTTTATTGTAATAGACCTTCATATTATTAAATAAATGTGGTTGATACACCTTATCCAAAAAAAAAACAAACTACTTATGTACCACTAAATATAAAATCAATAGATTATTATATATGATTATTAAAAAAAATAAAAATATATAATTTAAAAATTTTAAACTTATTTAGAAATGTTGAAAAATTATTGGGTGTTTTTATAAAATTAAAATTTTATTAATGTTATAAGGTAAACGATGGACAAAACACTTGTACCTGGCTAAGACCTGCTTACCATGACATTAATATGGTACATTTGGAAGGAGTGGAATAGACGTTTTCAAAACAACTACTTTTTCGAGTCCCGTGCGTTGGGTAATTCACTTGGTGAGCAAAAGCTCTCAGGTTCGAGTCCCCGCTACTTTAACGAAGGGAGTAGTTAGGTAATTCACTTGGTGAGCACAAAGCTCCCAGGTTCGAGTCCCCATATATTTTGTACGCACACGATAAGAGGTGAAGGGTACTCATAACCTAAGGCCACGCCCCTTGATGTCCCTCTGTAAAGGGGTTAATACCCTATGTCAGAAAAAGGGATAAATTCATTATAATTCGTCCTTGTACTTTAATTACCACAATGTTTATTTCCATCCCTATACTTTGAAAATGTTCAATTTGGTCCCTATACTTTGCGTATTTTGTTCAATACTATCCTTGATGCTGACGTGGCAGCACATGTGACATGAAATACAACCTATTCTTTTGAATTTTTGATTTACACATGGCCATATTTTGCTAACGTGGCATGCTGACATGGCAATTTTTTTAAAAAAAATGATAAAATAATTTTAAATGGGAATTTAAAGATGCTGACCTGGCAATTTTTATTAAAAAATAAATTATATTAATTTTTAAAAAATAATTTAATAATATTTTTTAAAAAAATAATTTAATTTTTTATCATATTATTAATGTTTTTATAATTTTTTTAAAATTAATTATATTATTAATTTTTTAAAAGATAGTTTTCAAAAATAATTTTTTTAAAATAATTAATTATATTATTATTTTTTTTAAAAAAAACTGCCACATCAACATGCATTAAATTCCCGTTTTAAATTTATTTTACCATTTTTTCTATAAAAAAAGCCCCATTAGCAAAATACAGCCACGTGTAAATAAAAAATTCAAAAAAATAGATTGTATTTCATCTGTATGCCACCTGTGTTACCACATCAGCATCAATGATAGTATTGAAAAAAATATGCAAAGTACAAGGACCGTATTGAACATTTTCAAAGTATAGAGGGATGGAAATGAATATTGGGGTAAAGTACATAGACGAACATAGACGAATAGTGGATTTAAGCCCCCCCCCTTCTCTTATTAAAAAATTAATAATTTAATTTAATTTTTTATCATATTATTAATGTTTTTATATTTTTTTTAAATTAATTATATTATTAATTTTTTAAAAGATAGTTTTTCAAAAATATTTTTTTTAAATAATTAATTATATTATTATTTTAAAAAAAAACTACCACATCAACATGCATTAAATTCCCGTTTTAAATTTATTTTACCATTTTTTCTATAAAAAAAGCCCCATTAGCAAAATACAGTCACGTGTAAATAAAAAATTCAAAAAAATAGATTGTATTTCATCCGTATGCCACCTGTGTTACCACATCAGCATCAATGATAGTATTGAAAAAAATATGCAAAGTACAAGGACCGTATTGAACATTTTCAAAGTATAGAGGGATGGAAATGAATATTGGGGAAAGTACATATACGAACATAGACGAATAGAAAAAAACAACTCCTATTTTTTTTAAAACTCATTCATAATATCGATTTTCTCACACAATCTTTGTTTAATGTAGCTCATGCCTCAAAACAACTAAAGCGGTAGATGACTAAATCACTAATAAAAAGAATCTTGGCATATATGAGAGAAGTAACCATGATAATCAACAAGGGATGATACATTCGAGGATTTGTTAACAGAGGAACTAGAACACCCTATCTAAAAAAAATGTACTCCGCCAACTTAGCACTCAATTGTGCCTCATATAACTTGAATATTTTTATATTATAAATAAAATTATCCACTTTTCAAAAAAACAAAAAAAAAATTAATTAAAATAACAAACAAATATTCAACAAAGGATAAAAAAAGATTTTTTAGTCTTTTAAAGATATACAAATAATTATAATATCTTAAATTTTAAATAAATAATTAAAACTTTTATAGATATAAAATGATACGCCTAGGATCTCACACACCACGTGTCGCTACCCATCTTCTACAATTTAAATGGCACATTCCACAAGAGGCGCCACCATGCCGCTATGGGACTAAACAAAGCCGTCCATAAAGCCCTTGTTTGGTTCAAAGGAGGAGTTTGGAGGGGAGGGTTGAGGGAGAGTTTGGAGGGGAGGAGTTTGGAGGGTTTTGAAAAATTTTATGTTTGGTTCAGTGGGGGAGTGAGGAGAGGGAATCTTTTTTTCGTTTGGTGGTGACTAGGAGTGAGAAAGAGTGTAATATGTATTTGACCAATTTGCCCTTTAGTTTAAAATAGATAATGATAATGTTTGGTTATGAGGATTGAGGAGTGAGGAAAGTGTAATGTGTATTATTACTATTAATTTAATACTAATTAATATTAATTATATTAAATCTATTAATTATATTAATTTAAGTATATTAATATTAATTATTAAACAAATACAAATTTTATTACTATTAATTATATTAGTATAAAAGCTAGTATTAACCTAATTAAAATTAATTATAATAAAGTTATTAATTATATTAATTTAAGTATAATTAATAGTAATTATTAAACCAATATAAATGTTATTACTATTAATTATATTAGTATGAAAGCTAATATTAAACTAATTAATATTAATTAGTTTGATTTAATTTTAATTAATATTAATTATTAAATCAATACAAATTTTATTACAATTAATTAATGGGCAAATTATCTTAAGATCCCTGCTACTGTTTGCAGGGACCTTAAGGTCAACACACACACAACCACCCTCCAAAAAAAATACTAAACAACACCCACAAAGGACCCCATGGCAAATAGTTCACTATTCAAGGATGAATAGTGAATTATCTATTAATTATATTAGTATAAAAGCTAGTATTAAGCTAATTAGTATCAATTATATTAAATATATTAATTATATTAATTTAAGTATACTTAATATTAATTATTAAATCAATGCAAATTTTATTACAATTAATTATATTAATTTAAGTATAATTAATATTAATTATTAAACAAATATAAATTTTATTAATATTAATTATATTAGTATAAAAACTAAAGTTAAACTAATTAATATCAATTATATAAAAACTAGGACAAAAATGAAATTTTGAAAATAAGTAGAGGGCAAGATGGTATTTTCAAGTGGTTTTTTTAGTTTTAAAAAATATACATTTTCCACCCCTCCAAAAAACCCCGATTTGGAGGGGTGGAAAATGAGGGGTGAGGAGGGGTTTGTCACCCCTCCTTACCCCCCCTCACCCCTCCTCACACCCCCAACCAAACACAAGAAAAACCCCAAACCCCTCCTCACCCCTCCAAAAACCACCAACCAAACAAGGGGAAAGGCAAAAAGGAAGGCAAACCACTCTTTCATTATGACTGACAAGACATGGACTCAAATCCCGAGAAACAAAGCTCAATACAGAAGCACCAGGGGGTAAGGAAATAAACCAAGCTAAAGCTAAACTCTTCTTTCTTCTCCGGCGAACTATCACCAGACTTGACCGTCGGAGCGGGCTTGGGCGTAGGGCCCCACCCCATCTCACCGGTTTCCTTTTTCCTGTCCCCACTACAGGTGAACTTAAGAGGAGAACACCAACAATATTGTCTTCTAGCGGAGAAGATATCATCCGTTCATTGCAGATATTGACCGTCCATGTAGCTAGCCAAGATCTTCGGTTAAAAGATTGGTGCCTTCTGTGGGGACATTCTTAACCTAGAGCAAAAAGCTGTATGCGATGAAGAGAACAACCCATACCCAAGCCCAGGACAGGAAGTTAGTGAGGTATCAAGGCAACCATCTATATAGCCCGAAAACCCAAATACTCGAGATCATCAGCAGGGAACTGACCCCGAAAAAGCACGCTATCTCGCCTTCAAAGCTAGGATGGAGGCCAGAATGGCGGTACAGATGGAGGCCATGACACAAGCTTTTTTCAGGATAGAAAAACAGGTATCCTAGACCTCTGTACCGCGACCCCACTTTCTGGGAATCTTGACAGGGAGGCAGAGATCCAACCCCCGTACAGAAAGGTCTGGAAGGAAGTCGGACAAGGGCAAGAACAGGCCCAACCCGAAAGCGAGCAGTTCCGGATCTCCACCTCCTCAACAACCGTCCAAGATAATACTGATATCGCAGCCTGAGTCCCCTCAAAGAAAGTAGGAGAATCACAATGGGGCAAGCCCATACAGGGAAAGCCCTTGCCACACCCACCGTCCGGTATCACCCTTCACCCGAGAAATCATTGAGACCTACCTCCCCCGGGGACTTAGGCCCCCTCCCATGGAGACGTTTAACGGCACTATGAACCCGAATGACCATGTAGGAGCCTACAAAACTCTTATACTTATAGACGCATCTTCCGATGTCATGATGTGCTGGCTTTTCTTGGCAACTCTGCGAGGAGAAGCACTAGTATGGTTTAAGAGTCTCCGCCCTAACTCAGTCGCCACGTTTGAAGTGTTGTCTAATCTCTTCCTCAGCTATTTCGTGGGTGGCAAAAGGCGGAAGAAAATATCGGCCACCCTTATGAGTGTACAACAGTAGTTAGGGCTGTAAACGGGTCGAGCTTGATCGGGCTGAGCCCAGCTCGAATTCGGCTCGAAATAGCCTAGCTCGAGCTCGAAATTAGCTCGAATAAGTTTGCTCGAGCTCGGCTCGATTTTAATTTCGAAAGCTCGAGCTCGGCTCGAAAGCTCGAAATTAAGAACTTAATTATAATTTTTAAATCTCAGATTTAGTCTGAAATTTAAAACTTATTTATAAATTAATTTTTTTATATTATATATTATATGTCAATACTAAATATTAAATATTTTATTCATATATTATAATATTCATTAGTTTTTACTAATTTTATTAAATTTTATTGATTTTTTTAATAATATTTATATTATATATTAATATATTAATATTAAATTTCGAGCTTTCGAAATGAAGCTCGATCGAGCTCTACTCGAAATTAATTTCGAAGCTCGAATTGAAGCTTCGAGCTTCGGCTAAATTCAGCGAAATTCGGTTAACTCGAAGCTTTACCGAAGTCGATCTCGAGTCAGCCACGCTCAAATTTGATCGCTTGACGTTCTAACAGTAGTAGGGAGAGAGCCTCGGCACTTATGTCAATCGTTTCACCGAGGAAACACGCACCATCCCTCGACTCAACCAGTCCATTACTGTGGTGGCACTAATGGAAGGCCTCCACTATTCGCCCTTTAAGTTCGACCTGTCTTTAGACCAACCAGAGAAATTCTTCAAACTTCTTGCCCGAGCTGAGAGGTACATCAACGTGGAAGAAATACAACTCGGATAGAATGGGAAGAAAAAGGCAACTCCACCAGAGACGAAAATAACTCAACCCGACCTGAAGACACGGGTGGAACTCCCGAGGCCAGTATCCAACCCCCCAAGGGGCCGCCCCACTCCTGACCTCGGGATAATACCAGGGGGGAGGAACAACTGAGATATCATGATTTTTCCCCACTCAACGATACTAGGGCCAACATTCTTATGCAAGTACAGAGCTAGAAGATATTGAGGACGCCCGCCAAGCTGAGGAATTCCTACAATTGGAAGGACAAGTATTTTTCCTTCCATCAGGATCATGGCCACGATACTGAAAAATGCTGAAATCTTAATGAAGAAATCGAGCATCAAGTCCGCAAGGGCCAGCTTAATCCATTTATCAAGCGCGATTCTTAGGAAGAAGGCCCTTCGGAAGACCCCGCGCCGTATCAAAGCCGACCACTGTCCGAACGGTGGGTTGAACCTCGAGTACTACACTCTTAACAGAGGAATTATACGAGGAAGAAGCACACCCCCGATGTCGACCCGCCTAAATAGTACTTTAGGTTAATGAAATTTTTGTTTTCTATTTAGCACTAAGGAAACTTCCGTTTGCTACCTTGTGTCTTTTTTACCAAAATAGAAAACATATATGATAAAAACATAATAAATAAAAATAAAAGCGCCGAGCTCTCAAGCTCAGTCATATATTTAAAAGCGTCGAGCTCTTAAGCTCATTCTTATATTTAAAAGCGTCAAGCTCTTAGGCTCATTCTTATATCTAAAAGAGCCAAGCTCTCAAGCTCATTCTTATATCTAAAGTCCCTTTACTAAAAAGGCCGAGTTCTCAAACTCGTTCGTATATATACGCTCATGCAATCCATTTTCTAAAAGGGATGTGTGACCCACATCACGACATCCAGGAGCATGTTTACCAATGCATCACCCAAGAGCGCGACCGCTATTGCGGCATCCATGAGCATGACCGACGTTGCGATACTTAGGAGCGTGACCGATGGTGCGGTACCTGGGAGTGTGTCTATCAACGCATCACCCAAGAGCGTGATCGCTATTGCAGCACCAGGAGCGTGATCGATGTTGCGACACCTAGGAGTATGACTAATAGTGCGGCGCCCAGGAGCGTATCTTCCAACGCATCAACAAAGAGCGTGACCGCTATTGTGGCACCTAGGAGCGTGACCGACGTTGCGACATCCAGGAGTGTGACCTATAGTGCGGTGCCTAGGAGCGTGTCTGCAAACTCGTCACCCAAGAGTGTGACTGCTATTGCGGCACCCAGGAGCTTGATCAACGTTACAACACCCAGGAGCGTGTCTGCCAATGCATCACCCAAGAGTGTGACCGCTATTGTGGCACCCAAGAGCGTGACCAATGTTGCTACACCCAGGAGCATAACCGACAGTATGGCACCCAGGAGCGTGTCTGCCAACACATCACCCAAGAGCGTGACTACTATTGTGGCACCCAAGAGCATGACCAACGTTGCGATACCTAGGAGCGTGACCAATGTTATGCCAGCTAGGACCCCAATACGACAAACATCGTAACTTCCAGAAGCGTGAACGCAAAGGCGAGACCTAGGTACATGACCACCACCACCCCATTTTAGACCTCGCTCATACCATCTGAAGATCTACCAGATTAAATAGCAAAAGAGGAAGGGGGAAGAAAGCCATACTCGATAATCCCATTACCCAAAAATTGATGAAAGGCACATACGAGACTAAGATACTCAAACACAACAACGGGTTCATTACGGAGCTTAACATAAGCAAATTACGTCGTTCATCAGTAAAACATGGGCTTATTTAGTACAACTACATGAACGACGTGTCTACCTACGTTCCTTCCCCTGTACCTTTATCATCACTAAGGACTATCTCCACATCATGAGGAAGGGCACTAGCTAAAGACCCATTCTTTCTCGCAAGAAGTGGTCCAGAAAACTTTCACCTTGAAATGAATCCCTCCGACAAATGTGAAGACCAGAAAGTCCTCCACGGCCAAGCGATGATCCTCCACAAAGCTTTGCCACCTCCCTATAAACCACATTCTCCCAACGGAATCCTCTCTCACTAAGACCACACTCTAGAAATATCTACTCGGACCTTCTAAGTTCACGTGGCCTCCGGTAGAATACACAATGATCGAATAAAGTCCAGGGAAATGAACACTTTGAAAAACGAAGGCTCGTTGGCAAGAGACATTTTCAATAACTATATGACGCTGATCCAGTTCAAACCAGCTTATGTAGGCGATGAGGGATGGCGTTGTAATCATAATAAAAGTCCACCTTTATTACAATGATAGTTATGAAACAGTCGAAACCCTCTCAAATGCCTCGAAACCAACAGTTGCTTGCACTAAGAGTACATATCGATTATCATAAAACCTAGGGACTCTGGCAATGACTGATTGGGAATCAGCAACTACTTAAACAAAGTTCTGACTATGAAATGTCACGCTGCTCCAGACACACATACCACCCCTAGCGTAGACAGGACGACTCCGAATATAAAGGAGCCACACACGTTCTGACTTTCGCCAAGTCCAACCAACGTTGTGCCAATCCTCGGGAGTATAGAAAAATCGCCAATAATGAAGATTCCGACACCTAGGCAAGAGGCCTTAACCCACATTCCACAAGTCAATTTCCCAATATGAGTGTAAAATATTGGGGTGGGGTGAGGGGGAAGAACACCTTGACCCTGAAGTGTTGAAGGACTACAATGAAACCACATAACGTTCGCCATGAATTGGGAGTCAGTTGGGTGGGACTAAGTTGGAAAAACCCTAGGGTCTCTTGGAATAATGAAGCAAAGGGGAGCCGGAGGCCGACAACTAAAGCATCAAAATAAATAGCAACTTCACCCTTTTGGGGAGTATTTGCTCTCTCATCAGGTTTGGGGGGCTCTACAAGTAAACAAAGGAGACTCAATATGAAAACGTTTACAGATACAACATACCGCTTCAGGCGAAAGGGAACTACTAATAGCCTCAATGGCGATGCTATTCGTCATCGTAGAGGAAGGCCTGGCTTCGCCCACCTCTGTCCTAACAGTTTCAGAAGAGTGTTACCTGAAAATGCACTGAACAGGGAACGACAGAGGGAAGAGCATTTTCGAGGATAGCGCAAAGGAGACGTATGACACGAAGAGAATAATAGGCTAAACATCGAATTTAACCTTCTCCCAAAATAAGCCAAGGACCAAGATCTGCTCTCAGGGTTGGGATTGATGGCTGGGGCATTCCCCCAGGAGCATCCTAAGAGAGTAACGCGTAGCCAATTAGAAACATTTCATCATTGCCTGGACCATTAGGACCACCGTAAGCGGAATTTCCTGCGAAACGAAGAGGCATGCCGGCCCATGATGACTGCCCATTCCTTGCAACTGGCGCCCATTGTGCCCACATCATCAAAAGTGTCCCATTGTTTCCTTTGTCTCACCCGAGGTAAATCACTTTGGTGGAAACACGAGAACAATCCACTCTCCCTCATAACGCAGATCAAAGGTATCGGGGTTGTGTGATTACAACCAAACTTAGCAACGGCCCCTTGCAACCAAAGCAAAGACACTCTGCTACACCGATGTAACCCGCTGTGAGGCACACTGAGCTCCGTGCTGCCCTTATTTACTTATCCACACGGGTCCCAGACCCCCCGACAATTAGTATCGACATTGGGGGGGGGCAGCGGAATTTAATGCGACACATCCCTCAAGTGGCGCCACCATGCCGCCATGGGACTAAACAAAGCCGTCCAAAAAGGCAAAAAGAAAGGCAAACCACTCTCATGATGACTGACAAGACAAGTACTCGAATCTCGAGAAACAAAGCTCAATTCATAGAGGAGAAGCACCAGGAGGGTAAGAAAAAAACCAAGATAAAAACTAAACTCTTCTTTCTTCTCTGGTGAACTATCACCTAACTTGACCGTCGGAGCGGGCTCGGCCGTTAGGGCCCACCCCCTCTCAACAGTTTCCTCTTTTCTATCCCCACTACAGGTGAACTCAAAAGGTGAACACCAACAATACTGTCTTCCAACGGAGAAGACATCATCCATTCAATGGAGATATTGACCATCTATGTGGTTAGCCAAGATTTTCGGTCAACATAAAAGATCACTGTTTATCTTATAAAAATTGAATGCCCCATATTCATTTGAATTTTTTTTTCTGTATTAAGTACAAAATAATAATAAAATAATTAAATTGGACATAAACTCACTTGCTCGCTACTGCGAGTTCGATCTTATGTTATATGGTCCAATAATCGACATCCAATAAATGTTCATTGTTGAATCAATAAAAACTAAGAAAAATACTACTTCAAGTTTGAGAAATTCTTCACGCCATCTTTCCTGGTTTGTAAAGAATCAATCCCTTTTACTCCTCCGAGAGTAGGAGTTGGAGCAAGTACTTGTCCTCTGTTTCAATCAAACTTTACTTAATAACCTTGGTTGGTTTGGTTGGCTAACTAAACATTATCCTCGTCTTCTTTGAATGCACGCCCTCTCTCCTCTGACCCACTAATTAAAAGATAGATAGTCCTACTGATTGGATTAGTTCAACTACATGACCTGGACCCAACTAATCCTCCAATAACAACTATATTAGCCATCATCAGCTGGGCAATGGTGACCACCAAACGTAAACAAAGAAATTAAAAAAAAAAAAACTATATAAAAATTGAAAATATACGTGGGAAGGTAAGGAATTGAAAATATACATGGGAAGGTAAGGACTAACTTCCAAAAAGGGATAAAGCATGCAATGCAAGGGATCCCAAGAAGAGTTTTTTCAACTTGGACAACTAACTCTCTTGTTTTAGTCCTTGAAGCCATACCATGCCCTCCCTTCATGTCAAGGAACCTTTATTAGTTAAAAGTTCATGGTGTTGAAAGGCACTTCTATTTTCCCGAGAGTGTTAGTTAAAAGAAATGGCTACTTCACATGCATGATGATGAAGTCCACTTTGGAGATGTTTTATAGAGACACTGTCAGAGATAATGACAACTGATTCCTATAAGAACAAGTTTATGTACAAAATCCAAGAATGTAGAAATCAGCATGTAATGTTGTTCCAAAGGAGATCCAAGCAGAGTTGATGACCATAATTATCTAATCAGTTGTTATGGATTAAGGAACTCCAATTAAAAGGACACTTATAGTTATGACTGAGCTTAATGTTCTTTAATAAAGAACCAAAATTCAAGTTAATTAAGTTGTTCAACTATTTCTCTGATTATAAGAATTATCATTTGTTGTTGTTTTTTGGTGGGTTGGCCAAATAATAGTCCTGGTTTCATTGTTTATGAAATCAATTAAATGCACTGAAAATGGTACTTTGTAATTAATTAAAAACTCGATGGACCATGGTAGGTATTTCCTATAAATTCGCGAGTTTTTTAATTTAAAAAAAGGAGGTGAAAGGACCGAGCGGTGATCTCACCGTCAGTTAATCTCACTCTCCTCTCTCCTCTTCTTTTTAGTCTTGAAGACTAGATTTTCCCCAGCCCCAGCGCCAGCCCCAACCCCAAGCCCAATCCTCCCTCTCGCTTCTCCCCTACTTCAACCCCTCCTCCGTAATCCGAGCCCTAAACTGAACCACAAACTGATTTCCAATCCGAAAAATCTCTGCTTTGAGAGCGGGAGAGAGAGATCCCCTTTCAAATCTCTGGTTGTTGTTTTGTTTCACATCTGGTTTTTTGAGGGGGTAAAAAGGTCGCATTTTTTTACTCCCATTTCTCGCATGTGGAGGAAACGGCTGTTTTATTCGGAACAGAGGATAGGAGAGAAGCCTGTGGTTTTATGGGCGCAGAGCTGAGGGGCATGCCGGAGTCCTGCGGGCCGATTGATGGATTTAAAGCCCTCGGGCCCGTTGGGGACTTCCATTCCAGCTTGGCTTCGCCTTGGGCTGGTCGGGATCCAGGTATGTCCCGCTGATCTGTGGAGTTTCTGGGGGTTTTGGGAGGAGATTTTGCTGAAAGACGGCGACTTTGTTTTCGGTGATTTCTATTTTTGAAGTTCAGTGAAGCCTTGTGCTTCGATGATATTGCGATGCCGTGTTTTTGGGTTTACTGCTCTGGTTTTTTTTAGGAAATTCATATTTTTGATGCCATTGTGGGAAATGTGGGGGTTTTATTTGTGATATATTTTTTTTAATGTTTTGCTCGACGCGTCTTTTGATCTTTGGAAAATTTTCTAGCACTTAGCTGTGTAGTGTTTACCTACTTTTTGGTATTTCATTTTGATTTATCAGTATCTAGGGTTTACTGGTGTCTTTTGTTTATTTTCATGTATCGTACTTTTGCTTCGCTTTGAATATCTCCTTGAGCCTTTTCCATTTATTTCTGATCTTTAGTAGAACGCTTCTAGTTTTTCTTGTCTCTATTTTTTTTTAAGCTTTTATTGCTGATTTATGGATTTTTTTGTTATAGGCATGCATAAGTTTCGGCTGATCTGATTTTTGATTTTCTGTTCTGTTTTACTTTATATATGCGTTTACTTTTGCTCACCTTTTTGGTTTCTTATCATAGATTGGTCATTGCTTACTGGATCCAAGAAATGAGATAAATTTCCCTTTTATGCAGATTGTGGTTTTTTGGCTATTGACTGGATGCACTGATGCCAAATCCGAAGAGAAGACTGCACTACATTGGCAAGTTTCTGAAGTAGATCATGATAGTCCTCAGCTTTTACACTCCTGCATTCATGACCAGATACTCCATCAGAGGCGGCGCCCTGGTCGCAAGGAATACTCAGTTACTCCACAAATCTATGAAGAGTCTAGTTTGGTGAAATCCCTTCAGCACAAGGGAAGGTCATTGCTTGATTTTTCCGCACCATCCACTCCGCTGAAAGATGCAAAACAGCCTATCAGGATATATCTGAATTATGATGCTGTGGGACACTCAACAGATAGAGATTGCCGCATTGTTGGTGATATTGTGAAGGTGTGCCTGACAATCTGATATATGTTGTGTTATATAGATCTTGACTTCTGTGAAAGTCTATTCTGATTATTAGCATGTCCTTCCAGCTTGGTGAACCTCCTCCAACCACCGTACCTAGAACCCCTGTGTGCAATCCTCATGGTGATCCGCCAGTTTTTGGGGACTGCTGGTACAATTGTACAATGGAAGATATTTCTGGAGAGGATAAGAAGGAACGGCTGCGCAAGGTTTCACTTTTTGGACCAACGCTCTTTTTACACATTACCTGTAGGCTTGTTTGTTGATATGACCAATGCAAAATCTCAATGTTGCTTCTTAAACCAAATAAAAGTTCATGTATAGGTCATCTTGCCCCTTTTACATTTTCTCTAATTATCATAAAACCTAGAACTTGATGTGCATTTTACACTTCGTAGTGTGAGTCCTGGGGTTTGGCCTTTTATGCTGGTAATATGACCTGCTCATTGCAACTTTATGAAACATGTCGTCTCTTTAAACTGCAGTTGCAAAACCTTGTGTGAGCATAGCATTGTGCCCTCTGTGTTATTTTCTAAGTATTTGAAGCTGTTATATTACCTGGACTTGAATCAAATTTTATCCCTGAGCTAATGCTTTGAATAATTTTGAGCAGGCGCTGGGGCAAACTGCAGACTGGTTCAAAAGAGCACTAGCTGTGGAGCCTGTCAAGGGGAACTTGCGGTTAAGTGGGTATTCTGCATGTGGCCAAGATGGTGGAGTTCAGCTTCCTCGTGAATATGTAGAAGGTATCCTTTTTTCTTAATTTGGTAACATCCAGCTTTCATCAAAATGACTCAAGTGTGTCTATCAGTTATTGGAGTAACTTTCTTCCATATGCAGATGGTGTTGCGGATGCAGACCTAGTTCTGTTAGTCACCACGAGACCTACCACCGGCAACACTCTTGCTTGGGCAGTTGCTTGTGAACGTGATCAGTGGGGCCGTGCCATTGCTGGTAATTTTCCAATTAGATTTCTTTGCACATTGTGAATTTCTATGCAGTCATTATTTTTGATGAATACATCTGTGGGATAATAGCACATTTCTCTGTCTGCAGGACATGTAAATGTTGCTCCTCGCCATTTGACTGCAGAAGCAGAATCACTTCTTTCAGCTACTCTGATACATGAGGTTATAAAACCTTCAGGACACCAATTCTAATAGAGAACATGTGAGAGATGTCCATGGCTAATGATAGTGAAATTTCCTTTCAGGTCATGCATGTTTTAGGCTTTGATCCCCATGCCTTTGCACATTTTCGTGATGAAAGAAAAAGAAGACGCAGCTTGGTGATTAGCTTGTGATATGATACATAACTATTTACTCCAATTACAGACACTTAACGAGTATTATTTTCTTCATGCAGGTCACTGTGCAAGCTATGGATGAAAAGCTTGGACGGATGGTGACCCGTGTCATTCTTCCCCGTGTTGTAATGCATTCCAGACATCATTATGGTGTAAGTGTTTTATTGTGAATGAACTAAAATCGAAAAGCTTCCTGTTGGTTTTAGATTTTCCTGTGGTCATTATATTTTTTCTCACAAGGCCTAAACATAATATATGGACAGGCTTTCTCTGAAAATTTTACTGGTTTAGAGTTAGAAGATGGAGGTGGGCGAGGTACTTCAGGTATTCAATTTTATAAGTGAATGTAACATGGACGATCACTGTTAATGTATGATTTTTTTCAATGTTTTAACAGGATTGATATACACAGCATTTATTCTTTGCAGGTTCTCATTGGGAAAAGCGCCTTCTAATGAATGAGATCATGACGGGCTCTGTAGATACTAGATCAGTGGTTTCAAAAATGACTTTGGCTTTATTAGAAGACAGTGGATGGTACCAAGCTAATTATAGCATGGCAGACCGCCTTGACTGGGGTTGGAATCAGGGAACTGATTTTGTTACCTCCCCATGCAATCTTTGGAAGGGGGCATATCATTGCAATACAACACAGTTATCTGGCTGTACATATAACAGGGAGGCTGAAGGGTACTGCCCTATAGTTAGCTATAGTGGGGACTTGCCACAATGGGCTCGTTATTTTCCCCAAGCCAATAAAGGTGTGTCCTCATGTTTTTTCTCCAGCAGTCCACCCTTTTGTGATGTGGTAATTCAATGAGTCACTTGTTAGATAATTTTATTCATTCCTGTTGAATAGCTAAGATTGTGTGTGTTGTTTTGTAAACAATGATTAATCCTATGCTGATTTGACCATTTTGACATAGGTTTTCAAAAGTATTAGAACTTTCCTAGGGAAAGTTACTGCATTCTAATTATGCTCAAGCTGTTGATTCCTTGATTGTTACTTGTAAACTGAGAGAGAAACTGTGGGTGCTATCTTCTGATCAGTTTGTTGAATGGACGACGTCAATTCACTGGTCCTGTAGCTTTCTTTTGATGTTAATAAGGTCACCCCCCTGCCAACAATAATGATGGGCATGTAAACTATTATCCAGCAAAGTTAGAATGGATTAATGATAGATTCCCTTCCTATCATTTTCTTATATTCTCAGTAGGCTGGATTGAGTATGATTTGTTTGTACATGTTCATTTTATTGTTGTCTTTTCCGGGAAATTACAATGTTCCCTTTTTGTTGTCTTAAGTTAAATTTTGTGTTCCAGTTGCTTGAGCTTGATTTGTGGCCTGATGGTCATCTTTAAGTTCATGGTAATTTCAATTGCCTGTTTATGTTCTGAAAGTGATACTTCAAGGTTGTTATATGATCATTTGTTGCAATAATTTATTGTTAGGCATCAATATATTGCGTTGTGATCTCTATTAGAGTGTTATTGCTCTGACTACTGGGAATTTGATCCTAGTTCTGATTTTTTTTTTTTTCCCGAGTTAGATTTTTGCTCTAGCTTTTCAGTGAATTAGCTATGGAGCTTCAGCTCTAGAGCTGCCTGCATCTTCTTTCAAGAGATTAATGCTCTTCTGAATAATGCCCAGTGCTGGGAAAATGCCATTAGCTGAGCTTTCTGATCTGCATTTATATTCAGAGTTCTTAATTTTGTTTGCTGTGTAGGTGGGCAGTCATCACTGGCTGACTATTGCACATACTATGTAGCTTATTCTGATGGATCATGCACAGACATAAATAGTGCACGACCACCAGACAGAATGTTAGGCGAAGTGCGAGGAAGTAACTCTAGGTGAGATCTATCATCTCAAGAAAATCATCTGTACACAGTTATGAGTCAGTTTTTATCAAATGTAGCCTTTGTTATACTAGGTGCATGGCTTCATCATTGGTGCGGACTGGTTTTGTCAGAGGATCCTCTACACAAGGGAATGGTTGCTATCAACATCGATGCATCAACGCAACACTAGAGGTCTGGTTCACCTTGAAATACTTTCCCCAACCATGCAAAAGATTGTCATTGGCTTACTTCTGCTTGTGTTTTATTAAAAATAGTGGCTGCTGACGGCTCCTTGAGGTTTCTTGACAATAAGATGTAGCATTATTTTCCATAGTATGAACTCATTGGTTTGGTTCCTTTACTAGGTTGCTGTTGATGGGCTATGGAAGGCATGCCCTGAAGCTGGTGGTCCTATTCAATTCCTTGGTTTTAATGGTGTGAACATATTATCTTTTTTATTTAGGGCAAATCTTCTGAGATGAAATTTTTCCAACCATTACCTGATTCTGATTTTGGTATACCATTTGTGTTTTCTGTAGGTGAACTGATTTGCCCTGCATATCATGAGTTATGCAGCATGGTTCCAGTGCAGTTAAATGGCCGTTGTTCCAGCTCATGTAATTTTAATGGTGATTGTATAGATGGGAAGTGCCACTGCTTTATTGGGTTTCATGGTCATGACTGTAGCAACCGTGAGTCAACAACCCTTATTCTTTGTTATAGATAACTTATTGATTGATGTCTCTAGAAAATGAAAATAACCAAATCCCATTTGATATATTCATTTGATTTGGAGTTGACCAAGAACTTTGCAATTTTCAAGTGCATGTTTCCAAGTCTTTTTCTCTCTGAGTTCCATATCTTTGAATTTCAATTCTGAGACTTGTCAACAGTGTGAAAATGAGTTTACACGGGGCAACTCTCTCTTTGATAGTGTGGGTCATGTCGGTAAGCCATTTTTTCTTGCTTTGCAGGTGCATGCCCGGACAATTGTCATGGTCATGGCAAATGCCATCCTAATGGGGTATGTGAATGTAAAAACGGGTGGACTGGCACTGATTGCTCTACAGGTAATTCCTAACTTTATTTGACTTGAAACTCTCATCAACTTGGAAGCCCTTTGTTAGTTCATCTGTTCAGACTTCAGACTGGTTATTGGTTTTCATAACATTTGCATTCAAAGAATTTAACAAGGTAACTTATGTATCTATCTGTGCAGCAATCTGTGATGAGCAATGCAGTTTGCATGGTGGCGTTTGTGATAACGGTCTCTGTGAATTCCGTTGTTCGGATTATGCTGGTTACACATGCCAGAACAGTTCTGCATTGCTTCCTAGCCTCTCAGTTTGTGGGGATGTGCTAGTTCGAAATGCAGTCGGGCAGCACTGTGCCCCAAGTGAGCCCAGCATTTTACAGCAGTTGGAAGCAGCTGTTGTCATGCCTAATTACAAGAGATTAATGCCTGGGAGATGGTTCCCTTTTGGTATTTTCAAGAGTGATTATTGTGAGGCTGCTGCCAAGCGACTTGCCTGCTGGGTATTCTACTTTCCTATTTCTACTTCCGTATTTCCTTATGTCTCAGTTACATATAAACATCTATCTTCCACTGTATCATTGAATACTTGTAGCGTTAACTATTTTACTTGAGTGCTGTGATATTTTCTCTAGGGCAACTCAGGCCTTCCCATAGTATGAATTCTTGGTGGCACCATGAAATACTAATCCTTCCTTTTGGCATGACAATTCTTTTCTGTTGGAATTTCTTCTTTAACCTATGAAGCTGGCATAATTTGGATGTGAAGGCATGAACACATGCATATCTTGTAGCATTGATCTTATGAGTATTTTTGAACATGACATCTTTGGTTTTTCTTACAAGTATTATTGAAGAGTCGAACAGTTCATCTTGCATGAGTTTTCTTTTGGTAAAATATGATTAATCTCTTGATGTTTCTGTCATTAATTTTTCAATTCAGTAATGAGGTTAGTGCGACAAAGGTTAATTAATTCTACCACTAGTATAGTAATCCTTCAAGAGAACTTCTTGTTTCAGATATCGATTCAAAGATGTGACAGTGACGGGGACAACAGACTAAGAGTGTGCTACTCTGCCTGCAAGTCATACAACAAGGCATGTAGTGCATCCCTTGATTGCTCAGACCAGACCCTGTTTAGCAGCGAAGAGGAAGGTGACGGACAGTGTACGGGCTACGGAGAGATCACACCTTCATGGTTAGGGCGGTTCAAGAAGATTTACTCACAGTAGCATGCGGGGCATGGTAAAGAAACCTCTGTGAAGTGTTAATTTGTATTTCTAGGTTTTCTTTGTATTTGTAGAGAACAATCACGCCGGTATTTTTGCGTGGCAAACCCCTTAGGTTCTGTTTTCACCCAAGCTTAGAGTCCTTCAAAATGGGATTTTTGGGTGAGATGATATTGTATTGGGCTTCATCTAAGATCAAGCCCCAGCGAAAAGAAGGAAATGTAATGTGAATTATGAGTTGATTCCAAATGCTTCTAAACAAATTCTTAGTCACTGTGTATCTCTCTACTTTTTCCCTTTTTGTTTTATCATTGATAGTGTCTGTTTTGTTGGGAAAAAGTAAGGGAATCAGGCTATTGAAAGGTTAACCAATATGCAGACCATACATAGTGAAGTTATTAGCAAATTCAACACAAGAAAGTAGTTAATTAAGAAGACGTTAATTGATCACTGACACATAAGACTAAGCTACTACGTATCTGCGGCGGAGGGACAGAAGGTGATGACGTAGTCGGAGCCGGGGGCGCACGTGCACGTGCTGGTGGCGTCGTCGTACGCGTAGCTGTACGCCGTCGGGCACGCCTCCTTGAACATCGTCGAGTACCTCGTCGGCCCGCACGTGCTAGGCGACGCGTGTGTGCCCGTGCAGCAATACTCCGCCCAGCCGAACGCGTCGCACGCGCTCCGGCACGCCACCACCCCGCTACCCGCAGCCTCCGCTGCCACCACCCTCAGCTCCGCCGGGCACCTATTGTTCAGGTCGGCCAGGCAGCCTGCGTAGCGGCAGCTGGCTGCCGCTGGGCGGATGCCGACGCCGACGTTATAGCCGTCTACGAGGCTGACGTCGTAGAAGTCCTTGGAGCCTCCCAGGGTGAACTCAGCGAGGGTGACCGGTGGCGAACCACCGGAGGTGCAGCGGAGGGAGCCGGCGCAGTCGCCGGTCGTGCAGGAGCCGTTGAAGCCAGAGCCGGGGAAGGAGCAACCTGTGCGGGCCCAGAATCGACCGGACCAACCGGGTCCGGCCGAGAGGGAGGCGGAGGCGCCGGGGGAGAGCTCGAAGCCACCGCCTCCGAGGACGGCACCACTGTCGCCGGAGAGGGTGCCGGGCCAGATGGTGTACGGGCATTGGTTTCGAAGAGTGAACACAGTTGCCGAGGTGTTCAAAGAGTTCATCCCTGCTGTTTGTTTGACCAAGAAAGTGAATGTGGTTAGATTAATATGAACACCATATATATCATCAGTTCACAGGTTGACCATGTCTTGAGGTACTTACCTAAGAAGAAGAGAAGAATAGGAAGAAGGAGAAGATCCTCCATTGGAGAGTTTGGAGAAGAGATGGAGTGAGTGATGATGGGAATGTTTGGAGAGTGTGTGTGTGCATATATATATATATGGTTGGGGAGTGTTTTTACTTTTTATACATTAAAACTCGGGCTCTTTTACTTGGTTGTTTGGAAATTGGAATGAATGGTGATGCAAAAAGAACAAAGGATGTTAAAAGTTAAATAGAAAGGCAGACATAGTGCGTGAGACGTTATACAAGTATATATAACAATAATAATAATAGGGCTGGTAGTAGGTCGTGTGTGGTGTTGTTGGTTCATTAGATTTGGGTGCCTGTTTGGATGTTTCATTGTTTAAGCTTGAGTATGGAGTCAGTGGTCAAACTTGTCATGATTATGAGGTCAACCCCACGAAGCACACCACTCGCGTGATCTGAGCTCGCGCATCAGAGACGGTTTCCAGGCGGACATCAGTCTAAAATCTGACCGTCCATCACAGATGCTCTCTTGGTTGTCATTTGTCACAGGCCAACGGCCCAACACAAACCCATGGTTAAACAGCCACTTAAAAAGATATTTTCATGGCACAACCACGGTTATGCAATTTCAAATTTTAATTATTTAAATGCATAACTAGGAAGGTTGTTTAAAATAACAAAGTATGGAGCCATCCAAAAATATTGTTAATTTTTTTTTTAAATCTTAAGGCTTTATTTTTCTTAATAGTATTTTTGTGTCATACTTCTGTTTAAGGTAATATATAGAATTTATGTACACTATTTTTTTTGAGACAAGGGGATAAACCTCATTATGTTCAAGATAGGACGTACGCACGGATCGGACTATCACGGGTTTCACTCGGGAGCGCGGCTTAACCGCCCGCGGGATACACTGTGTGCAGACCGCCCGAAGGTTTCAAGCGGGGCCCCGTCTTTTACCGCCCGTGACTACCAATCCCACACAGAATTATCCTTGTGTGCGTGGCCCACACCACCTGAGTGACCCACACCATGCGCACTCACTCCATCACAGAGGAGATTCGAACCTAGGTTCTTATCTCGTGTGCGGAGGACCTTGCCGCTAGGCTGTGACACCTTTGGCAGTACACAATATTTAAGGATATGCAATTTTTCAATTTTTCAAGTGCGTGAAAGCAGAATATACATTATTGTTAAATTATATTAAATATAATTTACAATGATTTCTTAGAAAAAATATTTAAATAAGTACTTTATAAAAAAAATTAAAAATAATGGTTTGCTTTTAAAGTGTGTGGTATTAATATATACATGTAAGATGGCGTTGTAATCTTCTCTAATGGTTACTCAAATATTTAAAATCTAGCTAATTATCTAATCCAGGATTTGCTACCAATTCAAAACCAATTCAGAATAGGAAACTAAGAAGATAATTACATAAATATATAATTAAATATTAGATAAATGAACATCTCTGATATTGCCCTCTCAAGTTGGAGCTTCTATAGAGAGTTTAATCGTGGTCTTCAAAAGTTGAAAGCAAGTGCGTGGAAGAGGCTTGGTCAAGACATCGGCTAATTGATCTTCTAAGGATATATGGCTGACATATAAAAATCCACTTTGTACTTGATCCCAAATAAAATAATAATCAATTGCAACATGCTTCATTCATTAATCGAAGACAGGATTGGAACAAAGATGAGTTGCACCAACATTGTCACAATAGATAACTAGAGCAACAGGAATACAAATGCCAAGCTCATTGAGAAGAGAACAAATCCAACGTAACTTAGCAGCTGTAGCAACGATATAATGATATTTAGCTTCAGTAGAGGAGAGTGCAACCATCCGTTGTTTCTTGGAGGACCATTGCGACTGAGGTAAACAATATAAGCATTGGTAAAGGTGTAATCGTCCATATTACCGATCCAGTTAGTATTTGAGAATGCATGAAGAGAATGAGATATGTGATGGTGCAAGGCAAGACCATGATCAGTTGTACAAGAAAGATAGCGAAGCAAGCGCTTAACAACATTCTAATGATTAGTAGTAGGACGATGCATGAATTGAGATAATTTATTAACAACATATGTAATATCAAGATGAGTGACACACAAGTATTAGAGACTACTAACAACCATTCTGCATTCAGAAAGATCTGTCAAAGTAGTGTCAGCTGAAAGAACTGTATGTGTTGTTTCAGTGGCAAGTGGAGTAGTGACAAATTTTGCCCCTGTCATATTTGTGTGAGCAAGAATATCTGTGATGTACTTCCTTTGAGAGAGAAGTAAACTAGTGGGAAATTACCAAGAAAGTAAGTCAAAAGTACCAAGATCTTTGATGGAAAACCTTTTGCTAAGACAATCAATAAACTGTTGAACTGCAGTGGCATTGCTTCTAGTAATAATTGTGCCATCAACATACACAAGGAGATAGAGTAGATTACCGTTGGTGTTAAAGATAAAGAGTGATGTGTCTGCAAGAGAGTTTGTAAACACAGAGGCTACTAGAAATTGTCTTAGCTCATGATACCAGGCTCGTGGTGCTTGTTTGAGACCATATATAGAATTGTGTAACTTGCATACATGTGTGGGATCATCACGATCAAGAAAACCTAGTAGTTGTGCCATGAAAATATCTTCAGAGAGATGACCTTGTAGAAAGGAATTGTTGACATCAAGTTGATGAAGAGACCACCCAGACTAACAACAAGACTAAAAACCAAGCGAAGAGTAGTAGGTTTGACAACTGGATTGAATGTATCATGATCATAATAAACACCAAGACGTTGATGGAACCCTTTAGCAACTAGTCGCGCTTTGTACTTGTCAATTGAGCCATCAAGTAAACATTTAATTCTAAAAATTCATTTATAACCAACAAGATTTTGTGTTGAATCAGGGGGGATAAGTTCCCATGTTCCATTCTATACAAGAGCATTATACTCCTCAGACATAGACCGACGCCATTTAGGATCTTTGAGGTCTTGGGTCAATGTGTGTGGCTCAAGTTGATAGTTTGAGGTGATAGTAGCGGCAATATTAAGATTCTGGATTGGTTTATGGATATTATTTTTAGCACAAGTAGTCATGGTATGGGTATTAGTGGATGGTTGTGGAGGAGGGAGGTCTAATAAGAGTGGTAAGAAAGTAGAGGGTGAATTTCATGGGTTATTGGTGGTATTGATGGAATGTTCTGGTCGATCCGATGGTGGAGCTTGATCTACCAAAGTTTGGTTGAGAGGAAGTGGGGTTCGGTTATGGAACGTGGAGTTTCAAAGGTGCAGTGGATTGAGGATGTGGAATGGTCAACCGAAGATAGGCTGTAAGATAGATCCGACCAGGGCGAGGCTATGGAGGATGTGTTGGGTGGCGCAACCGTAGTGCGAAGAAATGATGCTGATGGAAACCAATTTGGGAGTGTTTCCCAACTTGGACGACTAAGATAACTATGCATTGATTTAAATAGAAAGACATATTCCACAAATTCGACATGACGACATTATAGATTTTGAAAGTTGAAGGATCAAAACAAAGATATGCACTTTGGATGAGGGAGTACCCAACAAACACACAAGGGATGGATCGAGACTCTAGTTTATGACTAGAATAGGGACAAGGTCATGGATAGCATAAACAACTAAAGATATAGAGCTTTGTGTAGTTTGGTGGAGAGCTGAAAAATGACTCATAAGGAGAGAAAAGGGAAAGTGTGGGTGTGTGCATGTGATTATTGAGATACACAATAGTTGCAAAGGCATAGTTCCAATATATGAGCGAGAGTGAGGCGTGAGTGAGTAGAGAAAGACCGGTTTCAACAATATGTCGATGTCGACGTTCGGAGAGGCCATTGTGTTCATGTGTATATAGGGGAGAGATGAAATGCGAAATTCCATGAAGAGATAGAAATTGATCTAAGCTTGATATTCCCCACCATTATCCGAGTAAAGAGTGACAATGAAGTTTTTGAAGTGATTTTCTATTAGTGCTTTGAAACGAAGAAAGACATCACATATATGAAATTTCTTTTTTAAGGGGTAATACCATACATAACGTTTAAAATGATCCATGAAAATCACATAATACTTGAAATCATCAATATAATAGACGGGGGAGGTCCAAAGATCAGAAAATATGACTTGTAAGGGGTGAGACGAAACAATTGTAGATTTAGAAAATGGAAGTTTGTGACTTTTACTGCTTAAACATGCATGACAATGACAATGCTGTGACATAGAATAAGGTAAATAAAATTTTGACATAATATGCTGAAGAATAGTTGATGATGGATGACCTCATCAAGAGTGCCACTCGAAGGAAGGTCTTCATGCTAGAAAAGACAATGAGCGGAGAAAACAATTTTGGAGAGGAGGTTGGTCACTCATAGATGCCATCTTTAGTGTTTCCTATCAAAAGGATTGCCCTTGTGCTCAGGTGGGTAAGAATTCAATAAAAAGATGATTAGCATTACAAAATTGATAGATAGAAATAAGGTTCTTTTTCATGTGTGGCACGCAAAGGATATTGTGTAAATTAAAGGTTCGGAGTAGGAAAAGTGGTGGAACTGGTATGGGTAATGGGAAGACTTGAGTCATCACGCACCGATCATAATATCATTAGACCCTGTATAAGAATTGTGAAGTGAAAGATTATTCAAGTTTGCGGTGACATGGTGTGATGCCCCACTATCAAGTAGCCATGTAGGGGTGTTGGTGCGTGGTCTCAAGAGATGTAAAGTGTGCATGTGATTGCCATAAAGAAGCTGAACATGGATTATGTGGACACATTGCTGATGGAGCTAATGAAGATTGGGCATTACCAAGTGTATAAAGGGAGCATCGTTTGACAGTGTGTCCTTAAACACCACATCCTTGGCAATACCCAAGATATGGACGTGGTGGAGGCCGATCATTACGAGGAGCACTAGATTGTTGTCCTTGATTTTGAAGGACAATTGTGGAAGGACGCCAAGAACGAGGAGATGGTTGCCAATATTTATTGTTCTGTTGATTGTCAGGATTGGTGGTGGCTAGAAAGAATGATGGCAATGCATGTGATTGTTGAAGTGACACCTCCTTATTGATGAGTTTTCATAATTTCATCAAAGGAGATAGGCGTTTCATGAGCATTAACCACATCAAAAATTCCTTGCCAAGGCCATCAAGAATCATATCAATGAGATCTTCATCAAAAGGTTTTCTAAGAAGGACAAGTTCATCAGCCTGATTCTTGATAAATTGCATATACTAGGAGATCGTCTTGGATCCCTTGACACAATTCTTCAATTGGTCCTTGATATGTTTGATGTGACTACGGAATGGTTTGGCATAGGTATTAGCCAAAGTGGTCCAGGCCTCTTAAGAGGTGGTATTGCGGACAAGAAGAGGTTGGATGGGTTGAGAAACTTTACCAAGAAGTGCACTAAAGAGTAGACGATCCTGACACTTCCATGATATATAGGTCGAATTTGGAATCAACGTACTATAAGCGGTGACGATTGGTGTTGGATTGAGATGAGAACCATCAAGAAAGCCACAGAGATCATATCCTTCTAATAGACTTCAGATTTGGAGGCTCCACATGATGTAGTTGGTGGTGGTAAGTTTTGTGATGTTTGTGGTATTGATGGTAACAAGAGGATTATTTGGGTCGTAGGTATTTGGAATGGCGGTATGAGCAATGGAAGATACAGAGGCGTCTTCAAAAGCAATTATGGTTGAAGAAGAATATGGAGAATTGTGAGAGAAAAAGGAGGAAGAGAGGGGAAGAAAATAGACCAGGAACAATACTGCTCTATTACCATAAAGAAATTTAAAATAATGACTTATTTTCCATTGAATAAGAGTGAGGTATATATACACAAGATGATATTGGATTGTGTTCTCAATCTTATCTAATCAAATATTCAAAATCTAACTAATTATCTAATCTATGGGATTTGTTGTCAATTCGAAACCTTTTCAAAATAGGAAACTAACAAGATAATTACATAAATACATAATTAAATAATGGATAAATGAATTACTCTAATACTTTAAGGATCTATTTGGAAATAATCTTTTTTTTAATAAAAGTGGATAAAACACATTCACTTGTTTATTGAAGTAAAGAGTTGCATCATTGTAGGTTGGGTTTACAGGGTATTCCTCAAGACCCTTATAAGATGTAGGAACTAGCGTTTCATTCCTCATTTATTGCTCCATGAGGTGATGATATCTTCAAGGGCTATTTGGTTGGGGGTAATGTTTTCACATTCCCGGGAATGGGGTGGTAATGTGAAAACATTACCGCGTTTGGCATTGGTGAGCTTGGGAATAAGTTGGTAATGCACATTACCAACTTACTCCATATTATGTGGAATACCACCTCGATAGGTGTCTATCCACATTACCGGGCTGGTGGTAGTGTAACATAAATTTTAATTCCCATTTTGCTCTCCGATCTTATTCATGACCTTACCCTATCCCGATCTCCACCGACGCGCGAGCCAAAGTCCACCACTGCTAGCCATCGCACGTCTTTGCAATCACGCAGTCATCTGCCTTAGGAAACCTTCGTCGCTGCGCAGTCCTCCGCCCTTCTCCTCGCTATTAGAAGGGCGCAGTCCTCCGCCCTTCTCTTAGTTGTCCTGCCGCCGGGAAACCTTCGTCACCATGCAATCCTCTACAATCGCGCAGTCATCTTCCATGCAATCATTTGCTTTCCTCCTTTTCTAGTGCCCTTCTCCTCCTTTTCGAGCACCCTTCTGAATAGTGCTGTCAAGTGTCTGAAGATCATCGGCCAGGTGTTGAAATTCCTCCAAGGATCAATACCAACTTCAGCGGAAACGGTGAGTACTTAGCGGGAACGGCAAGGAGAGACTAAAACTCCCTTTGTTTGACTGAGAGCTTCAACAGTTGGAATTGACTCCCATCTAGTGAGTAATTAGAACTAAATCTCCCCTTGCACCTGTGTTGCATGAATGCAAAAGATGAAATTAACTAGTATAGTGTCAAACATTGTCCTTCACCCCAAGAATACTAGATTTGTATGATAGAAAAATCAGAATTCCCTAGGGATGTAAGAAGTGTAAATTAAGGTTGGCATGCATGATGTTTGCTGAAATGCTTCAATGGAAGCTTCAAGCTTCATTTATAGATTTTCTTTTACATGTTGGTTCATTAATGATTGAGAGACTATGAGCTGCCTTATGACCTATAATAGTTCATTCTGATCACTATTCTGGACAGAACATTGTAAACACTTGATGAGATCTTCCCACTGAACACACATGTAAGTGAAAATTCCTTGAAAGCTAGATTGATTTTTGTAAGCTAAGTGGCCAACTTTATTCAATGTCCCTTGAAAGCTTCAGGGTGGATTATGATGTTTTGGACTTTTGATTATCAACATAGGTGGTAGTTTGATAGTACTTTGTGAGTACTAAACTTGAGGGGGTTTTTTTTTGGGTAAAAAATGGGACATTAATAGTACTAAGCATGCATGGTTGTTCATTATTACAATCATTTTATATTGCTGCAGACTTATATATGAAGCTAAGTGGACATTTTGAACATATTTCCCTTAATTGTTTTCTTGATGTTCAAGATTTAGATGAATGAAGTGATGCTGTTGCATCATTTTTAGTTTACTATATTTATTGATATAGATGAAAGAATTATTCTTTTTCAGAAATTAAAGTTTGTAGCGTGGAGAGGATTTTGAAATTCATGCATGTGTGAATGAACTTGAATCACTGAAATTGGTTTATACTTTGTAGTGTTTGGTTGTATGATGAAAATAAAATTTGTAGAGGAATGAAAGAAAATTTACACTTATTTTTTCTTGTTGCTCCTGTTTTTCCATTATTTCTGTAAAACCCAGGAATTTTAGGGATTAAAATTTCTTTTTGGGTTTTATTTAATTGGAAAATGAGGAAAACCCCCAAGGTTTGATCAAAATGAAATTTTGATGGAGAAACAAATTTCTAAATTTTCTTTATTAAAGAAAATTCCCCAAACTTTGAATACATGGATTTGTATTTACTCCCTTTAATTAGTTTGGTAATTAAACCAAGAAATAAGAGAAAACCCTAGTTGGGTATAATTGGGGCTACCAAGGGTATTTTGGTAATTAAGAGGAATGAATGAATTCTTGGGATGAATTCATTAAATAAAGGAAGGATTGGTGGTTTATTTAATTAAAGGAAAGGGGTAAAATAAAGGATTAAAAGGTTTAAAACCCTAATTAGGGTTAGTTGGGAGTCAGAGGGACCTCTTGGCAATTATGGAAAGTACTGAGGACCAAATAGAAATTTTTTTCTCTCACAGGGAAGGACTTAATTGTGACTTAAGAAAATATTAGGGACTTGCGAGGAATTGTCCTCTTCGAGCTTGGGCTGCGGGTGTAACCTAAAATATTTCTGGGGACCTCTAGATAATTTTTGAGAGAAAAATCTATTTAGAAGAGGATGAGCACGAGATTAGACCATCTCATGCAGTGTTTTATCTTGAGGCGCATTATAAAGGCTCTCATAGAGCCATGTATTTAGTTGAGATGGAATCCATCTCATGCATTATACCAAATCTGAGGCAAAGGAGAAAGGGTTGGGTAAGGGATAATTCTATAGATGCTTGGGTAGTTTATAGCAGGCCCATCTAAAGTGGGTGGTGGATGCTAGGAAAATGGAGAAAATCCGGCCGTTGGGTGAATTAAATCTCAGCCCGGTCATCTTTGATGATAACGAACTCAAGGCCAACTGCTTTTAATCTGGACCGTGGAAATAAGAGATGTGATCTCAGGCGTCCATCTAGCGGAAGTCTGGAGATCGAAGCCACGGCAGCCCATCGATGGCGAAGCCGTCATAGGCCAGCCGCCGCCTTCCCCTGCGTTTGGCGGAACCGCGAGCGGCGAATAAAGCCGGGAGCTTTACCGAACGCTTCGTCTGCCCCCGGCCTATAAGAACCCCAGCCCGGCTACGCCCTGAGACAGTGAGAAAGAGAAAATCAAGAAGGTCGCCGGCGAGGGTTGGTGAGGAGGGATTCGACCCGTGAGGGTCTGTCCTCCTGTTGGTACGGAAGAACGGGAATTAAGGTATGAATCTCTACCGTTTCAATTTCTGGCATTGATGATAGTGTTGTTTAGGGCTCGCCGGATGGCATTTAACGGAACGGTTGTGGGAGGCTCCGGAGAGGGAATTGGGAACCACGGATCTGCAAGTTATTAGGCCTTGGTAGAGCCAGAGGCTCGTATGGCGTGTTGGCGGCTGATAAAAAGCGTCAGTGGAGAGATGGATTTCCCGGCGAGCTCTCCGGTAGGGCTCGGCCGCGACTGGAGGTAGGAGAAGATAAAAAAAAAATTAATTAATTATTAACTTAGGTCATGGTTAAATTTAAGTGAATATTAATAACATTGGATGTGACAAACATTAAGGGGGTTAACCAACTGTTTTGAATTAATGTTAAAAACCTAGGTGGTGTGACATTATTAAGGTCATTAATCACTGTTGATTAAAATGATTTGTATGGAGGTGTGACAATTATTTGATTAATTATTTTGGAACATAGTAGTGTGATGAAATAATCATTAAATAAGGAACTTGGTTTATTATAGTTAACTAAGAGTTTTAAAAAAAAGGGTTTAAAACCTTAGTGTGACAATTAATTGATTAATTGATTAATTGATTTGTATAGTTGATATAACTATATGGGACTTTGGCAGTGTGACAAAAATCAATTAACTATTATGCTTGAGTATAATCCTATGGAATTATAGGTGTGACACAATCAGTTTGGTTAACTAACTAGGTTAATTAAATTGATTATATGGGAAGCTTGGTAGTGTGACAAAATAATAGAATAATTTATTATTATGTGTGACGTATTTAATTGATTAATGGTTGGTATAATTTAAGAGATTACTAAGGTTATTAAGTATTGTTAATAGACCGTCTAATGTGACAACGATTAATCAATTAAGTTGAACCAATCTATTGGGTTGATTAAATCAAACAACTTGGTTGAAAGTTAAAAGGATTGGGTTCAATTGGATTTAATCATTTGGTGATTAAACTTGGGTTAACCTTGTTTGCCGAATTGGGCTTGGTCCCAAACTGAGATTGAGCAAATTAATAAGATGTAACTGGATTAATTAAGTAAGAAGACTAGGATTAGTCTATTAATCAATTGATCTAGCCCAACTCTTGGAATGTAAGTTTGATCAACTTAATTTGGATCAAGGGCTTTGATCAATTTAAGAAAATCAAATTAATTAGACTAAGTTGATTTAACGTGATGACTAGTGCTTAGTCTAGTGGGTAATTGAGTTAGTCAACTTGATTAAGTTGAACCTTGGAGTTGGATCAAGTAATAAGATTAGTTCTACACCATTATTTGAATTTATGGGTGAACTAATCAAGTTAATTGGCTAAGGTTAGTCAAATAACAAAGAGGGATGAGGTTGAATCCAAGCTAGTTAAATTAATTTGATTGAATCAAATGACTTGGGTTAGTCCATTAGCAAAGTGGTTTAATCAAATTTAAGTTAATCAATGACTTGATTAAGCTTGACATTGGATTTGAATTAAATAAAATGGGTTAGGTTAACCCATTAATTGGATTAATTGGTGAATTAGTTAAATGAAACTTGGTCAAGTTAACTTAGTTATGAAGTTAAGCGGTTGGAATTATTTGGGTGTTGTCTTTGGGGTTTATGAGGAGGTTTGGAATGGGAAGGGTGCCATAGGGGTTATGAATTTGAAAGGTTGGAATAATTTGGGTGTTATCGGATTTATGGGGAGGTTTAGAATGTGAAGAGTTGTAGAGGTTACACTTTGTAGGAGCCTATATAAAGCATGTAATCTTGAAGCTTGGCATAGAGCAATATGAGGATTTGAGAAAGTTTATGGGCCATTGGGAATCAAGAAGAGAGGTGAGAAGAAGGAAGAAAAGAGAAGAAAGCTTGAGAGACTAGGAATTTCTTTTCAAAGGAGTGTTGAGCATGCTCTATGTTCATTGCCATTCCGACCATTTTCACCGTTGGATCGTGCTGAAATTTTGGTGAGATTATTCACGACTCTTTATTCTTCATTTTGAACGGTTAAGATTGTTTTTGGTGCCCGGTAGAGTAGGTTTTTGGGGTGTGAAACAGAACCTATCACTGCTGATTTCCTGCACCGACCAGTTTCATCATCTGCTTCAATCGGAAGAATATTTCTAGTCTGATCGAGCTGATTTTTGGTGAGCATAGTGAAGACTTGTCCTGACCCAATCTGAACCTTGGAGATCTAGTTTGGACGGTCAGTTTGTCTTCAGTGTCTGTAGACATCTATACTTGGTGAGTTTTTTTAAATTCCTGCATCTCATTTATGTGTGGTGATAAATATGAGGATTCATATATGTATGAATGCATGGGTTATAAGGATAGATGGGGGAATGAATGAGTAAAGAATTGGTCCAAGGGTTGGAGTTTGATCTCCATGGGTGGTTTCATGAATTGAATTTATATACATGATCATGAAAAGTGTAAATTCAATCTATCCCTATCTTTGAAGGTTCATGAAAGTATAAACATGGGTAACTTGAGGTTACTGGTTTATGGGAATGATTTAAGGATTAGCATAGGTGTTGTTTGATAAGAGGACTAGAGAACTTGGTTACTGTTAAAGAGTTATACATGCAAAAGGTCAATAAAAGGGTTTAAAGTGGGCCCAATTTGAATAAAATGACTATAGATAACCAAATAGGGTTTTAGACTAGACAAATGAGCCTTGAAAAGTTGACTAGGTTTGACCAAGTTAGGTCTAGGGTCAACTAAAGAACATGGAGACAAGGGATAAGGATTAATAACCCGAGAGATGGTCTTTAGGACCCGTTAGTGGGCCTAGGCCAACAAGAAGCGACATAAAGTGTGTAATTAGAGATATGGGGATTTATTGAAATCTTGACTCTAATAGGGCCTATGTATGCCAGATACTCTCGGGGAGTTGTAAAACATTCCACAGGATACTAGGAAGACTTCTAGTTCCAATAAGAGGTAAGTGCTCTTGCCTAGTTCCCTTATTTATTGGCTAGTTGTTTTCTTGATTTAATGTATGCTATTTGTTGGCATGTCTTTTGTTTGGTACCTGATATTCTTGGATGCATGCACATACATATTCTTTTGATGTCTTTCCTGGTATGTGTATGATTGGTGTGCTAGAGATAGTGTTAAGCGATCCACGAGAATGGATTGATCGAGTGGTGGAAACACATTGGGCTGAACGTTCTCCGTCGATAGAGGAGTGTGTAGTCTCACTATTTCTTTGTTAATGCTCCATTGAGCATACCAACTTTGTGCAGTACATACCGTGGAGGTTTGGTGCTTGTGTGCTTGGCGAGGCGGTATCGTCAGGAGGAGTATATGTACTCATTGAGCATAGCCTCCTATTATTTGGCACTTGACCGTAGAGACACTGCACGGTGCTTGTGTTGTAGTGGGTGTGTGTAGGTTGAGTTTGTTCTACTGCCCGGACTCAGTGGAGCTAGGGAGTTCCGATAGGGGAATGTTCAGGGACAGGACCCCCTGGCGTTTCTGTCTGTCTTGCCAGAGAGGCAATTCTCTGGTGGTCTTACGTCGTGGGCATGACTGCAATCGCAGTTAACTCGTAGAGAGGTAGTTCACCACTGCGGCCGGAGGGTCGAGTTCCACTCAAAAGGTCGTGCTGACAAATATAATTTGGGACATCTTGGCGGGGTGATCCTTGAGTTTTCTTTGAAACTCATCACGGGGGCTCGAGGGCTTCGCTACTAGGGTGCATTACCTTTGGATTGTTTACGGTAGACTCCTAGAGTTGTGTTTCTTGGTGTTGTGACCTTATTGGACATATTGCTCATTTTATGTCTTGTGACCCCTTGGTGTATGCATTGGGCTTTCCTTTCAAAGCTCATGCACTTGTTTCCTTCTTTCTTTTGAGGTCCCGAGGAATAGGTGAGCTTCGGACTGGGGATTGTGGCGAGGGGTTGGGCTGATTTTGTAGAGGTTCGAAACCTCAGTGTCCTACTGTTGCAGGTGGTGTGTAGGACCCTTATAGGGCCTTGACCATGTGTAGGGTATGTAAACCATTATTGACTTAGATTTCGTTGTGACTCGATATTATCGATTATTAAATTTTGAGATATTTGTTATACTCGCTATGATTTCCTTAGGCCTTGTATCCAAGTGGGGTTTAGCTCTACTTGGGTGCACGGCCAGAGTGCTGTCTTGGCAGCTTCGAGGTCCCGGGATCCGGGTCGGGGCGTGACAATTTCCCTTAATTGATCTTGTTTTTTTATTTCCCTTAATTGCTCCTATTTTTTACACTTATTTCCCTTAATTGCTCCTAATTTTTATTGTATTGCTCCTATTTGTTTTTTTGTAGATGGATCTTTTCTCTCTTGATCATCTGGGATTTCTTGCCACCATAGCTTATTTGTATGTAGATATGAGGAATAAACTAGCTATATTAATGGGTGCCATTGCCTTACAACATAGGCGTAGCAGAAAGAGGCCACGAATTACCTATGACAACGCTAGTAGGAAAATAATCAGAAGTGTCAATATATATAGGCTTATTTTTGAGAGTGACAAAGCTTGCATTGAGAGTGTTCATATGGATTGACGGGCATTTCATCGTCTATGTGATTTACTTACCACAATTGGTGAACTAGTATATAATAGGAACATGTCTATTGAGGAAATGGTCGCATCCTTCCTATATACCATTTCACATGATTAAAAAAATAGAGTAGCAAAGAGGGAGTTTGTTAGATCCAGAGAGACAATAAGCTGGCGTTTTAAAGGGGTTATACATGCAGTTTTGAAGTGTCATGAAGTCTTGCTCAAAAAACAAGAACCAGTTCGGGAGAACTCAACCAATGAAAGGTGGCGATGGTTTAAGGTAAAAGAAAGCAATTAACTTGTTTCAAATTCTCATTTTATTATATACCTTACCATTTTTTGCTTAAAAAATTAAGTTCACTATACTAAAATTATGCTTTTTTACAGAATTGTCTCGGGGCTTTAGATGGAACATACATCAAAGTAAATGCAAGTGCAATTGAGAAGCCCAGATATCGGGCAAGAAAAAATGATACTGCCACTAATACATTGGGGGTTTGCTCTCAAGATATGTTATTTATTTACATTCTACCGGGGTGGGAGGGTTCAACAGCTGACTCTGGGGTGTTACGTGATGCGATTTCTAGAAGAAATGGGCTAAGGGTCCCCCAAGGTATATTAATGTTTAGCAAAGTTAACTTCCAAATATGGTTTTGTTAAAGCTCTAACACCCATTAACATTCTTGTATGCTACTATTATTTATGTGATGTTGGTTACTCGAACAGAGAAGGATTTCTTACTCCTTTTAGGGGGCAAAGGTATGACTTAAATGATTGAAGGCAAGGTAGCCAACCCAACACACCTGAGGAGTTCTTTAACTACAAGCACTCTTCTGCTAGAAATGTCAATGAGAGATGCTTCGGTCTGTTGAAAGGAAGGTGGGCCATTTTAAGGGGGAAGTCATATTATCCTTTGAAGACACAATGTAGAATTATTTCTGCTTGCGCATTGCTACACAACCATGTTGGGCGAGAAATGCCTATTGATCCTTTAGAAGTAACAATTGCAGAAGACACTATAAGAGAAGACTTAGATGGTGATAGAATTATGTTTGTTAAGACTACTAATCGTTGGACAACATGGTGCCAAAACAAGGCAGTTGATATGTTTAATTAGTGGAAGGATTCTAGGGGCCAACATAATTTAGGGAACTGATCATGCGGAAGAGGTATGAACTTGTGTT
This sequence comes from Dioscorea zingiberensis, assembly GCA_026586065.1. Classification (NCBI taxonomy): domain Eukaryota; kingdom Viridiplantae; phylum Streptophyta; class Magnoliopsida; order Dioscoreales; family Dioscoreaceae; genus Dioscorea; species Dioscorea zingiberensis. The sequence continues at coordinate 47,147,422 of CM048819.1, read as the reverse complement.
CTTTCTTCATTAAATGTTCTTGGTGGCTTCTCTTATCATTTTTTGTTTTTAAAATATGAATAGTATGAACAACATATGCTGATATTGTTTATGATTTGCAGACTGCTAAGATGCTAGGCTTCTATCCAAATGGAGAGTATGATCTCAGTGGTTTTGGTAATGACATTGTTAAAAATGACAACTTAATATATGGATAGTTTATCTTGTGAACTGTAGCAGTGTGAATGGATTTTATATGGACAACTTTTTATGTTTCCAACTTATTGTGTATGCTTATTATTTGGTACAATGTGAATGGATTATTTGTAGACAACTTATTATGATGTTGTATGAAATATTTTGTATTATTGCTTGTTGTGTGAAATATGTTGTATGAAATATTTTGTATTATTTGTGGACAACTTATTAGGTTGTATGAAATATTTATTGATTATTGTGTGAAGATGTCATGATCAAAATTCAGGAAGCTTCACTATTATCATTCATAGTAAAAATTTTAGATGCAAGGTATTCCAGAAAAATGTGTAATTTTGTTATTCAAATTTAATTATGTTCAATATAAACTTTATTTTCATTTAACTTTAAAATTGTTCAAAATTTTATGACAAAGGGTATTTTGGGAAACTTGCAGCATTACCAAGTTGATTACCATGACCAACCAAACATAGGGATGAAGTATGACCGGGAATATGAGTTTCGAACCAAACATGGTAATGTAATATTACCAACACATTCCCAGGCATATAGCATTCTCGAGTGCATTTCCAGGCATATCACATTACCTTGGTCATATCCCATATCTCCAACCAAACAGCCCCTCAAAGTCATCCCCTTCATCCTCGTTTGGCAACGATTGTGAAGGCAACGCTCCTTTTGATGATAAATTTCATTAGCACCAACCTTGGCTTCTTGAAGACATGAGCTGCATCATACCAAGATAACATTAGAAAGTTAATCTCTCGGATTATTATGGTAAAAACACGTTGTTTTCCACGGAAGCATTTTGGTTCCTTTCGAACTAGTTGCTAAGGTGATAGCTATCACTCTGAGGTTTCACCCTATTTGAGCTTCTTTTTGAAGTTTTTTACCCATATTATTACCTCCCTAGAGATCTTGTATCCTCTAGAGGGGAGGGGGTGGTTTCCATACCGAACCTCTAGCAATAGTGCTCTTGTATTTTCGTAGAGTTTCGGTGCAATTAATGAGTAGGTGTTGTGTTTGTTTCAATTCTCCCATATTTTGTTATATTTTAAAAAATGATTTTAAATATTCTTTATTTCAATAGGGCATTTTAAACGATGCCATTTGCATAGGATTCAATTAAAAAACCCATTGTTGTTATTTTATAAATTATTCATGTCATTCTCAAATTTTTTGTGGGTAAAAGATAGAAAACAAGGTAATTTCTTAGTGATTTGTTTGGATAATTTTCAATCATAGGCCATTACGCAAAATAAAATGTAATACAGTTTAATGATTTTTTTTTATTAATGGTCAAATAATTAATTGAAAAACGTATAATTGGTTTATTCACACAATTGATAAATAAGTGAATTATACTTATATTTTATAAGATAAAACAAAAATCAACAATAAATTAAGTGATATGAACATTATAACAACCAGTTGTTATATATCTAATCAATAAATTATAAAGATAATAAACTTTTAAAATATAAAATTATTTTATAAATATAAATATAGAAATTTTAAATATAAGGATTGACATGAGATCAAATCAGACAATTATAAATTTACGTTTTGCTTATATACCCCTGTGAAAATTTGAAATTGCTCAAATGTTTTAAAACATATCTTTACAAATCTTTCTTCTTTTATGTTTTTTTTTTAAATTTTTCTTTGCTTATATACCCATGCAGTTAAGTTCACTCTTAATGGTGTCAAACTAATATATGGAATAAGAAAAAATTATTAAAATGAGATTGCTTCTAAATGAGTTTTTGCGAATAGGGCGAGCGGCGCGATCACCAATGAGCGGTGGTGGGCGACGAGGAACGGTGATTAGCAGAATCTGCGCAACACTAGAACAACTAAAGACCTGGAAGTGCTGGGACCCCGCGTTGGAACCCTCTCGGAGGAGCATGGCCTACCCACAGAATACGACGGCGAGAACAGAGCAGCTTCTGCAATTGGGGTGACGACAGGGCCCCCCACGCAGGAACTCTCCCTCCCAGGGGAAGGAGGCGGGGGAACAACACCAAAGGCACGAGACACAACAACAAAGGGCAACAGGACAACGCAAAAGAGGTAGGATGGGAGAAGCCCCCTATCGAAAGCGTTGCCGGGAGCAAAACAAGGAGCAAGGCGGGCAGACGCTCCCCGCTGACCATACGTACCACGGCGGGGATGATAGCGGTATGTGGCCAATGTCTTCGACCAGGACACATGGCGTCGGAGTGCCGACGAGCGGCGACATGCCGACAATGTGGAGAAGTTGGCCACAAGGGCGCGACATGCCGCATAGAGCAGAGGGCCAGGCACAACAGAGGCTACAATCAAGACGAAGCTGGCCGCAACCCCCCAATCTGAACGAAAAAGTGGAAGCAAACTCCAATCGATACACCTCCAGTGAAGCACCCCTAAACCCTGAACCCCCCCACCCAAGCAGTGAGCAAGGAGAACTCCCCGGAATCTGAACATCACTTCATGTCCATGGCAATCGATAACGATGTCCTGGCGGGGATGGAGAACATGACATGGTTCACGATAGGAAAAATCACAACAACTCGAGAAGGGATGGTGCTCCGCCAGGATGTGTCGGAGCTGCTGAAGGCCAAGGTAGAGGAGAACTGGGAATGGCCGGTCAAACCAATGCGAGACGGAAGATATCTCATTGCTTGCCCATCCGCTGAACTGGCAAGACGAATGGAGGCAATTGGACCACTATATCACCGGAGATTCTCAATGGCTTTCTCGCCATGGTTGCTGGACCTATGAAACCCGCCGCGAGCTGAAGGTGAAGCCAGGTGGGTGTTGGTCAGGCAATTCCCCTTCTGTTTCTGGAACCGGAGCTCCGCGGCTAGGCTACTGAAGCCCGTCGGAGATCTGATCTATGCTGGCGGCAGAGGGACGGAGGTGGCTGACGACGTCCGAGCCCTAATCCGCATCCGAAGGCGATGAACTCTTCGCGTCTTCGTGCATTGCACCATGGGATGACGCATTCACAGTTTTAAGATGGAAATGGAGGATCGCCAAGCTCTGTTACCATGGACCTCTCGCCGCCCACCAGGCCAGGGGAGAACGAGGACCAAAATGGCTGGCGGAGACAAAGACCAACCTCCACGTACTCGCCAGGCCGCTCCAATATGCAGGGCAACCAAAGCAGAGAAGGGGAAAGCCTTGACCCCAGATCTGCATCTAGCTCCGACGTGCGGCGGCTAGGGATGGCAAGGGGGGGGGGGGGGGGGCTCTACCACCACCGCCCTACCCAAATGTGGCGGGGCGCAGGGAGGGCGGGGAGAGGCGAGGGGCACCAATATACACATTCGAACCATAGAATGAAGAGAAATTTACCGATTTAACTCGAATAAAATAAACTTAACGGCAATGTAAAAGCACTTTGATATACAAGCTTGAGAGAAGAGTGGGAAACTAGCCGCCAAAGTCCAAAGACTCCAAACTAAGCTTCATTGTAAACCCTAAAACTATATAATCTAATATATATAAGGGTATTTTTGTATTTTTTTAGTGTGGCTGGGTGGGGCGGATTTTAAGGGATCTTTACCATACCCCGCCCCACCCCGTATTTCTTCGCTCCATTCGGGGCGGATCGGGTCAGAAACCACGGATCGGGTCGAGTATTGCCATCTCTAGCGGCGGTCGAAGGGGATCATCCTACGAGAACCGGTGGACCAGATCCAGGCGAACGGCTCAGAGAAGGTGACCCATCTCTAGACCAGACGTGACAGGGTGGTGGAAACAGGAGCTAGTACGGAGACGACATTGTGGCAAGAGGTTGAAGAACATGGAGCCACGAGCCATGCCGACGCTGTAGTTGAACCGATGTACAATACACGCCCGCTCAAAGAACGGGATGAAGACCCAGACCTGGGCAGCCACCAATCTCATGGCAGCACGTGGAAAGTCAAACAGAAGCTGATATGGGATCAGGGTGAAGCTGATGACCTCACCTAACTCATGGGGTGGATGGGCTACTCGGCATGGGACCTAGACAAACTGGGTCCCCTCTGCCAAACCATGACTCGCTGCTGGACCAGGGGAGCTAACCCGGCGGTCAAAGGTGGCGAGAGTGGGCCCCACCAAGCCAGGAGCTTAGCACGTGATCAACCCATGACTTTTGCCAATGCTGACGGCTCAGCTGATATACAACAAGCCCATATGCCACCTGAAATGAACCTGGATAAACCAAGCCCAACACCTGTTACACCAACTGCACTTGAACCAACCACTACAACACCCACTGACTTTGGCCCAGCTAGCAACCAAGAAGCCCACCAAGCCCAAAACGTGGGCCAGAACTCACATGCAATATCTCTTGTAACCCAAATGGAAAACTTATCTAAAGAATCTAATAGCCTTGCAAGGCTTTCTGAGTATTCACAATCTCATCATAACTTAGAAGAAAACCATATTACCAACTTGGGAGGAGACATAAAATTGGACCTATATAAAGCCTCACTAAGAAAAATCAATAACACATGGAATCTCATCACCGATGTGTCATGGGATACAATCATATCCCGTAATGGCAACCAAGGAAACCCCCCAACAAACCAACGGATAGTCGGCACCCACATTAGTGAAGAGGAACCCCGAGAGGCTAATCTAGGGGATGGAGAAACACAAACAAAGGCTACCAAAGCACCAAAGAAAAGAGGACGACCCAAGAAGAGCAAACCTCCTAACCTCCCACCCACGGACACTTACTCAGCAACACCCAAACTGAATCAGAACCAACCCGCCATAGACACCCAACTCCGAAGGAGCAAAAGGAGACTCACACCAACATACAAGGTCAAAGACACAACACCACAAACGGTACCACTCACCATCTCCAATTGGCCTGAGGAGGACCTCATATCCAAAGCACAAGGAAGGCAACACTAGCCAGGTCATCAAGCACATGTGGGAAACAGAAGCGGGAAGAGGCTCGATGGAGCCAGGAAGCAACTAAGCTCCCCCCCACCCCGAACATATAGGGCCATAACCTGGTTTATTCATGAAATTACTATCATGGAATGTACGGGGACTAGGAAAAAGTAAAAAATGTTTCCTAGTCAGGGACTTCATTGAAGCACAAAAGGTTGACATGTTTTGCCTATAAGAGACAAAACTCCAGTCAATCGACAACCGCACCTGGCACTCAATTGGCGGTACCTCCTACGGGGAGAGACTAACCCTCCCAGCATGCAATACTAGGGGAGGATGCTGTATGGGGTGGAAAGCAACACAATTCAACTTATTACACAGTTATGTGGACACCTTCTTAATCTCGACCATACTTGAAAGGAAAGAGGACTGCACCACTTGGATGATCACAACCGTCTATGGCCCTTGTGAGAGAAATCTTAAAGCTGCCTTCTGGGAAGAACTAAGGACAATAAGAAGAAGATGGAATAGGCCGTGTCTTATAGGGGGAGATTTTAATGCAACAAGAGGCAGAGCAGACAGGAACTTGGGAGAAGGAGATAGCCAAGAACAACAAGAGTTTAACAAAATGATTGATGAACTACAACTCTACGACCGCCTCGCTCACAGGTAAAAGTTTCACATGGACAAACGGTAGGGAATCACCGACGATGACACGCCTTGACAGATTCTTGCTTTCCATAGATTGGGTGTCCGCATTCCCCAGATTCCCACAGAGGGCGCTCCTGCGCATTCGGTCATACCATACACCTATAGTGATTGAATGTGGAAACCAGATGCCACAAAAATACCCCTTCCGCTTTAACAGAAGTTGGGGAAAAACAGAAGGCTTCTGGGAAATGATGAAAGACTGGTGGATGCAGAGCGAAGCCACAGGAGAAGGAGCCTTCAAATGGACCAAAAAACTAACTTAGATTAGAGGCCTACTCAAAACATGGGAAAAGGAGAAGTGGAGGACCCAAAGACAGAGAAAGGACGACCTGCTTCAACAGATTGATGACCTAGACCTCCAAAGTTAAATGCAACCACTCTCCGCAGAGGAGGAAGACCTACTCTCATCAAGCAAAGGAGAGTATGAGAACATCATACGTCATGAGGAGGAACTCTGGCGACAACGCTCTAGACTAACATGGCTTAAGGAGGGGGACCGGAACACAAAATACTTCCACTCCATAACAAATCAAAGGAGGAACGGGAATTGGATACACCAGTTGCTAATTGAAGGACAAATAGTAAGGGAGGCGACATGCATCATGGCGGCCATATCAAACCACTACAATGAGCTTATGGGAAAGAAAAGAGAATTTAGATAACCATGGACTGGACTCAAATGTATGAAAATAGGGAGCGCGTAGACCTTTCACATCTGGAAGAGCCCTTCACCGAAGCAGAAATCTTTCAGGCAATCCAGGAGCTAAATCAAGACAAGGCACCGGGCCCCGAAGGATTCCCTATGGCGCTGTACCAACAAGGATGGAACTTTATGAAGGACGGCATCACCTAAACTTTTCGAGAACTATATCAAGGAGAAGCAAACCTGGAAAGAATCAACTTGGCACACATCCTCCTCATACGAAAATCCAATTCGCCAACCTCGATCAAGGACTATCGACCCATAAGTCTTCTCAATTGCTCAGCCAAGATCATCACCAAAGTACTAGCAAATAGATTACAACCAGTTATGACCAAGCTAGTGGGAGAAAGTCAAACTGCATTCATCAAAGGCCGATGCGTACAAGATAATATAGTAGCATATGGAGAAATCATCAATGGAATGAAAAAGAATAGGGGCATCCTAATGAAAGTAGACTTTGAGAAGGCTTTTGATAGAGTTGATTGGGAATTCCTCATGGAGGTACTTGAGGCCAGAGGGTTCAGACTATGATGGAGAAGTTGGATCCATGCAATACGCCCGACGTCCAAGTCTCGATTCCTAATTAACAGCACTCCCAGGGGATACATTCGACACAAGAGAGGCCTAAGACAAGGAGACCCCCTCTCCCCGCTGCTCTTCGTCATTTCTATCGATGTCTTTGAAACAATACTGGACAATGCAGCAAAGGCACAACTCTACAGGAGATACAGAATTGGTCGGGGAGGGAACACACAAATCAATGCACTTCAATATGCGGATGACCTCCTAGTTTTCAGCTCAGGGGACCCGGATGACTTCAGCACCCTAAAACTCATATTCTACCTCTTTGAAGGATTATCGGGCCTTAAAATAAGCTATAACAAAAGCGTCATCATCCCAAGCGGGGCACCTGAAACCAACCCAAGAGATTTGGCGCAGATGATGGGATGCCCAATAGCCAATCTGCCTATCACCGACCTGGGACTATCGTTAACTAGACAACGACTGAGGAAAGAGGAATGGACCAAGCTAATCGAAAATGTGAGCAATAGGCTAGCTAGGAACCTAGAGGGCGAGTATGCTCTCGATGGGCGGTAGAGTCACACTGCTCAATGCCGTCCTCATAGCGATCCCCACCTACTGGATGGCCATTTACAAGCTCCCAACTTGGGTAATACGATGAATTGAGGCCATCCGAAGAGACTTCTTATGGAGGGGAGCTAACCAGCGTTCCAAAGCCTACCGACTAGCAAAATGGATGCAACTCTGTCGGCCAAAAGAACAAGGGGGGTGGGGGGTCATCAACCTCAATGCTTTCAACAAGGCCTTACTCAGCAAGTGGTGGTGGAGACTACTCCGGCGTGAAGCAGCGATATGCCAAACGATCATACAAAGGACCTACTTCCACAACTCACACATCAACCAATTCAAGAAGGCACCCAGAACCGCATCTTTCTTCTGGAAGGGAATTATGGCCCAAAAGGACATGGTCATGGCCAACATTACATCAATTCCCAAGTCAGAGAACTCAATCAATGTCTGGTTTGACAACTGGATAGAGGGATAGGGGCCATGCACTCGGCTCCCTGAACTTCGAACTCTCATGGAATTAGAAACACTTACTGTCCAGGAGGCGCATAGACTCCTACTTCGAGGAAGACCAATCCTAAGGCCGGGGCTACTATCGAAAAAAGCAGCTGAAATGCTACAACAAGTCCAGGAAAGAGAACCCTCGCTCACCAACACGGGAGAGGACTGTAGGTTATGGAGACAAACTCCAAACCAACAATTCACTGTCAAATCAATGTATCAGTTCTGAATTGATGGTGGTGTGAGAGGACCACTGCCGGGACCCTTTTGGAAACAAGCATGTCCCCTAAAAATCAAGATGTTTGCTTGGCTAGCAAGGGAAGACAAAATTCTCACACTGCAAAATCTGGCAAAACAAGGATGGCAAGGAGAACGAACTCACTGCTACCTTTGCAATAGGGAGGATGAAACAACGGAGCACCTACTATTCAGCTGCCCTTACTCATCTGGCATTTGGGCACACTTTGCCCACCTCTTGGGATACACGGCCCCCCCATCCAAAAGACAAGATCTATGGGGGAAGACCGAGTTCTCCAGAAGGATGGAAAAAAGGCAAGCGTATTTGTTGGGATCTAACTTCCATGGCAGTCATCTGGAACATATAGTTGGAGCGAAATCGGAGATGCTTCCAAGACAAACAGCGTGTTTTCAAGGACCTGATCCGACAGACGGACTAACTCCTCCTTTCCTGGATTAAAGCAGCCCCTGAATCAAAGAAACAAAAGCTCCAGACGTTACATGCCATAGCTAAGCGCAGTCTAGCAACTACCAGAGCCACGCTGGAGCCCTACCTCTTGAGAAGTGACTTCAGAGATGACGAAGCAACTGGAGTGCTGATCCCAATATAACCCCGCCATGCCTAGGAAAGACCAGGATAGCACATATCAGCATAGACTGACGTTCGACTTAGTTCCTGTTCCCCGTATGAGCTTCTATGCCCTATCGACAGGTGCATGCGCTGCGGTATATACTTAGGGGCTGTTCTTTTAGGGGTCGAGTAAACCTGAATACATAGTGGGGAACACAATCACTAGGGGTACAAGTGAGCTCCTATCAAACAGATCGATTCTCTGGTATAAAAAAAAGAGCCGGAAAGTCGGATCCATTAGGGATGCTCTACCGGACGTAAAACCAGAAAGTCGGATCCAATAGGGATGCCCTACCGGCCGGAAAGTTGGATCCGATAAGGATGCCCTACCTGAAAAGAAAAGGGAAAGTGTGTTGGTAACAGAGATAGGTCTATAAGGTAGAAGCAATAGCTTGCCCGAACGGTTGGGTGTCCTCCTAGTAGAAAGGGTTGAAAGACCTACCTCTGCCGGATCAGCCCGCTAATCGTATTTCACCTAGCATGCACCCATCCATATGGCATAGAATTCTCACGGGGGAACGCTCTCAATAAAACGTTGGTTTGCGTCGGTAATGACTATCCGGGTCGAGTACCTGCACCCAGGGTTATTCCCCACACTCAAATAGCTCAGGCTTGCCAATTGTACCACAATAGTGTATCAACACTACATGTAATCATGGTTCAGCTAAGAACCTTTTGCTAATCAATGAACGTTGTTTATCTACCTTTATAAAAAAAAAAAATCAGAATTGCTCCAATGCCCCTGAAAAAGTTAATAATAGTTTAGGCATTTTAACTATGATTATATTTTATCTATAGTTAAACTAAAAATTATAACAAAATGTACTACGTTCTCTTATCTGAGGGTTCGAGAAAAATGATCTAGAGTAGCTTTAATCTCGCGGAGTGAAGGAAAGGGGATAAAAAAATTCCCACCTTTATCCTTGATTGATTCTATGATATGAGGAAGAGCAGATCCTGACATTAATAACTTCTATATCAAAGATAATTTGAGTTAAACTAAAATAGTCTCCTCTATATAAAATGAGGAGATTCGTATTAGATGAGATACCATGAATAGGTAGATCAAAAAATCTTCATGATGCATGTACGCATGGGATCCATGCCATAAAATAAGTTTCATATACTATCAAAAAACATAGGGCAATTTTCCAAAATGACCTTGTTATATTTATTTTATTATTTTTTTAGCCCTAACTCAAAAATATTTGTTAAAATGGCCCTAGAGCTGCCCAATTAGCAACCAAACTCATGACTGGGATAACTAATCGGCATTCGAAAGGCCAATTAGCTCGAGAGACCTATTTTTTCCTCTTCCGAGCTAATCGGCATTTGGAAGACCGATTAGCTCTAAAGACTAAAAGTTCATTTTCATGTCCTTGGAGCAAATCGGCATTTGAAAGGCCGATTAGCTTAAAAAGCTCATTTTCATTCTCTCTAAAGCTAATCGGCATTTGAAAGGCCGATTAGCTATAGAGAGCTTATTTTCTTTGTCTCTGGATCTAATCAGCCTTCCACATGCTGATTAGATCTCAAAATAATAGTTTATTATTTTTTATTAGCCTAGTCAGCATTAAGGCCGTTGACTAGGAAGGTCTAGGGCCATTTTGGCAATAAAATTGGACCTGGGGCCAAAAAAATAATAAAATAAATGACCCAGGGCCATTTTGGCAAATTTCCCAAAAACATATCTCTATTAAATATAATTTTTTTATTTTATTTAGATGCAAAATAATATACTAAGTAGTCTGTAAAAATTTACTACAGTTATTATTAAAAAATTATATATATCCCATAAAAGTCTATAAATGAATATATGCCCCCCAAAAATCATATATATATATATATATATATATATATATATATATAGAGAGAGAGAGAGAGAGAGAGAGAGAGAGAGAGAGAGAGAGAGCCTTGATATCACACGGGCGGCCGGATGCACTGTGCATTCCCGGTCGTCTCTTATTTGGCCCCCTGGAGTATGTTTGAAGGATTTCCAACTGTACGGATGGGAAGATCATCGAAAAATAAGCTAGCATGTCCATTTTCATACAATTTGGTAACTGTTTGGTCCTCCCACTTAATGGTTGAAATTCTGGACTGTTCAGATTTTTATAAAATAAGAACCGTTAAGTAGGAGGACCAAACAGTTATCAAATTGTATTAAAATGGACATTCTAGCTTATTTTTTGATGATCTTCCCATCTGTATGGTTGGAAATCCTTCAAACATGCTCCGGGGGGCCAAATGGGAGGCAACTGGGAATGCACAGTGTTGCGGCCGACCGCGTAATATCACGTATATATATATATATATATATATATATATATATATATATATATATATATATATATATATATATATATATATATATATATATACCTTTGCAATATATATTGATATACGGAGGATCTGCTTGACCTCCTGTCTCCATCATGCCCTCTCTACAGCTTATAGAAACCTACAAGGCGCCGCCATACCTCCCTAGGAGAAAGCAAAACTACTCTAGGAGCAAGGATAGCGCGTCTAGGATCTCATCATGACCAGATAAAGGTAACACAGATCCCAAGAAGGGAGAGGGAGACATAAGGAGAAGGGACCAGGCAACCAAGGTAAGCAACTGGAAACCAGAGAAAGCCTCATCTCCATCATGTTCTTCCTTCGATCAGGCCACTAACTTGACCGTCGGAGCGGGTACGGGCAACTGAGCCCCACCCCCTCGCATACTCTTTCTTTGCTTTGTCCCCCTTTCTTGTGAACTCCACAAGAGGGCACCTACAAAGAAGTCTTCTCTCCCAAAAGACTTCATCAGTTAGCTTGTGAAATCCAAGATTTCTCTTATTTAGAATAAATGGATTTTTTTTATTACTATGGTAGTTGAAATAATTTCCCCAAAGACATGAAGTATTCGAAAAGGTAGGTTTAATAATTTAAGACCCTAATTGGGTTTACTAAGGGCTTTTTGGTAATTAAATGTGATTGGGAAACTTAGAAAGGAATAAATAATTTTTTTGAAATAAATTCATGGTAATAGATTGGTGAATGATTTAATCTATTAAAGGAAATTCCCAAGTTTAGAATCAATAGGAGTTGATTGAGAGAGAAGGGAATAATTGATTTAATTCCTAATTGAAATAATTTGGGCTAACAGGTACTTTTCTGTAATTAAAAAAATTTTGATGACTGGAAGCGAATAGTATCCCTCTCTCTGGAGAGGGACCTTCATGTAAAAGTCATAGAAGAGGAGGATTTGTTTGCAAATGTATTAGAAAGCATGCATGGAAGGTGTTGGAGAGGAATCAACGGCTGTGATTAAAAGATCACGAGATCATAAATAAGTTCGAGGCATGAGACCTCATCCAAACCCTTCATCTCCTTATCTGATCTCGACCTCTTATCTCAGATTTGGTTTAAGTGTTAGGTATTCGATTGAATCCGGGCCACTCGTTTCCTCTCATCTACTGAAGGTAATCACAGCCGTCAATCAAGGTGAAACAAATAAGTTCGAGGCAGACCGACATAATCCAACCGTTCATCGTCGAATGATCGCTACCGTCCATCTATCGGATGTGCAGATCCGAAGAACGAGATTTAAACTAAGGCCGTCGATCTAATCTCGCAAGATCTGAATTGTTCATCTGTAATCATGGATTAAGTTCGAGGCACGAGCGCAACTATGAGCTGTTCATCGCCAAACAATCCATGACGTCCATCAAATGAAGTGACAGATCCAAGGAAAATCGGAGAATCCTCACACGTCGATCGACAGCTCGATGATCTCAGCCGCTCATTGAAGAGGACTCTGATCCGAAGCTATCATCTTCTCCCTCCCACGCGAACCCTCCTCCTCCACCAGCGTGCCGCCGCATGAAAAACCCTAGTATGTTTCCAAATACATCGCCAGCCAAGTAAGGAAAGTCCCTGTTTAGTAAAGTCCATAATCAGGGAGATTGGGATCACATCCCATTATCACCCGCGAGCGCCTATAAAACGAGGACGCTCTCTCTGCCTGGTGATCACTTCTCCAGGCGGCGGTGGACAACCTTGTCTTTTCGAGAGAAAGAGAGGGTGGTGGCGCGGGTCTCCTCCAAGTCGGGAAAGAGTGCTCGTAGTCGCAGGCGTTTTCTGGCAGTGCACGGGCAGAGAGGAAGAGGGGCATCGTCTTCAACAATGGTACGTGGTCGGAGGAGAAAGGGAGAAGACTTCAGGGATTTCCACGATACTTGTGCACCGCTTCCTGATCGCCAGGCGTTCGCTCTACTAGGTATTCCCTGCTCCTGTTGTTATTTGTTAGTTTAAATACATGTGGTCCTTGACTACGAGCTCGCTGAAGAGAGTATTATCGCTGGAACTCTGGTGGGAGTAGTGGTGGAGCCGGTTGTTCCTCGGGAGGTGGCTATGGTGCACGTGAAACCAGTAGAGAAGCTGCTTTGGTCGAGCCGACCATTCTAGCCTCACCGAATCACGCCCATCACTGGTGAGTCTCAGCTGAGAAAGAGAAGAGAGAGGGAGACATTTAGCTAGTTAGTAAGTTAGTTAGTTAGTTAATTAATTAATAATTAAACTTTAATTGTTTTAATCGGTTGGTTTAATTAAATCAAGTATAGTGATAATTGATTTGGTTTAATCACGTTAGTTGGGTTTAATCAAGTGGGTTTGGGCCAACCAGTTAGCATGGTTGGGTCTGAATTTTAGTTAAATTGGTTTGATCAAATCGAGTTAGTAAAGGATTGGGTCTAGTCTGGAGTTCTAAATCCAAATTTCTTAGTTGGATTTGATCAATTGGATTGGACCTAGAATTGGGTCAGTGAAGGTAACCTGGTTTGGTCAAGTTGGTTAGAGGGTTGGGTTCGGTCAGGTGAACTAGATTGGATCAAATCAGTTTTTGAATAAAACAAAAGAAAAAGGTGTGAGAGGGGGGATTTGAACATGAAACTTCTCACTTCCTTAACTACCAAGGAGCTGTTGCTTTTGGGATAGAATGAATCTGGAATATTTACTTAAGGCTGCCTAACAAGATTTAAGAATAAAATGAGCAAAAATGGAAGGTAGTGGGATTGGAACCCATAACCTCTCAATTATACAATAGAGCCTTAACCACTAGGATATGGAAAGCCACAGTGATGGTTTCTAGTATTTTTTTTTAAATAAATTAAGCTAGACCAGGTTGGGTTCAATGGATTTAATTAGTGCATCGTGCATGTACAACTCAGAATTTTTAAATTCTTGCCGACTCTAATATAAGTCCTATTATCAGGTTGTGAGGTAGAGTTGCGATAGGCGAGATTTTGCCGAGTAATCTCGGTCGACCTTGTCTCGTACCCACTCTTTGAGTTTCTTTGGCTTTGTTTTTATCACATTGATGATATTATTGCCTTTTTGAGACCATACATGCTTTCTTTAATTGTTTGGAATTCTTTTGAGAATGATTGGTTGTTTCGGGATGTTGGTATCCCTGCTTTGTTGTTTGGTCTCCTGCCCGGATTCAGTGGAGCTTAGGGGCACCGTTTTGGAAATGATCAGGGATGGGAAACCCTGGTGTTTCGGCTCGCCATGCCAAAGGGATGATACTCTGGTTGTCCTACTTGTCAGCGAGGATGATTCGCCGGCCGTGTCGACACGTACGAGAGGTGGCGCTACCGACATATGATCTGGGGACCGCACGATTGGAGGGTTGAGATCCAGCAGTTTGCTGATGATACTGGCCGGGGGAGATGTCTAAATGAGCTTTCTTTTGGAACTCGTTGCAGAGCTTGAGAGCTGCTGTAGATAGGGGTCGTACCTTTGCGTTTGTTTGTAGTAGACTCCTAGGAAATGTTATGAGGGGCGTGAGCGCATTGTTTTGAATTGATTTATCGTTTATGTTTATATCATGATTTTTGAACCCCGCATGGGATACTTAGTGGGCTTTCCATTCAAAAGCTCATGCACTTGTTCTTTCTTTTTCAAATCCTTAGGAGTAGGAGACTTGAGCTTAGGAGGCGATCGAGGGTCGGGGTATTTTGCAGAGGTTCAAGTATCTCTTTTATTTCTTTGTGTGAGAGACTATTTTATTTTGTAGGACCCATTTAGGGCCTAGCTTTTGTAGGGCATCAGAACCCACTTAGTTTGTTTTCTCTGAGACTCTTTTATTAAGTTATTTGAGATGTTTATCTTGATTTTATGTTATCTGCTATTACTTACTGAGGCCTTGTAGCCGAGTGGGGTGCGCCTTACTTGGTTACGGTCATTCTGCTCACGTGATAGAGGTCCCGGAATCCTGGTCGGGGCGTGATATAGCTGGAGACCTGAGAAGTCCACGTGGCGAAACCAAATTCTCGGTTAACAGATTGGCGCTGTCTGTGGGGACATTTGGTAACGAAAAATCACAAAACATGAAGAGGATCACCGGCGGTCGAGCCCAAGGCCAGGAGGAAGGCGAAGAGCTAAGGCCGCTGGTGGTGAGACCAGAGGACCCAGATCTTTAGAATCAACGGCAAGAACTTGATCCTTAGGAAGCACGTTACCTTGCCCTGAAGGCAAGGTTAGAGGCAAAGATGGCAATACAAATGGAGGTCATGACACAAGTCCTCCTCAGATTGGAAAAACAAGTTTCCCAAAACTTCGCGCCATGGACCCCCTCCCCGAGGATCTCCGAGGGAAGGGCGAGGTAAGATCTCCGCACGGCGTGTAGACATGGACCCGAACCAGCGCGTGAATAAAGAAAAAAATAGGGCAAATATGGAGACAAGCAGTTCTGGCTCTCCACCCCATCAACAACACTCCAAGACAGTCGAAATACCCGATTCCCCAGAGAGATACCGGGAAGGACATAGGGAGCCAAGCCCTTACAAAGAAGACACTTATGGTACCCGACGCCCCGTGACCCCTTTCACCCAAAAGATCATGGAGGCATACCTCCCTCGTGAGATCAGACCCCCACAAATAGAGACATTTAATTGCTCAACAGACCCAAATGACCATATAGGAACCTATGAAGCCCTCATGCTCATGGATGCATCTTCCGATGTCATGATGTGCCGGCTCTTCCTGGTAACACTGCGAGGAGAAGCACTAGTATGTTTCAAGAGCCTTCTCCCCAACTCTGTTCCCTCATTTGAAGCGTTGTCTGCCCTTTTCCTTAGCCATTTTGTGGGTGGTAAAAGACGCAAGAAAACATCGGCTACCCTCATGAGCGTGCAACAACGAGAAGGGGAAACCCTCCGCAACTACATCAACCGCTTTACTGATGAAACCCGTACCATCCTCGGACTTAATTAGTCTATCGCCGTGGTGGCACTAATGGAGGGCCTACTTGAGTCGCCCTTCATACACGACCTATCTCTAGAGTAGCCCGAGGAGTTCTCCGAGCTCCTTGCACAAGCCGAAAAATACATCAACGGGGAGGAAATACAACTCGGATGGAAGGCGATGAAGAAGACAACCCTGCTAGAGACAAAGATAGCCATGCTTGACGCTAGAATACCCGTGGAGTCCGCAAAACAAGCATCACCTATCCCTCCAAGGGGGCGGCCACGAACCCAGGACCACCCAAGAAGGGGTAAGTTGAGATACTGGGAGTTTGCTAATCTCAACGACACCAGGGCCAATATCCTTATGCAAATACAGAGTCAGAAAATCTTGACGCGCCTGCCAAGATGAGAAACACCTCCCATCGGAAAGACAAGTATTCCTCCTTCCATTAGGAGCACGACCACGACACAGAAGAATGCCGGAACCTGAAGGATGAAATTGAACATCAGATCCGAAAGGGCCAGCTTACTCAATTCGTCAAGTACGACTCCAACGAGGAAGGCCCTTCGGGAAGCTACTCGGCCCTTCCTCCAACTACTGTCCGAAGAGTGCACTAAGTCTCAAGTACTACAATGGGAAAGCGAAACTCATGTACCATCAACCTTGGCCAACTTGAACGGTAAGAATTATGGAATTCCCACTTTATGTTTTGCATAATTGAAATTAAAGTTTTTCAAATTGCATTCTATTATCAAAGTTCCTATTAAAACAAAGAACGAACGTAGAAAAAATGTAAAAAATAGTCACGCGAAATGCTAGAGTAGCGCGACGTCACCCATGAACATACTCGACATCCCGGCACCCGAGAGCGTGTACGCTAACGCTTTATCCAGGAGTGTGACTGCCTTGGCAGCGCCTAGGAGAGTGAATAGCGTAGCGACACCCAGTAGCGTGACTGACATCCCGGCACCCAAGAGAGTATACGCCAACGCTTTATTAAGGAGCGTGACCGCCTTCGCGGCACCTAGCAGAGTGAGTAGCTTAACGACACCCAGGAGCGTGACTGACAACCCGGTACCCGAGAACGTGTATGCCAACACTTCACCCAGGAGCGTGACCGCCTTGGTGGTACGCAGGTGAATGAATAGCGTAGCAACACCAAGGAGCGTAACCGATATCCCGATACCCGAGAGTGTGTACGCCAACGCTTCACCCAGGAGCGTGATCGCCTTCGTGGCATCTAGGAGAGTGAATAGTATAATGACACCCAGGAGCGTGACCGACATCACATCACACAAGAGTGTGTACGCCAATGCTTACCCAGGAGAGTGAATAGCGTAGCGACAGCCAGGAGCGCGACCAATATCTTGACACCCAAGAGTATACGCCTAGGAGTGTGACTTGCTTCGCGGTATCTAGAAGAATAAATAGTATAGTGACACCCAAGAATGTAACCAATACCTTAACACACAGGGGTACTTATGACAATGCTTTGTTCAAGAGCCTAATCCTTGTCGTGATACGTAGGAGAGTTATAGACTCACTATGACCCACTCTTTACGAATCATGGAAGGAATATAAGTAAAGAGACATGAAAAAGCCAAATAGAAACCTCTCTTGGTAACATCATAGTGTTTACAGAACGAAGCTAGTACATAACACAGTGGTTGAAAAATGAAACTAGTACATTTATTTATTTGATAAAGCGTGAACAATTTTCAGATCGACTTGTCGTCACTAGGGATCATCTCCACGTTACAGGGATGGACGAAGAAGGCCTCTTCCTTCTCACATGAAGAAGTCCAGAAAATCTTCACCTGAAAATGGATCCCCTAAACAAAGGTGAAGACCAAGAAATCCCCCAAAGTCAATTAGTGATCTGCAACGAAGCTGGACCATCCTTCGTCAAACCGCATCTCTTCGCAAGCATGATCCCTCACCAGAATCGCGCTCCAAATCCGCTTACTAGGGCCCTCCAAATCCACGGCCCCTCCAGGTAGCTGAGCCAAATGATTATAGATTGGGGGGATGAGCAACCATCGCGCGAACCTTGGAGAGATGAATACCTTGAAAAACGAAGGCCCATCAGGGAAGAGACATCCTTGGTAGATCGGCGATATCGCTTGACCAAAGACAACCTTATATAGTCCATAGGGGGTTACTTGATAGGCATAGCAGAAGCTCATCTTTATTGCAGCGAAACGTCTCTAATTTAACAAATAGTTACTTTCAAACCTCGAAGCTCGCACCATGTGTAAAATCCAAGATTTTGTTAGAATAAATGGCCTCTAATTATTTTTAATTATTTTGTTGATTAAATGAGTTCCCCAAATCTAGATTTTATTAGAAGAGAATTAATTAAAATTAGATAATACCCCAACTAGGGTAAATTGGGCTACCAAGGACTTCTTGGTAATTTTAGAAAGTATGGGGACTTAAAAGAAGTGTGTCTCTCTCACAGAGGAAGGGTTTGCATGTAACGTGGAAATGATTGGAGGACTTATATGTAAATTACCAAGGGAATCCATGCAAAAGGGCTACTTATAATAGACAAATGATTGGGATTAAAAGATCCTGAGATGGAGGGTAAGTTCGAGACATGCTTATTAATCTTAGCCCTCCATCTATTTTCAAAAGGGAAATAATCCCTACCGTTAATCTTGGAGAGTTGAGTAAGTTTGAGGCATGAGGCCTCATCCAAACCCTTATCTCTTTATCTAATCAGGACCACTCATCTCAGATTTGTTTTGAGTGCAAGGCATTGGACTTAATCCAAGCCACTCGATTACTCTTATCTACCGACGAAAAATCACAGCCGTCCATCAAAGGGAAACTATTAAGTTCGAGGCAATTGATTCAGATCCAACCGCTCGTCGCTCAACGATCTAGGCCATTCATCTGGATGGATCACGAGCCCGAAGCATGAAGAGGAGTTATTGCCGTCGGATCACATGCAGTTGATTCTCACCGCCCATCCGAGAAACTGATCGCGAGGCACAACCGGGTAGTCTTCCGCCAACGCGATAACCCTAGACTTCGCAATCACCCCCAGCCAGATATGGAAGGGAGGCGAGAACCTCGTTCGTCTAATCCCACCATCATCGCGATTGAGATGGCCGGGAATTTCCCACGAGCTACTATAAGAAGAACGCCAGCCTTGAGACCCTGCCATTACTACTCTTCTCATTCACTTCTCCTCTTCCCTCTCTTCCCTTGAGGAGTAAACGCTGCTAACAGTGACATAAGAAAGGAGAATTGTTGAAGACCATCATCGTCCAAACATCATCGGAGACAAAGGAATAGGAGCGCGGTGATCCTCCAACTCCCTCCAGAGCACCGGAGTCGCTGGATCCATACTTGGAGCACACCGGTGAAGCCTCACCACCTCCGGTAAGCTCTACACACTAAGAACGTCTGAGTCAAAGAATTCTTTTCACTAACGCACAGTACTGTGCTATAACACCTTGATCGCCGGACCGCTGTAGAGAGGGAACACCTAGTGCAGGACATCATCGGAGCGGCCACTCGAGGGTACGGAACAACTGCCAGCGACTCTGGTAAGCTTCCCCGACCTCCATAAACACACACGAGTAGGCCTTCTTGCATGCACAGGGTTGGGCGCCGGAAAGAGATGGCCGGTTGGTGTGTCGCCTTGCTCAGACTGAGGACCAATGGTTGCAAGCTTGGATTGAACCTAGATTCAGTTGTTAGGTGATCCGGTCTAGCCAGGTTGCAAGGGACCTGGATCCAAATATAAGTTAGATGGTTAGATCAAGACCATTATAAGCAAATAAACCCACTCAAATAGGTTGAGTCTGGGCTGGTCAAGTTGGGTCCGGAATTATAACACAACTTGGCTGAGTCAAGTCAATTAAAAGCCATTAATTGGACCAAGTTTAGAAGTGATGTGGTTGGGTCTAATCGATTTTAGAGAAAACTAGTTGGAACCTAACAAAGTGTGGTCCAATCTATAGTAAGTGGCTAAGCATGAATGGATTAGGCCTAATCAACTAAATCAGATTGGGTTGAGCAAATCTAGTTTAGCCAAATTGGTTAAGTCTAACCAAGATGGAATCATATTATTTAAAAAAATAAATAATAAAGAGCTAAAATAGGGAGTGATGAGAATAGAACCCAAGACCCCCTACTCCAACTCTATGGGCCTTAACCAGTTAGGCAACTTGTCTTTTGTGATTTAAAATAGGGAGATTTAATTATATGACTAGACCTAAATAGGTTAAGAGATAAAAAAATAATAAAAAGGGGGCAAGTGAGGGGAATAGAACCAGGGACCCCTCACTATGCTTGATGGGCCTTAGCCACTATGTTGCTTATTTCTTTGTGGATTGAACAGAGAATTTTATTTAATTAAAGCTAGGCCCAACCAGTTAATAAAGGGACATAAATTAAAGGAATAAAAATGGCAAGTAAGGGGAATAGAACCCATGACCTCCAAAGCTTTGTAGTGGGCCTTAGCCACCAGGCCACCATGGTTTATCTCTGGGAACAATAAGGTTTAGTCACTTAAGTAGAATGACATAGGATTCAAGGGAAGGCCCATACGATTTGACCTGGGCCCGATTAGAGCATCATGCATGTACATCAAGGGATTATAAGATGTTGTCGGTACCGATATAGTTTTTCCATTATCAGATTTAGGCATAGAGCCGACGGGAGGGCTTCTAGAGTGATTCCAGATACTATTAGTAAAGGTAAGTACACTTGCCTTATACCCACTCGTCGGAGTTTCTTTGGCATTTTTACTATCATGATTAATAATATTGTTGTCATATTTTGTTGAGTTCATACATGCTTTCTTGTTTTTTTTTTGGATTCTGTTGAGCATGATTGATTGTTTTCGGGATGTTGGTATCCTGATTTATTGATGGTCTTTTGCCTGGATTCAGTGGAGCGTGGGGGCTCCGTTGGAAAATGTTCAAGGACAGGACACCCTGGCGTTTCGGCTTTCCATGCCAGAGTGATGATACTCTAGTTGTCCTGCCAGTCAATGGGAATGATTCGCTGGCCAACGATCGAAGCGTCAAGTTCCAGCAAGTTGCTGATGATGCTAGCTGGGGGAGACATTTTGCTGAGCTTATTTCTTGGAACTCTCATCTCCAGCCTAAGGGCTATTGTTTGGATTAGGAGTCGTTATCGTTGTGATATTTGTGGTAGACTCCTAGGGTTAGAGTTCCCACTGTTTGATTTGTGATGGTTGATCACTTTATTGTTGTTATGATGACTTATGATCCCCGCAGGGGTACTTACTGGCTTTTCATTCGAAAGCTCATGCATTTATTTCTTTTCTCTTTCAGATCCTGAGGAGTAGATAACTGAAGCTTAGGAGCCGTTTGAGGGACGGGGTGGTTTTGCAGAGGTCCGAGGATCTCTTTCATTTTCTTTGTGTGAGAAACATTTGTTATGGGAACCTTATGGGGCCTAGTATTCTATAGGGCGTCTGGACCCTTATGATTTTTATTCCGCTAGGACTTTGTATTTTAATGACTATTTGAGATTTATTATCTTGTTATTTTATTATCTGCTTTTGATTACACAGGCCTTGTATCAGAGTGAGGTGTGCCTTACATGGTTACGGCCGGTGTGCTCACGTGCCTGAGGTCCCGGAATCTGGCTTGGGGCATAACACCATGACTAATTGGGAATTGACAAAGAGAAACTCGGCGCTAGTAGTTAAAGCTCACCCTTGGTATCTCTAAACGTCTCCTTCCAATAGTCGGTTACCCCGTGATAATGACTAAAATAATCTTGGCTATACTAGAACTACACATAGTATGATAAACGCCCCAAGATCTAGATGACCTCGGGACCTGTCGGGAGGGATAGTGGTATCTGAAGGGTTCTCGGTCACCCAAACTACCCAAACAAGCAAATATCTTGAGGGAACATAAGACTAATCTCGAGGATACATGAGGCCAATCAACTAGTGGTCGGAACGAATGCTTTCCTTCATGGCTATACAAAAGGAGAACAAAAATAAAGAATTTGAATAAGAATTAGGGTAAGCGACAAAGGAAGAAGATCCAACTGAGGCCTCAGTAAATTTCTTGTGAGAAACACTAGCCCCTACCTTCACAGCCTTAGCATAATGCCTATCACCTAACTAGAGTCCATGATAATAAATACCCGAGAATCTAAGCGACCTCGGGACCCGGTAGGGGCTGGTAGAAGTACTAATATCCCATCGATTACACAAGAAAGTAGGAGATATGAACTGGGATATGAGTAGGGTAAAAATGAACCCTGAATCATTTTGTACACGCCCAATCCCCGACCATTCGTACCTAATATCTTAGGACATGACGAGAGGGATAGTATACCCCGACTACCTTGAGAGACAACACAACCAATCCGTGACTGTTAGTAGAGTAAATATTCTTTCATTCTAGAAATAGAGGGAAAGCACTAAACCTCACTTACAAAACATAAAAATTACAAAGAACTGATAAGAAAAAGATAGAATGGTTAAGTCGGAGGCATAGTGGTAACAGATCCTCCCGCCACAGGATCCTTCGAAGGAGATTGCATCATTTCCCCGGCTACCGCCCTCCCCACTGTTGCAACCTTGGCAAAACCTCCTTCAGCTTTCTCTTTCTGCCGAAGGATTCCACAGAGCTTCACGACCTTAGTGTGATCTACATCATCGAAATGGAGATCAGGATGAGCCCAGGATACCGCCTGAATTACTGAGAAACAACCTTTGGCATTTTGGCGCAGGGCCCCTTTGAATTCGGGGCTAGCATTGATGTCCACCAACGCGTTCTTGGCAGCTTTTCGTTGGTCGGCAACTAGGGAGGCTTGAAACTCAAGAGATTCAAAGTGACGCATGACCGCGTTCCTAAGTCCCGAGTCCATTCAGGAGAGTTACAGATCCCTCCTTGAATAAGGCCACGCCTTCGTTTACGTCCTGTTTAATAGCCACCACCCTTGAACTCCTCTCAGAAATCCAAGGCCTCCTGTGAAGCTTTGAGAGAAAGACGACACCTAGAGAGCTCTTCCTTGATTTTGGCTTTCTCCTCTAAAAGGAGCGCCACCTTGGCTTGGAGCTCAGCCTCCAACTTTCGGCACGTCTCCAATTCTTGTTGGAGAACCTCTCCTACTGCCCGGACCTTTCCTTGCAGGCGTCTGGCAGCATGTTCCAAAAAATAACCACCCTAAGAAGGAGAAGTAGCAAAGAATGATTACGGGGCACACAAACTCCCAAACAAAAGACTTATATTCTTAAAGGACTCACCAATAAAGCCAATGAGGGGAGGTAATCGCTTGAGGAGTCGTCGTTAAGGCTTGACAACCTGGCCTCCAAGAAGGGGGAGCGCACCAGCTCAAAAGCCCAATAAGTGTGCTCAGGGGTTACCGAGATCTCGAAAATGGGGGCCGAAGATCTAGAAGGGTACGGGACCCCTTCTTCCCTAGGTCATGAGGCTTAGTGAAAGCCTGATCTCGACTGATGCAGAAGAGGAACCTCGAGTCCTCTTCCGAGATTGACTGGATTCCCCGTCTTCTTTCTTCTTTGATCTTCTTTCTTTCGACTTTTTCTTTTTCTTCCCTGAGGGTTCATGATCGGGGGAAGCAGGAACAACCTCAGATGGTAAAACTGCATGGGGATCAACCTCCACGGGCACATCCTCGAGGGGGATCTCTAGATCATCAATACCCGCGACGCCCCCGCTAGCCTCGTAATCTTGGACGTCATCCATGAGCGAGTCAATCAGTTCGTCAATATTCATGCCGACACCTATACAAAGAATAAAGGAGCAGGTTAGTCAGCTAGCAAAGTTTCAATCTCGGGATGAAACCTAAGACCTCTTACCCTTTGCTAGTAATAGCCCATGATCTCAGAGGTTCTTGAGGATCAGGAGTCGGTCAAGGCGAATCCTAGGAAAACCCTGTAATACTAACCGTTGTCTCCCTTATCAGCCGTCTCTTTAAACTGAGAACCGACTTTTAAATTTGGGACACCACATGAAGTCGGAAGCCTCCAAGGGTGATTATAAGAAACAAAAAAGAATGTATCCTTCTAGTCATGAGCATAGGACCAACTCGGATCTAAGAAGGATTTTCTATAGTGAGCAGCAAAATAGTACCAATCTCCTCCCGGGTGGGTCCTAAGTGTAAACAAAAAGCAAACCAACCTAACAGTAGGTTTAATTCCAAAATGCTGGAGAACTATGACGAAACCCCCCAGCATCCTCCATGAGTTAGGGGTTAATTGGGAATGGCTAAGTTCGAAAAATTTTAGGATTCACTGGAATATTCGGGCAAAGGAAAGGCGGAGGCCGGCAACCAGGGCATCAAAATAAATCACCACCTCACCATCGCGTGGTGTGTTTGCCCTCTCGCTAGACTCAGGGACCCTACAAGTAAACCAGGAGGGTTCTATCAGAAAGCGGTTACAAATTCGATCTATATCATAGGAAGAGAGACTACTCCGAACATCCCCTATGGTTGACTGACTAGCCGCCACGAAGAAGGCCCGACTTCACCCGCTTCCACCCTAACAAATTGAGAAGAACAAGCCATTACTTGGGAAAAAAAGAACGAAAAGTGGTGAGGAAGGGAAGAACAATCTTGAGAAAGGCAGTGCGTATTGAGGTAAGAAGGATCGCCAATTTTAACCTATTCTCATAGTAAAACAACGACCCCCACTTGCCTCCCATATGCACATCAACGGCCGGTGTACACCAGATAAAACATCTCAGGGAAAGGACGAATGGCCAATTAAATGTGTTTCAATGTTGCCTCGATTGTCATGTTTGCGGTGAACAAAAAGTCGTGTGGAACGAAGGGGTATAGCGGCCCATTATGGTTGCGCCATCCTCAAAACAGGCACCCACTATGCCCGCATCATCTCCTCACATAGAAATTTCCCCAGATGGGTCATCCAATGGCAATCCTCGGCAATAGATTAATATTATAGGAATTCTCCAAAGTGGAATCAAACTCACAAGGGCTCTCAGGAAATCAATCAACCTCGTTGAAGTTCTCGGGAATGAACCGCTCTCACAGACAATTCTCGAGAACCCAAGGACTGCCACGTGTAACCCATGTGAGCTTCGCCAGGTAGGTCTAAGCTGCTTACATGCCGGTTTAACCCGAGATCTCGAAGGCCCTGGATCAAAGAGAGGGGAGGGGGGGGGGGGGGCAAGTGATAAACGGAGGATCTGCCCGACCACCTGTCTCCATCATGCCCTCTCTATGGCTTATACAAACCTACAAGGAGCCGCCATACCTCCCTAGGAGAAACCAAAGCTACCCGAGGAGCAAAGATAGCCCGCCTAGGATCTCATCATAACCAGATAAAGGTGACTAGGATCCCAAGAAGGGAGAGGGAGACATAAGGAAAAGGGACCAAGCAAACAAGGTAAGCAATTGGAAACCATAGGAAACCTCATCTCCATCATCTCCTTTCTTCGATCAGGCCACTAACGTGACTGTCGAAGCAGGTACGGGCAACAGAGCCCCACCCCTTCTCACAGTCTTTCTTTGCTTTGTCCTCTTTTTAGGTGAACTCCACAAGAGGACACCTATAGAGAAGTCTTCTCTCCCAAAAGACTTCATCAGTTCGCTGGAGACCTGAGAAGTCCACGTTGCGAAACTAGATTCTCGATTAACACACACACACACACACACACACACACACACATATATATATATATATATGGTTAACTATGAACAATTTTTTGTTAAAATGTCCAATATATCCTTATGCTCCTTAATAATGATAATAATAATAATAATAATAATAATGAGGGATTAGAGAAAAAAGGGTGAATAACAAGCTTTTAGATTTCGAAGGAATTTTGCAACTATTCCATAAGAATTTTGTATTGTAAAATGTATTGCCAAAGGACGGTAGTAAAAATTTTCTGCAAAATATTAAATTCTGTTGGAATATGAGAATTCTAGTTTTATCAAATATGCCCTATCCTCATCATAATTCCTTCTATGTTTACATGGGAAATCCTAGCATGATGGTTTTAAGATCTAATAGTTTATTTTTTGAGTTTTTGTCGATTTTATTTTTGTGTGCTAATTTTGGGTTGTGATTGGTAATTGTATTAAAGGAAAGGAGGACAACATGGCGAGCACTAGTGGTGGACGATGAGAATTGCAGCGGTTTTGAATGTAATATATCATATATGTTATGATTTGGCCTAAGAACCAGTGGTATCTTTTTGTAGACGCCTCTTTTATCGGTGTCCTTTAACTGCCCCGTCTATAAGGCATTCTTCAATGAGGACAAGCTTCTCCCCCTCTACGGCCGCAACATCAATAACTCTTACTCTCTCTCAAAGTAAATCTCCAAGCACCCCACCGGGTCACGAACCTCTAGCTTACGGCTTGTCAATTACTTGGACTGGTTGAAATCGTAATTCAAGCGGCTTATGCTCATCTTCTTTTTTCTTGTCTCTTTTTTAATGATTAGTGTTTGAAGTATGATACGGGGTTACACCCTTACCAAAAATTATAGGTTTTGTATACATTTGTTGCAAAAGAATTTTTGGTATAAATTGAGTATTTTGAATGAGATACGTATTAGGGATATAATTGATATGCCCTAGATCCAGTCTCTCATGTAATAATTTTGAACACATTTCAAACAATGCAGTTTGATTAATTTATACAATTAATTTTCTTTTGTTATCATATTAATGGTTTAATATGATGATGTCCTTGATTAAATTTTGCGACTTGCCATTATGATGGAGATCATAATAATGAGAGTCCAAGTCTTAAACTATTTAATCTAAATTGTTCTTGATTATAAGAACATTAAGAATAGAACATTAGTGATCTGGTTAGATCCCAGGAGAGCCTCTACCTCCATAGCTCTAGCAGGACCTTTGCCTCCATGAAGTTTCTATTATACATATTTCATATTGTTACCACATTCCATAACAAAATGTTATTGTAGTCCAGTTGTTAGAATTTCAAATTTTGATTTTGGAGACTTAGGTTCAAATCCCACCAGCCACAATTTATTTTTAAAATTTTTCTCATATATTCCCAATAAATCTTTTTCTTTTCGCCTCTTATCTTAGTGATTTCTTTTATTATTTGAACTTAATTCTCTTAAATTTTTGTAATTATGATTTCTATGTTTTTTATAAACATTTCTCCTATAAAACATGGTTGAAATTAGACCTATATCTAAAGAATTAAAAAAATTATAACTTGTTATTTTTTAGGTAGAGAGTGGCATAAACAAGTAATCTTAAGTTTGAATTAATATAAATAATTTAACTATTTAAACAAAATTGAGTTGAAGTCAGCACCCCCTTAATTTTGCTTCTAGTTCCGCCTCTGGTGATAGTCTCTATAAGATAAAGATTAGTTGATCTCATTAACTAAAATCACATATATAAATGATGCATATGGAGACAAGATCATTGAACCGACTCAATTGAGAATTCCTAACGGTTAAAATTACCATTAAATTTTCATTAGGATATTCTCTTGAAAAAGTGATATAATAGTTTTCTTAGACATGAGATTATCATAGTAATTAACAAGTTATTTATCATACTTTGAGTCCGAACAAATATTGCTCGAGGAGGATAGTTGAAAGGATATTGGGTATGATTAAATACTTATAGAATTAATGGTTGATCAAGATGGTATCTGCTAACTCTTGGTAATGAGTTTGAGCTCTATGTTGTCATTATTTATAACGACTAAATTAAGACCTTGGACAGGACAAATGATGAAAAAGAAAAGAGTTTTCTAAGTCATTCGTTGGTCGGTTATAATTAACATGAAACATAGTTGGCAACCTATAAGAATTTGACAGTTCAACCATATCTTAGGGTTGACCTGGAGCTTTATAGACAGAAAGAAATATTATATTATTCTTCAACGGGTTCTTGAGAGTAATTATATACTTCATTCTATCCGGTTGTTAAGAAGTGTTGCTAGACGCCAACCTTGATTAGTAAATTAGTATGACTAATTTGCTACTGGCTTAGTATTGAACCTATGGGGTCACACACTAACGGGTGTTCTAATCTTTGCTATAGGATTATTTATCTTATTATTTGCTTATTTAATTAATAAAATAAATAATTTTTTTTGTCCAAATGGAATATTATTATATTCTTTACTACCATAGAGAATATAGTTATTATTAAAGGAGAAATTGAATAATGATTGTATGTGGTGGTTTAGGGAAACCAAAGGTGACAAGATGGTTTTGGTTTTGGGAAAACCAAAAGGTTTTGGAAACCCAAAAGCCTTATGCAAATGTATATGTAAGTAGGCTTGCATATAGGTTAAAAAAGAAGGAAAAATACAATCCATCAAGAAAGATTAGAGGCACAATATTTAACAAAATTTGTTCATGGATTCCAGTTATCAAAGGTTTGATAACAAAGGTTGGTCTCGGTGTGGATACACATATAGCCTTCGCATTATCGAAAAATTTTATAAAAGGAATTCGCTTCTATGTATGTTTGTAACACCCCGGATTTTTCTAAATAAATAATCAGATAATTTTTGAATATTTAATGATGTTAATTAGCACAGAAAATGAATTAATCATTTTAACCTCAAATAATGGAAAATTGGGAATTAATGGACCTAAAATCCGGCCTCGCAACTATTGGGCCCAGAGAAGGCCTTATTTGGCCAGACCACTTTTATTTGGACTAGTTTGAGGTGGACGGATAGTAAAATCCATGAGAAATTTATTAAGTGTTAATTAATCCAGATTAATTAATTGGGAGATACTGGACAAAAGTTAGAGTCCTGATAAAGTAGATCTGGTTTGGTCAAAGTCGAAAAATATGGATCTCTGTTGGATTAATAATACGACCTGTGATGTTATAATGCACCCGTGACACTGGGGTCGTCTGACCTGGAATTTCTGGATCTGAGTCGGGGATGGGGATGAGTCAATTAGTCGATTCGACACCCATGTGACGGCATAGCAAAATGATAATACTGAATAAGAATTTAATTGGTTTTAGTGGGAGATATTTTATAAGATAATATAAAGTAATTAAAGTTTTTGGGATAAGATTAATTGAAAGGGAGTGGTGAAATAATGTTAAGAGATAACTTAAATAATGAAAATTAATGATATAATATGTATCTATATAGTTATAAGAGGGACTTAGGGTTCATCAAAGGAAATGAAAAGTGAAATTGATCGTTCCCTCCCTCTCATGCTCAGACCCACGCCTCTCCCCTCTCTCTCTCTCGATCTCGCCCCTGTCCACCGCTGGTACCAGCGCCTGCGCTCATACCAGCTCCACCTGAGCTTCGTCCAGCCCCATGAGGCCACCACCCCAGCTTTCCCTCACCGCAGGCCTCCTCCATCAGGCCGCAGCTCCACCTCGAGCTCCTATTTGCCCTGTTCCCTTGTGCCGACGAGCAGCTGCGCCCGTCCTTGCGGCGCCGACGAGCAGCGCCACCATCTCTGCCATGCAACCACGCCCCCTACTGTCCGCCCTCTCCTCTTCCTTGTTTGTCCGTGAGCACCAACGAGCGGCGGTACTTGTTATCCCTTCAGGCCGGCAGCCCCCATTCTCCGGCAGACATCTAATTTAGGGCAACGCTATTGATCTGTTGGCGAGCCTGGACCCCTTTTTGCAAATCAGGTAGACTCGGAATGTCACGCCCTGACCTAGATTCCGGGACCCCGAGCACGTGAGCAGACCGACTGTAACCAAGTAAGGCGCACCTCACTCGACTACAAGGCCTTAGTAAGTAATAGCAGATAACATAAAATCAAGATAAATATCTCAAATAACTTAATTAAAAAGTCTCAGTGTAAACAAAATAAAATAAGTGGGTCCAGATGCCCTACAAAAGCCAGGCCCTAAATGGGTCCTACAAAATAAAATAGTCTCTCACACAAACAAATAAAAGAGATCCTCGGACCTCTGCAAAATACCCCGACCCTCGATCGGCTCTTGAGCTCAAGTCTCCTATACCTTAGAATCTGAAAAAAGAAAGAAAAGTGTGTGAGCTATCGAATGGAAAGCCCAGTAAGTACCCCTTGCGTGGATCAAAAATCATGATATCAACAGAAATGATAAATCAAGTCAAAACAACGGGGACACGCCCCTCAAAACATTTCCTAGGAGTCTACAACAAAAAAAAACAAAGGTACGACCCCTATCTACAGCAGCTCTCAAGCTCTGTAACGAGTTCCAAAGGAAACCTCATCAAGACATCTCCCCCGGCACGCATCATCAACAACTTGCTGGATCTCGACCCTCCGGTCGTGCGGTCCTCAGATTGCATGTCGGTAGCGCCACCTCTCATAAGTGTCGACATGGGCAGCGAATCATCCTCACTAACGGGCAGGACAACTAGATTATCATCCCTCTAGCATGGCAAGCCGAAACACTAGGGTGTCAAATCCCTGAACGTTTCCTAAACAAAGCCCCCACGCTCCACTGAATCAGGGAGGAAGACCAAACAACAAAGCAGGGATACCAACACCCCGAAACACCAAGCATGCTCAAAAGAATTTCAAGAAAATAAAGGAAGCATGTATGGCCTCAAAAAGGGCAATAATATCAATAACATGATATAAGCAAAGCCAAAGAAAACTCTGAAGAGTGGGTACGAGGCAAGTGTACTTACCTCAATAAAGTCGATCGGGATTACCAAGCAAAATCCCGCCTGTCACGTCTCTACGACACAACCTCGTAGAAGAACTTATATCAATGTCGGCAAACTAAAAGAAATTTCCTAATTGAACACGCACGATGCTATAATTAGGCCTATTGGACCCAACCTGGGCTAGCTTAATTTATTTTAAAATTACCAAAAATTATCATTGTGGGTTTCCAGGCCCTAGCGGTTAGGGTGCTATTGTATAATTGAGAGGTTATGGGTTCCAATCCCATTTCCTTCCATTTTTGGTCTTTAATTTATAAATCTGGTCAGACATGCCTAAAATAATTATCCCAGATTCATTTAACCACAAAAGCAACAGGGCCTTGGTACTTAAAGCCCACCAAGCCCACTTGAGAGGTCTTAGGTTTAAACCTCCCCTCTTGCATCCTTTCTTTTTATTTTTATTCTAACTTGATTTGATCAAACCAACTTGATTTAAATTTAGACTCGGACCCAAATCAAATTGTCTAACTTGTTTGAAATTAAAATGGACCCAAACCCTTATTACTTGATTCAATCCAACTATGTTAAATTAACTTGATTAAATTAGTTGTACTTGATTGAGTCCAACCAAACTAACTTAAATCTAGGTCCACTACAAATATAATTGATTATGACAGAATCATTGTAACCTGGTTCGACCCAACCAAGTTAATTGATTTCAAACCAGGCCCCAAACCCCTTTTATTTGATTTGACTAAATCAAATTAATCAACCATCTTTAAGTTAAACCATGAATTAGATTAATAGACCTGATTGTCATTAGCTAAT
The DNA here is from genome assembly GCA_026586065.1 of Dioscorea zingiberensis. Classification (NCBI taxonomy): domain Eukaryota; kingdom Viridiplantae; phylum Streptophyta; class Magnoliopsida; order Dioscoreales; family Dioscoreaceae; genus Dioscorea; species Dioscorea zingiberensis. The sequence continues at coordinate 47,115,830 of CM048819.1, read as the reverse complement.
TAATTAAAATAATTAACTTTTTATTATCTTCTAATCCTATCTTCCTTGTCCCTCCTCCTCAGCTGGGACTCGTCGGAGAGGAGAGCTCCTCTCCGGTCGCCTGTAGCGGCCTCCGGCGGTCCGTGACCGGTCAGCAAAACTCCCGCCACCGATGACACCTGTGCACATCGTGCACTCCATCTGGGGTAAGGAACAATAAGCTTCTCCTTCTCTCTCGCCGGAGTCTGGCCGCTCACGGCCTGTCTCCTACTCCCTCCGACATCCAATCCCCAAACAAAATCAGACGAGGGTCTGATAGCCCCTCTGATGTCTGCCCTCCTATCCTATATGCTAACATGAAACTAAGAATAACGGAGGAGAAGAAAAATAAAACTCACGGTGAGCTCTGGCGTGGGACATTGCTATCGCGCGGTAAGAGTTCTTGTTAGCTACGGTGGAGAGGGTCTTCTGGTCGCTCCTCCTCCCTTCCTTCCACTCCTAATCACCGGAAATGAAGACCACACACCTCCTGATGAACGGACATCTCCGACGTCGTCTTCCCGCTCACCAGCCCTCTAACTTGACGAAGGCTCCTTTAGGGTTCCTGCCGGTACTTATAGCAGCTCGGGGGAGTTGTTTGGTAGTTGCCAATCACCCTGATAAAGGGATCTGGCATGCCATATCAACTAACTTCCATCTTTGGCCGGCCGAGAACGGAAATAAATCGCTCACGCCTGCGCGCGCTGGAGAGAAGCTGCTATACGTGCCTCGTGATCGAGTGATTTTCCATCGAACGATCACGATTAATTCGCTAATATTCAACGACTTCCAACTTTTATCATTCCTTGGATCCAAGCCTGGCTCAGATGAGTGGTTGGGGTCTTTCGGCGATCAACGATCGGATAAGCATCTCATGCTCCGAACTTGACCCACATTTGAGATCAACGGTGTAGATCATAACGAATGATCAAAAGCCATGATTTGATATGACGCCTCGAACTTACGCTTGTATCTGAGATCATATAATCTCAGCCGTTCGTTTCCTCTAATACCCCCTCTCTCACGAGAGACTTTTGCAAAAAGCCCCCTGAGCCTACATCCAGGTCCCTCCTCTGTGAAAGAATTAAAAATTCAAATCAAGTCCCTAGGCCTCTCTGTTATTACTTTCTGGTCCTTCTCCCAGTGAGAAAGCAACTTTTTGATTAGTCCCCGAGTATTCCAGAATCACGGAATGGTCCTTGGCAGCCTCAAAAACTTCCAATTTAGGGATTAGCCATTTATTTCTTCTTTTCAATCAAATCCAAGTAATTTCCAAACTTGGAAATTTTCATTTATTAAATAAATCAATTACTAAGCATTTATCAATTTATTCCCTCTTTTAAATCAAGTCCAAGAAATTCCAAACTTGGAGATTTCATTTAATTGATTAAATCAATCACCCATCTATCATCATGAGTTTTATTCCAAAAATTTATTATTCCTTTCTAAGTTTCCAATTTCTCAATCACACTGAATTACCAAAGTACCCTTGATGATTATAATTAAAACCAAATTAGGGTTTTACTTAATAAACCTTCCCATTTCCAATAAATCAAATTATTTCCAAAATATTAAAAATCCATTTATTCAAGATAATGGAAATCTTGGATTTCACAATCCTCCCCCCATACAAAAATTTCGTCCACAAAATTTAAAATTTCACATCCTCAAATCTCATCCAGTGACAAATAAGTTCGGGTAACGCTTCTTCATGTCTTCTTCGCGTTCCCTTGTTGCCTCCTAATCAGAGTGATAGTTCCACCTCACCTTGACAAAAGGAATGGCCCAGCTTCTCAACTGCTGCTCCTTGCGGTCTAAGATTTCTACTGGAATCTGGGGGATCACTTGAGATATATCTCAAACACATTTCTTCAACATAGAAATGTGGAATACATTGTGAACTTGCGCCAAGTCCGGAGGTAGAGCCAATCTGTAAGCCACAGCTCCTATCCGCTTCAAGATCTCAAAGGGTCCAATATAGCGTGGAGCAAGCTTTCCACGCTTTCCAAATCTAACAACTCCCTTCATAGGTGACACTTTCAAGAACATTGCATCACTGACTTGGAACTCAAGCTCAGAACGCTTTAGATCTGCATAACTCTTTTGACGACTCTGAGCAACCTTCAGTCTTTCTCTAATTATCCGGACCTGCTCCTCTGTTTGTCGAACGAAGTCTTGCTCCTCCAGCTTCCTCTCTCCCACATCTCCCTAACAAATGGGAGTTCGGCACTTCCGTCTATAAAGTGCCTCATAGGGGGCCATCTAAATACTTGCCTAATAGTTGTTGTTGTAGGTGAATCGGCCAAGCTCAGGCGTTTGTCCCACGAACCAGAGAAATCCAAGGCACAAGCTCTCAACATATCCTCCAAGATCTGTATGGTCCTCTCTGACTGACCATCCGTCTGTGGGTGAAAAGTTGTACTGAATGTCGGACGAGTGCCCAAGGCTGTGTGCAAACTTTCCCAGAATCTCGAAACGAACCTAGTGTCATGATCTGAGGTGATCGAAACTGGTACTCCATGCAGCCTGATAATCTGGTCGATGTACAACTATGCTAACTTTTCTAACGTAGCCCCCGTCCTCAGGAGTATGAAATGAGACGACTTGGTCAGACGGTCCACTATCATCCACACTGCTTCGTGCCCCTTCTGAGTCCGTGGTAATCCGGTCACAAAGTCCATGTTGATGTGTTCCCACTTCCACACCGAAATCGGCAAAGGTTGTAGCTTCCCTGCTGGCTTTTGATGATCCGCCTTTATCATCTGACAAGTAATACACTGCGCCACAAACTCGATGACCTCCCACTTCATGCCCTTCCACCAGTAGGGATCCTTCAATCCTCTGTACATCTTGGTGCTTCGAGGATGGATCGCGTAGCTCGAGTAGTGGGCTTCCTCAAGGATTTCCTTCTTCAACTCTGGGACGTTGGGAACACAGATTCGCTCATCAAATCTGAGATTACCAACCTTATGAATCTGAAATCGTGTTTGTGCATCCTAATCTATCTGACCCCTGATCTACTCCAGATACGAGTCCTGCATCTGTGCGTCTCAGATTCTCCCCGGCATCGAGGGTTGTATGTATAAGCTGGTCAAACTGACATCCATCTTTGGCAGTACAACCTCTAATTCCAATCTCCTCATGTCCTCTAGCAAGGGCCTCTGTGAAGACAATAAAGCGGCAACCCCATAATTGGATTTTCTGCTAAGTGCATCGGCCACCACGTTAGCCTTGCCCGGGTGGTAATGTATGCTCAGATCATAGTCCTTGATCAATTCTAACCATCGCCGCTGCCTCATATTCAGTTTCTTCTGTGAAAAGATATACTTGAGGCTCTTGTGGTATGTGTAAATTTCACATGGTACACCATAAAGGAAATGCCGCCAGATCTTCAAAGCAAACACGATTACTGCAAGTTCCAGATCGTGTGTGGGATAGTTCTCCTTATAGGGCTTCAACTAACGGGAAGCATAAGCAATAACTCGCCCTTCTTGGATCAGAACATATCCCAAGCCAGTCTTGCAAGCATCACTGTATACTATATACCCCTAACCACTTTGTGGTAAAGCAAGTACTGGTGCTGACACCAACCTCTGTTTCAGTTCCAGGAGACTCCTCTCACAAGATTTAGTCCAAACAAACTTGGTATCCTTTCTGGTCAATCTGGTCAATAGTGCCGCCAAACGAGAAAAGCCTTCAACAAACCTCGTGTAATAGCCGGCTAATCCCAAGAAACTCCTTATTTCTCTAACGGTGGTTGGTCTCCTCCAATCGATAACTGCCTCTATCTTCTTGGGGTCCACAGATACTCCAGCACCGCTGATAACATGCCCCAAGAACACCACAGTATCCAACCAGAATTCACACTTGGAGAACTTTGCATAAAGCTGATGCTGTCTCAAAGTCTCCAGTATGATCCTCAGATGTTTCCTGTGTGCCTATCGACTGGGAGAATAGATCAAGATATCATCGATGAAGACCAGCACAAACCGGTTTAGGTACTGTCGGAAGACCCGGTTCATCATATCCATGAATACGGCCGGGGCATTGGTAAGCCCAAACGACATCACGAGGAATTTATAATGCCCATATCTGGTCCAGAATGCACTCTTCGGGATGTCCCCTCCCTGATCTGCACTTGATGATGTCCGGACCTCAAATCAATCTTTGAAAATACCTAGAAGCGGATTCATTTATAAAATTATTTGATAAGGCGAAGACTCTATGCATATCCACACCGAGACCAACCTTTACTATTGTGGGATCGAAAATACGCGCCTGGCATCATGTGACACCAGACGATATATCGAAGCACAAATATCATATTTTGATTATGTGGGTTCTTTTATTCCTAATAGAGGCAAGCCCCTATTATTAATTACCCCAGACAATGTCGTGGGAACCTCCGATTAAGGGCAAAAGTACAAGTAGAGAGGCAATAAATAAAAATAATTTCATTTATTCATAAATCATGACATTTAGTACATATAAATATTATCACATATATATATATATATATATATATATATATATATATATATATATTAATTCATTCAGTTATTTATTTATTTATAAATGACGCCGCCTTCCGCCTTGGAGATATAAGCTCCGCCACCATGTCATTGGCCACCTCCAATGCATGCTTTGCTGTCATCTTGAGATTTGCATCGCTATTTAAGATTTGTATTTTAGCCGCCTTAATTTACGTGCTCCACCGCCGTTTTGAGATTTGCATTATTTTAGGACTTGTATTTGACCGTGTCGAGGCAAGTATTCCATTACTGCTCCGAAGTATGTGTCGCTTTGAAATTTTTGTTTATCGGTTAACGCAAAGCGAGTATTTCATAGTTGTCTTAATATATGTGTTATTTTGGACTTTATTTATAGCCACCTCAGGATCATATCGAAGTGCATACTACTTTGAAATATGAATTTTGGGCCATCTCATGTCGCATCAAGTTGTGTGCATCATCTCAATTTTACCAGGGGGCCCTCCTATAATAGATTTTATATTGATTTCATAAGAGTAATTCTCTTGTCTTAGTAGTAGTCATCTTTCTTTAATAAAACAGGTTTTATGCATTCCCGATATTAAGAAAATCCCACTAAAGAAAAAAAACCATTATGATAATTTCATCCACATGTTTGCGGGTAATTATAGCAAACATTGTCATATGCCTTATTGGCATTTACTTCCTTACATTTTAATATGTTTTGATGTGGTCATAGCAGCCATACATTGCTTGTACCTTTCTATTACCATAATAGCCACTTTTTATGTGCTTAGATATAGTCATGGCAGCCATACATAACCATTGCAAACATGGTCATGTATTAGTATTTTATCATGATCATGGTTCCCTCAGTCCAATCATTCCTTTACCTTTCTTTCCAATTATTTTGCCTCATAATCAGTGCAAGTAGAATAGGAGACAAGCTCCTTAATAGGAATTCTTAAGGATTTGAGATTACTCCAATTTCCAATAATGCCTAGTTTTGCAATTACGTTTTCCATCTTTATCCATTGGCGTATGCATAGATTTTTTTTTATTAAGCTAATAGCATCTCAAAATAATTCAAGTCATTTATTCTCCAGCTTTCTCCGCGAACATCTTCATAGTTGATTACAAAGGCTTTTTAACCATTGAAATGGTTTGGAGAAGAGCTATAAGAACAATAACAAGCATCATTTATTTAAGTGGTGAACAATACATAGCTGAACTCTCATTGCATGTTTCTCAATGGGGGGGTGGAACTATTTCATTTTTTTTATGAATGACTGGTCCATGAATGCTTTTTTATCATGTACTCCTAAGTTCCATAGTTCATTACCTTCTTGAACTTGCAAGTGAGTTTTCCCTCTTGAATTTGCAAGTGAGTTTTCGATCATGATTCTGCAGCAATCTCCATTCTTTATTTCATTATACCATAATTCTTTAGGAAATCTCTTTCAAGCAGTCTATCGAACACCTTGAGGGTATTTCATACAACCAAATGTTTGGCATATCATCGCAATGCTTCATTAAGAAAAATTACAACCGTACAGGACTAACACCATGGACTTTAAACTCCTAACAAATGATTCATTTATTTGACATTTCAATGACAGAATTTCAAAGATGGAGAATGAGCCCATCACCAAAATGAGTTTTTGATCTTAAACATCATTAACCTATGCTTGTCTGCACTTTCGTTTATCCTCATTCTTTAGCTGCAAATACTCATTCTGATGCCTTAGCGAACATCAACAGCAACATCGCAGGCACTTGAATGATTTCTACAGGGTGCCTTGTGACAGCCGGGTGGTGGATTTCGTCTGTGATGGGATGATCTTGGGAAATATCGTCGACGAGCGGAAGCGGCAGAGGCCAGCGGAACAGAAGGAGTCGGCTCCACCAAGATCTTCTTCTTCTGCGTCTTTCCCGACGACGGCGGTAGACGATGCAGAAGCAGAGAGAGAACGGGATAAGGCCTCTTCTTTTCATATATTTCTCCGTTCTTTCATCTCTCTTTCTTTTTCTTTTATTTTCTTGCATTTTTATTATTTTATTATTTTATTTTATTATTATTTTATTTTTTTTAGGGTTTTGGCGGCAGCGATTTGACAGCAACATCCCCCACAAGAATAATTTGACAGCAACAATAGCCCCACAAGGGTGGCTTAGCGACGTCAATAGCCCCACAAAGGTGGCTAGGCAACAACATTAGCCCCACAAGGGTGGCTAGGTGGCAACAAAGAACCCCACAAGGGTGGCTCGATGGCGATAACTGCCCCACAAGGGTGGCTTGACGGCGACGGTAGCCCCACAAGGGTGGCTAGCTAGGTGGCGGTAGTAGCCCCACAAGGGTGGCTTGATGGCAACGGTAGCCCCACAAGGGTGGCTAGGTGGCGGGACTGGAGGCGGCGAGAGACGGGAAGGGCGTCGGGTTACATGACGTTGTTCAGAAGAAGAAAAGAGATACCTTGTGTTGATCTTCTCAAAATTTCTCCCTCTTTTTCTACCTTTTTTCTCTTTTGATTTTCTTCTTCTCTCGTTTTTTTCTCTTCCCTATATATATATAGAACCAGCCAAACCCCTTAACTTATCTTTTTTTTTTTAATCCAAATATTTATCTTCATCTTCTTTTCCCTTTTTTTTAGTTATTTATTTTATCTTTTTTTTTTACCTTATCCTAACAATTAACCAGCCCTTTTAATTTTTTTTATTATCATTATTATCATATATATTTTTAAATGGAACCCCTCCACATCTCAATTCAACATTTGTTATTCGAATATTTTTTATATTATTTTGAGAAAATCTTCAAACCCCACAGCATGCCAAACCGCCCTTTTCATCTTTTATATATATATATATATATATATATATATATATATATATATATATATATTTGAATTGGCTCGGATAAAACCAAATTTTAAAATTTGGAATTGAATCAAACCTCTTTTATTAAACATCTGAATTATCCTCACAATAATCTGAGATCAAAAAACATATTTTTTATTTAATTGATCCCAAAATTATAATGAGGTCAAATCTCCCTCTGAGATAAGGTAAGGCCAAAATTAATTTTACTTAACTTTGAAATCAAACTTTGTTTTTATCTCAAAGCTATCTCTTAGTAACCTCACAACCATCAGATTTTTCTCAACCGCAGCAAGATTTTTCTCAACCAAAGCTATCTCTTATTATTTTATTTTATTTAAAGATTGCCTTTTAATATGTATTTGGACTACTTTGAGATTCGTATTTCTATAAAATCGCCTCGAGATATGTATTCTCGGACCATTTTAGAATTCGAGATCGCCTCAAAATATGTTCTCAGGGGTAATTTTGGAATTTGCGTCCTAAGTCAATTAAGATACGGGCATACTTAAATCTTAATTCTAAGATATATTTGAATTCTATTTTCTTTTTACTTGGATTAGGATTTGGGTTCTATTGGGACATGTGTTATATTTTACATATAAACAAATGCCCCCTTCTTACTTTTCTCACGAAATCTTCTTTTATTGAGTGAGAGAAGTAAGAATCCCCAAATCTCTTCTTTCATTATGGCCAACCAATCTCACAATGAGCCTTTTTGGGACATTGCTCAGGACCTCAACGAGTCTCCTTCCGGACAAGTTTTCTCTCGCCATAATCCTACTTTTGGCCTTGGGTCAGAGCCTGTGATCAGATATGAAGGAGAGGAAAACTCAGATTGGGTAAAACAGTCTCAGTCATATATGGCCACTGCTCGATTAACTTTAAACCGTTGTGATGTTAGTGCAGTATCCCTGCAATATGCTTAAAGCCTGAGGGGAGCATAAAGGATTTGATTATGTTCCAAACTCTTGGACATAAGATCATCAACCATCATCCGGGATGGAAAGGTAAGCAACCCATCAAGAGTGAGTCTCTTAATCTTCTGTCTTATGCTTATTGGGCCAAGTACATTATTGGGAATTACTCGCTCCAACTATCTCACGTGGAATTGATTGGTGGGATCATATCCTCGGTAGGGCGTTATGATTTGGATGTCAATTTCTATAAAGCCCTAGTGGAGTTGTGGTGTCCGGAAACAAACACTTTCCACATGTTGTATGGGGAAATTGGAATTTCACTATGGGACATTAAACGACTAGGAGGACTTCCGGTCACTGGTGACATGTATGACGAGGTCATCCCTTGCAATGACATACTTTGTCAAAGGAGCAGTCCTGAATTTTATGTTCTGAGGAGCCTATTTGATGCTTTTCAATGGTTAACAAAGCAAAAGTCCTCTTCGCGCGATAAGGATGTATCTTTTGAAGATTGGATAAATTTTTTCAGAAAACCAAGCAGAACAGAATTCGATTCCCAGCGCAACTCGAAATCTGATCAGCCTCCAAATCTTGTTCCGAATACCGATTTGGCTGCTTTCTTGGTGCTTTGGATCTGCTACTTTATCATGCCAAGTGAACGTAACATAATTAGACCTGGAGTTTTTGTAATGGCGTCTGGTCTCGCGCATGGCAGAAAGATCGCTTTTGCTCCTGCGGTTTTGGCACGTATATATGTAGGACTGAATGCCATGGTTTACAATAAAAGAGGGCCTGGGTTTTCTACGACAGTCTTTCCCTCACACTTTTTCTTTGCATGGGCCGGTTGTCACTTTCCCGTGATGCATCTCCGACGACAAATTGATGATAGAACATCCACTATCCCTGGTCTTTCGAGGATACCAGAAATGCTTCACTTCATGAACGCCTCTCCTACTTCGCTCAGAACGCCTTACGACATGAGGAAATATATCAGACTTAAGAAGAATTTTGTGTGGTGTCCTTTCCCTTTTTTATATCATAATAATGAAAATGTACGGGACACCAGGCATTATGTTGGGCCGGATGTTTTGGATTCTTATACTATGGAATACGTGTTATGCCTTCGTTGTGGAATTCTCCCTTTGCGTTATGCTGGAAAATTTCACGCAGAGCCGTACAACCCCCACAGATTTGGGCGTCAGTTTGGCTATGATCAACACTTTCCTAAATACATCAATGTTCCAAGGAAGGCTCCTTCTCTCGGGATTCTCGCGGGCTATTGGCTCCACTTCTCTCGGCAACGGACTTCATGTTCATTCTATATTCCTGAACATGATAGGAGTGGGAATATTATATTGCTTTATGCGAAGAAGTGGTTCAAAAACGTCCAGGCTTTATTTAATCAGGACGTTGCGGCATTAACCCGGGAAGATCCTGGCGACAAAGAAGATCCTAAGGATCGAGGCCAATCTTCAAAGAAACCACAGTTCATAAATGAAGATATTTTCCTTGGTCACAAACGGAGTCACTCTCAACCGGATTCTCCTCCATCAAAGCGGCGACAAACTCAAGGTAAATTAACTCCATCTTTTATTATTATTTTTATATAAATTCAGAATTTATATATTCCAAAAATATGTTTCAGAAATTTCAGAATATATTTCCTTTATTCCGAATATTCAGATATTTGTTTTTTCTTTTTTGGGAAAATTCAGAATTTTTCACTCCGAAAATTCAATTCAATTTCTTTTAGAAAATTCAGAATTTATTTATTTTCTGAAATTTCAAAATTTATTTATATTCGGAAAATTCAGATTTTTTAGAAAATTCAGAATTTATTTATTTTCTGAATTTTCAAATTTAGACTTTCTGAAAATTTCAGAATTTATTTATATTCCGAAAATTCAATTTTTTTTTAGAAAATTCAGAATTTATTTATTTTCTGAATTTTCAAATTTAGAAGTTTCTGAAAATTCGGAATTTATTTATATTCCGAAAATTCAGATTTTTTTTAGAAAATCCGGAATTTATTTATTTTCTGAATTTTCAAATTTAGATTTTTCTGAAAATTCCGAATTTATTTTTATTTAGAAAATTCAGATTTTTTTTAGAAAATTCAGAATTTATTTATTTTCTGAATTTTCAAATTTAGATTTTTCTGAAAATTCCGAATTTATTTTTATTCCGAAATTCAGATTTTTTTTAGAAAATTCAGAATTTATTTATTTTCTGAATTTTCAAATTTAAGATTTTCTGAAAATTCAGAATTTATTTATATTCCGAAAATTCAGATTTTTTTTAGAAAATTCAGAATTTATTCTGAATTTTCAAATTTAGGATTCTCTGAAAATTCAGAATTTATTTATATTCCGAAAATTCAGATTTTTTTTGTTGAAAATATTTTACCAGGACCTCTTAAATATTTTATTATTAAAGTTGTCAATTTGACTCGAAGTCCTTAACTTTGCAGGCATACGAATCAATGATACTCCACCAACAAGTGTCAGAGCCGTCTGTAATTCCCCAATTGGTATGAGTTTTTTTTTGTAATTTTATCCTGGATTTCAAGAATCGATGACACTCCTCCATCAGACTTAGGGATACCTCGGGACCCTCAAAATGTCATGGTTGAAGAAGCTCCACCCGTACCACCTCAAGGTATCACTTTTTTTGTTTTACTCTTTCTCTTTATCTCATTTTTTTCTTCATATAATTTTGCATTCAATTTTGTTTCAGGTAGCATACCACCTGCTTTGACAGCTAATCTACCGCAGAATCTGCCACTGACCCAAGAAGGTTTATTTCACTTTCATTTTATTTAATTCTCTATTTTGAAGTTTAATGACTTTAAGTTATGTCATTTAATCTTAGCTACTTCAGCTGTTCAAGATGATACTTCTTCATCATTGGGTTCAACTCCTTCCGCAAGCTTCATTCGGTATGCCCCCAGCTCTATGGAAGAATTAGAGGGAGATGATGACAATATCGAAGTTACATCTTTATTAAAGGAAACTGAAGGTTTAGTGCCCTTTTTTTTGTTTTTTGTTTTTTATGAATAAGCCAGATTGCTTATATATTTTGTTGATTATCCAAGATGCTATCAAAGATGCTCACACACCCGTGGAGGAGTCAGAAGGTGAAAGCCTCAATGCTGATGCCGGAACTGCAACCTCTCCAAAGCAAGACCAAGGTTTTTATTTATATAAATATTTATATATTTCATCATTTTGGGAGTGAGAAAAAGACATTTATATTGACAATTCTTTCTCTTTATCAGTTGCCCAACAAGATGATAGCTCTCCATCTTTGAGACAAAGTCCTCCAAAAGAGATTATCGTGGAAGAATTAGGGAATGATGTCATTCATGCTGATGCAAATATTGCATCTTCATCTAAACAAGATAAAGGTTTTATTTTTATTTTTATATTTATTTATTTATTTATTTGGGAACATATTTACTCATGTCTACTTTTTTTAGGCAAAGACATGATCCCACCTTTGGTAACGCCTCAAGGTAGGAGAGATCTTTTTTTATATTACTATTATTATTTATCGTATATATTTTTTTTTAACTTGCATATTCTCATCATAGATCCAAGGAACATATCAGATGCGGCATTATTATTACGAGACAAGGTGGCCAAGAGAATCAAATCTCTCAATTATCATAACTACCAAAGTGTTATGGACAGTGTAAAGAAATCACACCCAATTCTCAAATCCTTCGGCATCAACTTGGATGGTCTCGAGCGCTTTCTAGAAGAAATATCTCAATGCGCATTTGCTACTAGAGAAGCTTCAAAAAATCCTAATGTCCAAGCTCATATCAATAATCATCAAGATGAAGAATGTGTGGTGGAGAATACCTTAATATTGGAGAATTTTGACAACATGGGTTTTGCCAATGACATCAACATGAAAAAGGAGACGCTTCAGAGGCTAATTACAGAACAGCAGGAGCTTCGAGCCAGAGATTGTGAAATTTCAGACAAAATCAAAACTTTGAATGAAGAAATAATCATTTTAGAAACCTCTGAGTTTACAAAGACAAATGCCCAAATTACATTGGATGAAGCCAAGACACGTCTTGCCAAGAAAAAAAATTATTCAGATGACCCCCATGTTGCTCTTTTCATGAGATGGCTTGAAGAATTAGAAGAAGCAAAAGAGTTATGTTTACGATTTATCGGGCATTGAAAAACTTCATTTTTCCCTTTAGTTTCCTAGTTTATATAGGCTTTGGTAGCTAGACTTGAGACATTTGTTATAAACATCAAGCTTGAACAAGATTATTTATTTCTCTCTCTCTTCTTTTTTCTTTCATTTGCTTGTGAAATAAATATAGGAAACTATTAAGAACCAAAAGACAAATCTGTTGACTAATGAAAAGAAAACCCATATCCATATTTCATTAATGATGCTTTCATCCCAAATAGTCAAAGATTTGGATATTTAAATCAAAAGAACCATCTGCAGGTCATCTGCAGACATGACTTTTTTCTGTCTTTTTTTTTTATTTTCTTTTTCTTTTTTTCTTTTTTTTTTGATTTTTTTTATTTTTTTTTCTTTCTTTCTTTTTCTTTTTAAATTGAAACATAAGGAACTGATGTGTTTGCCTCAAGAAGTACTTTAAATTGTACATGACCAGTCTGCTTGATATAAGTAGCCGGACGTTCCATCATAGACAAACACACATCTCTTTATTTTATTGAATGAAATTAATACAATAGTACATGAAAGCTAATGTTTTGCCTTGAGAAACACATTTGATGTACATCACTAGTCTACCCCTATAAGGAATCAGACATTCCGTCATAGGCAAACATTTTTAAATTATACATAATACTTCTTCAGGAAACGACCATTGATAGGTTGCATTGGTCTTCCTCCATTGGAATCGATGAGTTGATATGCTCCTCCTTCGTAGACGATCTCCACGACATATGGCCCTTCCCAATTTGCTTTAAATTTGCCCCCGGCTCGTTTGTTGGTGATGATGGGTCTTCTGAGGACGAGAACCATTTCTCCTTTGGTAAAGGTTACAATCGAGCCAATTTGTTGTATGCTTGTGCCATCCTTGCTTTGTAGACTTCCGCATTTTGTCGCACCTCTAGTCTTTTCTCATCAAGGGAGTCCAACTCATCCAAGCCGGAATATTGTCTTTATCTCGATATTTCATTTTGTAGTGCCATCCTTAATGAAGGTATCCGATTTCAAGGGGTAAGACCGCTTCAGTTCCAAAAACCAAAGAATATGGACTACATTGTGTTGGGGTCCTATAAGTGGTGCGATAGGCCCATAACATTTCAGGGAGTCTTTCGTGCCAATCCTTTTTATTTTTGGATACGGCTTTCTTTAATAGCTTTGAGAGAATCTTGTTGAATGCTTCTGCCAATCCATTTGCTCTGGCATTGTAGATGGAAGTATATCTCCAGTCTATTTTATGATGTTGTGCGAATCTCCCAATTTTGAAACTTCGGAAGGCGGGACCGTTATCCGAGATGATTCTTCTTGGAGTCCCAAATCTATATAGGATGTTTTCCCTTAAGAATTTGATGACATTTTCAGTCTTTACTTCTTTTAGTGGAACAGCTTCTGCCCATCTGGAGAAGTAGTCTGTTGCAGCCAGAATGAATCGATGCCCCAAAGATGACGGGGGTTCGATTGGACCGACTACATCTGTTCCCCATATCTCAAAAGGCCATGAAGAGACTGTGGGGTGTAAGGGGTTTGGATGTTGATGAATGAAATCCCCATGTATTTGGCATAGATGACATCTTCTAGCATAGTCAATGCAGTCTCTGACCATGGTTGGCCAGTAATATCCCATGCGCTTAATCTTAAGTCTCATTTTGGGTCCGGACTGGTGTGCACCGCATATCCCGGAGTGTACATCATGCATAACATCTTTTGCTTCCTCATAAGAAAGGCACCGCAGAAGTAGTTGATCGTACGACCTGCGGTATAATGTGTCATTTATCAGGGTATATCTTAGGGCTCTTCCTTTTATCTGAAGACCTTCTGATTTGTTCCTTGGAAGTTTATCATATTTGAGATATTCCATGAATGGTTGCCTCCAATCTTTCTCTGGCATTTCGAGGGTGAAGACTTCCGCTTTACCCTCAGTATCTTCCTCTTCAACTTCGTCAAGGATTGTACTTATGGGTCTTCTATTTCTTATGGTAATATAGATTTCTTCATAGTTTGGATTTGCCAGCTCCTTTGCAACCTTCGCCAAAGAATCAGCTTCTCCATTTTCTGATCTTAAAACCCTCCTCAGCTGCACTTGGGGGATTTTCCTTATCAGCTCTTTGACCTTCTTATGGTATTTAAGAAGTTCAGGTTTGTGTATCTTGTATTCTCCTTCAACCTGCTTGATGATGAGTTGTGAGTCTCCAAGTATATGTATATGTTGGATCCCCATTTTGATTGCCAACTCCAAACCAGCTATAAGAGCTTCATACTCTGCCTCATTATTTGTACAAGGCTCTGTAAGGGAGAGTGCATATCTAAGAATTCCTCCTTCTGGAGTGATGAACACAAGTCCTATCCCAGCTTTGATTTGCGGAATCGTGGACCTGAGTGCCGGCTTTATAGATGACGCCCCATCAAAATATAATCGCCACTCTGCTTCTTTCACTGTAAGCGTCTCTTCATCAGGGAGATCATAATTGAGTGATGAATCATCTGGGAGAGGATGCGCTGCTAGAAAGTCCGCTAATGCCTGCCCTTTAATAGCTTTCTGTGGAGTGTATGTTATATCAAACTCCATCAGGATTAACGCCCACTTTGCCAATCTTCCAGTAAGCAACGGTCTAGTCATAAGGTATTTGAGGGGATCAATTTTTGATATGAGGATGACTTTATGCGCCAACAAGTAGTGTCTTAGCTTCTTGACTGCAAACACTAAAGCTAGACAGTGCTTCTCAATTGGTGTATATTTACTCTCAGCTCCTATCAACATCCTGCTGAGGTAATAAAGCGCGTTTTCTTTGCCTTCCTCATTGTTCTGAGCCAGCATAGCGCCTAATGACCCCTCTAATGCAGCGGTATATAGAATTAACGGCTTTCCGGGGATCGGGGCCATTAACACTGGTGGATTTAACAGGTATTGCTTGAGATCTTCAAAAGCCTTCTGGCATTCATCATCCCATTTGAAAGGCATATCCTTCTTAACCAACTTGGAGAAAGGCTTACATCTTCCAGACAGATTGGAGATGAATCTCCTGATATAGGCCAGGCGCCCTTGAAATGACCGCAGCTGCTTCAGTGTTTGAGGGGGTGGCATTTCTAGGATCGCCTTTATCTTAGAGGGATCTATCTCTATCCCACGATGCCTTACTATAAAGCCCAAAAACTTCCCCGATAGGACTCCGAAAGCACACTTCATGGGATTCATTTTTAACTTGTATTCTCTGAGGCGTATGAAAACTGTCCTCAGATCATCAAGATGCTTATCTTTAGAATTTGTCTTGACCACGAGATCGTCCACATAGCATTCGACGACTTTGTGAATTAGATCATCAAATATTCGGGTCATGGCTCTTTGATATGTTGCCCCCGCATTTTTCAGACCAAACGGCATTACCCTATAACAGTATATGCCCATAGGTGTCCTAAGGCAAGATGTTTTTCATCATCCGATGCATTTTAATTTGATTGTATCCAGAATATCCGTCCATAAAGGAGAACATCTCATACCCTGAGGTGTTATCGATCATGATCTCCATAACGGGTAAGGGGAAGTCATCTTTGGGACATGCCTTATTCAAGTCTCTAAAATCCACGCATATCCGTATTTGCCCATTCTTTTTCTTCACGGGTACTATACTGGCTATCCAATTAGGATATTTCTCCTCCCTGATGAAATTTGCCGCAATCAGCTTCTTTGTTTCTTCTATCACTTTCTCTTCTAAGTCAAATTTCATTCTTCTTGGCGCTTGTTTGACTGGAGCGATACTGGGATCGATAGCCAATCTATGAACAGCCACCTCATTGTCCAGCCCTGGCATTTCATTATAATTCCAGGCAAAACAATCAATGTACTCCTTCAAAAGGGTTGTGAGGGATATTCTCTCCTCCTCCGATAGCTATGTACTTAGGAAGGTTGGCCTTGGGTCTTCATCACTTCCCAAGTTGACCTCAACCAACTCATCAATTGTCGCTTGCCCCCCGTCTTCTAGTTCAGGTGGTGCATTCTTCATTTTGATATCTTTATCTTCTTTGGACTCTGTCATGTAGCATGAGTGCCTGGAAGGTTCAAAGTAACCTATTCCTCTCTTATCCACATGTACGGGGTTCCACAGCTGATTAAAGATTTGATATGACTTCCTTGACCATTTCCTCTTGCCCCCAAACTTCTCAACTACCGTCTTGAGCTTTTCGGGGTAATATCTGGGGAAGTTTATGGACCGGATTTTGTCATCCCCTAACTCTCCAATATCTATGATATCATCATCTGAAACTTCATTAATTTTGGCTTGATAGAAAAGGATGCCTCTCTCTTTTTCATGTCGAGCGGGGACATAGAATATCTTCAAATGCTCAACTGTGTTAATGTTCAAATCATCCAAGGATTTGTAGAGTCCATCAGGAATCCTCGTGATGTAAAATGCGCTTTCTTGGGAGGACCTTTTAACTTGGATTGTTCTTTGGCATGCGTCCCTGTTATTCTCATCTTCTGAGGACTCGGTGTCACTACCAAAGTGAGGCAATGTTGAGTCTTTCTCCTTTGACGCAATGGTAGGCTTGGGTGTCTTCACCAGAGACTCTACCTTTTGGCTTGGGGACTTGCCCCCTTTTGATGGCCTAAGGTAATATCTCGCATCTTCATAGTGGACTTCATGGATGCCAAAGGGTTGAAGTTCTCCATCAATTCTAAATTCCTCCCCATCCACTGTATATTTCACACACTGATGGAGTGTTGAAGGAATCATTTGATTATCATGGATCCATGGCCTACCCAAAAGGGCTTTGTATGAGGCATCTGTGTCGATCACATGAAACTTTACTTCAGATGTCACCTTTCCAAATTTAATTGGAAGAGTAATGGATCCCAATGCCTTTTGGCTGTGCTGGTTAAAACCTTGAATGACAATCCTCTCATGAGATAAGTGGCATATCTCGAGAGCCAATGCTCGGAGAGTGTTGAGAGTCATTAGGTTCACAGAGGACCCTGGATCAATCAAGATCCGGTTGATCTTTATACCATCACAAGAACCCGTTACATATAACGGTCTATTATGTTCTGTAGTACCAAGCAGCAAATCCTCCTCTGTAAATGTTACTGAAGATGCATGAAATGCATACATAGCTTCTTTCATGTTGATTTCTGCAAAGTAGGTTTGATATTCCTCAAGATTGTGAAGGGCATGTATTAAGGACTCCCTGACTTCAGTTGACATCATCAAGGCGTCATACATGCTGAGAAGAGCGGGGACCTTTTTCAGGTGTGCCAAAATATTGTAATTCGGCTGCTTTGAAGGTTTCTTTGGTGACATATCCTTCTCTTCAATCATTTTTCCTTTGTTTTTGTCATTGGAGCTGGAAGCCTGTTTTGACTGAAGTACTTTTCCAGTTCTGAGTTGCATTTGATGTACAGGATAAGGCACTTCATCTCCCTCATCATCTTCTTTGTCTTGGGATATTCAATTCATCATCAGAATCTTCCAGGTATGTTATGGCACGACAAACACCTTTTTCTTCAAAGCAATCGTCTGTCAATGTCAAATTTCCCATGGAAACTTGCTTTTGTACCCACCTTTGAAAATTTCGGCATTCTTCTATGGTATGCCCCACAAGCCGGTGATATGGGCAATAGTTTGGGTGACTATCAAGATGCATTAAACACGGTCTTTTGGGCTTAGGTAGATCCAACCCCATTTCCATAGCTTGATCAAAAAGCCCCTTCCTCTTGTCCTTCTTAATCTGGACATCTTGGAGAGCAAACTTTCCTTTATCGTTGGTTGCTTTTGCGGGAGACAAGGACTCCACGACCTCTGAAACAAAGTTTGCTCCTGATGCTTCTGGAGGGTATCTTCCAGACTCGTCCCATTCGTCATCTTCAATGTGCAATTGTTGTAGCCTGTTTGCTGACTCCTCTATCACTCTTTGAATGAAGGCGGGAATTTCTTCAGCAGGCATAGCTTTCCTCAAGACCTTATATTTTGGAGTTTTTGGGGTGTAATATGGTGTCTTGGGCTCTTCTGGTTGGTGTGGCTCCAAAAGTTTGGCGTTCGCCTTCTTCACTCTTTCCCTAAATGCCATCTTCTTCTTCTGCTTTTTACTGATATAGGGCCGGCCGTGACGGTCATATGACTCTTCTGGCTCAGAGAAACTATCATCATCCAAGTCACACAAAGGGTATCCTCCAGAAATAACCCTGCAAGTTTCCACTTGCACATCTTCATCATCTTCCTCGGCCAATTTCCCAAGTAATTCTTTGACCTCTTCGGGGAAGTAATCTTTGAGAGTGATCAAGGCCCTTTTCCTTCTGCTCATATTCATCGAGGGACTCAATATACTCTTCTATAATAGACTTCTTGCGCTTTGATTGTTCGCGTTTCTGTTTCTTTTTCTTGTTTTTCTTCTTTATGCTTTAGTCGTGGGTCTTTTAGAAGGTTCTTGAGAACGTTTCCAAGAGATCCCTGGAAGCTCAGCCAACCTCTTCAACATTTTCATTGACTTTTTAGTTATAAATACTTCCCACAACTCTTTTGGAACAGCAGGGGGCCTGCCGTCTGTTGCTGACGGAAGTATTACTTTGTTGCCCACTACTATGACTTCCCCTTTGGGTGATTCCTCATGGTCTAGGGTGGTCACATAGTGGGTATGCTCAGCTGGCTGCTCCAACAAAACATTCTTTGAAAGCGTAATCTTGCCTTCTTGATATTGTCTTTCAACCCAATCCTTGAAAATATAACAATCCTCAATTGTATGCCCCAATACTCTGTAATATAGGCAGTAACTGGGATGATCCTTTTTGTTCTGCTCTTCTGGTCTTTTGCATTCAGGAAGTTGCAGACCTTCTTTCACAGCATCTTTAAAGATTTTCAATACTTTATCTCGCCTGAAAGAATATTTCTTATTCATTCTTTCTTTCAAGGAGGGAATAGGTTTTGATTCATTACCAGCAGCGCCCAATGTAGGCGGCTTGATTTGTTCCGGCTTGTGAGACTCCACTACAGCTTTTCCTTTGTCAACATTGAAGGTTGTAGCAGTATATTTGACACCTTCTGTCCTTTTAGGCTTTTCACTATTGTTCCTTGGAGTTTGGAAATTGGAAACCACCTTCGGGCTTGTCCTTTCCAATTTCTTTGCTTGTGAAATTAACTCCTGAAATGTAGCGATGCTAGATGTACTCAGAAAGGGCGCCATCCAGCTATCAATATTGCCGAGTAATAAACCCACCGCCTGCGGTTGATCGAGGGGTTGTTCACATTTGATGCTTAGATTTCTCCATCTCATAATGTAATCCACCACTTTTTCATCTTTATTTTGGCGTGTGGCTGCGAGGTCGGCAATAGTGATCTTGTCACTTACACCCCCGAACCGTACTCGAAATGCATCTTTCAGTTGTTGCCAGGTTTGGATTGACTCGGGCTGCAAGCTGGCATACCATTCAAATGCCACTCCTGCGAGACTTGCAGAGAACTGCCTGAGAAGGAGTGAAGGCTTAGCACTTGTATCTCCACAGGCTGTCACAAAATGAGCCAAGTGTTGATCAGGATTGCCAATCCCAGTAAATTGTTTAAACTTGGGTACATTGTATCCCTTGGGATATGGTACCAAGTCATGGTAGCTAGGATAAGGTTTATCTCCATCAACCTTTATCTTTTTCCCTTTAGCTTGCTTCAATTCAGCGGCCACCATTTGTTGTATCTCCTCCCGAGTCATTGCAGTTGACTGTTCTGGAATAGGAGCATATGAGGTCCCCCCTTGCTCTCCTAGCCTAGGGATTTCTCTCACAGGTGCATATGAAATTCCCTCTTTCTCTCCTGGCCTAGGAATTTCTATCAGTTGTGGGTTTGGGCTTTTAGGCCTTTGTGCTTTTTGACTTTCCATCAAGGCAGCCATTTGTCCCTGCATTTTCACCATTGACTCCATCAACATTGTCATGTTTTCATTGAGCCATTGATATTCAGCTTCCCGATTTTCCATTTGACGGAGTCTCTCCATTTGTTGGACTCTCCTTGTAATATCATCCCCATTATAAACAAAGGCAGGTTCATCCTCCACTTCTTCAGTTGGGGGGTTTGCTTCCTTGTAATTCGTTGGTTTGCGAAATACTGGAAGGTTCCCTGTTCGTTGACCCTCAAGTGGCATCTGGCTTGAACCTTCATCCCCCACCCCACTCTGAGAGTCTACCGCCCTTCTACGAGATCTTGTGAGTATCCCTGGTTGTTCCTGTTCGGGTACCGGGTCTCCTCGGGTTTCAGTGACCATCCGGACAGTATGTACCTCTACATCTTCATCAAACATCTCTTCATCTTTCTTTTCTTTCCTCCGCTGAAACTTTGAGCGGGAGGTCTTTGTTTGGTTTTGTGCAGAAGCTATTCGATCAAAAACCGTCTTGCGTGCTTTTGATACGAGCTGCTTCTTCTTTTGGTAGAACTCCTTCGGTGTCATCTCCTCAGACCGCAGCTTTTTTGACGCTACGTAAGTCTTGTAGAGATTTTTGTTGAAAGAGTCCTTATGGTGGGACTTTGGAAATCTACCCCCCTTGTGTCCACTCGGCTGAGGTCGCAACTCTGCAGTAGTTGAATTCTTCTTTACCAGCTTAAGTGGTCCAAACGAGTTGTTGAATGAACCCACTTGATTATTTTTGTGCTCTTGGAAGGACACAAAATCCAACTTCTGCTTAGGAACTTTCATCTTTCTTGGTGTGAGCCTTGAGAACACACTCTTCCTCTTCGGTGTATCTTCATCAGAATGGAATATCCCGCTCGCTCTCCCATTTGCAGTAATGGTTAAAGTGGGTCCATCGTCTTCATCATTCAAAGATACTATCCGTTTAGGGTAGGATAGCCTCTTAAAAACAGATACCCTTGGTGGTTCCTCCGTAGCAGTATCTTCTGTAGTCGCAGGGACAATCACATTTGGGCGACGTCCTTTGGATGGGAGGCGTGGAACAGTTAAATTCTCCTCCGTTGGTGGTGACTTCCTTATTAACTGAACGGATTTAGAAATTGTACCGAATCTCAATTCAGCTCCGGCAGTTCCAGTGCTGAAGGTACAGCTTGGCAGTTGGACTTCAGCACCCTCTCCTAAGAAGATGGTGAGTTTCGGGCTTCCAGACGCGGTTGAGCTCTTGAACGCCATTTCTCCTGCAAGAAATAACAACGTTAGTTTTCTTTGCACAAGTTATAAAACACACTGCCTTTACTTGTACTTTTGCCTCAAAGATAGGAGGTGGAATAGTCGTCCCCACCGGACGTGCCAGAATTTGTGGGATCGAAAATACGCGCCTGACATCATGTGACACCAGACGATATATCGAAGCACAAATATCATATTTTGATTATGTGGGTTCTTTTATTCCTAATAAGGAAGAGAGGCAATAAATAAAAATAATTTCTAAGTACAAGTAGAGAGGCAATAAATAAAAATAATTTCATTTATTCATAAATCATGACATTTAGTACATATAAATATTATCACATATATATATATATATATATATATATATATATATATATATATATATATATATATATTAATTCATTCAGTTATTTATTTAGTTATAAATGACGCCGCCTTCCGCCTTGGAGATATAAGCTCCGCCACCATGTCATTGGCCACCTCCAATGCATGCTTCTTTGTCATCATCTTGAGATTTGCATCGCTATTTGAGATTTGTATTTTAGCCGCCTTAATTTACGTGCTCCACCGCCGTTTTGAGATTTGCATTATTTTAGGACTTGTATTGGACCTTGTCGAGGCAAGTATTCCATTACTACTCCGAAGTATGTGTCACTTTGAAATTTTTGTTTATCGGTTAGCGCAAAGCGAGTATTTCATAGTTGTCTTAATATATGTGTTATTTTGGACTTTATTTATAGCCACCTCAGGATCATATCGAAGTGCATACTACTTTGAAATATGAATTTTGGGCCATCTCATGTCGCATCAAGTTGTGTGCATCATCTCAATTTTACCAGGGGGCCCTCCTATAATAGATTTTATATTGATTTTATAAGAGTAATTCTCTTGTCTTAGTAGTAGTCATCTTTCTTGAATAAAACAGGTTTTATGCATTCCCGATATTAAGAAAATCCCACTAAAGAAAAAAAACCATTATAATAATTTCATCCACATGTTTGCGGGTAATTATAGCAAACATTGTCATATGCCTTATTGGCATTTACTTCCTTACATTTTAATATGTTTTGATGTGGTCATAGCAGCCATACATTGCTTGTACCTTTCTATTACCATAATAGCCACTTTTTATGTGCTTAGATATAGTCATGGCAGCCATACATAACCATTGCAAACATGGTCATGTATTAGTATTTTATCATGATCATGGTTCCCTCAGTCCAATCATTCCTTTACCTTTCTTTCCAATTCTTTTGCCTCATAATCAGTGCAAGTAGAATAGGAGACAAGCTCCTTAATAGGAATTCTTAAGGATTTGAGATTACTCCAATTTCCAATAATGCCTAGTTTTGCAATTACGTTTTCCATCTTTATCCATTGGCGTATGCATAGATTTTTTTTATTAAGCTAATAGCATCTCAAAATAATTCAAGTCATTTATTCTCCAGCTTTCTCCGCGAACATCTTCATAGTTGATTAAAAAGGCTTTTTAACCATTGAAATGGTTTGGAGAAGAGCTATAAGAACAATAACAAGCATCATTTATTTAAGTGGTGAACAATACACAGCTGAACTCTCATTGCATGTTTCTCAATGGGGGGTGGAACTATTTCATTTTTTTTTTATGAATGACTGGTCCATGAATGCTTTTTATCATATACTCCTAAGTTCCATAGTTCATTACCTTCTTGAACTTGCAAGTGAGGTTTCCCTCTTGAATTTGCAAGTGAGTTTTCGATCATGATTCTGCAACAATCTCCATAATTCTTTAGGAAATCTCTTTCAAGCATTCTATCGAACACGTTGAGGGTATTTCATACAACCAAATGTTTGGCATATCATCACAATGCTTCATTAAGAAAAATTACAACCGTACAGGACTAACACCATGGACTTTAAACTCCTAACAAATGATTCATTTATTTGACATTTCAATGACAGAATTTCAAAGATGGAGAATGAGCCCATCACCAAAATGAGTTTTTGATCTTAAACATCATTAACTTATGCTTGTCTGCACTTTCGTTTATCCTCATTCTTTAGCTGCAAATACTCATTCTGATGCCTTAGCGAACATCAACAGCAACATCGCAAGCACTTGAATAATTTCTACAAGGTGCCTTGTGACAGCCGGGTGGTGGATTTCGTCTGTGATGGGATGATCTTGGGAAATATCGTCGACGAGCGGAAGCGGCAGAGGCCAGCGGAACAGAAGTTGTCGGCTCCACCAAGATCTTCTTCTTCTGTGTCTTTCCCGACGACGACGGTAGACGATGCAGAAGCAGAGAGAGAACGGGATAAGCCTCTTCTTTTCATATATTTCTCCGTTCTTTCATCTCTCTTTCTTTTTTTTTTATTTTCTTGCATTTTTTATTATTTTATTATTTTATTTTATTATTATTTTATTTTTTTTAGGGTTTTGTGGCGTGATTTGGCAATGACATCCCCACAAGAATAATTTGGCAAGAATAATAACCCACAAGGGTGGGCTTACGTCAATTGCCACAAAGGTGGCAGCAACAACATTACCCACAAGGGTGGCTAGGTGGAAACAAAGAACCTGAGGGTGGCTCGATGGCGATAAGCGCCCACAAGGGTGGCTTGGCGGTGACAGTGGCCACAAGGTGGGTGGCTAGGTGGTAGTAGCCAAGGGTGGCTTGATGAGCGGTGGCAAGTGGCAGCGGTGACGGTAGCCACAAGGGTGGCTAGGTGGGCTGGACTGAGAGGCGGGAAGGGCGTCGGGTTACATGACGTTGTTCAGAAGAAGAAAAGAGATACCTTGTGTTGATCTTCTCAAAATTTCTCCCTCTTTTTCTACCTTTTTTCTCTTTTGATTTTCTTCTTCTCTCGTTTTTTCCACTTCCCTATATATATATAGAACCAGCCAAACCCCTTAACTTATCTTTTTTTTTAATCCAAATATTTATCTTCATCTTCTTTTCCCTTTTTTTAGTTATTTATTTTATCTTTTTTTTTACCTTATCCTAACAATTAACCAGCCCTTTTAATTTTTTTTATTATCATTATTATCATATATATTTTTAAATGGAACCCCTCCACATCTCAATTCAACATTTGTTATTCGAATATTTTTTATATTATTTTGAGAAAATCTTCAAACCCCACAGCATGCCAAACCGCCCTTTTCATCTTTATATATATATATATATATATATATATATATATATATATATATATATATATATATATATTTGAATTGGCTCGGATAAAACCAAATTTTAAAATTTGGAATTGAATCAAACCTCTTTTATTAAACATCTGAATTATCCTCACAATAATCTGAGATCAAAAAACATATTTTTTATTTAATTGATCCCAAAATTATAATGAGGTCAAATCTCCCTCTGAGATAAGGTAAGGCCAAAATTAATTTTACTTAACTTTGAAATCAAACTTTCTTTTTATCTCAAAGCTATCTCTTAGTAACCTCACAACCATCAGATTTTTCTCAACCGCAGCAAGATTTAGTCAATTTTAAAATTTTCTTTATTATTTTATTTTATTTAAAGATTGCCTTGGAATATGTATTTGGACTACTTTGAGATTCGTATTTCTATAAAATCGCCTCGAGATATGTATTCTCAGACCATTTTAGAATTCGAGATCGCCTCAAAATATGTTCTCAGGGGTAATTTTGGAATTTGCGTCCTAAGTCAATTAAGATACGGGCATACTTAAATCTTAATTCTAAGATATATTTGAATTCTATTTTCTTTTTACTTGGATTAGGATTTGGGTTCTATTGGGACATGTGTTATATTTTACATATAAACAACTATCAATCCTTTGATGAATGGAATTTTGGAACCAATTGAACCAAATGTTGTGTAGCCAATCTCTTAATAGATCTTTCTTATCTAAACCCATATGCAAGCCTATACATTATAAGTATTTGTATGTGGCTTTTGGTTTTACTAAACCATGTGGTTTTTGGGTTTCCCAAACCAATCTGTTTTTGGTTCTCCAAAACTAATTGCATGTGGCTTTTAGTTTTCCCAAACCAAAATCATCTTGTGACCTTTGGTTTCCCTAAACCACCACATGTAATCATTATTCAATTTGTCCTTGATATGAATTAGGGTAAATTTCAAAATAAATAAATAAATAAATAACATGTGGTTTCACAGATTTGCAAAATAGGGAAGGTGCTTTATTTTTTTTTATTATAGAAACTTGTGGTTTCTCTCAGTTAACAAAAAAAGGAAAAAGTGTTAACTCCCACTAACCGCATTAACTTTTACTTAGTTGGCAGGGGCATTTTTGTCAAAATTTACATGAAAATTGCCCTAAATTGGATTTCTTTCAAATCTCCATCTATTTAAGAGATCACAACAACAAAAAAATTGACAAAAATACCTCTGCCAACTAAGCAGGGATTAACGCATTAACAGGAGTTAACGATTTTTCCCTTTTTGTTAACATGAGAAACCACAAGTTTTTATAAGAAAAAAATAAGACACTTTCCCTATTTTGCAAATCTGTGAAACCACATGGATTTTTTTTGAAATTTACCCTATTAATTATATTCTCTATGCTAGCAAAGAATATAATAATATTGCATTTTAACTAAAATTTTCATTTATTTGATTAATTAAATAATCTAATTTAATCATAAAATAATAAAATTATTAATCCTATAGCAAAGATCAGAACACTCGTTAGTGTGTGAGTTCATTTATAGGTTCAATACTAAGCTGGTAGAAAATTTAGTCATACTAATTTACTAATCAAGGTTGGCGTCTAGTAATACTCCTTAACGACCGGATAGCATGAAGTATACAATTACTCTAAAAAAACATAATGTTTCCTTTGGTCATTAAAACTCAGGGTCAACCCTAGGATATAGTTGGACTGTCAAATTTCAATTGGTTGCCAACTATGTTTCATGTCAATTATAACCGACCAATGAATGAGTTAAGAAACACTTTTCTTTTTCATTCAGTTGTCCTGTTCAATGTATTAATTTAGTCGGTATAAATAATGACAACATAGAGCTCAAACTCATTACCAAGAGTTGGCAGATTCCATTTTGATCAACCATTAATTCTACAAGTATTTAATCATACCCAATATCCTTTCAATTATCATCCTAGGGCAGTAGGTGTCCAGAATCAAAGTATGATAAATAACTTTTTAATTACTATGGTTTTCTCATGTCAAGGGAAACTATTACATCACATTCTTTAAGAAAATATCCTATTGATAGTTTAGTGGTAATTTTAACAATTAGGAAATCTCATCTGAGTCGTTTCAATGATCATATCTTCATATGCATCATCTATATATGTGATTTTGTTAATGAGATCAACTAATCTTTATCTTATAGAGACTATCATACATATATTGATATAATCGGATCACTATAATGTTCTATTCTTAATGATCTCGTGATTAAGAACAATTCAAAGGAAATAGTTTAAGACTTAACTCTCATTAGTATGATCTCTATCATAATGACAATTCTCTAAATTTAATCAAGGATATCGTCATATTAAATAATTGATAAATATGATAATGAAAGAAAGTTAATGTCATATATTAATCAAACCGTATTGTTTGAAATGTGTTGAAATTATTACATAAGAGATTAGATCTAGGGCATATCTACTATATCCCTAATGGTCATGTTGATAGTGGGAGCTTGCCATTGTGAGGAATTTCTCATATTGATAGTAGATTATTGCTTCCCAGTTTTGCATGTGGACACACCCTAATTATGGGTGAACCATGTAAATATATTGTTTGGTGTTTGCTTGAATTATCTCATAGAATTATCATAAACATGTATCTACTATTGCCAGTATTCGATTGGTTTGTTTTTATGAGCACTAATTATTGCAGGGTGCCAATCCGAATATCTTCTTATCAATCTAAGTATCTAGTCAAGTACCTTCCTTTACTCTCGATTTGGTAATCACTAAAACTCTCACTTTATTAGTTCACTCATAATGCAAATGTTTCAAAGAATGATTATGATGTTAGAATCCATTGCTGATATGGATGATTTACTATTTACTAATTAATATTTTATAATAGTTAATGAAAGTTTGATGAGAAATTCCCATAAGTTTTAGGGAGATATTGGTTTCAACTTAATGACTTGTGATGAGTACATAATTATACATATTTTCATATCATATCTGCATGCACTTTGTCTATCTTTTTGCATGATTTCCACTATTTTGTGCTATGTTGGGTATTTTGTTGTGATTGGACAGGTAAATAGGTACCCGACAGAAAAGAAGCGAAAATTGGAACAATTCGGAGCACAAAGAGCTGGGAACACACTTTTACAAAGAGTGACAAGGCCTCTACAAGGGCGTGTCAATTCAAAAGCACAAATAAATCATTAAATTCCACGATCACGCCCAAATTACTCCGACATGGCCGTCTGTTAGATGACACTATCGTTTGTCAGATGATATGAGCGTGAGTAGCTTTTGTGCAAGACCATGTATGTCTCAGGATTATTCGAAACCACGTTAAATCAAACCCTGAAGATTCGAAAAGATGAACATGGGTTACACATGCCTCTTACAAGCCCGTGTGGCGTGAAATTGATGCATATAAAAGGCCGTCCAATCTAATTTACATGGGGACTTTTGGCGGATCAACTTTGGCGATTATTCTACCGATGGCTAGGGTTTTTGGAGAGATTGAAGGCAAGGGAGTCATCGATGTGGGGAGTAGTTTACTATCTTTTATCATGTCTCCCTCTTTAGATCTTCTTCGGGCTCTCTTTAGTATGAGAGGCTAAACCTCTTGTGGTGTCTCGGACACTAGATCTCTAGAATGAGCTTGTGATTGTTTTCCTTTTCTTTAATACATAGGCTTTTCTTTTCGATTGATAATGTGAATTGTCAATGAGTACTTAATGCTTATGGTTTGTTAGTGTGAAAGCGCCGATCATATAATTAGAGTTGCTTGATACATGAAAAGAGTCTTGATCAAACTAGTTCTGGTCATAGATAATATGGGGTGCGCGCACGCCGAGAGATCGGGTGATTCGCGATGTTGACCATACCCACACTCTCTGGATTATGGTAAAACCTTAAAGTGGAAATCACAGAACCTACGCTAATTGTTAGCATCATGCACAAGTATGGCAAAGTCGCTGTATGAGACTAGGGTTTTGTTGTCACGAGAGATCGGGGTCAAACTAATTTAGGATTCCTCACGGTCCATGAATACATTAACTAGATAGCCCGTATTAGGAAAATAATAGAGCAAGGGATTCCTAGAGTGACAGAGATCTTGTGTGCCATGATCTCTTTATTGATTTAAACCCCAGATTGCCAACTATTCACTCTAGTTTTAGTTCTTCTTTTGATTACTTAGTTAGGACACAAAAACACAACATATTTTAGGCTAGATAATAGAAGATAAATTAGTACTATATTTGTTGTTCCCTGTGGATTCGACTACCCTACCCTCAGGGTATTTTTCTACTTGATCGACCCTGTACACTTGCGGGCTAGCAGCACACATCAACTTGTGAATGAAGGTGAATCTTTAATAATGACAACTAGATATTAGCTATAAAAAACATAAGCAAAAATAGTTGTAGAACTTTATAAAAAACGGTAACAATACCTACGGAATAACAAAAACAAATAAAGGAAGCTAAGGGATTGTGTGAGTCTGGCATAGAGTTCTTAGGAACATTGGAGTTCTACCACAACCACCAACATTGAGAACCAGATCAAGGAGACCATTGGAACTAGGAGTATGAGCTAAGGAGAAAAGTCACCGTAGTGTTAAGGCCATGAAGGGAGAGGGTATTGTGTGCTCAGGCTATCATTGTAGCAGGAAAGTCCTTCCTTATCTCAACCCTTCAAGTCGATGGTACACGTAGAGAGATAAAGAAAAAAATGGCCTTGGGATTAGGTGACAACGGATGTACCAAAATCCATTTTAGATAGTGAAGAAGAGCCCCACTGGGCAACACCACAAGGAATCATAGAAGGGAGGAATCTGTGAGATAGACGAGCCACTCACCTTCAACTAGAAACACCCCCTTTAGAGATAATGAGGTTTATGGAAAATAACTTTGATCATACCTCATGATAAATAAATGTCGCCTACTAGATACTTGATAGAGATGTAGTGAGGTGAGCCATTGGTGCTTAAAATGATGAGGTTGCAGCTTGATGTGCTATGCTTGCCCGTAAGTGCACAAGGTCACTTAAGTAATAAAGTACCTTGAGGGTAGGGTAGTCGAATCCACAGGGAACGACAAGGCTAGTACTAATTTATCTTCTATTATCTAGCCTAAAATATTTTTTTTTGTTTTTGTGATCCTAACTAAGTAATCTAAAAAAGAACTAAAATTAACTTAAGTGAGCGGTTGGCAATCTGGGGTTTTATCAATCAGGAAGACATGGCACCCCAGATCTCTATCCCCTAAGAATCCCTTCCTCAGCTCAATTCATAATATTGGCTATTTAGTTGATGTATTCTTAGGCCGTAATGAACCCTAAATTAGTTTGATCCCGATCTCTCGGCAACCAAACCCTAGTCCCATACAACAACTTCGCCACATGACTGCATTATGCCAACAATTAGCATGGGTTTTGTGGTTTCTACTATTAGGTTTTACCCTAATCCGAAGAGTGTGTTGTGTAATCACCACGATCACCTGATCTCCCAGCGTGCGCGCACCCCATATTATCTATGCCCAGATCTAGCTTGACCGAGATCTCTCTTCATCAACTCTAATTATTTGATTGGCGCTTTCTCACTAACAAACCACATCATTAAGCATGCATAGATAATCCACAGGAATAATCAAGAAGAAAAGCCTAGTATTAAATAAAGAAAAAGAGTCACAAGTTCATATAAGGGTTCAAGGACCAGAGGCACCACAAGAGGTTTAGCCTCTCATACTATGGGAAGCCCTAACAAGATTTAAAGAGGAAGACATAATAAAATAAATCGAACTCCCTTGCTCGATGTCGCCTCTGCCTTCAATCTCATCTCTGAAACCCTAGCCGGCAACCAAAGAACCCCCCAAAAGTTGATCCGCCAAAAGTCCCCCTCCGAAACCCTAGTCGCCAAGCGGCGGATCACCAAAAGTCCCTTTGCAAGTTAGATCTAACGGCCTTTTATAAGCATCAATTCAAGCGTATTTGGATAATCTCAAGATGTGTGCAACCCATGCTTATCTTCTGGAATCTTGTGGATTTGAATTGATGCGGTTTCAGGCATCTAGAGAGTTGGGCAGAGTTGACACGACCTTGTTAGGAGCTCTGTGGCTCTGTGGCTTTGTGGCTTTTTCAACTCTGTGTAGCCTTCATCAAACATTTGATCGATGACCAATTGACCTCGGATTGAGTTGAAATTTTAACTAGGTATTTCTGACTTCTTGTTCTTCAATATGAACGAGGAGATTGGTTTTAGAGTTATGTAGCTCATGAAATAAATCCTTGACTTCTGCAGCTCATTTGGCTCTGAATTGATTCATTTTTTGATTCCTTTGTTCCTGGGTCCTGTTTACCTGTCCATTGACAACGAAATACCTAACATAGCACAAAAATAGGAAAATATATGCAAAAAGCAAGCAAAGTGCATGCAAATATGGGATGAAAATATGTATAATCATGTACTCCTCATAGCTCTAGCAACCTCTAACAAAGACTACAGAGGTCGAAGGGATATAGGAAAAGGGGGAAGTGGTGGCAAGGGTGGTGCTAAGTTCCATCGTGAAACATCAAAGGCCCTGCAAGTACTTACAACCATTGGAACGACGATAAATCCCCTTTGAAGACAACAACAATAAGGGCTCGAGAGTCAGTTCATCTCTTTGCCACTTAATAGTCAAATGATCATCAGCAAGGAGGAGTTGTAATCATTCTCCATCAATATAGTGATCAAGATTATCTAAGGGATTGTCAACTGGTAGAGCATCGCCGATGCAATGACATAGTAATTTCACCAGAATTTGGAGTGTAGCACGAATCCCGACCACGCAGGGAGGTTCATTATCCGATTCCTCTTATTTGAGCTTGTGAGGTCAGTAGAAATCTTAGAGAGAGTGCGACTGCTCAGCTTCATCTTACTTTTAAGACCATGGCTGGAGTGGGTTATGATCCCAAGCATGCCGATGATGATAATCGTTTGAGTGTGCTCTGTTAGTTTCCGCTCTTCCATATCGTGACACCACCGCAATTATTTTGAAACCATTAGTACGTAGAGATGGTGTATATTGAAGAGCATGATGGTGTCTTTGCCGATAATTTGAGGGCAGTGATGCGGCTCCACTGTGGCCGGTGAGTCCCCTTGGAGAAAAAAAAAATATAGTATCGGGAGTCACCGACCGAAGGGAGAGAGTGTTGTGACTTTGCCACTGTAAAAGCCACGCCTTTTATTATTTAATAAAATATTTAATTCCCCTAATTATGCTCGTTAATTAACCTCTTTGACTGGGATTGATTATTAATAAAATGAGGGAGATAGATGCAAGAATTACCTCTCACAAGTTGTGAGGAAGGAGGGACTTCGGGTGGAATTATTTAAAAGAGAAGGGCTTTAGTGCAAGTGTGCATTCACTCTCTCACAAGATTAGGGTTGTAAACGAGCCGAGCTTGATTAGGCTGGGCCTAGCTCGAAATTGGCTTGAAATAGGCTAGCTCGAGCTCGAAATTAGCTCGAAAATGTTGGCTCGAGCTCGGCTCAATTTTAATTTCAAAAGCTCGAGCTCGGCTTGATTTAGCTCGAAATTAAGAGCTTAATCGTAATTTTGAAATCTCTATTTAGCTTGAAATTAAAAATTTATTTAAAAATTATTTTTTTATATTTTTATATTATAGATTAATATTAAATATTAAATATTATATTCATATATTATATTATTTATTAATATTTATTAATATTTATATTATATATTAATATATTAATATTAAATTTCGAGCTTTCGAGCTGAGCTCGATCGAGCTCGACTCGGCTTGAGCTCGGCTCGAAATTAATTTCGAGCTCAAAATTGAAGCTCGAGCTCGGCTCGAAAGCTAGAAAGCTCGAAATTTCGAGCCGAGCTCGAGCTTTTACCGAGCCGATCTTGAGCTGCTCACGAACAGCTTGATCGTTTAACAACCCTACAGAAGATGATATACAATAGAGGCATGAGAATTTATCAAAGTAGAGGGCCTACTTACTAAAATTACACTTGACCACACCCTCTGAAGAAATGATATACATTAGAGACATGAGATTTCAATAAAATGGAGGGGGTCTTTACTAAGATTGCACTCTCTCTTGAAATTGAATAGAGTAAAGATGTGCATGTAAAACGGGAAAAGAAGTTGGGCTTCTTTGCAAAATGAGCAAAAGAGATAATATATATATATATATATATATATATATATATATAGAGAGAGAGAGAGAGAGAGAGAGAGAGAGAGAGAGAGAGAGAGAGAGAGAGAGGAAAAGCCACTAGAGTGAGGCCATGCATAGGCTGTTAGTTCCCAATTGAATAAAAGGCTAGGATTCAAAAAAATGGGAAGAAAACAAGACCATCCAATGGTGGTGAATCTGAGAGGAAGGATAACGTGCAAAGCTCTTGGAGGAGGGAAGATCTTGCACCTAGTCTCGCCACATAGATTGGAGATCTGCTGCTCATCCGCGCACAACCCTGATCCAAGGCGGACGCCACTTTCATTCGCACTCCGCTCCACCCTCATCCATATGATGGTCAATCTGAGGTAAAAGGGGAAGGGCGTCTGGCTCGTCATTTAAAACCTTCACCTCAGCGCTGGAGCACGCCAAGTCCGTGAGATTCACCGTACCTCGACGGATCTACTGTACACTGGCGGTAAGGCACTCGCAGTGATCAGTCTCATCGCTACTGGCCCCTGGAGCAGCCCAACGCCAGGCAGCGACAATAAAGGAAGTGATAACTTGGTGAGAGAAACCACAACGCTCGCAGACCTTTACTCCTCTCATAGCCATTGCACCTGTCAACCGAAGAAAGGGAGAAGGGAGAGGGTGAACGGAGTAGAGGTGTTGTTTTTGACGGGCTGGCCAAGTAACGTCGAAGCTGGGTGGCAGAGAACCCCAGCAGCCAACACCACCGCGCTAACGGTAAGGCTACTCTCAAGGGGCGGCACAAGCACTCTGGTGAGCCTCCTAATCTCTTGTAGAATGGTCACAGTAGATGGGCATAGTGGTAGGGTGCACAACAACCTTGGGGTGGGGTCTATGTAAGGGTGCATGAATACTGAGGAACTGAAGCCTTCTCCAGGTTGGAGAGGGAAGGAAGGGGTCTAGTTGCTTGCCTATGTACACACCCATACCTTCACCAAACCTATTGCAAGGTCTATAGTGGTTAATGTGAAGAGATAACTAGAGGTAGTGGTGATCCTTCTCATTAACATGAGAGCTTGTGTAATAGTTTAGTTAGGGAAGGTGATCTTGTTAAGGGTGATCACAAGTTCGAGTGTAATGAACAACCTAATCATTGGGTTACCATAGGAGTATGAACGAGACTCGTGTTTATACTAGATATTAGCATAGTTTTGGAAACTTCCCTAATGAGTTTTAAGGCCATGCAAAATACAAAAGAGGTTAATGAGTAGAGTGGGATGGAGCCTTGATGGTTTGCTGATATAAGACTAACTAAGTGTTTGTTATGGATTTGATAACTACCACCACTAAGAGTTAAACCCCTGGAGTCCATGGAGTTGAATTGAGATAGAGGAAAATAGTGGGCCGGGGCCCACTTCTACAGTATAAGGAATCTTGAGGGGGGCATTAATCATGTTCATGGGGGGCCTAAATGGAACCTAGTTGCATAGCATAAATTAGCATGAGGAATGTAATATTTATTTCAGTGGTTATTGAGTTAGGAATTAAAGAAAAAAATGTTGAACTCCTTACTTGATGGTGTATAGAATCTGGAAAAGTTGAGTGGGGTTATGTAGCTATTAAATTTGGACCCAAGTGATGAACAATCCAGATGGGGGTGGATTAGTAGGCTGAGGCCCATGTTATCATAACACTGAGTATGAATCATAATCAGTGTAATTGAACTTAGTTATTAGAAGATATCCGCGATTATACCAAGTGATGGCTTTTATTAACAGACCTTGACCTAGAGCATAAGGTAACAGCAGGAGAGAATTGGCGTTATTCTAAACACTTTGAAATACAAGTAAGTGCCTTCGACCCTTCCTTCTTTAGCATGTTGGTCACTAATCACATGTTTGTGTGTTTCCAATCATTGGTTGAGCGTTTCTTGGTTTGTTGATGCTATTGATACTTATTTGATGCTTTGGAATATAACTTCTTGATGTCATGCTTGATTGACTCATTAGAATATTATCTTGTTGATTCCATGCTTGTGCTTGTGTGTGTGGTTGTATGGTATTTCTTTTCCATTCGATATATGTTACTCTTGTGGAATCTTCCGCCCGGATCAGTGGAGCGTGGGGGCTCCTGTGGAGCGTTCGGGGCTGCGGATACCCTATCGTTCTGATGGTTGCATGCCAGGGGAGGATACTCTGGCCGTCCACCTGTTAGTGGGACGATACACTTGCCGTGTCGACACATATGAGAGGTAGCACTACCGATTTCCGACCAAGGGTAGATACCAGCTCAGGCTGATGACTGACCGGGAGATACTTCGAGAATCTTATTTGGATTATTACTCTTCCAGGGCTTTGAGGCCGCTGTTGTGTTTAGGAGTCCCTATCATTGATGGTTCTTTGTGGTAGGGTTGAGACTCCTAAGTGGTTGATGGTGTGGGGTGCGGCCCCACTTGATTGATTTAGTTATGTGATTGATTCGCTTTACTTGCTTATTCTTTCATACATGACTTGTTTATGATCCCTGCGGGGGTACTTAGTGGGCTATCCTTCCGAAAGCTCATGCACTTGTTCTCACTCTTTTTCAGACCTCGCAGAGTAGCGGACGTGAGCTACCGGAGTTGTATGTGGGGCCTTAGGATTGTTGTTGAGGTTGGCTACCTCTAATTTCATTTGCTATGATTGAGGACACTTGTGATTTGGCCTATGCGGGCCAGTTATGTACTTGACATTATAGGGTGCCTGTACCCTTAGGATTTATCTTCTGCTGATATAGTCTGACTTTATATTTATGTTTTTATTATTCCGCTATATATGTTTAGTCACTTTATGAACACTTAAGCCTTGTATCCGAGTGGGGCCCACTTCTGCTTGGGTATGGCCTATCTACTCACATGCCCGATGCCCGGGATTTTGGGGTCAGGGTGTGACAACGACCATCCACAATGGACCATCTTACTGGAAGCAACTATACCAGTAGTCCAGGCCTCGGAAAGAGAACTGGCAGAATGAAAGAGCACGCAACGCTATTGTCCTCGGTGATGGTCATACCATAGAGAGTAGTGTGGTGTTGATCAGTGATTGGTCCAACATGGACTATGTGTCGACGGGAAAGAGGGTGATCTCCTCCAATGTTTGCATTGAGGTTGATATAAAGCTCGCAAATAAGGTGGATGCTAATAAGGACACTAACGTGGCTTAGAATGAAATTGACGCTGGGCGGGGTAGCGATTATCCCGCGGGCTAGCCGGATCCAAGAACCGCAAGGAAGAACAAACAAAGAACCAAAGAACCAGAGAAAATACTCTGAAATTCAGAAAAAAAATATTATTACTTAAAATTCAATAATGAAAAACTAACCCACAAGCCGGGTTAAATAGCCTCAAAAGATTAACCTAGAAACCTTTATCATCTAATCTAAATTTGCTAAAATTGATAAATTATTATTTAAAACTAAACTTATCTAAATTTAAAACTCTAAACAAATGAAATAACTCTTAAAAATCCGAGATCAAATCGGATTCAAATCCTATCCTAATTTGCATATGAAATATTACCAAAAATAGATAAAAGACCGAAAACTCTAATTTGGCGGATTAAATATTTCTAAAAATAAAACAATGACTGAAATTATCTCTAATATGGCGTCCCCATGTCGTGCGCGCCGCAAAGTGCTTTCTGAATTGGGGTCGAAGGCCTGATTCTGATATCGGTAGCCAAAGTTAT
The DNA here is from genome assembly GCA_026586065.1 of Dioscorea zingiberensis. Classification (NCBI taxonomy): domain Eukaryota; kingdom Viridiplantae; phylum Streptophyta; class Magnoliopsida; order Dioscoreales; family Dioscoreaceae; genus Dioscorea; species Dioscorea zingiberensis. The sequence goes on along the minus strand of CM048819.1, from coordinate 47,079,161 downwards.
GCCCAAAATACCGAACCACATCCAAAATCGACTCATTCTTGGAATTGACTCGATAACTTCCCGCCTTTACGTTGACCCTCCAACATGGCACCACCATTTGACTCGAGCCTCCTACATCAGTCACCCCGGGTTGGAAAGAACTCGACCCCGAGTTCGACTGTACCTCTGTTGGTAGGTCTGGATCTCCGTGCTTGATCTCAATCAAAACCCTAGAGACAGAAAGTAGGTTAGTAGTGTTGGTTACCGGGCTAGGAGGGTTTTCCTCCCATCGAGATACCAACACAACACTAGTCCCATCATCATCATAGATGGGCTCACCAATCTCCTCCTCGAGCTCGCCAATTTCCTCCTCATAGTCGTCGTAGACGGGCAAGATCTCCTCCTCCACATCATCGTTGAAGATGGGCAAAATCTCCTCCTCCGCATCATCGTTGAAGATGGACGAGATCGCTTCCTCCACATCATCGTCGTAGACGGGTTGGTAGATGGGTTGGCCAAACCTTTGATCGCTATGATTATGGTGCTGGACTTCCTCAGCTGGAAACCGCCCACGACAACCACGATCAAAATCGATCGCCGCCAGACGCCTTGATAATTTCTTGACTTGCCTCTGCAAATCCTTGATCATCAAGCGTTGGGTTAACTCCGCGACTTGCCTTTGTAGATCCTTGTTCATCGCCTCCAGTGCGCTCAGGTCACGGTATTGGACTTCCTCAGCCGAAACCTGTCCAACCCGACGACCACGACCACCAGTCATTGATGTTGCTGATGAAGCTTCCCAAGAAGATGATGAGCTCTGGTACCAATTGACGCCGGGCGGGGTAGCAATTATCCCGCGGGCTAGCCGGATCCAAGGACCGTAAGGAAGAACAAACCAAAAACCAAAGAACCAGGGAAAATACTCTGAAATTCAGAAAAAAAAAAATATTATTACTTAAAATTCAATAATGAAAAACTAACCCACAAGCTGGGTTAAATAGCCTCAAAAGATTAACTTAGAAACCTTATCATCTAATCTAAATTTGCTAAAATTGATAAATTATTATTTAAAACTAAACTTATATAAATTTAAAACTCTAAACAAATCAGATAACTCTTAAAAATCCGAGATCAAATCGGATTCAAATCCAATCCTAATTTGGCATATGAAGTATTACCAAAAATAGAAAAAAGACCGAAAACTCTAATTCGACGGATTAAATATTTCTAAAAATAGAAAAAAAAAATAACTAAAATTATCTCTAATATGATACCCCATATCGTGCGCGCTGCAAAGAGCTTTCCAAATTGGGGTCGGACGCCCGATTCTGATATCGGTAGCCAAAGTTATGGCCAAAATTCCGAACCATACCCAAAATCGACCTAATCTTGGAATTAACTCGATAACTTCCCGTCTTTACGTTGACCCTCCAACCCGGCACCACCATTTGACTCGAGCCTCCTGCATTAGAAATCATGTATGTTGAGTTGGATGACTACATGCTTGACGAAGTGGATGTTGGGGTGAGTGACATGTTGCAAGGCGAGCTAATGTGGGAAGGAGATGTGTCTTCGTGACAGGCCATTAGCACGGTTTTCAAAATGATTGAGCTAGGTGGCACATCAATAACTGACAAGGTGTATAATGACAATGTGGTGGAGATGCATATGATCCACGTGGGAAACATTTGTCAAGTGAGACCCTGGGATATACAAGACAAACTGGCACTCATAGGACTTTGTCATACGTATTGGACTATTAAGATCTTGACACATTAGAACAACTCAACAAGCTTGTTGGTGCCCACATAGCTAAATGAGCTATTAACAAGTGCTCAAAAGGAGAGATGGTGAAGCAAGTAGCGAACATGAATATGGGCCTAAATAGGCTTGATAACCCACTCATATATAGAAGTAACCAGAGCCCGCCTAAATCAGTCGCTAGGCCAAGCCTAGCGGAGCAACCCAATAGCAAAATAGGCCTAATCATCAAAGCATTCATCAACTAGGCCATAGAAAACGAACTGGACTTGATGGTCTCGTGCCCAGGCCAACCCTTTTCAAGCCCAAATCAAGCTCAGTTTCAAAAAGGACCTGAATTTGGGCAGTAACTCTTGGGTCTATGGAGCAAAGTTAGAATTGACCTCACAAATGTCTCCTTAAGATACATACAGGGTCTTGGAACCTGGTATTAGATGTTTCATGGGCACTGTTGAAGCCAGGGAAGAGACAAATGATAGGAGGACTATAGAACAAACATTGGTTGCAGGGGATATCTTTACTATACAAAGAAGAAATACAGAGGGACAAAAGAAGCTAGAAGAAACACAAGCAAAACCAAATAAATTACTAGAAGACCAACAAATAACTCCTAGTGAACCTACAAGACGACTCTAAAGGAGAGAAGCTATTGTATTTGAGACTAGAAAGAGAAGGTTTCATAGCACCACCGACTTCACTTAGAAAGCGGCAACAAAACCCCAAACCTTGCTCTCCACACCCTCTAATGTTCCATTTACACTTGTTGATTGGCTCTACTGGGACTTGTTAAGGCCGCATTACTAGTCGGGGTCGACTTGGGTAACTCTGACAATACCAAGCATTCCTATCTAGCACACATGCGCTCCATCGTAGGTAAAATTATTCATGAGAGGCAAGTTAGCTACTAAGCTACCCAAGCTAAAGCAATTTCTAGGGCCTAAGAATAGTTCAAAAATGAAATTAACCTCGTAGAACGTGAGAAACTTCAACAAAAAGAAGTGCTTCCTAGTTTGAGACTTTTTAAAAATGCATTGGCAAACTTCATTTGCTTACAGTAGACTAAGCTATACTTAATAGATAACAAGATATTTAGATCCATAGGAGAAGTGATATATAACAACAGGCAGTACTACCAATCAAAAATATGAGAAGAAGATGCTGCATAAAGTGGAACAACTCCTATTTTAGTTTAAAAGAGAGTTTTATCGACAATTTCTTCATAAAGATATTGCTAGAGATCCCGCGAGCAATGCCACCTGGATGTGCACCACGTTCTATGCCTGATAAATGTTTAATTGTAGATATTTTTATATATCATTCATGTGTATTAAGCCTACCAATTGGGGAAAATGTGTCTCCACAATACGTATTAAGTGTTAATTTTGATGAACAGGACATGTTGGAGACACCCGAAGAAATTGGAGGAGATTACTCATAGTTTTAATCGAAGAAGGCTCCCAGAGTCTCTATAGAGAAGGAGACGAGCTCATCTAGAAGTAAACGTGCCCGTCTAGCTCACGGGTGTTTATCTACAACCGTCTGTGAGAAGACAAAGCTCTAGACGGGCCCGTCTAAAAGTAGACAAGCTCATCTACATCGTGGAAATTGGTGCACCCCTAGTTTATTCTGTTTTGTGTTCAGACGCCCCAGCTTGTTTAGGGGCATATAAATAGTTATTTTTAGAGTTTGGAGAAAGGAACTCCGCCATCCAAGAAAAAGAACTCCTATTCTATTGATTCTTGGAGAGGGAGGAGAAGGAGGATTGAAGAAGAGGAGAAAGCGCATCGTAAATGTGCCAATCCATAGCAGCCGCCAACGGACCTTTCTATGGTCCTCGCAACAGTGGAGACAAGGTGGTTAATATCTTGTTTACCGTTTTCTTTCATTGCTTTGTATTAGATTTGTATTCCCCTTTAATGGGGAACTAGCTCTTTTGGTATTCATACATGATGAACCTTTGGGTTATGCTTTAATTTCAATATTTGATGTTTAGGTTTAATGAGTTGCTTGTTTATTCAATTTGATGATATATTGAGCGTTATTCCAGTCATTTGGTAATCTACGTTGTGACAACCCGGATTTGTCAATCGTACGCACCGGGGGAAGAAGCGAACTCCTCCCCGTGTGCGGGCATACGTCAATAGAGAGGATTAAGAGTGTACCGAGAGATCGGGCACTAAGGAGAGTGACTCCTTTATATGGCTTGTTCTTGTAATCCTTCCAAGTATTCTATTCCCTAGAACATCATCGGTAAGGGCACTAGGTTAGTAACTCGCCTTGGGAGAGGGAATGAAAATACTTTAGGAATCCTTGGTCACAAATTAATGCAACTATTAAACTCGACATCCTTTGTCTATCATTCCAAAGACTCGAGGGGGATTCATAGTCCGAATATCTCCCCTTCGTGATTGATTCTCCCTATGACCTATCCACATCCATGTTTGATTTCACCCCTTTGTTCTCTAAATTTTAGCAACTAGGTTAATTAGAACTTCATCCAAATCCCTTATTTGGCTAAATAATAGGTGAGTAGTTAGTACTAGTATTCTTCATAGTCCCTGAGGATCGATACCCGACTTTTGGAGTCCACTTTATTACTTGTCCGACCCGTGCACTTGCGGTAGCATTGGCGACGATCAACGGCCCTTGCGACCTCCTACAAAAGGACAACTGTTGGGAAGAACTAAAGATAATCCAAACAAGATGGGTCAGACCATGGGTGTTGTGTGGAGACTTCAATGCAATAAAACTGGCTATGGATAGAAACAAATTGGCACATAGTATAAAGGAGCGGCTAGGCTTTGACCAAATTGTATAAGATCATCAGCTCATTGATTCACTCTTCTTTGGGGGAAAATTTACATTGACCAATGATAGGGCCACACTTGCCTTTGTTAGTCATTACAGGTTCCTTCACTCAATGAGTAGATGGAAACATTCCCCAAGGTATGGCAAACAAGCCTACCATGAGTAAAATCTAAGCACACCCCTATTTGTCTTGAATGCAAACCACATGACCTCCAACATAACAATTTTCGGTTCAACCAGGATTGACCCAAATATAGGGCTTCAAGGAGATGATAAGTAACTAGTGGCAGGAGTAAGAACTAATAGGAGACAAGGCTTATATTCTATAAAAAAAGATTAACACGTGATCTATCCAAACTCAGAATATAGCAAAAACAGAACTTCAATGCAACCATTAACATGAAGAGAGAACTTCTTGCAAGCATAAAAAGCTTTGACATCAAAAGGGAATCAAGTCTACTTATTTAGGAGGAGAAAGAGGAGGAAAAAGTGAAATGGACGAAGTACGACGATATCATGTCATTAAAAGAGTTGTATTGGAAACTTCATTTAAGAACTAATTGGTTCAAGCTATAGGATCATAATACAAAATTGTTCCATGCGATCATAAACCAAAGACGAAACATGAATTAGATAAAACATCTCCAGGTGGGAGGATCAACTCTCCAAACTCTACAGGAGATATCGGGGGCCATCTCAAATCACCATAGAAAACTCTTGGGGAAAAAAAAGAAAGGCCAAAATTTCTTCATGAACTAGGAGATGTCTTTTGGTCACAAGTAGCAAGTTAACCTAACCCCACTTGAAATCAACTTCACAAAAGAGACAATTAGAAGGGAAGATAATGGCTCGGTGAAGGCAAAGATCCTAAACCATATGACTTCCCAATGATGATGTATCAACAAGGTTGGGAGATAATTCATGAACCTGAACTACTCAACCTATTTCAAGACCTTTCCTAAGGAAGAACAAACCTAGAAAGACTGAATTGGACGCATACCCTCCTCATCCCTAAGAATGCCTCGCTCACCACAATCATTGACTACAGGCCAATAAGCTTTTTGAACTACTGAATCAAAATTGTCTCGAAGGTACTATCTAATCTTCTTCAAATAGTATTTGGCGACCTGATAGATGAATCACAAACGGCTTATGTCAAAAGACACTTTATCCAAGACAATATTGTCGTAGTAGAAGAGCTCATTTTCAAAATGAAACACACCTAAACTAATGAGGCCCTAATCAAAGTAGACTTAGAAAAGGGGCAAAAGCCACTAATGGTCCCTGTACTTTATTACTTTGTTCATTTCCAGTCCTGTACTTTAAACATGTTCAATACGGGGTTTGTACTTTGTGTATTTTGTTCAATACAGTCCATTTTGCTAACGTGGCAGCTGATTTGGCATACGACTGAAATACATGCATTTTTCTTAATTTTTTAATTTCCACCTTGCCGTATTTTACTTATGTGGCTATATGCACATGGGTATATGATGATGTGGACTGCCAGGGCATCATTTATTTTAAATAAAATTTTAAAAATAAATGAGTGCTACCTACTAACGTGGCATGCCGCCATGTCAGCAATCCACGTCAGAAATTTTTAATTTTTTTAAAATTAATTAATTTTTTAAATTTGAATTTTTTTTAAAAAAAAATTAATTAGGTTTTAAATAATTATTTTTTAAAAAAACATATTTTTTAAAATTAATCCTTTTAAAAAAATTATTTTTTTAAAAAAAAATAATTTTTTATAAAAAATAAATTTATTTTAAAAAATAAATTTTAAAATATTTTTAAAAATTATTTTTTAAAAAAATAATTTTTTTAAAAAAAAATATTTTGTTTAATAAAAATTAATTTTTTTAAAAAATTATGTGGCATGTTGACGTGCCATTATTAAAAATAAAAAATAAAAATTTCTGACTTGGCATTATTTTTTTAAGAAAATTAAAATTTGTGACGTGGAAGCATGCCACGTTAGTGGACAACTCCAATTTAGTTTTTAATTTTTGTTTTAAATGATGACGTGGCATGCCATCCGGCAGTCCACATCATCATATACCCATGTGCGTATAGCCACATAAGCAAAATACAACCAGATGGAAATTAAAAAAATTAAGAAAAAGGCCTGTATTTCAATCGTATGCCAAATCAACTGCCATGTCAGCAAAATGAACTGTATTGAACAAAATACAGAAAGTACAGGCTCCGTATTGAACATTTTTAAAATACAGGACTGGAAATGAACAAAGTGATAAAGTATAGGGACCATTAGTGGCTTTTGCCCTTAGAAAAGCTGTTTGATATGGTAGATTGGGGATTTCTCATGGATGTACTTGGGGCACTTGGCATCGGACCCAGATAAATCAGTTGGATCAAAGTACTCCTTAACTTATAAAAGATAAAGTTCCTCCTAAATGCATCTCCTTCAGTTTATGCTCGGCACAAGCTGGGCCTGAGATAAGGAGACCCCATGTTATCCCTACTATTCATGCTAGCAGCTGATACATTTTCCACAATACTCTCACATGTGGTAAGGGTAGGAATATTCCGAGGTGTGCGTTTAGGGGAAGACAGAAGGGAGGGTATTACCTTTTTACAGTATGCAAACAACCTCCTTGTCTATTATATGGGCAAGATCTCCAACATCAATGTTATTAAACTAATTTTCTATCTCTTTGAAGGACTTGTAGGCTTGAAAATCAATTTCAAGAAAAGCAAAATCATTGCCATCTCTCCTTAAGGTTATAATCTCGATAAATAAAGTACTGCCCACTCGCAACACTTCCAATCTAGTACCTTAGGCTACCAATCTCAAGATTAAAACTAAGGAAAGTGGATTGGGTAGGTTTAATAAAGAAGATAAGGAATAGGATTAATTTGTGGAAATGCCTCATGTATCTCTAGGAGGAAGAATCACATATAATTTCATAGTGAACTTACTAAGTCGTTTCCTTGTAGATGGAAGAATAAAACATAACATTTCACGGGAGTTTGGGAAACAACCGTGCCCCCTAAAGATCAAGCTCTTTGCTTGGCTAAGGCGAAAGAACAAGATCCTCACACTAGAAAACCTGCCCAAAAGGCAATGGAGGGGCCCCTAAATAACATGTTTTCTATGTGATAAGGAAGATGAATCAATCACATATCCCGGTTCGTAAGGAACATTTGGAACTATTTTGGTAATCTCTTTGGGTACCAAAACGCCCACAAGTGATGAATGAGCTATTTGGAGCAAAACCCATAGAGCACTCAAATAGCTAAAAACGTACAAATCGGGTTGGACCTGGTCACTATGGTGATCATGTGGAACATTTGGCTGGAAAGAAATTGAATATGTTTTAAAACAAACATTGTGTTTTCTTAAAACTAATTTGAGATATTGATTTTCTCACTGTATCTTCGTTTGATGCAACTCATGTAGCTAAATAAATAAAACCAACCCGCAGGCGATGAATCCCAAGAGAATGACACATTGGGGAGCCCCCATCGCCACAACATCACCTATTAATATTATGTGTTTCAGAACATGCTTTCATTTACATATCTTTTGTAATCTCGTGTTTCAAATATTAAATAAATAATTGTTGTTTATCTTTTTTTGACAAATGTGACAAGCACCCCCATAAAAGAAGTTAAAAATGGACCCAGGCATGGAGCCACCTCACGAACCTATTCCCCCTCTTGCAACCTATTCCCCACCTTGCAAGAGGGGGGATTCGAACCCGGCTTGTCCCTAGAGAATCCCAACCTCTTAACAAGAAAACCCAATACCAATAGGCGTTGTTGCCATTGGTAAATAATTGTTGTTTATCAATTTTTATTTAAAAAGATAAAACATAAAAGAAAAAGAGATGATCTTTACAAGTTCTAAGTCATTGTCCAGGGTACAACCTTTTGACAGAAGCGACGATGAAGATCTGAAGATGTACTTTACGCATGTTTCTAGTATTATAATCTTAATCAGCTAGATTATTTAATTTTATCGTGTTCACTATGAAGCAATACTAGCACAAGAGACCTATCCAAATGAAAGAGAATCATGGGTCACACAGTACATGTTTGAAACAGAGAGTAAGTCTGTATTTGAACTCCATTAACAGCAGACATGGTTCCCAAAATATTCAACCCAATTGAGTAAAAAGACAAACCCACTACGCTCAAATGTACATTATTCAATTCGCTGGTAGACATTTATTATCATGCTGATCAAAAGGAAGCAGTACCAAGAGCAAAACAACTCAGCAAGCTGAGGGCAGGGGCGGCTTCATTGCACGCAGCTTTCCTGGTCATGTACATGGTGGATAGCTCTTCTATGCTTCATCTTATAGTAGCCAAATTGTATTATGATCTATATAAAGCATCTAGTTAAGGAGGAAACAACACAATTCTACAAAATATAATACTTGATTCTATGAGAAATGGGATGACAAAAGGATACGAAGAGATCGAGCAATACACAGACAATGGCATCTAATAACCATGGTGCATTGGCTTTTATTCGTTCCCATTCCAAACTCCTCGCTAGTATACTGCATCAAAATAGTAATTTTTAGAGTGACGATGAATCATTAATGTATGTGTTTGTGTGCTTTGGTGTTGGAAGAGTGAGAGAGGGAGTAACCTTCCGACATAAGTTGCATTGGCGATGAGTGCAAAGATGAACATAAGAGGACTTAAACCCTGCAGAACAAATTAATTACAACTAGTTTTCTACATCTGTTTATTAATGACGTGGAAAAATTAATGAATTGTTTGCATTACCTCAACACTGCCTCGTTTAATCTGGTGATCGAGATGCATCAAATGAACAGAGTCAGACAATTAGCAAAAGAAAAATTAAGGTATATTTAGACTGAAGTAGTACTTACATTTAGATATATTTGAGGCAAACGTCCACCCATATAAATGGCAGCCATTAACCATCCTAACAAGAGGCCAAGTGTATTGGATTCTGATTCATCCATCCTTGTTTCCTAATATACAGAGGATTTAATCAACTGGAGGTGATCTGCAACTTGCTGATGAAACCAATCATGCTCTGTGGAGAAAAAAAATACCTGCAAGAGTGTTCTTCCAGATAAAACTAAGTGCTTCACCACCAACCCCTGAGCTTGAAAGGGTAGACTGACAGAACCAGCTATAAATGTACCATAACCAACCTGAAAATGTTCAAAATTCTGTGAATAACTAACAATATAATATGAAGAGTTTTCAACATAGAAAAGACCTCAAACTACTCAAACTAAGCATCTGGCTGTGATTAGAATAAGAAACCAAACTAGTCCTGCTAAAAATATTGGATATTATACAACAAGTTGCATTTCTGCTCTGTTTTTACTGAAAAGGTATAAAATTCATCAAATCAGTGTCCTTTTTTGTGTGTTTTTTTTTCTGTGTATGATGAAATTGAAGTGAGAGGAGAGTTGCCATTTACTGAGCGTGATAAAATTCTCTTGGGCGTGGATCTGGTGGATAAAGAGTGTGTGGGATGAGTTGGTGAGGTGGTCTCGTCCTCAGAAGAGGAGTCGTCATGGCCAAGTGCTGCAGATGGACCACTTCTGGGAGCCATATTGAGATAAGAAGACCTGTACGGAGGAGTAGCACTGCTGGCCAGAGACCTTGCAGATCTACACCAATCAAATAGAGAAGCTCTTAAGAAGAATTAACTATTCATTCATGGACAAGTAAGCAATATCTATACAGAAATCATGCAGTGACTACTGCCTCACACGTACGTGTAGTAGACGTCCATCCTAGGAGAAGATCTAACCGAGGGAATGGCAGGCATTGGTTTGCTTGAATATTCTTCTGATTTTGGATTCAGAGGCTTCCTGGTTTCCTCTTCAGTCTATGTTGATGAAAAGAATGAATCATATGACCAAATTATTATAAACAAACAAACAAACAAACAAACAAATTAGAAACACTCACCTCTGAGTCTTCCACAAAGTCCCTGTTCTTCCACCATCTAAGACAGTAGTCATAGTAAATAGTTTGCACTACTAAAACCACAGTAGTAGTTGTGTATAACTGCACGTACAAGTGTGTTTGCACATAAGGAATTACAAATCAAAGATGTCAATCCCCTGCACCTTAAGAAGGCTATCAAGAATCACTAGAATATATATAGCTTAATTACCAGTGCTGTATAGAGCTGGGTAGGCAACTGCATTCACAATAAGCACAAGATTAAGCACAAGAAAGACTAACAAAACTAGTAATTAATATAAATTTCATGACAACTCACAGTGACTGGTTCAAGAAAGCAGCCAACCAAGTTAAAAACATCACTGCAAGAGAAGAATAGTCTAAGTTAATCACTAATTCCAGCATGATGATAAAATAGCTGGTATGAGCATATGACAGACCCAATGACCCAAGTGAAGAGGAGAGCAAGAGAGACTCCATGACCAGACTTGGTCTGGAAGTTGCTGATGATCTGTGGGATCTCAGCGATCCCCCAACCAATTAAACTCACAACGCCAAGACCAAAGGATATCGCGCTGCTCAAGTTACACACACAGTCCTTGGCGTACTTCTCCACCCACTCCACACAAGCCTTCTTCTCTTGTGAACAAGAAGACCATGCTACAGCCTCAGCCACTCTCTTCATCTCCTTCTCTCTCAAGTCTCAGGGTTTGTAGAAAGCTAGTGGCTGGCGGTGATGTTTTGAGGGAAGAGAGTATTAATTCTGCTATATATATATATATATATATATATATATGCTCAAGTCAAGGGTATGTGGTTTTCAGTGTTGCACTGCCATAAAAAGATGTGAAACCTGCATCGGTATTAGGCCATTAGGGTGTATTCTTTTTAAATATCTAGAGTATTAAACAAATGTGATCTGTATTACATAATGCAGCATAAATTATGAGTTTCTGTTTGTTCTGCCTGTTGTGAATAGAAAACAAAGATAGCAATTAAATAAAGATGGATAATTCTTCGGATCAGAAACTAGTTGATTACTGGCATTTCAGCAAAATTAACCTTAAACAGAGCCTGTCTCTTTCCTCATAATTCGAAATCCAACACAAATCTTGGCAAATCTCTTGAGAACCGTGTGACAGCTAACAAAAGAGGTCAGTGAAAACTGAATATTTCTAAGAGATATAATTACATAAAATAAAACAAGCTGAATTCAAGCTAGGGGTGGCCCATATGGTTATCATGCGTCTGTTTTGACTTCAAATCCTACATAGATGAAACTCAACTTTCTTTCGCATCAGGATTCCAAAAGTAACTCGACAATCGACATGCCTGTCATTCATATGGATAAGATCGATACAACAACATAAATAAATCCCACATGCTAGACCACTAGGTTATGTAAAAAGATAAAACGAAATAAAATAAAGATAAACTAAAATAAAAAATGAATGAATGAATGTTTCTCGTCAATGCATATTGTCATCTTCTTGTTTACTTGCTTTTAGACGCCAGTGGAAGCTAGAAGAACTCTTCGAGGCATGAATTTGTGTTAAATTTTGATACTTGGACAGAGAGTAACCCGACAATAGCGGCACGTGGTGTTGACAGAGCACCGCGGCGTCGCTGCGCAGCGAACAGAGGAAAAAGACAAAGTAGGGAAAGGAATCTTCTGACGTGGTGCCTTATGGCACCATCATAGCGGTTTGGCGTGTACTGGATTGGCAGGATAAGTATGGAACTGGAACGACGTGGCAGGACCAGGAGATTTAAGTGGGACACGGTGGTGAGCAGAGCAGACCTTCCTCGATGGTAGTAATGAACAGTACCCCCACATCAACTTGCGTTAAGTTTTAACAGCCAAAAATAAAATACTGCTATGTAACAAGAAATGCAAACAACTCGTGGATATTAGAAAATTGTGAAAAATAGTTAGGGTAGTGATAATCTTATTGAGATTTAAATATGCTAAATTTTTACATTAAAATAGGAAAACTGATGTGGATACGGGCGTGAACTCACGAATACTGGTGCGTCACAATGAGCGCGGGAGTAAAGCCATGACATGGGCTTACAAATACAAGGATTCCCTGCTTAATTAGTTGTTTAATGATTTATATTTATCTTAATTGATGTTGTAATGTAATCTTTTGTCACGCCCCGAACCAAGCTGGGACGTCGGCGGATCGGCCGCATACATGTGGAGATGGGCCCCACTGCCGATGCAAAGCCTCATAACCTGTTTATAATTACTAAAAATAACTGAATAATATGAATTAATTGCTAATACTTAAATGTTCAATCCAACATCCAAAATGAACCTAACAAATGGGCAAACTCTACAAAAATAAATTAGAACAGTTTAATTTATTCCAAAATGACACTAAGGAAAGGTTCAGGCTTTGGATACCCCATCACCCACCAGCTAGCTACTCCTTCTGATCTGAAAAAAAAAGAAAAAAAGCTCCAGAGATTAATGAGCTTGGGATCTCAGTAAGTACCCACTAAATACAGTGAACCATGCAGTGTTTGATATAATAAATAAAACTGAAACAAAAAAATAAAAAGAAAAAGACTTCGTAAATACTCAATAGATTGCAAATATTATAATTTCTTAAGCTATTATAAAACATACTATCAGAAGGTTTAGTTTACACTCAAAATACTAGAGTCTCCCAAACTTACTATGACCACTAATAACCCGGTAATGCAGTCGAGAATGTAAGGTTGTTATTATAATCCAAAGACGTAGAAAACAAATGGTACATTATTGTGTGACCGACAAAGACGCAGGTTGAACTAGCTCATAACAGATACGTGTCGACACGGTCAATGTTTAACCCCCATTGATGAAGGTTAGAACACAGACAGTTTGGAGACGTATTCGTAAATCATAAAAAGTGTCGCAGAAAATAAGTCATAACAATAAAGTAGCTATGTCAGAAAATATTTGAAGCAAGCAGATGTCAATAGTTCTAAATTCCAACATACATGCACGGTTCAGTTTTGTATAAAAAAAAAAATAGATTACTTAAAGTATTCTTGATCCATCAAATAAATTCAATAAATAATTAAGTTATATATAGAAAATAATTTTTGTAAATTAACAAGAAAACTTTGCTTAATTTAGGTGGAATACTTACACCCACGCTTCAAGTTTAATCTAACTATGACTAAAGCCTCCGTGTCAGGATCTAACATAGAAAATATGGTATTAGTTATTGAGTTTTACAAGAGTCACACGCTACTGTACCTATCACCAAATCTCTCTATGGGAACACCATCACGAGATTCCATCATATGTTCTACCCATAAGTAATCTAATTTAACCTATTTAATTCCCGCAACTAAATCTGAGAACAATCAAACAAATCTTTTTAATTATAAAATAAATTTATTTATAATATTAGTTATAAATAAAATAACTACCCAAAAAGAAAAGAAAAATCTACAGCAAGAGAACAAATGAATCAGTTTGTAACAATATACAAATAAATAAATAATAATAAAATGAAATAATTAATTAATTAATTAATTAATTAAAATAATATCAAAACATAATAATAAAAAAAACTTTGACAGTAGCAGCCCGTTTCCGAAAAGTTTGAAATCAAAGAAAGAAAACAAAACAATTTTTAATTCATCAAAGAAGCATGAGGCTGATTAAAAAAAATAAAAAACATAAAAAATAAAAAACATAAAAAATAAAAATAATAATAAAATCAAACTCATAACTGTAGACAGGAGCCTTTCTTAGATTAGCTGTGTGATTAATGGCTTGCACGAAAAACGAGACCATTAATAATATAATACTAACCATTTACAAAAGGGTTTAATATTAATACAAAAGATTGGAGGCTTATATTAAATCTTATAAAACCTATCAAATAAATAGTGAATTAGTATAAAAAAAAAATCAGAGTGTAATACAAAGAAGAATAAAACAAAAATTTAAGCAAGCAATCAAATTGAAACCTAGGTTGTAAACCACTTGCATCATAAATAATTTCTATTATCAATCCTAATTTAACCCAACAGATCACAACAAAAGAGGTTTAAAACATGCCATCATCAAACACTCTAACCCTAATTCTAATTATCACAAAAGTGTCAACTAAAACAAACTAGAACGAGAATTAGTCGAGGGCTCACCAAGAGAGAGAGTGGAATTCCTTATTGTCTCTGGATCGGTTAAGCGCACCTCTGCTCGAAGAGGAAGAGAGGAAGAGGCAGATTAGGGGTTTTTTTTTTTATACAGATGAGTGTGGCGGTGTGGGGAATAAATAACGAGGTTTTTATTTTATTTATATTTTGAAACCATATTAAGATAAGATCTTTGACCTCATCATTAATTAAGATAAATATCAGCCCACTTTACTCTTTAGTCCCTACTATTTTATATATTTATTTATATCCAATAAGAGTATTATTACATCTTTTATAATCAAGGGAGGCATAGGGTAGTGGACAACATCTTGTGATCATGGGCATGAGCACACACATGAAACGTTTGTTATTATGCCTCTGAGAGACTGCTACATGTAGGTAGTTACAAAACTACTTATATAAGCAGGGGAAATGGAATAGCAAAGTAGAGAATATATTGTCAAAATTCCTCTTCTTCCCATGCCTCTTTGTCTTCCTTCTTTCCCCATCTCAATCTCTCTTCCCTCCATATTAACCATTTTCTTTCTTCAGCCATCCGCCTGTTCTGCAACAATTTGGTGCTTTCATTGAGAGAGAATGGCGGAGGGAATGATGACGCGCTTCAAGATTCTTGAGGAACAACTGACGAAGATTACTAAGCAATTGTGCTGGCACGACTCCATCTTCACTAAACTCGACTCACTCTGCACAGCTGTGCAACAACAATCCATCACCATGCAACAACATTCGGTGGCCTTCGACATGTTGCAACAATCTCTAGCATCTCAAGAGTCAGTAATGACTTACATGATGCTCAAGCTTGCCAAACTGGAGAAAACCCCGTTGTTACTGTCGTTCCCTTCCACGACACCGGTGGTGATGCCGGGCAAGATAGTGATTTTTCTCCTGACTAGCTGCGACCTATGGATAGTGAAAGGAAGATAGCAAGAGAGATAAAATAGAGAAGAAATCTCTGAAAATTCAAAAGGAAATATTATTACTCAAAATTCAATTGACCAAAACCCTAATCTACAAGCCGGATTAAATAAGTTTCAAGAGACTAATCTAAAACCCTATCCACTTATCTAAATTTGTAAAAATTAGCAAATAATTATTCAAAACCTAAACTTATCTAAACTTAAAATTTAAAAGAAACCAAATACTTATCCAAAATCCTAGATCAAACCGGACTCAAGTCAAACTCTAATTCGGCTGCTAAAGTATTTCTAAAAATAGTTCAAAATAACTAATAATCCATCAAATATGATGTTCCCATATCATGCGCGCCACAATGAGCTTTCCAAATTGAGGTCAAACACGTGATTTTGAAACCTGTAGCCAAAGTTATGGCCAAATAACTCAATTGCACCCAAAAATTGTCCCCAATCGCAACTAGCCTCGATCACTTCTCGTACCTTACGTTGATCCGCCAATTCGGCATTGTCTAACTTGATCTCTCCTGCATCAGGTGGTGGTACCACCATCCCATCTATCCTGATCCTTAATACACATGATCAACTCTACTATGAACTCCCTTGCCCGACTGCCAAAGCTCAAGATCTCACTCTTTATAGGTGATAATGTCCTTAATTGGCTCTTCCAAATCAACCATTTCTTAAAATATCATGAAATTTCGGCTGAACAGAAATTTGTAGTTGTTGTCTTCTATATGCCTAGCCCAACACTGCAGTGGTATCATTGGATGTTAAACACCAACCAATTGACTACTTGGGAGGAGTTTTCTCAGCAGATTGAACTCTAGTTCGGTTCCTCTTCCTTTGTTAACCATGAAGCCAAATTGTACAAGCTGAAACAACACACCACCGTAGCAAGCTGTCTCAACGAATTTGAATGTTTATCTACTCGTATATCTGGGTAAGCAATGATAATCTGCTTAATTGTTTCCTTTTTGGGTTGCGAGAATATATACAAAGAGAGTTGTATCTTTTAAAGCCTCAATCACTACATGATGCCATGGGATTAGCCAAGCTTGTTGAAGATAAATGTAATGCACCGAAGGGTGGCTTCACACCTTAGCCCACACCTAGAGGAACAGGACCATCTATGCCTCAAACACCTCATACTCAAGGGAACAGATGACAGACCATCCTACCTATCAAAAGACTCACCCCTACGGAGATGGCTTTAAGGCGAGAGAAAGGACTATGTTTCAACTATGATGCCAAGTTTGTCCCAGGACACAAGTGTCACCCTCCATAAATTCTCTGCCTTATAGTAGAGGCCCCTAAGACGGATCGCCAATGACCACCACCGATCATGAAGGGGACTCTCCAGTAGGCCTTTCAGAAACCCCTCCAGTTTTAGCGAGAGACGAGGTGCACAATGATAACCGCTGCACCTCCTTCTATGCTTTGAAGGACATCTGGTCTCTTCTACCTTGAAGCTGGTCGGCACCATCAACGGAAGAGAAGTGACAGTGCTCATAGACGGAGGCTCCGCCAACAATTTCTTCCAGTCCCAGCTAGCAACATACCTCTAGTTGACGGTCCAACCATCCCCATACCTCCGGGTTACCGTCGGCAATAGAGAATAACTAGGCTGTGGAGGCGCGTGTCACGGAGTACAAGTAATTCTAGCGCATACTGTTTTCCCAATTGATTTCCTCTTGTTGCCCATTTATGCTGCAGATCTTATTCTTGGTGTACAATGGCTCGCTGGATTGGGCCCAATTGTATTTGACTATCATGAGCTTTTGGATGGAGTTCGAGCACGAAGGGACTCGAGTCAAGTTGCATGGTGTAAAGCAACCCAACTTAATGCACTTGTCCACGTCTATGCTTAAGAAGCAAGGTCAAACCCGAAGCGTCGCCTAATATTGGCACCTGACCATTAGGAATATGGATGCGAGTCTGCCTCCCAAACCCAATCCGACTGCACCATCTTCATTCATTGATCGTCTTTACTCTCTCTTGGCCGAATTCTCTGATATCTTCACAACCCCAGTCGACTTCCTCCGCACCACTCCGCCGGTCACCATATGTCTTTGCTACCCAACATCGTGCCTTTTAATATAAAATCGTATTGCTACCCTCATTTTCAGAAGACAGAGATCAAAAAGCTGGTAGGCGAGATGCTCACAAATGGTAAAATTTGGCCGACTAACAACCTATTTTGCTGGTGAAGAAGAAAGATGGCTCATGGCGCTTTTGCATTGACTACCAAGCATTGAATGCCGTGATAATCAAGGAGTGATTTCCTCTTACGACAGTCAATGAACTTCTTGACGAGGTTGGCCGCTCAGGTCTACTCCAAGATGGACCTCCGAGCTGGTTACCATCAAGTGTGAATCAACCTGCAGGACGTTGAGAAAACAACGTTCCGCACACACAAGGGATACTACAAATTCTTGGTGATGTCCTTTGATTTATCGAATGCCCCTTCAACGTTTTAGTCCCTTATGAATTTTGTTTTCCAGTAACAACTACAGAAATTTGTATTGGTCTTCTTCGACAATATCCTGGTCTATAGCGCAACATAGGATGCACACATTGAACATGGGACGCACATATCGACACCATCGAACACCGCCGCGAAATGCCTAATTTCTTATAGTGATCCGTCATTCTCATCAGTTGTTTTCTAAATAGGGGAAGTGTGAGTTCGGCCAGACAGAGATCGGGTATTTGGGGCACTGGATTTCATGGCTAGGAGTTGCTTTCGAGCCGGATAAGATTGCTGCCATGCGGGATTGGCCGCTGTCGGGCACCATCAAAGGCTTACGGGTTTCTTGGGCCTTACAAGCTATTACAAGCGTTTTGTTCGCCAGTATGGGTCTACAGCTACTTCGTTAACCGAACTCCTACGTAAGAAAACATTTGTTTGGTTACCACCCATGACTGATGCATTCCGGCGCCTGAAGGATGCGCTAATCCACACTCCTGTTCTACAACTCCGAAACATTGATCTTCCGTTCCTCGTTGCATCGGGGGTTAGTGTCAGTATGGTTCTCAGCCAAAATGACCACCCGATCGCCTATTTCAGCAAGCAATTGTAGCCGTGAATGCAAGTTTCATCAGCATATGCCTGCAGGGAGATGTTTGCGATAATGGAGGCCATACAAAAGTGGAGACACTACCTGTTAGGACAACCCTTCACAGTCCAGACTGACCATCAGAGTCTCTACACACTCCTCCATCAGACGATCTAAACCCTCGAGCAATAGAGGTGCCTCACCAAATAATTGGGGTATGATTTTGATGTCATCTACAAAGCAGACGTCCTCAATAAGCTGGCCGATGCTCTATCGCGACTGTTGTCACCGTCGGTGCACTCGTTGTTCTTAGCGTCACAACCAGTAATTGTATTATGGGATGCACTCCGCCAATTTTACAAACATCGCTCTCCTATATCCACTCTCTTCAATTCAGCAAGGGACTATCCTGTTGAGCATCCTGATTTCTCTATTACAGATGGTTTCCTGCTATATAGAGGGGGTGTCTACGTTCCAACAGAGTCTGCACTACAACCACTGATTCTCTTAGAATACCACAATTCTCTAGTTGGAGGTCACGCGGGGGTACAACACACGTTCATTCGCATTGCTAGCACCTTTTACTGGCCCGAGCTCCATAAGTCCATTCGGGAGTTCGTCGGACAATGCACTGTTAGCCAATCCACTAAGACCTTCAGTTGAGCTTCGCAAGGATTGGTACAACCCCTCCCCATCCAGGGCAAAATTTTGCATTCGTTCTCCCTCGATTTCATTATGCACCAACCAGAGTCTTCTTGGAAGACCACAGTACTAGTTCTGGTGGATCGTTTGTCCAAGCATGCTCACTTCGCGATATTGGGTTCCTAATTCACTACCCCCAAGTCGTTGTTCTGTTCATGAAAGAGATTGTGCGCCTCCACAACATCCCCACCCATATCATCTCTAACCGAGGCCTGATTATCATGAGCAACTTCTGGCAGGAGCTTTTCAGACTACAAGGGATAATTCTCGCCACCAACAGTGCATACCATCCCCAATTGGATGGCTAGACGGAGGTTCTCAACTGATGCCTCAAAGAATACCTCTTGTGCTTTGTCGCCAACCATCCCCTTCAATGGATGTAGTACCTTGCCTGGGCAGAGTGGCATTACAACACTTCATGGAATTCCGTCATTGAAATGTCCTCATTTGGAGTGGTTTACGACCATTTCCCTCCCTCGCTCTTGGATTACCTCACCGGCTCCCCGTTTGTCACTTCAGTCAAAGCTCTGCTCATAGCTCGCGTGAATATTCTCAACACCCTGCGCAACAATCTTCTGAGAGCCCAACAACGAATAGAGTACCAAGCTAATTCTTGCAGCACTGATATTAATTTCAACATGGGGGAGTGGGTGTACCTCTGCCTCCAGCCGGATAGCCAATCATCTGTGGCGTACCAACAGTCACACGAGCTCGCCCGCCATTTCTATGGCCCATTCCAAATCCAAGAGAAGATAGGAGTCGTTGCATACCGCCTAGCTTTGCCGGCTACCACTCGCCTCCATGATGTCTTCCACGATTTCAAGCTGAAGAAGTGTAAGGTTGACCCAGTCCCTCGACATATTCCACTGCCTTCTAACTTCGTGGATCAGCGGCCTATCTTGTTGCTTGAAAAAATTCTCCATTCTCGAACCATTAGAGTGCAGCATTAGTCTGTTCCTCAAGTTCTGGTTTAGTGGGAGGGACAACTGGCGGAGGATGCAACCTGGGAGATTACCGATGAATTGCAAAAAGGATTTCCCTGAATTTCACCTTGAGGACAAGGTGGCTTGAAAGGAGGGGCTATTGATGTGGATACGGGCGCGAACTTGGGAATACTGGTGCATTGCAATGAGCGCAGGAGTAAAGGTATGAAAGGGGCTTACAAATACAAGGATTTCCTACTTAATTAGTTTCTTAATGATTTGTGTTTACCTTAATTGATGTTGTAAGGTAATTTTTGTTAATTAAAGGGAGCACAGGATAGTGGACAACATCTTGTGATTGTGGGCGCAAGCATGCACATGAAATGTTTGTTATTATGCCTCTAAGAGGCTGCTACATGTAGTCAGTTACAAAACTGCTTATATAAGTAGGGGAGAAGGAATAACAATGTTAAGAATACATTCCCAAAATTCCTCTGCTTCTTCTCCTTCCTCTTCGTCTTCTTTCTCTTCTCCATCTCAATCTCTCTTCCCACCTCTGTTAACCCCCTTCTTTCTTCAACCATCCCCTTGTTCTGCAACAAAAACTCTTATGTCACGCCCAGAACTTGAGACGTGACAAACCGACTATATGGATAAGATCCAAAATAATAAGTCCAATAACACTACAATCAATTTCAACCATAAATCATAAGGTTTTCAAATTGTTGAGTAAAATAGTTTCCATATAAAAAACTACAAAACTATCAAGAAACTAGTTACTTGAAACAACCTCATGAGCTTGATAGTTCGGCAAGTCTCCCAACAGTTTAATTAATGAAATCATGCACACAATTTTAAATTATTATTAATAAACTAACATTCAAGTATAGAAGAAACAATATTCATAAAACCATAAAACTACTAGTATAATAGTTCAACGTAAAAATAAGGTTTAACAAAAAATAAAAAATAAAATAAAAATCTTATATTTACACTCAAAATATTATATTGTCACCTTGCATCAAAGCTGTTAAATCCAATATTTTATTGGAATAAATTGAATTTAAATTTCCTTTAATTGGTGTGGGATCGAAAATACCCGCCTAGCATCATGTCTGTGAAGAGACACCAGGCGATACATTGAATCACAAATGTCATTTATTTTTTATTTGTGGGTTCTTCCATTCCTAATAGAGGCAAGCCTCTATTATTAATTACCCCAGACGGAGTCTTGGGAACCTCCGATTAAGGGGAAAAAGTACGAGGCAATGAATTAATTTATTGCAGAATATGACAATTTATTATATATGAAGTTCATCATGGATATGTAAATATATATTTTTATTTATTTATTTATTTATTTTTTTTATTTTTTATTTTTTTATTTTTATAACGCCGCCTTGCATGCCTCGCCGCCGCCTTTGAATTCATGCCACTATGCCGCCGCCTCAAGATATGTGCTTTGTCGCCGCTTTGAGATTTGGATTTCATCGGTTGCCTCGAGGTGAGTGCTCCAGTATTATCTCGAGATATGTGCCACTTTGAGATTTGGATTTCATCGGCCGCTTCGAGATGAGTGTTCCGCCGTTGCCTCGAAATATATGCCACTTTGAGATTTGGATTCATCGGTCACCTCAAGATGCATCTACCACTACTTCAAGATACGCGCCGTCTTGAGATTTATACTTCATCGGCTACGTCAAGATTATATATATATATATATATATATATATATATATATATATATATATATAATTTATTTATTTGAAGCACAATACCATTTTTTTTACTGTCACTTGCTATACTCTGGGACAACTTGACATTTGAGTTTTGTAATATTTGTAACGCCCCGACCCGGATTCCGGGACCTCGGGCACATTATAGACCGGCCGTACCCAAGTGGAAGCGAGTCCCACTCGGATACAAGGCCTAATAGATCAAAAGCAGATATTATAAAATAGTCTGGAAACATAAAAATATTCTCAGAGTCATGTACAGCGGAAACTTAGTACTTTCATAATACACATATTGGCCCTACAAGGGTCCTACAAAAATATAAAGTGTCTTCTATTAAGCGAACCGAGGTTCTCGAACCTTCAAGCGCAACTCCTGATCACAATCAGCTAAACTTTCAGATCCTGAAAAGAAAAGAGACAAGTGGGGTGAGCTTTCGAAAGGAAAGCTCAGTAAGTACCCCCGCAGGGAGCACAACGAAGCATCAAGTTCAATATAGATAACAGAAAATAGTGATGCACACCAATATAAGCACATATATCATAGGAAACAAGAGAAAGTCAAATATTAGCGGATCACTACACCACAAACACATAACACGGAATCCAAGAAACTATCTTGTCATCTCCCAGGCAGCCATCTTATCTTATCTTATCAGACCTTGAGTCTGTGAGCTCTCCTACGTAATGCATTACCGCGGCCAAATGAACCATCCCACTGACGGGTGAACCTCCAGAGGAGATCCCTTAACTTATCTTAATCTGCACTAATTGGGAGAATCTTCACACGAGAGTGCTGACGCAAGTCTACCCGGACTTAGCATAGGCTCACGCGTTGCCACGGCCTTGTGCCGGTCAACAGGTAGACATGTTCAGCGATCACAAACGAAGCTTAACACATTAACTTGCATACACCACACGGGAATTCAATAAAGTAGGAGCACAAAATGTATATGCAAATCAAAGTAATAGAATACCAAGTCGTAGTAACAATAAAACAATGGCCTAATGGGTCTACAAGCATGAGATCAACAAACAAAGGTTCCAAACATGAAGAAACGTGCATAAGTATGAAATCAAGCAAGAACATGCTTAAAACAAAGCATCATCAACAGCCAAGGAAACCCATTGCTGGGTGGGCACTAGGCAGGAGCACTTACAAAGAAAAGATGGCAACAACAAAAGTCAAGGAAACCCATCGCTGGGCGGAAACTAGGCAGAAGTACTTACAAGAAAACATGGAAATCAACAAAAGTCAAGAACACTCCGTAGAGTGGGATAGTAGGCAGATGTACTTACAAGAAACATGAATCAATAAAGTCAAAAAAGCCCACACTGGGCGGGTACTAGGCAAGAGTACTTACCTCTACTAAAGATCTACTCAATCGATTTAACCTTTTTTTTTCCTGTCCTTTCGCTCCACGCTAACGTCGGTGATCGTTGGTGGTTTGTAATTGGTCCGCACCGCCCCTCACGACGAAAGAGGAGGCTCGCCGCTGCTCAAAAGGTTGCTGTTAGGGTTTGAGGCCGGTACTCTATGTATATATATGTAGGGTTCGCAGAAGATCTAAATCCTCCGGATAAAATTTATCCTCAAATTTTAAATCTCGTTTGCAGCTATATGACAAAGTGGATATCTTCAGGCGTTTATGAATTCAAAATCCATGCAAATGGTTTCCTTAAAATAATTGATTCTTTATATATATATATATATATATATATATATATATATATATATATATATATATATATAAGGAATCAAATATCATTAAAATCAAACATGTTTTCTCTCACGCGGTTTCAAGGGAATCATTAATGGCAGCCAATGCCATGCGCATCCATCCCCATTTTCTTCACTTTATCCAAACCGAACCTCTTTATATATATAAATTTATATATAGACATATGAATATATCCACTCACCCTTCACATTATCCTATTTTATTTATTTTTTTATTTCAAAACCAAATCAAACTCACCAGCACGTCCTCTCTCTCTCTCTCTCTCTCTCTCTATATATATATATATATATATATATATATATATATACTCCTTATCTTGTCTATCCACACTTATATCCAAATAGAAATAGAATTAAATATTTGGTCATATATATATATATACATTTTACAGGATTAAATATATCCATTATATTTCCCTCTCTCTATCTATATTTAAACATATAAGTTAAATATCTTCTTGCCCTCCATCCGTACACATGCATGGTTTCCAATTCAAAACCTTATCTCATATTTTTTATATATATTAAAATTCTAATCTAACTCACACCAATAAATATTTATATTTTGATATATTTTAAACTAAATAACATAAACTAAATTTATCCAAACTTAGGGTTTTAAATATACTAAAAATATAATTAGAAAATAATCTTCATATTAAATCTAATTATCTTCATATATGACAACCTTCTTTAATTAACAATTAACTTAAGGGTAGATTGGAAAATTTTATTCCCAAACATACTTCAATTAGACCCAAATCTTGAGGCCTTTTATTCCTTACCCTAATAACTAGAAAATTTTAATAACCTAAAATTTTTGGGTTTCACAATATTAAAGGTCCATTGAAGGAAGGTATACTGATATTTTAGTAAACTTGGTTGACAATCTCTTTCAGTAGCCGTTGACTCCCTCATTCATTATTATTTTTAGTAATCTTGATGGCTAATACATCATTCCACCAAGGCATACTTGATCCATGACACGTTTATTTCCAAGCTTCTTTGTAAACATTTCCAAAACTTTTAAATGAGGCTCAGCTGGTCATTTTAACTTGGCCAATTCATTGGCACATTCATGAAGTCATACTTTGACTTTTGAGAATCAAGTTCAAGTCCCTTTGACTTAGTCATCACCATGTGGTTGAATGCCTACAACCATATCTTTATCTTATTTTGTATTATTTTATACTAGCAAGCAACTTTCAAATTTTCCACTCAAATAATTCAACTCATCAAATTCCTTTGACTTTTCCACCACATATCACCAGGTGGTCCAATGCTTACAACCACATCTTCATTTCATGTTTTCATATTAGTAAGCATAAATCCAAAGGAGGATGTTATTAGTAGCCAATTATTGGATTACTTTATAAAATTGTACAACAGCTTGTTTCTGCAGACCACTCCCAAACAACTTCGCATCTCCTTAAAAGCACCAGATCATACATCCTAAGTAAGTTGCAGGACTTCATGTGTACTTTACATAAGTTTGGAGTGTTTGTATTTAGTGTTTATATTTACAAGCACTTATGCATTTGATCATGCTTTTCCACCATTTTTAGCAACAACATCAGCAACCTCTAAATCCTCCTCTTCATAGTCTCTTCGTGGGGCTGTAGCACTACAGCTTCTCCTCTTTATCGGAGCATGCTTCTTTAAGGCATTTCATCGAACAGGTGATGTACACTTCATGGAATTGAATATTTAACATGAATCTGAAATACCTTTGAAACAAGATTTACATTACATACATTCATCCTCACACATCAACTAAGTTATAAACTTGCAACATGCTTGGACATCCTAACATTCATTTCACTTTCTGTTTTGCAACATAATGGCAACATTCTCACAATGAACACCCTGTGAGCATTTCGTGATCATACATCAGCCTCCCTTTTTTATTAGTCTTAAGCTTCTCAGCAATCACCATGGGGACAGAGTATCATTCCCATCCTTATGCTTCTTTTCCTTCATCTTCTCTCCTTTAACCTCGCAGGAGACCCAATGAACGGCAAGACATTTGTTGGGATCACACTCGAAGCTGGCGCTTGACTGCGGAGACTACGGAGAGTGCTGGAAGACGGCTCCTTCGGCGGCGGTGGCTCAACAGTGAAGATCCCAAAAGCATTTGGAGATGTAGGTTCTAGCGAACTAGAGTAAAGTTTGTGACTTTCCTCTCAGGTGGCGAGAGACAACGATCACCGGAGGGTGTTCCTTCCATGGCAACGACTCAGCAACAAGGATCGGTGACAAGCTTTGGGACTTCTTTGGCGGTGGCGGGGACATAATCATTGCATGCTCGAGATGGGCGGTCAGGGCTCCGGCCGGGCAGGACTTCAGCGTTGACACTTCATCGGTGCGTTTCGTCGGTGGTGACGGATCTACTCTCCTGTGAGTCTCGGCCTGTGCTCGGACCGGAACCCATATCCTTCGGCATGGCCATCAGATATGGGGGCGTGTCCGTCAGCTCGACCGAGAAAACTCAGAGCTTGGCGGCGGTCTGAATCAGTGGCGGTGTCGGCGGCGGGCATGTTCAGCAGCAGCGTTGGCGATGGGCTGGTTCAGCGGCGACATCGGCATCGGGCTTGTTCAGCAACGACGGCTCGGCATCCACGATGAGAGGCAACCAGGAGGGTTGGGCTCCATAGAAAGGGAGGAGGAGAGGGAGAGTACCTTATGCTTCTCTTTCTTCTTCTCTAACTTCTCCTCTCCTGCTTTCTCACTTAATTTCTCTCTTTCAGCTTCTTTTTTTTTTTCAATTTCTCTCTGATTTTTTTTCGATTCTTTTTCCTGACTTCTCTTGATTTTTTCTCTTCCTATATAGCCCTAGCTTCCTTTAATTTCTCTTCCCTCCATCTTCCAGCCAACTTTCCATTGATTTGATTGATTTGATTGATTTTTTTTGTTATTTATTTATTTTTTTTATTTTATATTATATTTTTTTAGTTAATTAATTTTTTTAATTAATTTTTATTTATTTATTTATTTATTTTTTTTTTTGTTTCATTTCATTTATTATTATTTTATTACTATTTTTATTATTATTTTTTTTTAAATTTATTTTTATTAACGTTTCATTATTTTATTTTATTTTATTTGGTATTATTATTATTATTATTATTATTATTATTATTATTATTATTATTATTATTATATTATATTTATTTATTTATTTATTTGGATTTGAATTTTGACTATGATTTGGACTGATTGATTTATTTCCTTTGATTGATTTAATTTTTTTTATTTATTTATTATTTGAATTTGAATTTTAATTTAAACTATGATTTTGTTTGATTGATTCTAATTTGGTTCGATTGATTTTGGCTATTTCTTTATTTGGCTTGATTGACTAATTTTTTTATTTCTTGATTGAATTTGACTTGATTGATTTATTTCTTCCTTTATTGATTGATTTATCTATTCCTTTATTTCTTGATTAATTTGAATTTTAATTTGGCCTTTTTTTATTTGAATTTGGTTCAAATTTTGATTTGGCTGATTTTTCATCCAAAATTTAATTTGATGCTGATGCTGATTTTTTAATCCTAATTAGTCAGGATCACCTTTATTTTATTATTATATTTTTTTTAGACATAAACAAATGCCCCTTTCATACTTCTCTCACGAATTTCCTTTGTGAGATTGAGTGAGAGAAGTAGGAATCCCCAAATCCACTATTCTTGTGATGGCTAATATTTCTCAACCCTTTTGGGACGTGGCTCAAGATTGTAGCGAGCCTCCTCAAGGTCATATCTTCATTCGTCACAGCCCTGTCTTTGATTTCGGATCGGAGCCCGCGATTAGATATGAAGGAGAGGAGCATTCAGAATGGGTGAAACGCCCTCCAAATCGTCTAGCCATTGCTCAATTGACGTCAAATCGCTGCTGTGAAGATGGTTATTCTGATGTGGTTTATCTGAAACCCGAGGGAAACGTGAGAGATTTGAGGATGTTCCAAACCCTCGGACATGAGATCATCAATCACCGTCCGGGATGGAGGGGTAAAGAGCCCTTTAGGAATAATTTGATTGATCTCCCATATTATGCTGACTGGGCCAAAGACATAGTCAACAGATATTCTCAAGAACTATCCCGAGTAGAGCTAGTCGGCGGGATTGTGGCTTCAATCGGGCGTTATGATATCGACGTGAATTTTTACAAAGCATTAGTAGAACTATGGTGTCCGGAAACTAATACTTTCCACTTTTTGTATGGGGAAGTAGGGATTTCATTATGTGAAATCAATCAACTTGGAGGGCTTCCAATTATTTGATATGTACGATGAAGTTGTGCCTCACAATGACATAATTTGCTGACGAAGTGGTTCTAAATCTTTTGTTTTGATGAATCTTTTCGACATCTTTCAATGGCTTGCAAGGCGAAGTGCTGATCAGGAAGTATTTTTTGAGAATTGGGTGGACTTTTTTAGGAAGCACAGATTTGGTTCTCGATATGGTTCGACATCTGATCCTCCTCCAAAGCCTGTTTTTAACACATATTTAGCTGCTTTCGTGGCTCTTTGGATATTCCTTTTTATTATGCCAAGCCATCGCAAGGTGATCAGGCCTGGAGTTTTTATGATGGCATGCAACATTGCACATGGGAGGAATGTAGCTTTTTCCCCCGCAGTGTTGGCAAGTTTATACTTGGGATTAAATGCTATGGTTAACCACAGGAGAGGGCCTGGGTTTTCTACCATAGTTTTCCCCGTTCACTTCTTATATGCATGGGCTGGTTGTCATTTCCGGAGAGTGCTTCTTGAAAGGAAAATAGAGAATAACACTTTGAGTATCCCGGGATTGTTGAGAATACCAAAGATGCTTCTTTACATGAATGCTTCCCCGACTCCATTTAACAATCCTATAGGTGTGAGGAAATTCATCAGGTTTGAGACGAATTTTATATGGCGTCCCTTCTCATTTATGCATCATGGTGGCGAGACAGTACGAGACTCCAGATATCCGGCGGGGCCCGAAGTATTGGATTCTCATACTATGGAGTATGTGATGTGTCTCCGTTGTGGAATTCTTCCCCTTCGGTGTGCGGGAGATTTATTCGCAGAACCTTATAATCCACATCGAATTGGGCGTCAGTTTGGGTATGATCAGCACACTCCAGCTTATATTGACGTTCCTAGAAGGGTTTCCTCTGTCAGGGTTCTAGCGGGTTATTGGCTTCACTTTTCCCGCCACAAGACTTCCAGCCTATTCTATATTCCTGAACACGACAGAAGCGGGAGACTCATATTGCTTTATGCACAAAAATGTTTCAGGAACGTGGAGGCTTTCTTCCATCAAGACTATTCATCACTGATTCAGGATGACCTCAAGGACAAAAGAGTCATAGAAGAGATTGGGAGCGAGGCTCATCTTCAAAGAAGCCTCATTTTCTTGATGAAAGCATATTCATTAGCCTTGGTAGTTCTACCTCCAAGCGAAGTCACCCCGTGGTTGATTCATTTGATTCAACGAAGAGACAACGAACCCAAGGTAATCTATTTATTTATTCATCTTCAATTTCATGTTTTGAGAGGACTTTTATGAAAATTCATTTATTCAACCCCCTTTTTTTTTGAAATATCTTATTTTTTATATTCATTCAAGCAGTCTCTTTTTCTTCTTTTTTTTATTTTTATTTATTTATTTATTTATTTTGTTTTTTTTTTTTTTGAAATGTTCCCTCTCATATGATGAATTCCTCCATTGATGGCCGTCAACCACCCTTTTTCTTTTGGATTTTTTTTTTTTTGAAGATTTTAAAAGACCTTTTCATAAATTTGTCCAACATAATGAATTTGTTTGTTTAGGTCATCAATCAACCCCCTATTTATTTTTTATAGGAAATATTTCTTTTTGATGATGAGACCCTTTTTTTTTGTGCAGGCATACAAATCAATGATACTCCATTAGAAAATGCGAGGGTTGTCCAAGATCCCCTTATTGGTATGCAAGTTTTTTTTTTTTTTTTTTTTGGAAGTTGAGTTTAGGGTTTAAACTTGAAACAGGTCCAAGGATTGACGATATTCTTCCATCAAATTTGGGGATGCCTCAGGATTCTCCGACCGGTAAGGAAAGACATCTTTGAACTAATTGTGTACATTTCTTCAAGGGGTCAACTAAAATTCTAATTTAAGGTCTAATGAACCCGCCAAATATTGATATTGTAGTTGGAGAAGTTGATCCCAATCCTGTGCAAGGTATGCTCCCTTTTTTTATGTATATATATATATATGTATATACCTTATTTGTTTTCAATTTCGCTATAGGGGATATACCAATTGCTTTGGAGGGTGGACTACCACACAACTTGCCAATGGTTCAAAGGTTTTTTTTTTTTTTTGGGTGCAAAATTACTCTCTCTCTTTTTTTATTATCATTATTTTTTTTAGGTGCTGAAGATGATGATAGCACTTCATCTTTTGGGCAAATTCCTTCTGCAAACTTTATAAGGGATGCCCCCAGTGATATGGAAGAATTGGAGAGCGATGGTGCCAATACTCATGCAGAAAGTGCATCTGCAACAAGGCAAAAAGAAGGTTTCTACTTCTTCTTCTTCCCTTTTTTTTTTTTTAGGCATGATTATTGACAAACCCCCCTTTTATTTTGATTACCCAATAAATTATCAAAGTTGCTCATACCCCCACTGAAGAATTGGAAAGTGATGGCTCTAATGCTAATGTCGAAATTGCAAATTTGCCCAAGCAAGACAAAGGTTTTTTTTTTTTTAGAGAGAGAGAGAGATAATGAATATTGACAACTTTCTTCGAAATGTAGTTGCCCACAAAGACAATATTTCTTCATCTTCGAGACAAGCTGTTTCAGGAGAAATTATTAAAGATGCCCCCTCCCTTGTGGCCGAATCGGAAGGTAATGACATTAACATTGACACCGGATTTGCAACTTCACCAAAACAAGACCAAGGTTGGTGATTTTGATTTTGATTTTTGATTTTTTTGATTTTTTGATTTTTTTTTTTTGATTTTTTTTTGTTTTTTTTTGTTTTTGATTTTTTTTTTTTTTTTGAAACTTAGTTGCCCAAACAGGTGACGGTCCTTTGTCTTCGAGACAAATTCCTTCAAAGGAAATTGTTGAGGATACTCCTGTCCCTGTGGAAAGGTTGAAAGGTGATAGTGTTGATGCCTATGCCGGACCAAAGCAAGACCAAGGTTTTTTTTTTTAATTTTGAGTTTTGAATTTTATTTGCATATCTTCTTTATAGGTCCGACGAACATACCAAATGTTGTGTTAGCCTGGCGGGATGAAATAATGAGCAACATCAAGTCCCTCAACTACCACAACTATCAAAACATTATCAACAAGGTGAAGGAGTCAAGTTCACTTTTTGAAGCCCTCGGCATTGATTTGACTAGTTATGAGCCTTTCCTAGAAAAAATAGTTCGGTGTGCAACTCGTGCTAAAGAAGCTTCAGAGGATCCTAGCATCCAAGTTCATATCCGCAGTCAACAAGCCAAGGCATGTGTGCATGAGAAAACTTTAGCACTTGAACGTCTCAACAAACGCAGGGTGGACTGGGCTAATGACATAAATACAGATAAAGAGGAGTATTAGAGGCTTGCTGAGAGGCATCATCAACTATAGACCGAACTTTGTGAGATCTCGGGTGCGATGAAGACTTTGCGTGAGAAGATAGCAACTTCAACAAACTTCTTCGAAGCTTCTGAGCACACGCAAGCAAGTCTTCAAGTTGAGTTGGATGAGGCCCAAGCACAGCTTGCTGAGGATCAAGGGGATCAGTTAAATACCAATCTCATTAATGTTTTCACGAGATGGCTCGATGAATTGGAGGAAGCAAAAGAATCATTGCTGAAATTTGCTGGGCATTAAAAGGGCCTTCTTCCCTTCTTTTTCTTTAATTTGATTTCTTAGTTTATTTATGCTCTGGTAGTTGACTTTGAGACATTCATTATAAACACTAGATTTGAATAAATTTTAGTTCTTTTCTTCCTTCCCCATTTTTTGTCTTTTTGTAAATGGATAGGTGGAACACCTGGAGAAAAATCATGATTTTTTTTTTGATTTTTTGATTTTTTGATTTTTTTTGATTTTTTTTGTGTAAGATAGGGGTCAATGTGTTTGCCTCAAGAAGCACATTTAATTGTGCATGACCAATCTGCCCCTAATAAGGAGCCGAACATTCTGTCGTAGACAAACACATGACTCTTTATTTCATTGAATAGATTCAATACAAAAAATACATGAAATTTAATGTTTTGCCTCAGGAAGTATGTGTAATCGTACATGACTAGTCTACCCCTATGAGGGACCAGACATTCCGTCATAGGCAAACATTTTTACATTATGCATAATATTTTTTCAAAAAGCGGCCATTAATAGGCGGCATTGGCCTTTCTCTATTGGCATCAATAAGTTGGTATGCACCTCCTTCGTAGACGATCTCCACGACGTACGGACCTTCCCAGTTCGCTTTAAACTTGCCCCCGGCCCGTTTATTTGTGATGATAGGTCTTCTGAGGACAAGAACCATCTCTCCTTTTGTAAAAGTCCGGATTTGAGCCAGTTTATTGTAGGCTTGAGACATCTTTGCTTTGTAGACTTCAAGATTCTGCTGTGCTTCGATCCACTTCTCATCAAGGGAGTCCAGCTCATCTAGGGGAAGCCTAATACTATCTTCATTTGATATCTCATTTTGCACTGCCATCCTTAATGAAGGTATTTGAATTTCAAGGGGAAGAACCGCTTCAGTTCCAAACACTAAGGAGTATGGTGTGCACTGTGTTGGAGTTCTATAAGTGGTACGATAGGCCCATAGCATCTCAGGGAGTCTCGCGTGCCAATCCCTTTTATTCTTTGACACGGCCTTTTTCAATAGCTTTGAGAGGGTTTTGTTGAATGCTTCTGCCAACCCATTTGCTCTAGCATTGTAAATGGAGGTATATCTCCAGTCTATTTTATGATGTTGTGCAAATATCCCTATTTTAAAACTTCTGAAAGCAGGACCATTATCTGAGATAATCCTCCTTGGAGTCCCGAATCTATATAAGATGTTCTCCCTGAAGAACTTCATGAC
This sequence comes from Dioscorea zingiberensis, assembly GCA_026586065.1. Classification (NCBI taxonomy): domain Eukaryota; kingdom Viridiplantae; phylum Streptophyta; class Magnoliopsida; order Dioscoreales; family Dioscoreaceae; genus Dioscorea; species Dioscorea zingiberensis. The sequence continues at coordinate 47,046,386 of CM048819.1, read as the reverse complement.
GTTTTCAGTCTTCACTTCTTTTAGCGGGATAGCTTCTACCCACCTGGAGAAGTAGTCTGTTGCAACCAATATGAATCGGTATCCCAAAGATGATGGAGGTTCAATGGGACCAACTACATCTGTTCCCCATATCTCAAAGGGCCATGAAGAGACTGTGGGGTGTAGAGAATTTGGATGTTGATGAATAAAATCTCCATGTATTTGGCATAAATGGCATCTTCTAGCATAATTGATGCAATCTCTGACCATAGTTGGCCAATAATACCCCATACGCTTAATCTTAAGTCGCATCTTGGGCCCAGATTAGTGTGCACCACATATTCCGGAGTGTACATCATGCATAACTTCATTTGCTTCCTCATATGAAAGACATTGCAGGAGTAGTTGATCGTACGACCTGCGGTACAATGTATCATTTATGAGGGTGAATCTTAGGGCCCTTCGCTTTATCTGAAGGCCTTCTGACTTACCCTCTGGGAGTTTATCATATTTTAGATATTCTATGAATGGTTGCCTCCAATCTTCCTCTGGTATTTCAAGGGTGAAGACTTCCACTTTGCCCACAGTACTTTCCTCTTTAACATCATCAAGGATTGTACCTATGGGTCTTCTATTTCTTATAGTAATATGAATTTCGTCATAGTCTGGATTTGCCATCTCCTTGGCTACTTGCCAAAGAATCGCCTTCTCCGCTTTTCTCGATCTTAAAACCCTCCTCAACTGTACTTGGGGGATTTTCTTCATCGAGATCTTTGACCCTCTACAGTATTTAAGAAGTTCAGGCTTATATGCTTTATAATCTCCTTCGACTTGCTTGATGATGAGTTGTGAGTCTCCAAAGATGTGTATATGTTGGATTCCCATCTTGATCGCCAGTTCCAAACCAGCTATGAGAGCTTCATATTCTGCTTCATTGTTGGTGCATGGCTCTGTAAGGGAGAGAGCATATCTTAGAATCCCTCCTTCTGGCGTGACGAACACAAGTCCTACCCCAGCTTTAATTTGTGGAATTTGAGAACGGAGTGTCGGTTTTATAGACGATGCTCCATCAAAGTATAGTCTCCATTCTGCTTCTTTCATTGCTAGTGTCTCTTCATCGGGGAGATCATAATTAAGGGGTGAATCATCAAGGAGAGGATGTGCTGCTAGGAAATCTGCTTACGCCTGCCCTTTAATAGCCTTTTGTGGAGTGTATGTTATGTTAAACTCCATCAAAATCAACGCCCATTTTGCAAGTCTTCCCGTAAGCATCGGCCTTGTCATAAGATATTTGAGAGGGTCAATTTTTGATATGAGAATGACTTTATGTGCTAGCAAGTAGTGTCTTAGTTTCTTGACTGCGAACACTAAAGCTAGACAATGCTTTTCAATTGGTGTATATTTGCTCTCAGCTCCTATCAGCATCCGGCTGAGATAATATAGTGCATTTTCCTTGCCTTCTTCATTGTTCTGGGCCAGCATAGCTCCTAATGACCCTTCCAATGCAGCAGTGTACAAAATCAGCAGTTTTCCAGAAATTGGGGCCGCCAACACTGGTGGATTCAACAAATATTGTTTAATATTTTCAAAAGCCTTTTGGCATTCATCATCCCATTTGAAAGGCATATTTTTCTTGACTAATTTGGAGAGCGGCTTGCATCTTCCAGACAAGTTAGAGATGAACCTTCTGATGTATGCTAGGCGCCCTTGAAAGGATCGCAGCTGTTTTAATGTCTGTGGAGGTGGCATTTCCAAAATTGCCTTTATCTTGGAGGGATCTATTTCTATCCCTCGATGCCTTACAATGAAGCCCAAGAACTTCCTAGATAGAACTCCAAAGGCGCATTTCATGGGGTTCATTTTCAATTTGTATTCTCTGAGGCGTGTGAAGACTGTCCTCAGATCCTCCAGATGTTTGTCTTTAGAATTTGTCTTGACCACAAGATCATCCACATAACATTCGATAACTTTGTGAATTAGATCATCAAAGATTCTGGTCATTGCTCTTTGATATGTTGCCCCCGTATTTTTCAAGCCAAATGGTATTACTCTATAGCAATATATGCCCATAGGTGTACGGAAAGCAGTATGCTTTTCATCAACCGGGTGTATCTTGATTTGGTTGTATCCTCAATAGTCATCCATGAAAGAGAACATCTCATACTCTGAAGTATTGTCGATCATGACCTCCATGACGGGTAGGAGAAAATCATCTTTGGGACATGCTTTGTTCAAATCTCTGAAATCAACACATATCCGTATTTGCCCATTCTTCTTCTTCACAGGGACTATGCTGGCTACCCAATTTGGATATTTTTCCTCTCTAATAAAATTTGCTTCAATCAATTTCTTTGTTTCTTCCACCACTTTCTCCTCTAGGTCAAACTTCATCCTTCTTGGAGCTTGCTTGACAGGAGTAGCCTTGGGGTCAATAGCTAATCTATGAACAACCACTTCATTATCCAGCCCGGGCATCCATTGTAATTCCAGGAAAAGCAATCGATGTGCTCCTTCAAAAGGTTTTTGAAAGATTCCCTTTCCTCTCTTGATAGTTGCGCACTTAGAAAGGTTGGTCTCGGGTCTTCATCACTTCCTAAGTTGACTTCAACTAGCTCATCAGTTGTTACTTACCCGCCGTCTTCTAGCTCAGGCGGTGCAGTCTTCACTTTAATGCCATCATCCTCAGTGGACGTTGTCATGTATGCGGGAATGCACGGAAGGTTCAATAACCCATTCCTCTCTTGTCCGCATGTGGAGAGTTCCACGATTGATAAAAGCTTTGATGTACTTTCTTTGTCCACTTCATCTTGCCCCCAAACCTTTCAACCATTGTTTTGAGCTTGTCAGGGTAATAGTTGGGGAAGTCTATAGACTGGATTTCATTATCCTCTTCGTCTTCAATGTTTATAATGTCATCATCTGCAATTTTATTACTTTTGGCTTTGTAGAAAAGGATGCCTCTCTCCTTTCCATGTCGAGCCGGTACATAGAATGTCTTCAAATGCTCGACTGTATTAACATTTAAATCATGCAGGGATTTATAGAGACCATTCGGAATCCTTGTGATGTGCAAGCTGCTTTCTTGGGTAGACCCTTTATCTTGACCCTTACATTAATAGGTATCTGCATCTTTCTCATCTTCTGAGGATTCAGTGTCGCTACCAAAGTGAGGCAATGGTGATTCCTTCATCTTAGGTACAGGAGCAGGCTTGGATGTCTTTGCCGGAGATTCTTTCTTTTGACTTGGCGACTTGCCCCTTTTGGGTGCACTAAGATAATACCTTGCATCTTCATAGTGTACTTCGTGAATAGCGAAGGGTTGGATTTCTCCATCAATTCTAAATTCTTCTCCATCCACCATATACTTCACACACTGATGAAGTGTTGAAGGGACCATTTGGTTTTCATGGATCCATGGCCTTCCCAGCAAGGCTTTATATGAAGCATCAGCATCGATCACATGGAACTTCACATCAGATGTCATCTTTCCAAATTTAATTGGGAGGGTGATGGACCCCAATGCCTTTTGGCTATGCTGATTAAAGCCCTGGATGACAATTTTCTCCAAAGATAAGTGACATATTTCAAGAGCCAGCGCTCGGAGAGTGTTGAGGGTCATTAGGTTCACAGAGGACCCTGGGTCGATCAAAATTCGGTTGATTTTCATCCCGTCACAAGACCCCGTCACATATAGTGGCCTGTTGTGTTCTGTGGTTCCAAGTAACAAGTCTTCATCTGTGAAAGATACTGAAGGTGTATGAAATGTGTATAGAGACTCTTTCATGTTGATTTCAGCAAAATAGGCCTGATACTCTTCAGGATTCTGTAAGGCATGTATTAAAGACTCCCTGACTTCTGTAGACATCATCAATGCATCATACATGCTGAGAAGAGCCGGGACTTTCTTCAGGTGTGCCAAGATATTATAATCTGGCTTCTTTGATGGTTTCTTTGGCGAGATATTCCCATCTTCCACCATTTTCCCTTTATTTTTGTCATTGGAGCTGGCAGCCTGTCTCGACTGAAGTATTTTCCCAGTTCTAAGTTGCATCTGATGTACATGGTATGGCACCTCATCTTCATCATCGTCTTCTTCGTCTGGGAAATTCAACTCATCATCAGAATCTTCTTGACAAGTCATGGCTCGACACACTCCCTTTTCCTCAAAGTGGTCTTCTGCTATTGTCAAATTCCCCATCAAGACTTGTTTTTGTAACCACTTTTGGAAATTTCGGCATTCCTCTATGGTATGTCCCACGAGTCGGTGATATGGACAGTAATTTGGGTGACTGTCAAGATGCATCAAGCACGGCCTTTTAGGGTTAGGTAATTCTAGTCCCATTTCCATGGCTTGATCAAAAAGTTCTCTCCTCGTACTCTTCTTAATCTTGATGCTTTGGAGAACAGACTTCCCTTTATCATTGGTTGCTTTTGTCGGAGGCGAAGACTCCACGACCTCCGAAACAAAATTTTGCCCTGATGCTTCCGGAGGGTATCTTCCAGACTCATCCCACTCAGCATCTTCAATATGCAGTTCTAGTAGCCTGTTTGCTGATTCCTCTGTCACCCTTTGAATGAAAGCAGGGATCTCTCCAGCAGGCATAGCCTTCCTCAAAATCTTATATTTTGGAGTCTTCGGGGTGTAGTATGGCTTCTTTGGGCTTTCTGGTTGGTGTGGTTCCAAGAGTCTGGCGTTCGCCTTCTTCACTCCTTCCCTGAATGCCATCTTCTTCTTTTGCTTCTTGCTGATATAGGGCCTGCTGTGACGGTCATATGACTCTTCTGGCTCAGAGGAGCTGTCATCATCATAATCATCTAGGTTATACAAAGGGTATTCTCTTCCAGAAATAACCCTACAAGTTTCTACTTGTGTACTTTCACTATCTTCTTCAACCAACTCTTGGGTAATTCTTCAACTTCCTCGGGAAAATAGTCCTTGAGAGTGATCAAGACACTCTCCTTCTGCCCACACTCGTCAAGGGACTCAATGTACTCTTCTATGATGGACTTCTTGCGCTTCAGCTGTTCACGCTTCTGCTTCCTCTTTTTGTTCTTCTTCTTTGTCTGTTTTATTGGGAGCCCTTTAGGAGGTTCTTGGGAACATCTCCATGTGATTCCTTGGAGCTCAGCTAACTTCTTCAACATCTTCTTTGACTTTTTGGATATAAATATTTCCCACAATTCTTCTGGAACATCAGGAGGTTTATCATCATTTTCCAGTGGGAGTATGACTTTATTGCCCACTACTGTGACCTCCCTTTGGGATGATTCTTCATGGTCTAGGGTAGTCACATAGCGGATATGCTCAGCTGGTTGCTCTAACAAAACATTCTTAGAGAGTGTAATTTTGCCCTCTTGATATTGCCTTTCAAGCCAATCTTTGAAAACATAGCAATCTTCGATTGTGTGTCCCAAGACTCTGTGGTATGGGCAATAGTTGGGATGGTCTTTCTTGTTTTGTTCCTCTAGTCTTTTGCATTCAGGGAGTTGCAAACCCTCTTTTACAGCATCTTTAAAAATCTTAGGTACTTTATCTCTTCTAAAAGAGTACTTTTTATTCATCCTTTCTTTTAGAGAAGGAAGAGGCCTCGATTCACTCACGCGGCACCTAAAATTTTGGGTGGCTTGACTTGTTACTGTTTATGAGTCTCAATTATTCCTTTTCCTTTATCAATGTTGAAGGTCAGAGTGCTTGATGTATTTGATGCCTTCTACCTTTTTGGGTTTTCTTTATCATTTCTTGAGGTGCAGGCTGGACAACACCTTTGGGCTAGTCCTCTCCAATTTCTTAGCCTGTGATATTAGTTCTTGAAATGTGGTGATGCCAGATGTACTCAAAAAGGGTGCCATCCAACTATCGATGTTCCCGAGCAATAAACCCACTTCCTGTTGTTGATCAAGGGGTTGTTCACATTTGATGCTCAGGTTTCTCCATCTCATAATATAGTCCACCACTTTTTCATCTTTGGTTTGACGAGTGGCTGCGAGATCAGCGATCGTGATTTTGTCACTTACGCCCCCGAACCGTACCCGAAAAGCATCTTTCAGTTGTTGCCAAGTTTGAATTGATTCGGGTTGCAAGCTTGCATACCACTCAAATGCTACTCCCGTGAGACTTGCAGAAAATTGTCTGAGGAGGAGGGAAGGGTTGGCGCTAGTGTCCCCACAGGCTGTTACAAAGTGAGCCAAGTGTTGATCAGGATTACCAATTCCATTAAATTGCTTGAACTTAGGAACATTGTACCCTTTAGGATAGGACACCAAGTCATGGTAACTGGGATAAGGTTTGTCTCCATCAACTCTTATCTCGCCTCCCTTGGCCTTTATCTCGATTCAGTGGCTACTATTTGTTGTATCTCCTCCCGAAGTCATTCTTTGCCATTTGTGAGGTTCCCCTTTGCTCTATTGGCCTAAGGGTCTCTCTTGGTTGAGGAATCGGGCTTTTCGATCTTTGTGTTTGTTCAGATCGATTTGCCATTAAGGTAGCTATTTGTCGCTGCATTTCTAGCATTGACTCCATCATCACTGTCATGTTTTCATTAAGCCTTTTGTATTCAACATCTCGATTATCATTTTCATGTAGGGTAAAGGCAGGTTCTTCCCCATCATCTTCATTTAGAGGGTCTATTTCCCTCTGCCTTCTTGGTATGTGAGGCGGTGGGAGGCCAATCCCTACCCCCTGTCCCTCATATGGCATGTGGCTTCTTCTCCAAACAAAGCTTGAGAGTCCACTGCTCTTCTACGAGATCTTGTTACGGGCCCTGGTTGTTCTTGTTAGTCTTTGGGTCTCCTCGAGCCTTGATGACCATTGAGCGGTATGTACTTCTACATTCACATCAGACATTTCTTCATCTGCCGTTTTTCTCCTCCATTGAAATTTAGAGCGGAAGGTCGTAGCTTGAGTTTTTGCAGAAGCTATTCGATCAAACATCGTCTTCTGTGCATTTGATACTAATTGCTTCTTCTTTTGGTAGAACTCTCTTGGCGTTATCTTTTCTGATTGCAGCTTCTTTGATGCTGTATAAGTCTTGTAAAGGTTCTTGCTAAAAGAGTCCTTGTGATGGGTTTTCGGGGGTCTACCACCTTTGTTTTCATTCGGCTAGGAACGCAACTTGCGGTTGTTGAGTTCTTTTTCACCAACTTCAGTGGCTCAAATGAGTTGTTGAAAGTGCCCATCTGGCCGTGTTTATGCTCTTGGAATGACACAAAGTCCAGCTTCTGTCTTGGAACCTTCATCTTCCTTGGTGCAAGCCTTGAGAACACACTCTTCTTTTCAGGTGTATCCTCATCCGATTGGAATATTCCACTCTCCCGTCCCTTTGTGGTAACAGTAAAAGTGGGTTCATCGTCTTCATCATCCATATAGACTACCCTCTTAGGGTGGGATAGCCTTTTGAAAACAGATACCCTTGATGGTTCCTCAGTAACAGTGTCTTCTATGGTCTTTGGAACAATCACATTCGGGCGACGTCCCCTGGATGGATCGTTTGTCCAAGCATGCTCACTTCGCGACATTGGGTCCCTAATTCACTACCCCCAAGTCGTTGTTCTGTTCATGAAAGAGATTGTGCGCCTCCACGACATCCCCACCCATATCATCTCTAACCGAGGCCTGATCATCATGAGCAACTTCTGGCAGGAGCTTTTCAGACTACAAGGGATAATTCTCGCCACCAACAGTGCATACCATCCCCAATTGGATGGCTAGACCGAGGTTCTCAACTGATGCCTCAAAGAATACCTCTTGTGCTTTGTCGCCAACCATCCCCTTTAATGGATGTAGTACCTTGCCTGGGCAGAGTGGCATTACAATACTTCATGGCATTCCGTCATTCAAATGTCCTCATTTGGAGTGGTTTACGACCATTTCCCTCCCTCGCTCTTGGATTACCTCACCGGCTCCCCGTTTTTCACTTCAGTCAAAGCTCTGCTCATAGCTCGCGTGAATATTCTCAACACCCTGCGCAACAATCTTCTGAGAGCCCAACAACGAATAGAGTACCAAGCTAATTCTTGCCGCACTGATATTAATTTAAACGTGGGGGAGTGGGTGTACCTCTGCCTCTAGCCGGATCGCCAATCATCTGTGGCGTACCAACAGTCACACGAGCTCGCCCGCCGTTTCTATGGCCCATTCCAAATCCAGGAGAAGATAGGAGTCGTTGCATACCGCCTAGCTTTGCCCGCTACCACTCGCCTCCATGATGTCTTCCACGATTTCAAGCTTAAGAAGTGTAAGGTTGACCCAGTCCCTTGACATATTCCACTGCCTTCTAACTTCGTGGATCAGCGGCCCATCTTGTTGCTTGCAAAAATTCTCCATTCTCGAACCATTAGAGTGCAGCATCAGTCTTTTCCTCAAGTTCTGGTTTAGTGGGAGGGACAACTGGTGGAGGATGCAACCTGGGAGATTACCGATGACTTGCAAAAGGATTTCCCTGAATTTCACCTTGAGGACAAGGTGGCTTGAAAGGAGGGGCTATTGATGCTGGATCTGGTAGCGAACTTGGGAATCTTGAGTGCGTTGCAATGAGCGCAGGAGTAAAGGTATGAAAGGGGCTTACAAATACAAGGATTTCCTGCTTAATTAGTTTCTTAATGATTTGTGTTTACCTTAATTGATGTTGTAAGGTAATTTTTGTTAATTAAAGGGAGCACAGGATAGTGGACAACATCTTGTGATTGTGGGCGCAAGCATGCACATGAAATGTTTGTTATTATGACTCTAAGAGGCTACTACATGTAGTCAGTTACAAAACTGCTTATATAAGTAGGGGAGAAGGAATAACAATGTTAAGAATACATTCCCAAAATTCCTCTGCTTCTTCTCCTTCCTCTTCGTCTTCCTTCTCTTCTCCATCTCAATCTCTCTACCCACCTCTGTTAACCCCCTTCTTTCTTCAGCCATCCCCTTGTTCTGCAACAAAAACTCTTATGTCACGCCCAGAACTTGAGACGTGACAAACCGACTATATGGATAAGATCCAAAATAATAAGTCCAATAACACTACAATCAATTTCAACCATAAATCATAAGGTTTTCAAATTGTTGAGTAAAATAGTTTCCATATAAAAAAACTACAAAACTTGCAAGAAACTAGTTACTTGAAACAACCTCATGAGCTTGATAGTTCGGTAAGTCTCCCAACAGTTTAATTAATGAAATCATGCACACAATTTTAAATTATTATTAATAAACTAACATTCAAGTAAAGAAGAAACAATATTCATAAAACCATAAAACTACTAGTATAATAGTTCAACGTAAAAATAAGGTTTAACAAAAAATAAAAAATAAAATAAAAATCTTATATTTACACTCAAAATATTATATTGTCACCTTGCATCAAAGCTGTAAAATCCAATATTTTATTGGAATAAATTGAATTTAAATTTCCTTTAATTGGTGTGGGATCGAAAATACCCGCCTGGCATCGTGTCTGTGAAGAGACACCAGGCGATACATTGAATCACAAATGTCATTTATTTTTTATTTGTGGGTTCTTCCATTCCTAATAGAGGCAAGCCTCTATTATTAAATACCCCAGACAGAGTCTTGGGAACCTCCGATTAAGGGGAAAAAGTACAAGTAGAGGCAATGAATTAATTTATTGCAGAATATGACAATTTATTATATATGAATATCATCATGGATATGTAAATATATATTTTTATTTATTTATTTATTTATTTATTTATTTTTATTTTTTATTTTTTATTTTTTTATTTTTATAACCCCGCCTTGCATGCCTCGCCGCCGCCTTTGAATTCATGCCACTATGCCGCGGCCTCAAGATATGTGCTTTGTCGCCGCTTTGAGATTTGGATTTCATCGGTTGCCTCGAGGTGAGTGCTCCAGTATTATCTCGAGATATGTGCCACTTTGAGATTTGGATTTCATCGGCCGCTTCTAGATGAGTGTTCCGCCGTTGCCTCGAAATATATGCCACTTTGAGATTTGGATTCATCGGTCACCTCAAGATGCACTTTCTACCACTACTTCAAGATACGCGCCGTCTTGAGATTTATATTTCATCGGCTACGTCAAGATTTTATATATATATATATATATATATATATATATATATATATATATATATAAAATTTATTTATTTGAAGCACAATACCATTTTTTTTACTGTCACTTGCTATACTCTGGGACAACTTGACATTTGAGTTTTGTAATATTAAAGGTCCATTGAAGGAAGGTATACTGATATTTTAGTAAACTTGGTTGACAATCTCTTTCAGTAGCCGTTGACTCCCTCATTCATTATTATTTTTAGTAATCTTGATGGCTAATACATCATTCCACCACGGCGTACTTGATCCATGACACGTTTATTTCCAAGCTTCTTTGTAAACATTTCCAAAACTTTTAAATGAGGCTCAGCTGGTCATTTTAACTTGGCCAATTCATTGGCACATTCATGAAGTCATACTTTGACTTTTGAGAATCAAGTCCCTTTGACTTAGTCATCAAATATCGCCAGGTGGTTAAATGCCTACAGCCATATCTTTATCTTATTTTGTATTATTTTATACTAGCAAGCAACTTTCAAATTTTCCACTCAAATAATTCAACTCATCAAATTCCTTTGACTTTTCCACCACATATCACCAGGTGGTCCAATGCTTACAACCACATCTTCATTTCATGTTTTCATATTAGTAAGCATAAATCCAAAGGAGGATGTTATTAGTAGCCAATTATTGGATTACTTTATAAAATTGTACAACAGCTTGTTTCTGCAGACCACCCCCAAACAACTTCATATCTCCTTAAAAGCACCAGATCATACATTCTAAGTAAGTTGCAGGACTTCATGTGTACTTTACATAAGTTTGGAGTGTTTGTATTTAGTGTTTATATTTACAAGCACTTATGCATTTGATCATGCTTTTCCACCATTTTTAGCAACAACATCAGCAACCTCTAAATCCTCCTCTTCATAGTCTCTTAGGTAGAGGGTAGCACTACTGACTTCTCCTCTTTATCAGAGCATGCTTCTTTAAGGCATTTCATCGAGCGGTGATGTACACTTCATGGAATTGAATATTTAACATGAATCAAATACCTTTGAAACAAGATTTACATTACATACATTCATCCTCACACATCAACTAAGTTATAAACTTGCAACATGCTTGGACATCCTAACATTCATTTCACTTTACGTTTTGCAACATAATGGCAACATTCTCACAATGAACACCACAGAGCATTTCGTGATCATACATCGGCCTCCCTTTTTTATTAGTCTTAAGCTTCTCGGCCAATCACCATGGGGAATGAGTATCATTCCCATCCTTATGCTTCTTTTCCTTCATCTTCTCTCCTTTAACCTCGCAGGAGACCCAATGAGCGGCAAGACATTTGTTGGGATCACACACTTTCGAAGGCGCTTATTTGCGGAGACTACGGAGAGTCTTTGGAAGGCGGCTCCTTCCGGCGGTGGCTCAACAGGTGAAGATCCCAAAAGCATTTGGAGATGTAGGTTCTAGCGAACTAGAGTAAAGTTTGTGACTTTCCTCTCGGTGGCGAGAGACAACGATCACCGGGAGGGTGTTCCTTCCATGGCAGCGACTTCGGCAACAAGGATCGGTGACAAGCTTTGGGACTTCTTTGGCGGTGGCGGGGACATAATCATTGCATGCTTTCGAGATGGGCGGTCGGGGCTCCGGCGAGGCGGGGACTTCGGCGTTGACACTTCATCGGTCGCGTTTAGGTCGGTGGTAGCGGATCTACTCTCTGTGAGTCTCGGCACATGCTCGGGCCGGAACCCATATCGCCGGCGTGGCCATCGGATATGGGGGCGTGTCCGTCGGCTCGGCCAACAGAAAACTCGAGCTTGGCGGTGATGCGAATCGATGGCGGTGTGGCTGGCCGGGCATATTGGCGGCGGCGTTGGCGATAAATTTGAGTTCGTGGCCGGACATCGACATCGGGCTTGTTCAGCAACGACGGCTCGGCATCCACGATGAGAGGCAACCAGGAGGGTTGGGCTCCATAGAAAGGGAGGAGGAGAGGGAGAGTACCTTATGCTTCTCTTTCTTCTTCTCTAACTTCTCCTCTCCTGCTTTCTCTCTTAATTTCTCTCTTTCAGCTTCTTTTTTTTTTTTCAATTTCTCTCTGATTTTTTTTCGATTCTTTTTCCTGACTTCTCTTGATTTTTTCTCTTCCTATATAGCCCTAGCTTCCTTTAATTTCTCTTCCCTTCATCTTCCAGCCAACTTTCCATTGATTTGATTGATTTGATTGATTTTTTTTGTTATTTATTTATTTTTTTTTATTTTATATTATATTTTTTTAGTTAATTAATTTTTTTAATTAATTTTTATTTATTTATTTATTTATTTATTTATTTTTTGTTTCATTTCATTTATTATTATTTTATTACTATTTTTATTATTATTATTTTTTTTAAATTTATTTTTATTAACGTTTCATTATTTTATTTTATTTTATTTGGTATTATTATTATTATTATTATTATTATTATTATTATTATTATTATTATTATTATTATATTTTATTTATTTATTTATTTATTTGGATTTGAATTTTGACTATGATTTGGACTGATTGATTTATTTCCTTTGATTGATTTAATTTTTTTTATTTATTTATTCATTTGAATTTGAATTTTAATTTAAACTATGATTTTGTTTGATTGATTCTAATTTGGTTCGATTGATTTTGGCTATTTCTTTATTTGGCTTGATTGACTAATTTTTTTATTTCTTGATTGAATTTGACTTGATTGATTTATTTCTTCCTTTATTGATTGATTTATCTATTCCTTTATTTCTTGATTAATTTGAATTTTAATTTGGCCTTTTTTTATTTGAATTTGGTTCAAATTTTGATTTGGCTGATTTTTCATCCAAAATTTAATTTGATCCGATCTTTGATTTTTAATCCTAATTAGTCAGGATCACCTTTATTTTATTATTATATTTTTTTTAGACATAAACAAATGCCCCTTTCATACTTCTCTCACGAATTTCCTTTGTGAGATTGAGTGAGAAGTAGGAATCCCCAAATCCACTATTCTTGTGATGGCTAATATTTCTCAACCCTTTTTGGGGCGTGGCTCAAGATTGTAGCGAGAGCCTCCTCAAGGTCATATCTTCATTCGTCCACGGCCATCTTTGATTTGGATCGGGCCGCGATTAGATATGAAGGAGAGGAGCATTGAGGAATGGGTGAAAGCGCCCTCCAAATCGTCCCAGCCATTGCTCAATTGGCGTCAAATCGGCTTTCGTGAAGATGGTTATTACGATGTGGTTTTATCACGAAACCAGGGAAAGCGTGAGAGATTTGAGGATGTTCCAAACCCTCGGACATGAGATCATCAATCACCGTCAGGGATGGAGGAGTAAAGAGCCCTTTAGGAATAATTTGATTGATCTCCCATATTATCTTGGTTGGGCCAAAGACATAGTCAATGAGATATTCTCAAGAACTATCCCGAGTAGAGCTAGTGGTAGGGATTGGCCAAGCTGTCAAGGCGTTATGATATCGACGTGAATTTTTACAAAGCATTAGTAGAACTATGGTGTCCGGAAACTAATACTTTCCACTTTTTGTATGGGGAAGTAGGGATTTCATTATGTGAAATCAATCAACTTGGAGGGCTTCCAATTATTTGATATGTACGATGAAGTTGTGCCTCACAATGACATAATTTGCTGACGAAGTGGTTCTAAATCTTTTGTTTTGATGAATCTTTTCGACATCTTTCAATGGCTTGCAAGGCGAAGTGCTGATCAGGAAGTATTTTTTGAGAATTGGGTGGACTTTTTTAGGAAGCACAGATTTGGTTCTCGATATGGTTCGACATCTGATCCTCCCCCAAAGCCTGTCTTTAACATAGATTTAGCTGCTTTCGTGGTTCTTTGGATTTGCCTTTTTATTATGCCAAGCCAACGCAAGGTGATCAGGCCTGGAGTTTTCATGATGGCATGCAACATTGCACATGGGAGGAAAGTAGCTTTTGCCCCCGCGGTGTTGGCAAGTTTATACATGGGATTGAATGCCATGGTTAACCACAGGAGAGGGCCCGGGTTTTCTACCACAGTTTTCCCTGTTCACTTCTTATATGCATGGGCTGGCTGTCATTTCCGGAGAGTGCTTCTTGAAAGGAAAATAGAGAATAACACTTTGAGTATCCCAGGATTGTTGAGAATACCAAAGATGCTTCTTTACATGAATGCTTCCCCGACTCCATTTAACAATCCTATAGGTGTGAGGAAATTTATCAGGTTTGAGACGAATTTTATATGGCGTCCCTTCTCATTTATGCATCATGGTGGCGAGACAGTACGAGACTCCAGATATCCGGCGGGGCCCGAAGTATTGGATTCTCATACTATGGAGTATGTGATGTGTGTTCGTCGTGGAATTCTTCCCCTTCGGTGTGCGGGAGATTTATTAGCGAACCTTATAATCCACATCGAATTGGGCGTCAGTTTGGGTATGATCAGCACACTCCAGCTTATATTGACGTTCCTAGAAGGGTTTCCTCTGTCAGGGTTCTAGCGGGTTATTGGCTTCACTTTTCCCGCCACAAGACTTCCAGCCTATTCTATATTCCTGAACACGACAGAAGCGGGAGACTCATATTGCTTTATGCACAAAAATGTTTCAGGAACGTGGAGGCTTTCTTCCATCAAGACTATTCATCACTGATTCAGGATGACCTCAAGGACAAAAGAGTCATAGAAGAGATTGGGAGCGAGGCTCATCTTCAAAGAAGCCTCATTTTCTTGATGAAAGCATATTCATTAGCCTTGGTAGTTCTACCTCCAAGCTAAGTCACCCCGTGGTTGATTCATTTGATTCAACGAAGAGACAACGAACCCAAGGTAATCTATTTATTTATTCATCTTCAATTTCATGTTTTGAGAGGACTTTTCTGAAAATTCATTTATTCAACCCCCTTCTTTTTTGAAATATCTTATTTTTTATATTCATTCAAGCAGTCTCTTTTTCTTCTTTTTTTTTATTTTTATTTATTTATTTATTTTTTTTGTTTTTTTTTTTTTGAAATGTTCCCTCTCATATGATGAATTCTTCCATTGATACCCATCAACCAACCTTTTTCTTTTGGATTTTTTTTTTGAAGATTTTAATATTATCTTTTTTTCAGGACCTTTTCATAAATTTGTCCAACATAATGAATTTGTTTGTTTAGGTCATCAATCGACCCCCTATTTATTTTTTATAGGAAATATTTCTTTTTGATGATGAGACCCCTTTTTTTTGTGCAGGCATACGAATCAATGATACTTCATTAGAAAATGCGAGGGTTGTCCAAGATCCCCCTATTGGTATGCAAGTTTTTTTTTTTTTTTTTTTGGAAGTTGAGTTTAGGGTTTAAACTTGAAACAGGTCCAAGGATTGACGATATTCTTCCATCAAATTTGGGGATGCCTCAGGATTCTCCGACCGGTAAGGAAAGACATCTTTGAACTAATTGTGTACATTTCTTCAAGGGGTCAACTAAAATTCTAATTTAAGGTCTAATGAACCCGCCAAATATTGATATTGTAGTTGGAGAAGTTGATCCCAATCCTGTGCAAGGTATGCTCCCTTTTTTTTATGTATATTTATATATATGTATATACCTTATTTGTTTTCAATTTCGCTATAGGGGATATACCAATTGCTTTGGAGGGTGGACTACCACACAACTTGCCAATGGTTCAAAGGTTTTTTTTTTTTTTTTTGGGTGCAAAATTACTCTCTCTCTTTTTTTATTATCATTATTTTTTTTAGGTGCTGAAGATGATGATAGCACTTCATCTTTTGGGCAAATTCCTTCTGCAAACTTTATAAGGGATGCCCCCAGTGATATGGAAGAATTGGAGAGCGATGGTGCCAATACTCATGCAGAAAGTGCATCTGCAACAAGGCAAAAAGAAGGTTTCTACTTCTTCTTCTTCCCTTTTTTTTTTTTTTAGGCATGATTATTGACAAACCCCCCTTTTATTTTGATTACCCAATAAATTATCAAAGTTGCTCATACCCCCACTGAAGAATTGGAAAGTGATGGCTCTAATGCTAATGTCGAAATTGCAAATTTGCCCAAGCAAGACAAAGGTTTTTTTTTTTTTTTTAGAGAGAGAGAGAGATAATGAATATTGACAACTTTCTTCGAAATGTAGTTGCCCACAAAGACAATATTTCTTCATCTTCGAGACAAGCTGTTTCAGGAGAAATTATTAAAGATGCCCCCTCCCTTGTGGCCGAATCGGAAGGTAATGACATTAACATTGACACCGGACTTGCAACTTCACCAAAACAAGACCAAGGTTGGTGATTTTGATTTTGATTTTTTTGATTTTTTGATTTTTTTTTTGATTTTTTTTGATTTTTTTGATTTTTTTTTTTTGAAACTTAGTTGCCCAAACAGGTGACGGTCCTTTGTCTTCGAGACAAATTCCTTCAAAGGAAATTGTTGAGGATACTCCTGTCCCTGTGGAAAGGTTGAAAGGTGATAGTGTTGATGCCTATGCCGGACCAAAGCAAGACCAAGGTTTTTTTTTCTAATTTTGAGTTTTGAATTTTATTTGCATATCTTCTTTATAGGTCCGAGGAACATACCAAATGTTGTGTTAGCCTGGCGGGATGAAATAATGAGCAACATCAAGTCCCTCAACTACCACAACTATCAAGACATTATCAACAAGGTGAAGGAGTCAAGTTCACTTTTTGAAGCCCTCGGCATTGATTTGACTAGTTATGAGCCTTTCCTAGAAAAAATAGTTCGGTGTGCAACTTATGCTAAAGAAGCTTCAGAGGATCCTAGCATCCAAGTTCATATCCGCAATCAACAAGCCAAGGCATGTGTGCATGAGAAAACTTTAGCACTTGAACGTCTCAACAAGCCGGGGTGGATGGGCTAATGACATAAATCTGAGATAAAGAGGAGTATTAGAGGCTTGCTGAGAGGCATCATCAACTATAGACCGAACTTTGTGAGATCTCGGGTGCGATGAAGACTTTGCGTGAGAAGATAGCAACTTCAACAAACTTCTTCGAAGCTTCTGAGCACACGCAAGCAAGTCTTCAAGTTGAGTTGGATGAGGCCCAAGCACAGCTTGCTGAGGATCAAGGGGATCAGTTAAATACCAATCTCATTAATGTTTTCCGCGAGATGGCTCGATGAATTGGAGGAAGCAAAAGAATCATTCTTTGAAATTTCTTTGGGCATTAAAAGGGCCTTCTTCCCTTCTTTTTCTTTAATTTGATTTCTTAGTTTATTTATGCTCTGGTAGTTGACTTTGAGACATTCATTATAAACACTAGATTTGAATAAATTTTAGTTCTTTTCTTCCTTCCCCGTTTTTGTCTTTTTGTAAATGGATAGGTGGAACACCTGGAGAAAAATCATGATTTTTTTTTTGATTTTTTTGATTTTTTTTTTTTTTGGTGAAGAATAGGGGGTCAATGTGTTTGCCTCAAGAAGCACATTTAATTGTGCATGACCGATCTGCCCCCAACTAGGAGTCGGACGTTCCATCGTAGACAAACACCTGCCTCTTTATTTCATTGAATAGATTCAATACAAAAAATACATGAAATTTAATGTTTTGCCTCAGGAAGTATGTGTAATCGTACATGACTAGTCTACCCCTATGAGGGACCAGACATTCCGTCATAGGCAAACATTTTTACATTATGCATAATATTTTTTCAAAAAGCGGCCATTAATAGGCGGCATTGGCCTTTCTCTATTGGCATCAATAAGTTGGTATGCACCTCCTTCGTAGACGATCTCCACGGCGTCTGGACCTTCGATTCGCTTTAAACTTGCCCCCGGCCCGTTTATTTGTGATGATAGGTCTTTTGAGGACAAGAACCATCTCTCCTTTTGTAAAAGTCCGGATTTGAGCCAGTTTATTGTAGGCTTGAGACATCTTTGCTTTGTAGACTTCAAGATTCTGCTGTGCTTCGATCCACTTCTCATCAAGGGAGTCCAGCTCATCTAGGGGAAGCCTAATACTATCTTCATTTGATATCTCATTTTGCACTGCCATCCTTAATGAAGGTATTTGAATTTCAAGGGGAAGAACCGCTTCAGTTCCAAACACTAAGGAGTATGGTGTGCACTGTGTTGGAGTTCTATAAGTGGTACGATAGGCCCATAGCATCTCAGGGAGTCTCGCGTGCCAATCCCTTTTATTCTTTGACACGGCCTTTTTCAATAGCTTTGAGAGGGTTTTGTTGAATGCTTCTGCCAACCCATTTGCTCTAGCATTGTAAATGGAGGTATATCTCCAGTCTATTTTATGATGTTGTGCAAATCTCCCTATTTTAAAACTTCTGAAAGCAGGGCCATTATCTGAGATAATTCTCCTTGGAGTCCCGAATCGATATAAGATGTTCTCCCTGAAGAACTTCATGATGTTTTTGGTCTTTACTTCTTTTAGTGGGATAGCTTCTGTCTACCTAGAGAAGTAGTCCGTTGCAGCCAATATGAATCGGTATCCCAAAGATGATGGAGGTTCAATTGGACCAACTACATCTTTTCACCATATCTCAAAGGGCTGTGAGGAGACTGTGGGGTGTAGGGGATTTGGGTGTTGATGGATGAAATGTCCATGTATTTAGCATAGATGGCATCTTCTAGCATAATCGATGCAATCTCTGACCATAGTTGGCCAATAATACCCCATACGCTTAATCTTAAGTCGCATCTTGGGCCCAGATTAGTGTGCACCATATATTCCGAAGTGTACATCATGCATAACTTCATTTGCTTCCTCATATGAAAGACATTGCAGGAGTAGTTGATCGTACGACCTGCGGTACAATGTATCATTTATGAGGGTGAATCTTAGGGCCCTTAAACTTTATCTGAAGGCCTTCTGACTTACCCTCTGGGAGTTTATCATATTTTAGATATTCTATGAATGGTTGCCTCCAATCTTCCTCTGGTATTTCAAGGGTGAAGACTTCCACTTTGCCCCCAGTACTTTCCTCTTTAACATCATCAAGGATTGTACCTATGGGTCTTCTATTTCTTATAGTAATATGAATTTCGTCATAGTCTGGATTTGCCATCTCCTTGGCTACTGTTGCCAAAGAATCAGCTTCTCCGTTTTCTGATCTTAAAACCCTCCTCAACTGTACTTGGGGGATTTTCTTCATCAGATCTTTGACCCTCTACAGTATTTAAGAAGTTCAGGCTTATATGCTTTATAATCTCCTTCGACTTGCTTGATGATGAGTTGTGAGTCTCCAAAGATGTGTATATGTTGGATTCCCATCTTGATCGCCAGTTCCAAACCAGCTATGAGAGCTTCATATTCTGCTTCATTGTTGGTGCATGGCTCTGTAAGGGAGAGAGCATATCTTAGAATCCCTCCTTCTGGCGTGACGAACACAAGTCCTACCCCAGCTTTAATTTGTGGAATTTGAGAACGGAGTGTCGGTTTTATAGACGATGCTCCATCAAAGTATAGTCTCCATTCTGCTTCTTTCATTGCTAGTGTCTCTTCATCGGGGAGATCATAATTAAGGGGTGAATCATCAGGGAGAGGATGTGCTGCTAGGAAATCTGCTTACGCCTGCCCTTTAATAGCCTTTTGTGGAGTGTATGTTATGTTAAACTCCATCAAAATCAACGCCCATTTTGCAAGTCTTCCCGTAAGCAGCGACCTTGTCATAAGATATTTGAGAGGGTCAATTTTTGATATGAGAATGACTTTATGTGCTAGCAAGTAGTGTCTTAGTTTCTTGACTGCGAACACTAAAGCTAGACAATGCTTTTCAATTGGTGTATATTTGCTCTCAGCTCCTATCAGCATCCGGCTGAGATAATATAGTGCATTTTCCTTGCCTTCTTCATTGTTCTGGGCCAGCATAGCTCCTAATGACCCTTCCAATGCAGCAGTGTACAAAATCAGCGGTTTTCCAGGAATTGGGGCCGCCAACACTGGTGGATTCAACAAATATTGTTTAATATTTTCAAAAGCCTTTTGGCATTCATCATCCCATTTGAAAGGCATATTTTTCTTGACTAATTTGGAGAACGGCTTGCATCTTCCAGACAAGTTAGAGATGAACCTTCTGATGTATGCTAGGCGCCCTTGAAAGGATCGCAGCTGTTTTAATGTCTGTGGAGGTGGCATTTCCAAAATTGCCTTTATCTTGGAGGGATCTATTTCTATCCCTCGATGCCTTACAATGAAGCCCAAGAACTTCCTAGATAGAACTCCAAAGGCGCATTTCATGGGGTTCATTTTCAATTTGTATTCTCTGAGGCGTGTGAAGACTGTCCTCAGATCCTCCAGATGTTTGTCTTTAGAATTTGTCTTGACCACAAGATCATCCACATAACATTCGATAACTTTGTGAATTAGATCATCAAAGATTCTGGTCATTGCTCTTTGATATGTTGCTCCCGCATTTTTCAAACCAAATGGCATTACTCTATAACAATATATGCCCATAGGTGTTCGGAAAGCAGTATGTTTCTCATCATCTGGATGCATTTTAATTTGGTTGTACCCAGAGTATCCATCCATGAAGGAGAACATCTCATACCCTGAAGTATTGTCGATCATGATCTCCATAACGGGTAGGGGAAAATCATCCTTGGGACATGCTTTGTTCAAATCTCTGAAATCAACACATATCCGTATTTGCCCATTCTTCTTCTTCACAGGGACTATGCTGGCTACCCAATTTGGATATTTTTCCTCTCTAATAAAATTTGCTTCAATCAATTTCTTTGTTTCTTCCACCACTTTCTCCTCTAGGTCAAACTTCATCCTTCTTGGAGCTTGCTTGACAGGAGTAGCCTTGGGGTCAATAGCTAATCTATGAACAACCACTTCATTATCCAGC
The DNA here is from genome assembly GCA_026586065.1 of Dioscorea zingiberensis. Lineage (NCBI taxonomy): Eukaryota > Viridiplantae > Streptophyta > Magnoliopsida > Dioscoreales > Dioscoreaceae > Dioscorea > Dioscorea zingiberensis. The sequence continues at coordinate 47,025,544 of CM048819.1, read as the reverse complement.
CCGGGCATCCATTGTAATTCCAGGAAAAGCAATCGATGTGCTCCTTCAAAAGGTTTTTGAAAGATTCCCTTTCCTCTCTTGATAGTTGCGCACTTAGAAAGGTTGGTCTCGGGTCTTCATCACTTCCTAAGTTGACTTCAACTAGCTCATCAGTTGTTACTTACCCGCCGTCTTCTAGCTCAGGCGGTGCAGTCTTCACTTTAATGCCATCATCCTCAGTGGACGTTGTCATGTAACAGGAATGCCTGGAAGGTTCAGAATAACCCATTCCTCTCTTGTCTGCATGTGGAGAGTTCCACAGTTGATGAAAGCTTTGATGTACTTTCTTTGTCCACTTCATCTTGCCCCCAAACCTTTCAACCATTGTTTTGAGCTTGTCAGGGTAATAGTTGGGGAAGTCTATAGACTGGATTTCATTATCCTCTTCGTCTTCAATGTTTATAATGTCATCATCTGCAATTTTATTACTTTTGGCTTTGTAGAAAAGGATGCCTCTCTCCTTTCCATGTCGAACCGGTACATAGAATGTCTTCAAATGCTCGACTGTATTAACATTTAAATCATGCAGGGATTTATAGAGACCATTCGGAATCCTTGTGATGTGCAAAATTTTGCTTTCTTGGGTAGACCCTTTATCTTGACCCTTACATTAATAGGTATCCGTGCATCTTTCTCATCTTACGAGGATTGATGTCGCTACCAAAGTGAGGCAATGGTGATTCCTTCATCTTAGATGCAGGGGCGGGCTTGGATGTCTTTGCTCTGAGATTCTTTCTTTTGACTTGGCGACTTGCCCCTTTTGGGTGCACTAAGATAATACCTTGCATCTTCATAGTGTACTTCATTGAATAGCGAAGGGTTGGATTTCTCCATCAATTCTAAATTCTTCTCCATCCACCATATACTTCACACACTGATGAAGTGTTGAAGGGACCATTTGGTTTTCATGGATCCATGGCCTTCCCAGCAAGGCTTTATATGAAGCATCAGCATCGATCACATGGAACTTCACATCAGATGTCATCTTTCCAAATTTAATTGGGAGGGTGATGGACCCCAATGCCTTTTGGCTATGCTGATTAAAGCCCTGGATGACAATTTTCTCCAAAGATAAGTGACATATTTCAAGAGCCAGCGCTCGAAGAGTGTTGAGGGTCATTAGGTTCACAGAGGACCCCGGGTCGATCAAAATTCGGTTGATTTTCATCCCGTCACAAGACCCCGTCACATATAGTGGCCTGTTGTGTTCTGTGGTTCCAAGTAACAAGTCTTCATCTCACGTGAAGATCTGAAGGTGTATGAAATGTGTATAGAGACTCTTTCATGTTGATTTCAAAGAAAATAGGCTGATACTCTTCAGATTACGTAAGACATGTATTAAAGACTCACGACTTCTATAGACATCATCAATGCATCATACATCTTTGAGAAGAGGCGAGACTTTCTTCGTGTGCCAAGATATTATAATCGGCTTCTTTGATGGTTTCTTTGGCGAGATATTCCCATCTTCCACCATTTTTCCCTTTATTTTTGTCATTGGAGTCGGCACCGTCTTGGATCAAGTATTTTCCAGTTCTAAGTTGCATCGATGTACATGGTATGGCACCTCATCTTCATCATCGTCTTCTTCTTACGGGAAATTCAACTCATCATCGTAATCTTCTTGACAAGTCATGGCTCGACACACTCCCTTTTCCTCAAAGTGGTCTTACGCTATTGTCAAATTCCCCATCAAGACTTGTTTTTGTAACCACTTTTGGAAATTTTGCATTCCTCTATGGTATGTCCCACGAGTCGGTGATATGGACAGTAATTTGGGTGACTGTCAAGATGCATCAAGCACGGCCTTTTAGGGTTAGGTAATTCTAGTCCCATTTCCATGGCTTGATCAAAAGTTCTCTCCTCTTACTCTTCTTAATCTTGATGTTTTGAAGAATGGACTTCCCCTTTTCATTGGTTGCTTTTGTTGGAGGCGAAGACTCCACGACCTCCGAAACAAAATTTGGCCCTGATGCTTCTGGAGGGTATCTTCCAGACTAATCCCATTCAGCATCTTCAATATGCAGTTCTAGTAGCCTATTTGCTGATTCCTCTGTCACCCTTTGAATGAAAGCAGGGATCTCTCCAGCAGGCATAGCCTTCCTCAAAATCTTATATTTTGGAGTCTTCGGGGTGTAGTATGGCTTCTTTGGGCTTTCTGGTTGGTGTGGTTCCAAGAGTCTGGCGTTCGCCTTCTTCACTCCTTCCTTGAATGCCATCTTCTTCTTTTGCTTCTTGCTGATATAGGGCCTGCTGTGACGGTCATATGACTCTTCTGGCTCAGAGGAGCTGTCATCATCATAATCATCTAGGTTATACAAAGGGTATTCTCTTCCAGAAATAACCCTACAAGTTTCTACTTGTGTACTTTCACTATCTTCTTCAACCAACTCTTCAGGTAATTCTTCAACTTCCTCGGGAAAATAGTCCTTGAGAGTGATCAAGACACTTTCCTTCTGCTCATACTCGTCAAGGGACTCAATGTACTCTTCTATGATGGACTTCTTGCGCTTCAGCTGTTCACGCTTCTGCTTCCTCTTTTTGTTCTTCTTCTTTGTCTGTTTTATTGGGAGCCCTTTAGGAGGTTCTTGGGAACATCTCCATGTGATTCCTTGGAGCTCAGCTAACTTCTTCAACATCTTCTTTGACTTTTTGGATATAAATATTTCCCACAATTCTTCTGGAACATCAGGAGGTTTATCATCATTTTCCAGTGGGAGTATGACTTTATTGCCCACTACTGTGACCTCCCTTTGGGATGATTCTTCATGGTCTAGGGTAGTCACATAGCGGATATGCTCAGCTGGTTGCTCTAACAAAACATTCTTAGAGAGTGTAATTTTGCCCTCTTGATATTGCCTTTCAAGCCAATCTTTGAAAACATAGCAATCTTCGATTGTGTGTCCCAAGACTCTGTGGTATGGGCAATAGTTGGGATGGTCTTTCTTGTTTTGTTCCTCTAGTCTTTTGCATTCAGGGAGTTACAAACCCTCTTTTACAGCATCTTTAAAAATCTTAGGTACGTTATCTCTTCTAAAAGAGTACTTTTTATTCATCCTTTCTTTTAGAGAAGGAAGAGGCCTCGATTCACTACCGGCAGCACCTAAGCTGGGTGGCTTGACTTGTTCCGGTTTATGAGGCTCAATGATGCCTTTTCCTTTATCAATGTTGAAGGCTGTAGCAGTGTATTTGATGCCTTCTACCTTTTTGGGTTTTTCTTTATCATTTCTTGAGGTCTGGAAACTGGACAACACCTTTGGGCTAGTCCTCTCCAATTTCTTAGCCTGTGATATTAGTTCTTGAAATGTGGTGATGCCAGATGTACTCAAAAAGGGTGCCATCCAACTATCGATGTTCCCGAGCAATAAACCCACTTCCTGTTGTTGATCAAGGGGTTGTTCACATTTGATGCTCAGGTTTCTCCATCTCATAATATAGTCCACCACTTTTTCATCTTTGGTTTGACGAGTGGCTGCGAGATCAGCGATCGTGATTTTGTCACTTACGCCCCCGAACCGTACCCGAAAGGCATCTTTCAGCTGTTGCCAGGTTTGAATTGATTCTGGTTGCAAGCTTGCATACCACTCAAATGCTACTCCCGTGAGACTTGCAGAAAATTGTCTGAGGAGGAGGGAAGGGTTGGCGCTAGTGTCCCCACAGGCTGTTACAAAGTGAGCCAAGTGTTGATCAGGATTACCAATTCCATTAAATTGCTTGAACTTAGGAACATTGTACCCTTTAGGATAGGACACAAAGTCATGGTAACTGGGATAAGGTTTGTCTCCATCAACTCTTATCTCGCCTCCCTTGGCCTGTCTCAGTTCAGCGGCTACTATTTGTTGTATCTCCTCCCGAGTCATTGCTGCCGACTGTGAGGTTCCCCTTTGCTCTATTGGCCTAAGGGTCTCTCTTGGTTGAGGAATCGGGCTTTTCGATCTTTGTGTTTGTTCAGATCGATTTGCCATTAAGGTAGCTATTTGTCGCTGCATTTCTAGCATTGACTCCATCATCACTGTCATGTTTTCATTAAGCCTTTTGTATTCAACATCTCGATTATCATTTTCATGTAGGGTAAAGGCAGGTTCTTCCCCATCATCTTCATTTAGAGGGTCTATTTCCCTCTGCCTTCTTGGTATGTGAGACGGTGGGAGGCCAATCCCTACCCCCTGTCCCTCATATGGCATGTGGCTTCTTCTCCAAACAAAGCTTGAGAGTCCACTGCTCTTCTACGAGATCTTGTTACGGGCCCTGGTTGTTCTTGTTCAGGTGCTGGGTCTCCTCGAGCTTCAGTGACCATTCGAACAGTATGTACTTCTACATTCACATCAGACATTTCTTCATCTGCCGTTTTTCTCCTCCATTGAAATTTAGAGCGGAAGGTCGTAGCTTGAGTTTTTGCAGAAGCTATTCGATCAAACATCGTCTTCTGTGCATTTGATACTAATTGCTTCTTCTTTTGGTAGAACTCTCTTGGCGTTATCTTTTCTGATTGCAGCTTCTTTGATGCTGTATAAGTCTTGTAAAGGTTCTTGCTAAAAGAGTCCTTGTGATGGGTTTTCGGGGGTCTACCACCTTTGTTTTCATTCGGCTAGGAACGCAACTTGCGGTTGTTGAGTTCTTTTTCACCAACTTCAGTGGCTCAAATGAGTTGTTGAAAGTGCCCATCTGGCCGTGTTTATGCTCTTGGAATGACACAAAGTCCAGCTTCTGTCTTGGAACCTTCATCTTCCTTGGTGCAAGCCTTGAGAACACACTCTTCTTTTCAGGTGTATCCTCATCCGATTGGAATATTCCACTCTCCCGTCCCTTTGTGGTAACAGTAAAAGTGGGTTCATCGTCTTCATCATCCATATAGACTACCCTCTTAGGGTGGGATAGCCTTTTGAAAACAGATACCCTTGATGGTTCCTCGATGTTGTCTTCTATGGTCTTTTGAACAATCACATTCGGGCGACGTCCCCTGGATGGATCGTTTGTCCAAGCATGCTCACTTCGCGACATTGGGTCCCTAATTCACTACCCCCAAGTCGTTGTTCTGTTCATGAAAGAGATTGTGCGCCTCCACGACATCCCCACCCATATCATCTCTAACCGAGGCCTGATCATCATGAGCAACTTCTGGCAGGAGCTTTTCAGACTACAAGGGATAATTCTCGCCACCAACAGTGCATACCATCCCCAATTGGATGGCTAGACCGAGGTTCTCAACTGATGCCTCAAAGAATACCTCTTGTGCTTTGTCGCCAACCATCCCCTTTAATGGATGTAGTACCTTGCCTGGGCAGAGTGGCATTACAATACTTCATGGCATTCCGTCATTCAAATGTCCTCATTTGGAGTGGTTTACGACCATTTCCCTCCCTCGCTCTTGGATTACCTCACCGGCTCCCCGTTTTTCACTTCAGTCAAAGCTCTGCTCATAGCTCGCGTGAATATTCTCAACACCCTGCGCAACAATCTTCTGAGAGCCCAACAACGAATAGAGTACCAAGCTAATTCTTGCCGCACTGATATTAATTTAAACGTGGGGGAGTGGGTGTACCTCTCGCCTCTAGCCGGATCGCCAATCATCTCGTGGCGCACTAACAAATACACGAGCTTCGCCTCACCGCTTCTATGGCCCATTCCAAATCCGAGGAGAAGATAGGAGTCGCTGCATACCGCTTCTAGCTTTGCCCGCTACCACTCGCCTCCATGATGTCTTCCACGATTTCAAGCTTAAGAAGTGTAAGGTTGACCCAGTCCCTCGACATATTCCACTGCCTTCTAACTTCGTGGATCAGCGGCCCATCTTGTTGCTTGCAAAAATTCTCCATTCTCGAACCATTAGAGTGCAGCATCAGTCTTTTCCTCAAGTTCTGGTTTAGTGGGAGGGACAACTGGTGGAGGATGCAACCTGGGAGATTACCGATGACTTGCAAAAGGATTTCCCTGAATTTCACCTTGAGGACAAGGTGGCTTGAAAGGAGGGGCTATTGATGCGGATACGGGCGCGAACTTGGGAATACTGGTGCGTTGCAATGAGCGCAGGAGTAAAGGTATGAAAGGGGCTTACAAATACAAGGATTTCCTGCTTAATTAGTTTCTTAATGATTTGTGTTTACCTTAATTGATGTTGTAAGGTAATTTTTGTTAATTAAAGGGAGCACAGGATAGTGGACAACATCTTGTGATTGTGGGCGCAAGCATGCACATGAAATGTTTGTTATTATGACTCTAAGAGGCTACTACATGTAGTCAGTTACAAAACTGCTTATATAAGTAGGGGAGAAGGAATAACAATGTTAAGAATACATTCCCAAAATTCCTCTGCTTCTTCTCCTTCCTCTTCGTCTTCCTTCTCTTCTCCATCTCAATCTCTCTACCCACCTCTGTTAACCCCCTTCTTTCTTCAGCCATCCCCTTGTTCTGCAACAAAAACTCTTATGTCACGCTTTAACTTGAGACGTGACAAACCGACTATATGGATAAGATCCAAAATAATAAGTCCAATAACACTACAATCAATTTCAACCATAAATCATAAGGTTTTCAAATTGTTGAGTAAAATAGTTTCCATATAAAAAAACTACAAAACTTGCAAGAAACTAGTTACTTGAAACAACCTCATGAGCTTGATAGTTCTAAGTAAGTCTCCCAACAGTTTAATTAATGAAATCATGCACACAATTTTAAATTATTATTAATAAACTAACATTCAAGTAAAGAAGAAACAATATTCATAAAACCATAAAACTACTAGTATAATAGTTCAACGTCAAAATAAGGTTTAACAAAAAATAAAAAATAAGATAAAAATATTATATTTACACTCAAAATATTATATTGTCACCTTGCATCAAAGCTGTAAAATCTAATATTTTATTGGAATAAATTGAATTTAAATTTCCTTTAATTGGTGTGGGATAGAAAATACCCGTCTGGCATCGTGTCTGTGAAGAGACACTAGGTGACACATTGAATCACAAATGTCATTTTTTTTATTTATTGTGGGTTCTTCCATTCCTAATAGAGGCAAGCCTCTATTATTAATTACCCTAAACAGTGTCTTGGGAACTTCCGATTAAGGGCAAAAAGTACAATTAGAGACAATGAATTAATTTATTGCAAAATATGACAATTTATTACATATGAATATCATCATGGATATGTGAATATATATTTTTATTTATTTATTTATTTATTTATTTATTTATTTATTTATTTTTTATTTTTTATTTTTATAACCCCGCCTTTGCATGCCTCGGCCGCCTTTGAATTCATGCCACTATGCCGCTGACCTCAAGATATGTGCTTTGTTGCCACTTTGAGATCTGGATTTCATTGATCGCCTCGAGGTGAGTGCTCCAGTATTACCTCGAGATATGTGCCACTTTGAGATTTGGATTTCATCGGCCGCTTCGAGATGAGTGTTCCGCCGTTGCCTCGAAATATATGCCACTTTGAGATTTGGATTCATCGGTCACCTCAGGATGCACTTTCTACCACTACTTCAAGATACGTGCTGTCTTGAGATTTATACTTCATCGGCTACGTCGAGATTATATATATATATATATATATATATATATATATATATATATATATATATATATATATAAAATTTATTTATTTGAAGCACAATACCATTTTTTTACTGTCACTTGCTATACTCTGGGACAACTTGACATTTGAGTTTTGTAATATTGAAGGTCCATTGAAGGAAGGTATACTGATATTTTAGTAAACTTGGTTGACAATCTCTTTCAGTAGCCGTTGACTCCCTCATTCATTATTATTTTTAGTAATCTTGATGGCTAATACATCATTCCACCACGGCGTACTTGATCCATGACACGTTTATTTCCAAGCTTCTTTGTAAACATTTCCAAAAGTTTTAAATGAGGCTCAGCTGGTCATTTTAACTTGGCCAATTCATTGGCACATTCATGAAGTCATACTTTGACTTTTGAGAATCAAGTCCCTTTGACTTAGTCATCAAATATCACCAGGTGGTTGAATGCCTACAACCATATCTTTATCTTATTTTGTATTATTTTATACTAGCAAGCAACTTTCAAATTTTCCACTCAAATAATTCAACTCATCAAATTCCTTTGACTTTTCCACCACATATCACGAGGTAGTCCAATGCTTACAACTACCTCTTCATTTCATGTTTTCATATTAGTAAGCATAAATCCAAAGGAGGATGTTATTAGTAGCCAATTATTGGATTACTTTATAAAATTGTACAACAGCTTGTTTCTGCAGACCACTCCCAAACAACTTCATATCTCCTTAAAAGCACCAGATCATACATTCTAAGTAAGTTGCAGGACTTCATGGGTACTTTACATAAGTTTGGAGTGTTTGTATTCAGTGTTTATATTTACAAGCACTTATGCATTTGATCATGCTTTTCCACCATTTTTAGCAACAACAGCAGCAACCTCTAAATCCTCCTCTTCATAGTCTCTTCGTGGGGCTGTAGCACTACAGCTTCTCCTCTTTATCGGAGCATGCTTCTTTAAGGCATTTCATCGAACAGGTGATGTACACTTCATGGAATTGAATATTTAACATGAATCTGAAATACCTTTCAAACAAGATTTACATTACATACATTCATCCTCACACATCAACTAAGTTATAAACTTGCAACATGCTTGGACATCCTTACATTCATGGCAACATTCTCACAATGAACACCCTGTGAGCATTTCGTGATCATACATCAGCCTCCCTTTTTTATTAGTCTTAAGCTTCTCAGCAATCACCATGGGGCAGAGTATCATTCCCATCCTTATGCTTCTTTTCCTTCATCTTCTCTCCTTTAACCTCGCAGGAGACCCAATGAACGGCAAGACATTTGTTGGGATCACACTCGAAGCTGGCGCTTGACTGCAGAGACTACGGAGAGTGTTGGAAGACAGCTCCTTCGGTGGCGGTGGCTCAACAGTGAAGATCCCAAAAGCATTTGGAGATATAGGTTCTAGCGAACTAGAGTAAAGTTTGTGACTTTCCTCTCAGGTGGCGAGAGACAACGATCACCGGAGGGTGTTCCTTCCATGGCAACGACTCAGCAACAAGGATCGGTGACAAACTTTGGGACTTCTTTGGCGGTGGCGGGGACATAATCATTGCATGCTCGAGATGGGCAGTCAGGGCTCCGGCCGAGCATGACTTCAGCGTTGACACTTCATCGGTGCGTTTCGTCGGTGGTGACGGATCTACTCCCCTGTGAGTCTCGGCCTGTGCTCGGACCCGAACCCATATCCTTCGGCATGGCCATCAGATATGGGGGCGTGTCCGTTAGCTCGACCGAGAAAACTTAGAGCTTGGCGGCGGTCTGAATCAGTGGCGGTGTCGGCGGCGGGCATGTTCAGCAGCAGCGTTGGCGATAAATTTGGTTCGTAGCGACATCAACATCGGGCTTGTTCAGCAACGGCGGCTCGGCATCCACGGCGAGAGGCAGCCAGGAGGGTTGGGCTCCATAGAAAGGGAGGAGGAGAGGGAGAGTACCTTATGCTTCTCTTTCTTCTTCTCTAACTTCTGCTCTCCTGCTTTCTCTCTTGATTTCTCTCTTTCAGCTTCTTTTTTTCAATTTTCTCTCTGATTTTTTTTCGATTCTTTTTCCTGACTTCTCTTGATTTTTTCTCTTCCTATATAGCCCTAGCTTCCTTTAATTTCTCTTCCCTTCATCTTCCAGCCAACTTTCCATTGATTTGATTGATTTGATTGATTTTTTTTGTTATTTATTTATTTTTTTATTTTATATTATATTTTTTTAATTAATTAGTTTTTTTAATTAATTTTTATTTATTTATTTATTTATTTATTTATTTTTTGTTTCATTTCATTTATTATTATTTTTATTACTATTTTTTTTATTATTATTATTTAAATTTATTTTTATTAACGTTTCATTATTTTATTTTATTTTATTTGGTATTATTATTATTATTATTATTATTATTATTATTATTATTATTATATTTTATTTATTTATTTATTTATTTGGATTTGAATTTTGACTATGATTTGGACTGATTGTTTTATTTCCTTTGATTGATTTAATTTTTTTTATTTATTTATTCATTTGAATTTGAATTTTAATTTAAACTATGATTTTGTTTGATTGATTCTAATTAGGTTGGATTGATTTTGGCTATTTCTTTATTTGGCTTGATTGATTGACTAATTTTTTTATTTCTTGATTGAATTTGACTTGATTGATTTATTTCTTCCTTTATTGATTGATTTATCTATTCCTTTATTTCTTGATTTAATTTGAATTTTAATTTGGCCTTTTTTTCTTTGAATTTGGTTCAAATTTTGATTTAGCTGATTTTTCATCCAAAATTTAATTTGATGCTGATTTTTTAATCCTAATTAGTCAGGATCACCTTTATTTTATTATTATATTTTTTTTAGACATAAACAATTGGTTTGATAATTGCAATAAATTCCCAAAACTAGATATATTTAGAAAAAGGAGGGTTTAATGAATCAAAAACCCTAATTAGGGTTAATGGAGGAAGACAGGGACCTTGTCGTAATTTCAAAATATCCGTGGACTTAAAGGGAATTTGCATTCTCTCACGGGCTAGGGGCCTGGATGTGGCCTAGAAAAGATCAGGGGGCTTTTTGCAAAGTCTCACGTAAGAGAGAGTGTATTAAAAGTAACGGATGACCGAGATTAAAAGATCTCAGATGAAAGCGTAAGTTCGAGGCATATGGAGTAATCCTGGCCCCTCATCCTTTCGTTAGGATGATATAATCTCAGCCGATGATCTCCGATGGATGCATAAGTTCTAGGCACAGGAATAGATCCTGGCCTTCTATCCATTCTCCTTAAGATGAAGCAATCTAGAACGCTCATCTCAATAGAGGATTAAGTTCTAGGCACGAGGAGGCATCTCAACCGTTCGTTCAAAAACTTTAAGATAAACATGAGCATGCCCCTACTGTACGAGCGATTCGTGATCGTCCATCATTGATCAACGACCATGATCGAGGCAATCAGACCGTTCGCTTACGAGAATGAGTAACGAGAGTCATCTCCAATGCAGTGAACCAGAGCCGTCCATCTATGGATTGTGTCATGATCGTAAGGCACACCAATTGCCTTCTTCTTCGCCAGCAGGTGCCACCGCGTGGATAGGCTGCCCTTCCGCGATCACCGCCGGCCAAGAATTGTATAATTTCAAACGCCGGCCAACCTGTTTAGGAAGCGAAGCAATCCGCTCATTCATGCCATACTTACGAGATCACATCTCGCTGTGATATCCCCCATCAAAGGCATGAGGAATCATCTGCGATTCTCCAAGGACTCCTATAAGAGAAGGGAAGGGGTGCAAGCCCTAGTAGTGCCTGTGAATCGTCTTTCCGCCACCGTTAACGTTTGAGAGAGGAGAAGGGAGGAAGCGCAGAGCGACTGCTACCGCGAGGCCTCGCCAGGGAGTTGAACGTCGGAGCCAGGATGAGGTGTTCTCCGGTGACTGAAGTGCTGGAGGAGCTCTCCCTAGGACACAGATAGCTACTGTTATCTTCAGGTGAGTTCTTCATGCATGCACATAGGAACTAGAAGTAGATAATGGAGAAGTCTTTGGTAGCTTCCGCCTTCTGCCGCTGCAGGGGTGAAGGAGATCGGCAGCCTTGTCATGTGCCGCTGCCTGTCTTCACTGACACTGTGAATGTTGGAACCTGAGGACAGTGCTGTTGATCGGTGCTCCACCACGTGAGACTAATCGAAAGAGGAGCCGCCCTCCCCGGTGTCACCTTTCTGCCAACGGCCTGAGCTTCAAGTTTGGCGGCGGATGGGAGATGACCACCTCCTTCCCGGATGGATCTTGCTATGTACAGTCTATCTCTGGCTGGCGGGGAGGACGGGACGATGACGACTCAGGCTACCCGGGTGGTCGCCGACGACCACCGAGAAGGGCCAGGCTCTCCACAGCTCCGACGAGGCTCAGTTGAGGAAGAGAAACAGAGAGAGAAACAATCTGATTAGATGTTAATTAAAAAAATTAATCATTTTAATTAACCGGTTAATGTTGATCAAGTTGTTAATTGGGTTTAAAAGTGTGGTTGGGTTCAACCAAGTAGAATAGATCCAAGTGGATTGGTGGTTAGGTTTAATCAAGCTGGAGTTGGGTTTGAGTCTAGTTGATCAATGTGTGTTGGTTTGGAGATGACTAGTTGGTTGAGTTTAATCAACTGAAGATAGTTGGGTCTGGTAATAGTAGATCAAATCACGAATGGGTTCAATCACATTTAAATCAAGTTACGTTCAGTCACATTAAATCGGGTTGGGTTTGGTGAAGAGGATCAGGCTAGATTAAATCAGTTTATAAAAAACTAAGGGTGGGAGAGGAGGTTTGATACCAAGACCTCTCATTCACCAAGATTAGCCTTAACCACCAGGGCCTTGTTGTACTTTTGATTGAATGAATCAGGTTTATTTATTTAAGTATGGTCTGACCAGGGACAGAGATGGAAAAAGATAAAGAAGTAAAAGGCAAGAGGAGGGAATGAAACCAGGGACTTCTTAGTAGACGTAATGGGCCTTAGCCACCAGGCCATCTCAGTTCATTTGAATAGATTGTTAGATCTAATCAGTTAAGGGAAACTAAGCTAGTCCTAGCCAAGAAATAAAATGGAAATGGTATGGAATACAAGGGAAGGCCCACAAGTTAGGCTTGGGTCTGATTAGGGCATCATGCATGTTCAACTAGAGATTTTAAGATGTTGCCGACACTGATATAGGTTTTACTATCAGGTTGCGACATAGAGACGTGATAGGTGGGATTTTTGCTGAGTAATCCTTGACGACATTGTTGAGGTAAGTACATTTACCTCGTACCCACTCTTCGGAGTTTTCCTTGGCTTATTTATTATCATGTTTGATGATGCCTTGAGTTCATTCATGCTTCCATGATTGTTTTGGATTCTTGTTGAGCATGTTTGATTGTTTTCGGGATGTTGGTATCCCTGTTTTGTTGTTGGTCTTCTGCCCGGATTCAATGGAGCGTTGGGGCTCCATTTGGGGAATGCTCAGGGACGGGACACCTTGGCGTTTTGGCTTGCCATGCCAGAGGGACGATACTCTTGTTGTCCTGCCCGTCAGTGGGGATGATTCGCTAGCCGTGTCGACACGTACGAGAGGTAGCGCTACTGACATTCGACCAGAGGGTCCCACGACCGGAAGGTTGAGTTCCAGCAAGTTGCTGATGATGCTGGCTGGGGAAGACGTTTGTCGAGCTTTCTTTTGGAACTCGTGCAGAGCTTGAGAGCTGCTGTAGTTAGGGGTCGTACCGTTGTGTTTGTTTGTGGTAGACTCCTAGAGATTGTTTTGAGTGTCGTGTCCCCGTTGTTGACTTGATGATCATTTTATTGATTTTATGATGATTTTATGAACCCCGCAGGGGTACTTACTGGTATGGGTGGGATCGGGTCGGGCCGGTCCGGGTAAGGACCGGGATATGGATTTTTGGGACCGTTCGAGGGCCCAATATAATCAAGTCGGGTCAGTTTTTATACGTTCGGGTTCGGTTTGGGTTCGGTCCGGGTCGGACTAAGCCCGATCAATTTATTATTAAAAAAAACAAAATTCTGAAAAAATAAATAAATCATAAATTCATAATGTACAGCATGAGAGCGCCCTTTTTTGCAAAGAGAAGCTATTTTTCTCCCATTTTGACATTCAATTAATTGCTACTTGTGCATTAATGTCTCCAATCACACAAAAAAAAGGAAACAAAGAAGAAGATTTCATAGTTTTCACTAGCTCTTAGCTGCTAGCCTACTACAAACTACAGTACTTGTTGATCTGATCAGCGATCACAACCTTCATGGGAATTTATAAGAAGAAGATTTCACTAGCTCTCACATTCTTTATCACCTGCATGGCTTCATGCAACAACACATAGCAACCAACTCAGAAACAAATGGGAATTAATTATAAGCAACACATTGCATTTGGTCAAGTTTTAATTTTACATAAAACAAGCTCCAAAAGCAACAAATTACCTTTGGAAAGGAACTTGCGCCTAACAACATATGCAAAACTAGGTAAATCTGTGAAGGTACACAAGATAATGTGATCCAGCCACACCATCATCCATCATGGTGCTAGTCAGCAAAATCTATTTAGTGCCCTGCAGTGTTTCTATTCCATGACAGATAAGAAGGGTCTCCCAGTTTTCTGCAAAAAAGAAATCCAAAGATTGCAATTACTAGAGTGTGGGAACAAATAATGTTATCATTGATTTCATACAAAGTCACGCCAAAAGAAAATAGAAGGGACTTTACCAAACATGAATATAATCACAAAGAGACAATTTTTTATATTAACACAAGAGCTTCCAAAGTTTGAGGATTCATAGAACAAATTGCAATACCACACATTGAGTATACTAACATGTTTGAAAAGTATATCGTGAACAAAAGAAGACATTTGATGATTTCAACTTCAATCTCATAGACAGACAGACAGACTTCAAGCTTTAGGGAATTACCAGAAAATTAGCTTCAATACAAAATCATTACCTCAGATTATACAGCTAAGCTGCTATAAAGTGTTGTTAAATCAAACTGGTTGACTTCTCCAGCCTCCCTGTTCAACTGTTCAAGTTCCCTAGTTGAAACATATATACCAAAAAAAATCTCAGCTTGGAGCTATTAAAGAAAAAAAATTCACAACAATAACCTACACAGAAAATTCAAATAAATGGAAATAACAAATTTATAAACAACTCCAAGATCTTCAAATCCCTTGGAATCAATTCAAGATCATAATCAAAATAAGAAGGGAAATCGTTAGCTCTCTAGTAAGGATTCCAGGTTCCAGCCATGGATTCAATAAAAACAAGGAAAGAGAGAATTAAAAAAATAAAAAAGGAAAAGAAGTCAAAAAGGGGATGGAAAAGATTCAAAGAACCAGGAAATTATCTGAGAATGAATGAACAAACACACCTGAATCTGAGAATCTCTCCACGCTTTTCTCCAAACACAACGAACACTATCTCCGTATATCTCGTCCCGTCGTCCCGTGTCTCCTGTCCGCCTTGGCTCCTTCAGCCTTTCAGTCTTTCAAACAATTAGAGAAGAGATTGGGATTTGGGGGCTAGCCCGAGTGGCTAGGGTTTTATTTTTTTTTTAATGTTTTTATTATATTTCGGGTTTTACCGGTCCAGGGCCGGGTTTTGAAAAATCAAGCCCGGATTTGGGACCGAGATCCACGGTCCGGGTCGGGCTTTGGGTTCGGACCGATGACGTCATGTTTTAAAACCCGGCGCATTGAAATTTTCGGGCCGGGTTCGGTTAGGTTTCTGAGTTTCTGGTCAGTTTTTCCCACCCCTACTTACTGGGGTTTCCATCCGAAAGCTCACGCACTTGTTCTTTCTCCTTTTCAGATCCTGAGGAGTAGGAGACTTGCGCTCAGGAGCCGATCGAGGGTCGAGTTATCTTACTGAAGTCTGAGGATCTCTTTTTACTTTTTTTGTGTGTGAGACATTATTGTAGGACCATTATAGGGCCTGGCTTTCTCTAGGGCATTTGGACCCCTTTTATTTTATTTCCGCTGACTCTTTTAATTTGATATTTGAACTTTATTATCTTGCTATTATGTTATTTGCTGTTACTTATTGAGGCGTTGTATCCTAGTGAGGTGTGCCTTACTTGGTTACGGCCGGTTTGCTCACGCGCCCGAGGCCTCGGAATCCGTGTCGAGGGGTGACAAAAGCATTAAAACAGATAATAAAATTTAGCAGAATAGGAAAAATAGAAATCTTAGGTTTACACTCAAAATAATATAATGTCTTCTTGCACAAAAGCCTTCAAATAGAAAATAAAGTTTGGTATATCAATAAAATGGAAATCATATCTTTTGCACAAAAAATACGGGTTTGAGTCAACATATCAAAACCGCCATTTTGCTACTAATAGCATGGTACAGGGTCAACAAAGTTAAAAACCTTTATTTTTACTAACGGTACTATATAGGGTAAAAAAAAGTCAAAAACTGTTATTATATTATTGACGGTACAATATAGGATTAAAAGCGTAAAAATCCATTATTATATTACAAATCAGATAAAATTTCAACTTTCACCGCAAAATACTTTTATATAGAAATAATCATAAATATTTATAATTCTAAGTGTTAATTTGATAAAATATGTTATAGACTCATGAAGGTCAAAAATTGGAGCGTTCTAAGATACCTTGTCACAGTGCCAAATTAGCATACTTAGCACACAATTTACATACACTTGCACAATTTCTATAGGGCAGCACACAAATCACAAACGGGGCCGTTTCACACAATCCAGACCCATTGCACACAATTTCTATAATCTTGCACACAGTTTGTATAACCCTGCACACATAAGTATACTACCTTGGGGAATTATACCCAAGGTATCTTAGAATTCACCTCAAAAATTGTTAATAGCAAGCTGGAAGCAACTTCAAATTTCAATATAAAGTATTTTACACAAAATAATCATAAATATTCAACGTTCCACGTGTTGATTTCATAAACTATGTTATTGTGTAAGGAGAGAAAAAAATCCGTTTATAGCAAATAAGATGAAACTTCAAATTTTAAAGTAAAATACTTTATACAAAAATAATCACAAATACTCATAATTCCATGTATTGATTTAATAAATTATGTAATTTATTCAAATCATGAAATATAAATATAGTATATAGGTTACACATGCATGAATTGGGTTCTAGAGAAATAACACATTTTTTTTTGAAAAAAAATGAATAAATCACATTTATTAGATGAAAAGTGTGATAATGGTTACATATGAAATACATAATTGAGTCTACCTATTGAACCCACTAAAACAAGCGAGAGTTCCAGAGATGGAGGTATGTATGCTTCCTTGGTTAAGAGCAATCTCTATTTGTGTCATGTACGTGGGCTCACTCTTTTGGGCCTTGTTTGGTTGGGGGTTATCCCCAAGGGATAACCCCAACACAGTTTCCAATGAAAAAGTTTTTCCCGCCAAAATCTTTAATTAAGATTTAAAAATATAACCCACCAATATAAAGTCAACACATCACTATCTTATTATTAATAACTCTACTTTAAAATTTCCCTCCAAAAATTTCAAAACTTTTCAAAACTTATTCCTATCCCCAAGTGGGATAACCCCCAACCAAACTCAACCTTGGTGTTGCATACTCTAAATCTAGGTTCAGGTCTGGTGAGTGTTGTTGATCTTTGTCCTGGTTGATCTCCAGGCTCCTTCTGATGATAGTCTCCATTGCTAGCAACATTGGCTTTTTTGATGTGTGAACCGCGTTAAACCAAAAGAGTATCGTAAAATCAAGGTATAATCCCTCAAATAGTCCCTTTATTATAGTCACCCCGCCCTTTTGATCCCTCTGTTATAAAACGTCGAGATTGAGTCCCTCTATTATTTCAATTTGGAAAATCAAGTCCTTCTAGTGGACGACTGTCAGCTTCACCGTTGGGTTATGACGATGTTGATTAACATATTAACGAAAAAATATTTAAATAAAAAATAAATAAATGCGCCACGTCATTTCAGATCTGGGCATGCAACTGCCAAAACTCAAAACCGCGTAAATTCCCAACCCTTTCTTCTCCCCCGACCGAATGGCACCCTTCTTCTCCCCTGACTCTCAATCTCGAATTCCACACTGTCCTCATCCAACACCAGCACCACCGCGAACAAAGCCACTACCACCACACTCCAGTCCAGTCGCTGGTCGTGCCCCTGCCAGCCTTTTCCCCTCTCCTCTATGCACGTACTGGTCATTTTCTCAGCCGATCAGGTGTGTGCTTCTCGTTCGAGCATCGGCTCGAACAATCCTCCCTCTCAAGTGGCCAATTAAGTGATTTTTATTTGGCTTTATGAAATGCTTTTGTTTTTAGGGTTTGAATGCATGGAATGCAATGTTGTGCTTGCGAATGTTGTGTCTGATACTTATTGCTGACAATAGTCAATAAATACATGAATGTCTTCTATAAATTTCATGCTATACCTAAAATAAAGTATGCAATGATTTTTTGGTGAAAACAGATAAAGATTTTAGTCTGAAGATTGAAATGTTGCATCAAAAAATTCTATTTGTATTATAAAATCAAAATACAATCACAACTTCGTTAATGTGTGGAAACAAATCCATACATACAAAATAACACAAATAAATCCAAAACAATCTTGAGGAGCATAAGTCCTGCCCTAAACTGGTCTGGTATAGTATAGCCGGAGAAGGAGGATTTGATGATGGGCGACGGTACGACTTTGGCGGTGCAGAGGCGGTAACAACGTCACTGGTGGAGACTCGGCAGATTGGTGGTGGTGGCACTATGTGGGCCGATGATGGTACGGTAGGGGGGTTGGGGAAGAGGAGAGGGTTGGGAAGTTACGCTGTTTCGGGTTTAGGCATTTGCATGCCCGGATCTGAAATGACGTGGCGCATTTATGTTTTTTTATATATTTAAATATTTTCCCATTAATATTTTAATCCACATCATCAAAACCAAACGATGAAGCTAATGGCCACCCACTGGAGGGCTCGATTTGCTGAATTGAAATAACAGAGGGACTCAATCCGGGTATTTTATAATAAAGTGACCAAAAGGCCGGGGTGACTATAATAAAGGGACTATTTGAGGGATTATACCTAAAATCAATGCTACGTATTAGTTTCGTGTAAACGCGTTGTTTAGCTTGGAAGCTTCTCCTCTTTCGCTCTAGCCATATACTCTAAGTTATTGCTAATACCACCAGGTTCCATCCCATGCAGGCATCTAGTGTCATTTGTTTAGTTACCATGTCTGCCCCCACAGGTCCTGCATTCTAGTAGGGGTGTTGATTTTATAGAGACAACAAAAATGGTCCCAGACTTACCGTGTATAGATACATTGCAGGAGTAAGCGTGCTATTATCTTCTCTGCTTTGTTAGTTACAATTCATGTGGTCACCCTGCCAGTTTCTTTTTTGTTTGGTTGTGTAGTGTGAGGATTTTGTCATCCTACGGTAGCCAAGCAAAGAGCTTAATCTTGGTAGGGCGGGGGGTCTTCAGGAATGTGGCAAGAGGGAACTGTGTATGCCTCTATCTATCTTGAAACTATATAGCAATTTCACGTTGAATTGTCCATTTGAGGTGAGGCACCATGCTATGGTGTCCGACTCCCTCGTGGAAGGTTGCTGCAAGTAGCGATATATATATATATATATATATATATATATATATATATATATGTTCCTCATCTATTCCTATACCCTTGCTGGTAGAGGTCCTGGTTTGAGGAGCGGTTGACCATTCTCCAACCGCTGCCTTGCCTCTGCTATGGTGATGCCCTTATTGAGTATCATTACTTGTATTTTAGGGAGTAGATTGAGGGGAGTTTGTCCATCTAACAATTTTTCGTGCCAACAACTTATGGAAAGACCATTGCCATGTGTTACTCTCGTGTTGGCAATAAAAATGTCCCGCAGTTTTAGGACCCCTTTCCAAAAGTATAATATCCTCCGTAGGAGGTGAGCTAGTGGTGTTATGCTACCCCATTTAAAGTATATTTGCCCAATTATTTTTCCCCTGATTGTAGCTTGCCCTTGTAATATTCTCCACATAAATAACACTTTTCAAATACTTTTGTTTCATATTACAAATAATTGGGTAGTATAGATATAAACAAATAAAGTTACCTACATCTAATCATAAACACAAATCAACATCGACATTAATTAAATATGAAAGAAGCTTACATATAATTTAACAAATCGACATTAATTAAATCTAAAGATAACTTATATATAATTTAACAAATCGACATTAATTAAATCCGACGGTTACTTACATATAATTTAACAAATCAATATTAATTAATACAAAATTTACTTGCATATAATTTAACAAATTGAGATTAATTAAATCCAAAGGTAACTTACATATAATTTAACAAATCGACATTAATTAAATCTGAAGATTACTTATATATAATTTAAGAAATTAATCAACATTAATACATCCATAGGCATTAATTAAGTTAGAAGGGTAACTTACATATAATTTAATAAATCAATATTAATTAAATCTAAAGATTATTTATACAAAATAAATCGACATTATTTAAATCTGAAGGTTACTTACTCTAAAGTGCATAAATACCAAAACTAAACCAAGTTAAGCCTCGCCATTATCGCTGATTTGCGTTCATCTCAAAGGGAACAATTTGGGTTTATATCCAAAAAAAAAAAAGCCTTTAACAAGAAAAAATTAATAAAAACTGGGTTTATCTCAAAGAAAAATTCACTAAAAGATATAGATTTATACTCCATTTTTTTTAATATTTGTATGAGATCCCTGACAAAGATAAGAAAAGTATTGGGGGTTTCACAGCTTATTGGCAATACTTTGTCACTTGCAATCTCTGTTAAGGATTTCATTGAATATAGACTAGAGATTCTTTAGCTTATCAATCGCACCTTAATCTGCATTTTTTTTTACTAAAGCCATAAAATCCCCACTCACGGGATAGTCAGGAGTGTGGCCATGAACTCCGAAGAGTAAACTCACTCCATCACCCCTGGCCCCTGGCCCCTGACCTCTCTCACCGTGTGCGTACAAGTCTCAAGGAGTAAACTCTACTCAAGCTTGCTCACCTCATTTAGGGGACCGAAAATTAGATCCCAGGACTTTACCCAAAAAAATGCTCCAACACACGGGACCCAAGTGATATACCGCTAAGCTACTAGCCCTTTGGTGTTAATTTGCATTTACGAAACTAAAAACCTCGGAATTTCATTATAAGTGAACACTGGATTCTCTTTCAGAAAGCTCTACAGGGTGTATCATGCCTAAAGGCACTATACATGATGGTACAACAGGTTTTGATAGTAATAATTGCGATTTAGAATTTCATTTGCTGTATCTTCTTATGCCAATTGCATGGTTTCTTCTTTATTAAGTTCAAAGACCTTGTACAAGACATCCTCAACAACCTGCAAAATCCACAAGTTGATGGTATAGAATATGAGCTCCCAGAACTGGTTTTTTATGCCACAAATGAAGATCAGGACTTTGTTAATGCAACAGACAGATGCTTATCCTAGAATGAGGGAATTGAATGTATTTCAGATGTGATGGAGCAAATCACCTTGTCAGGAGTAGAAGCACCGGAAGTTATGCCAATTGTGATTGGACCAGGTGGTAGCCAATTTTCTTTCTCAACAAGCTCTCCATGCTGCCCATTTAAAAAATGAATTAGAGAACTAGTAACTAGGTATATTGTGGACACAGAATAAAGAAGGCTTCTACTAGAAGCGGTATCACATTGATAAAACTCACATTTAACTTGTAACTTATTCTGTTTCCTGGTCCAATTCTCTTCTCACTATCGATCCAGTAAGAAGGAATTCCCTTGAGTTCTGCAATCTCTTGTAAATGTGAGGTATTACTTGAGTTCCATCCACCAACAACCAATATCAGATCCAGTTTGTCTTCCACTAGCTTGTACATCGCATCTTGTCTCTCCTGAGATGACAAGTGAAAGATCATTTCAGTTAAACGGAAACTAGTGATTACTAAAACATAGATGCCTGGGATAAAGAGACAGAAAGCCTTAGTTTTGCACTATTGTACTGGCATGGTGTCTGATTGATACAAGAATATCTCACTATTTGCTTGGATATTGTAGTGTGTGCAACAGGTATCCAACAAAAGGCAGATGCAATAAACATGAAAATTTTGAAGTAAACTATAGCAGGTGTGAAATAACTGATGGCATTGCAGGCACCAAAAGCAAAGCAATAATCTTCTAGCATTGAAGCTTTCATTGATATTACAAAGAGAACATCTAGTTCAATCTACCAGTATGATAAATTTAAAAACGTAGCTCAGAACACTTAGAGTGGGGCCCGGAAAGAATTAATTGTATGCAGCCTTAACAATAGGCAGGGGATTCTTTTTTTATTTGCCTAAAGCCAATGTTGACCAAGACACCAATGAGCAACCATATCAGTGCAACGATGCACATAGTTTCTAAATAACAAATATATTTTCCATAAATAGAGAAACAAAGAGATGGAGAAACCAATATACGAAAAGATAATAGTTTCACTGGCAAAGATAAGTTTTGGTCATGGAAAACATAAAATCCATAAGAGGTAAATGTGTAATATATCAGGAGCACAGATGCGATTATGTGGCAGGTGAAGTCAACCATATATTATATGCCCACTCAAAGAACCCTTATCCTCACAAAGAAAGGGCAAAAGTAAGGCATAATTACCTGAGTGGCATCACAAATGGTATTGAAACTTATGAAATGATCATTTACATTTGTTACTCCATGCTTGCGCATCATTGTCCTCTCAACCAATTTACCTATGCAGAAGACAGGTGAAACCAAGAGGAATGATCACATGGCATGAATCTCATGTGTATCATGAATGAATGACTTACCAATTTCTTCAGTTTCGCCTTTAAGCATTGTTGTTTGGTTTGCAATTCCTACTTTCAGTAAATCAATGTCAGGATCAAATCCCGGTGAAACAGCATATTTGAATTTCTGCAGTCATGAAAACTTATTTGACATTAGCTAGACAACATTATGATCCATAAATTTGCAGAAATATCAGATTGAAAGAAAACCACCAACAGACCTCAAGAAAATCTTCTTTTGTTGAGCTTGATCCATCAAGTTCACCTCCAAGAATGTAATCACATACATACATAGCCTGATTAAATAAAGCAGTAATTAAGCTATTCAGAGTGCAATGTTATCTAATTCGATTTGGTTCCAAAGATAATTATTTGAAGCCCAAAGGATACTTATGGAAAAAATTGCAAACAAGCATTTTAAAAAATTAGATACCGAGCATAATCCAGTTTATACCTCAGACATGTTCTTCACAATGATATACTTTGCAGCAAAAGAGGCAGTGGCTATGGTCTCTTCATGAGAATATTTTCCATGTATGATTGAAGTGTAATCAGCATTTTTGTGCTTTTCCACAACGTTCCAGACCTTTTCAAAGTAATTGGAATTTCAAATAAAAATTATATTTTAAAAAAATGATCTGCATGCTCAAAGAGAACAAGTTGCTAGTCTAGAGAGTAAGAATGTGGTAGAAAATATGAAAAAATTACCTTTGAGACCCAAGGGCAAGTGGTATCAACAATTTGCACCTGCTTTTGACTCAAAGTAAACATTTCCTCAACAGAAGCTCCAAAAGCAGGCAAAATAACCACGTCATCTTTGTCTACAACATCAAATATTTTCTTTCCATTATCAACAGGAACGTTTTGGACTTCCATCTCTTCTAACCTCTGTATTATTGATAACAGACATTTCTCAGGCATGCTCAACAATTGCACAAATTAAATGACAAAATAGTCAACATCATTTAGATCAACATTAATAAAATATATATCATGAGGGATCAATTAATATGATGAAAAAGTGTTCTATTATAATGATGTATTTGATTGCTACTATCTTTCAAAATTTCAATTTGTTGAGGGAATCTGATATCCGGGAAACTACATTTGTTACAAACATCGAATAACTTTCATAGACATCTTTGGCCACTATGTCAATGGGGAATAAGACAATAAAAACAGTGCCTGCCAAGACCAGGAAATTAACGAGTATGGTAAAGAAGATTTGTTGTGGGGATAATGGACTTTTTATTAGGTGTAATTAAAATGAGAATACCAGGTGGCATGAAACAAAACAGTTTGACAGAAAACTAAGATAAACCCCTACTCCTTAAGTCCTGAAAGGCATCCTACAGACAAGGATTCCAAATTACATAAGTCTCATAAAGACTAAAGCTTCCAGATTACACCAAGTCTCAAACAGAATTTAAGAGTGTCATGGTCATTTTATTAATAATCAAACTTCCATGTTTAATAGCCTGATGATTTTGTGGACTTATCAATTATTAACCAAAATAAATGGACCTCAAATGGATCTGAGTATCTTCGCACCAACAATTTCGCTACTCTTTCTCAAAGATAGGCTTCTGATCATTTCTTCGAATTAGGCAGCACCATCAAATCACATTGCATGCACTCCCAGTAATATCTTTCCATTGGGGTAGTTATGCTAGGATTGACAGAGATGGTGGAAAGTTACCATTGTATGCTGGATTGTGATAGGCCAGGGAGAGTGTTTACTAGGATGGTATACAGAGTTGTGTTCCATGGTACATCTAATTTGTATCAAAATAAGTAATCATTGGAGATGATAAACCAGCTGAGAAATAAGCACTTTGTCATGGTTGGTGATGATTAACCAGCTGAGAAATAAAAACTTGAAAAGTGAACATTTATTTTTTTAAAGCATAAGCTTCTCATAAAAGAAATTTTTGGATTCCTGGAAACTATATTAGTATTCAAAGAAGAAGATGGCCAACCAATACACACAAACGTATATAATAACGCAAAGTTATGAGCATTTTTGTTATTACCCAAAAAGAAAAATTTAAGCCTTTTAAACATTCAATGGATTAGCTTCTTCATCTATGGCTAATGTTACTGAATTCAGACAGTCAGCTACTCAAATCACCAACAATCATAAACAGAAAAGCAAGTGATTGATGTTGTCCCAAACCTTATTGACAGTTGGATTATGGATAATCTCGTTAGTAATCCAAATCCTCTCCTCCGGGAACTGTTTCCTAGCCTCGTAAGCGATCTGAACCGCCCGTTCCACTCCCCAGCAGAACCCAAACGCTTCCGCGAGCTTCACCGTCACATCGCCCCACGTATACATGTAATTATTATCCTTCAGCGTCTTTATCAAATCGCCTGCGAATTCCCCAAATCAGACAACTAAATCAAAACGAGGAAAACTAAAATTAGACAGAAGATCGAGATTAGTACTGGTGTATTCCTGGTTCATGACCTCGAGCGTCTCCTTCTTGTGGCCGAAGCCCTTGCGATTGTAGTTGTCGCTGCGGGTGAGTTTATGCCGGAACGCCTTCTTGTCGAAATTGGGATCCAGTGTGGTCGAGGCAGCGCTGTCCTCCGGTGCGCCGCCGCAGCGGACCGAGATGCCGTGCCGGCGTCGTGATCGAGATCCTAGATCAGAGGGCGCCCGGAGAGTAGAAGACAAACGAGCGAGCTGCATGGAGACCGTCGCCATAGGGAATCGAAGCAAAGCTCTGAAACAGAATCCCAAATGCTCCTCGTTTTATCGGCTTCTTTTTTAGAAATATAAGAATATTCTTATTTTTATTTTCGGCCCTCTTCCAGTAGTGGGCTTTCGTCTTGTTCGAAGAATAGACGCGCACCTGAGAAACGAACCCGGGATATGGACTCTCGTGTGTGAGCCACTTCTGGTTGGGGTGTGACTCATCCGTTGTTTATACAAAAAGAAATTGGGTATCCATCTTTTCTACAAGTTCGGTTTGGGGTAGCGAAATTTGGCAGGCGGGGAGGGGAGAGTGTTCCATGAATGTCACTTGGTTCCATCCAATGAATAACGACAGTTGGTTGATCTGAATGGCTTATCGACAACCGACCACTCGTTTGCCAAGGAGGGGCCCAGTGTCCGAGTTCAGTTCAGTGGTGTTTCAAACGTTTAATTGAACATGGGATGGCATGACTCATGAGAACCACGAGTGCTTCTAATTCTTTTGTTGATCAAGTTTGGAACGTGTTGCACGATAGTATTGTTAGATGGAGAAGAGAAGACAATTAAGTATTCATCAGAAATAGAGGAAAAGAGGTTCACTAGAGTTATCAGTTGACTGACTACCTGGTTTTACGGCCAAGTTTTGGTTTCTGGTTAAACTTTGCTATCCTTAGAGGCCTCACCATCAACTGTCAACTGGCCGTAAATGCATGATGCATGTTGAAAATATTTAGCTTCATCTTAAACTAAAGAAAAAATTTATGGATATTTTTTTTCTTCTTCTTGTGGTATACCTGTTCACTCATTTGTGTAAAATGTATATATAACATAATGGGTCCGTTTGATACGCGAGAAAATAAGGGACAACACATCGTTTGATTTGTATATGGGATGGAGTATAGAACAAAAAGCTGTTTGACTACAACACTAACTTTTTGAAAATTCTGTCACTCAAAAAGTACGGTACAACTTTTTAAGCAAGAGACAACACAACTGAAAGACAATTTTACCTAAGTTAAATTTTAAAATTATAATAATGCCCCTAACATAAACATAATTTTGCCCCTAACTTATATTAAAATTATAACAATGCTCTCAACTTAAAGATAATTTTACCCCTTACTTATATTAAAAATTACAACAATGCCCTCAACTTAAAGAAAATTTTGCCCCCCAACTTATATTAAAAATTATAATAATGACCCCAATTTAAAGATAATTTTGTCCCCAACTTATATTAAAACTACAACAATGCCCCCAGTTTAGAAACAATTTTGCCCCCAATTTATATTAAAATTACAACAATGCCCTCAACTTAAAGATAATTTTACCCCCAACTTAAAGACAAAATTTATGATATTTTTTTGTAGTAAATATTTATTAATATTTTTAAAAATTAAAAATATAATTATGTAATAATAATTTTACTAGTTATACAAATTTTTAAGGGGTCACTATTAAAGATGGGAGAAAACTAAAAAATATATTTTTTTATGAATTTTTTTTATTCCAAAACAACATATGATAGTATAACAATATTATAGTAATCTTATAGTTTTTTTGTCTAGTACTTTACAGAACAAACGGAGAACAACATAAAAAAGTTTGAGATGTCTATTGAATATCAAACAAAAATAGTACAAACAGTTGTGTTGTTCCATAGCTACTTATACTGTGTTATACCCTTGTGTTGTTATTATTTACATATCAAACGAACCCAAAGTTTAATATTAGATATAGAACTAGAGATAATAAAGAAGAACTAATAGTAGTTATTGAGTTTGTAACACTGTAAGTTCCGTCGGGGCTGTTGTGTGATGTAGTTTTAACACCCGTTACAACTTTCTCTCACAGAATAGCTTTCAAGCTCGCTCACACACACACACAATCAGAAATAATGCAAAACCAAGAGAGGAAAGACAAAAGTTTGGTAACTAAGTTCGGCTTCCAAGCCTACGTCTGGGGGGCTAAGCTCAAAGAGAACAATCCTCTAAAAGAGAGGAAGAAACATGAGTACAAATCTCTTGTCACTCCTCTCACAACATACATAAGCACCCTCACTCAAGATTGACCGATGGCCACTCATCCTAACTCCCTTAGGTTGCACTCTAGTGGTCCATCCTAAATCCTAAGAGCTTGGCCTTATATAGACGTCTCCATGTCTAAAAATATCACCTACTCTTTTAGATTCTCCGAAATCTCCGCGGGATCTATTTTTGGACACCTTCCAAAAATAGTCATTGCAATTCTTGTTGCGACCAAACTTGCTACGTGACCCGATTGCTGAACAGACTAAGACTGTTGTGTACGTTGTAACACGACCTCGTGACACCTTCAACCCTCCCGGTTGAGTCCGAGTTGAACACCATCAGATCCTCCCGATCTTGACCACACAACTGGCTGGACCTCTCTAAGTCATGTTCACAGTCCTCTTCAACTCACACCTCGCCTAGGTGCTCTAGCTCAACCTTCCAAACTTGATCTCCATTCATCTAAGTTTGGGCTGCACAATCTTCCCAGATTGTCTTCATGATTTCCTTCCAAACTTATCCAAGTTTGGATCATCAATATCTTCAATCAAATCTTCGACTGTTGCCATAATTAACTACGTCACTATATTTAGATCCTTCTAATTATAGTCTTCAATCTACTTTACTTCCATGCTGGATCTTATTTCCATATGAGTTGTAGCTGCCTTTCCCAATATGTGCTGCACCAAGCTTTGTTCATTGCTACCTTCTTCCAAAAATATATTGTCACACCCCGACCCAGTTCCCGGGACCTCGGGCACATGCACAGACCGGCCGTATCCGTATGGAGGCAAGCTCCACTAGGATACAAGGCCTATTGTATCATAAAACATGCACATAAATAACTCAAATTTCATAAATAATCAATATGATTACAACAGAATCCTTAAAAGAGGGTTCAGTCACCCTATACATACAAAGATTCTACAAAAATCTTATGAGTTTCTCGAACCTTGGTAACGTAGACCAATCTCTTGCGCAGCTCTTGGGATTACTCCAGCTAATTCCCCAACCTGAGAAAAGAAGAAATCCAGTAGAATGAGCTTTTGAAAGTAAAGCTCGGTAAGCACCCCCGTTGGGAAAATACAAAGAAGCAAAAGGAAACAATAGAACAAAAGTGATCCAAACGTATACATATCAAAACACAAGAACAAAAATCAGGATCACTACAACAAGCGATAGTCAAAGAACTCTTTCATGTCATCTCCCAGTGTTCATCTTAATCATATCCGCACTCGAAGTCCGGTAGCGCCTTACACGCACGCATTACGCCAACAGATCATCCCACTGACGGGTGGACATCCAGGGTTCCCTCCCCCTGGTAGGACTACAGGACGTTCAGAGTTCCTCCCCCTGAACGCCCGTAACTTATCTGCACTTATTGGGGAATCTTCAGCACAAGATGTAACGAAACACAAACCCGGACAGAGCATAGGCTCATGTGTTTCCACGGCCACGTGCCGATCAACGGGAGTGGTATTTTAAGCTACCTTAAGCATGTCAACAAGCATACACTAACATAGAGGTTCAACAAATCAGTAAAGAACGAAGTCGTGTATGCAATTAAACAACAATACAGCACATAGTGCCTTCAAGGCCGATCAAAGAAAATCAATAATAACTGTATACTTTCAAACCAGAAACATGAACAAAGACTTCAAAGCCAAGAAAATCCCAAAACTGGGTAGGAAACTAGGCAGAAGTAACTTACTTCTAATCGCAATCCAATCAAATGCTTCGTATCTGTCCCGACGAAGCTCTACGCTCCTTGCCGATATCTGGTAACCACAAGTCCATACTCAACATACGTTCGAGTGTTTCTTATTATTATTTATTATTCATTTTTTTTCTAAAAATAATAACATCTATAAAGCAGAACCATAAAAATGGATCGGCTCATGAAATGAATCCAACTCAACACTTTTACCTTCCATATTGGTCCAAATAAAAATCCCCAACTAATTCCCTCATCCATAATTCACCAGGCCGGCCCAAAGGCCCAGCTAAAACATACTCAACCATCAGCCTCTTATCACACACACACACCATAAGACCTAGTCAAACCCCAAGTAACCAACCGAGCCCATTTAAAACCTCACTTAATCCTCTTGTTCATAGTTCACTCAACAGACTCTTCCAAACCAACACCCTAGCTATCCCTTGAATTAAATCCCAGAACTCCAATAACCAGCCTCTACTCATCAAGAGCACCCTCACCATTCCTCAATATTCATAGCCCAAACTTTAATTAGACGCAAATTCATTCTACATTAACTTTTGAACCCAAGCCAGCACACTCAAAAAATCTACACTAAATCAACCTCTCCAAATCATAGCATAATCCATCAAATGATTGCCAAGATCATTCCATCCCACAAAAGCCCATGCTTGTATGCCTAAGCTACACCCGAGTGTCACCCTTTGCTAGTCTTGCACCCACTCACATGGAATCCCCCACATGCTATTAGGAAGGGTCTAACAGAAGCATGCAAATCACTAGCAAAAGCTTTACAAGTGTTTACTGGATATTCAGGACTTCATCCTACCAACAAACACTAGTTATCCTCTAACTTGAGATTGTTCAAGCAACCAACTGATCCCAGTACTAAAACCCCCAACAGCAACTCCCCACTCTCTTCGTCAAAATATCTCATGCCTATCCCCGTCCAAAACATGCAACCACACAATCACTCATTCATGCCCATATTATATAACAATAGAGGATCTTCTTCTCTGACTAAACATTCACATATTTATCTCTACATAGGGCAAGTATACAAATATTATCATCTAATCAACCATAACTATATAGCTATAAACATGGTTTATAATCAGGTGTTTAATATGAACAAAACCTCTAACTTCATCAATGAACATTAGTAACCTAGAACCATGCATGCAAAAGATAAAACCCCTACATATTACTACATCCGAAGTCAGGAGCTTACCGGCGAGACGGTGGTGGTTCGTAGAACTCCGCAGGCACTCGTGACCTAGAAAAGAAAGAAGGACTGGGTGGCGCACCTCCCTTCTCGAATCGCGCAAACGGGGTGATGGCTGCGTCGAAGATGAAGGCAAGGAAAGGGTGTAGGGTACACACCCCTTATATAGAGGCTCTCGGAAATCGTTATCCATGTCTATCTTACGGGCAACATCGTTGAATCGGCTGAGATAAATCCGCAACCTTATCCATACGGTTTCAAGCGCGGAGGAACAGTTCGCAGGGACGCCTGCCGGCTCCTTTCCCCGGCGCGCGGTAAGGGCGTGAGTTCCCCGTTCCTCTTTCCAGACAACACCACAGCCATCGGATCTTAAAAAAACAAACTCCATCTCTTCTAAGCCGTCCGTCACCATGCATGCATTCTCGTACAATTTCATTATATTATATTTATATTTTTTTTTCCAACACGTTTTTAACTGAAGGAAATCCCAACCAGCTCATCAATGGCAACCATCAAATCTATTCATATAATATAATATATAAAGATATATATATATATATATATATATATATATATATATATATATATATTAAATTCAACCAGCTCATTAAAATTCTAAACTCTGAATTATATATATATATATATATATATATATAATATTATCCATCAAATCATCTTATCCACATCATTCATATTTATTAAATTATATCCAATCTTATTATTTGACTATATTATCTAATTCCATCTTTAAATACTAGATAAAATATCTTTATATATTCATATACATGAATGTATAGCATGACATATTTATATTTACCATCCAAATTAATGTATAATAATAAATTTAGACCCTGTATGTGGGGAATTTATTCAATCAACTAATTATCAAAAATAATTACAACCATTTATTCCATACTAATTGCTTAAATAGAAAATTCAAATAAGCCCAACTTTGGAATCTTCCCTTATTAACCAAACAATTCAAGAAAATAACTAATTAAAAATTAACCCCTAAAATCCTTGGATTTCACATATATAGACTGAGCCATACTTGCCATCCAAGTCATTAGCAGACTTTCTAAACATATCATCTTAATAATCACAGCTCCATAGTATCTTCATAATATGTAGACTCTTCCATGTGAACATCTAACTTTCCAAAAATAGCACCGCTCCAAAAATATCTTCATGGTTTGTGAAAGATCTTCTATGATGGCTCCATGAGAATATCTCCCCAAATTGCTTTGCCATATGCCTTGTGCGTGCTTGCCATATCATTTTTCGCCAAATCATGATTAATTGCTTCATCAAGCGTTAAGTCACCAACTGCCATATCAATTACCACCTCAGCATTTTGCTTCATTACTTGAACTGCGTGAGCTTTATCCATGTTGCAGCCTTAGTTGCATCAGCATGTTGTCAAATAATGCCAATACAAGTGCTTTTTGTGTTAACAATCTCCCCCTTTGGCATTATTTGACATAACCAACATACGAACCTGATATGCTTTTCTACTCCGCCTTTATATCTGATGATGCCAAAGTGAGCTGGTTCTGGTTGATGTAGATGCACAAAAAGCTTTATCTCCTCCTTGATGGTTGATCCTTTGCCTGTTACATCTGATGTTGCAGCGCTTCTGGAAGTGACGCCACTGGGTGTTGCTACTTATGTTGCAACTCATAGTTAGACCACCTATTATAGGCTCTTACTAATTTAAACTGTCTTTTTCTAGACTTGCCGGAGTACAACATCTGTGTTGTCCCAACGCATTCAAAGCATACAAAATAATAAACCAACTACAAGATGTTGATTCGTTAAAAAAACTCTGGTCAAAATTTTTGTTCTTGACTTTTTCAAAACAAGACTTTGACTGACACATAGCTAAGACAAATTGACTCCAAAAGACAGCATACCAGACAAGATAAACTACCAAACTAGCAGGTAGATGCTATACTCCCCATGAACTAGTATTTCTCATATTGTAACTCTCCCTTTCTGCTTTCTAAGGTGTTCAAGGAGAGCTTTTAATCGATGCTTCTGTTTATTCATTAGTTGAAATTCAGTGGAGTTAATGTGTTGTTTGCGTTCAATATCACTTATCTATTCCATCACATTCTTTTCATGGTGGTCTTTAACTGAAAGACCTGGAGATTCTTCTGTAAGACAATCCTTGAAACTCTGAAGATTAAGGCAATTTCTAGGTTTCATTGTAACCTAGTGAGGCATCAAGGTTACCCTCGAGAAGATTAAGGCAGTCCTTGAAATGGGGTCTCTGAAGATCGTCAAGGATATTCAATGGATGAATGGGCGGTTGGCAGTTTTCGGGGGATTCATTTCCAAGTCCAGAGAGAAGAACCTCCCATTCTACTAAGCTTTGAGGAAGGCACTCAGGTTGGAGTGGACTGAGGAGTGTGAGGAAGCTCTCTCGAAACTCAAAGACTACCTCAGGTCCCCGATGCTATTAGCCAAGCCTCGGCTCGGAGATGAGCTCTACATGTACTTAGTCGCCATTGCCTCGGCCTTTAGTTTTGTCCTCTTAAAGAAAGATGGAGGGGTATAGAGGCTGAACTGTTACACCAGTACGTTGGTCAGCGATCCGACATCAAGGTATCTCCCACTTGAAGTTGGCCTTTGCTCTCGTCACCTCCGCTCACAAACTCAAACCATACTACCAAGCTCATAACGTCACCATCCTCACTGATCAACCCTTGAAGCAAGTCCTCCATTGATTGGAGGCATTAGGGAAACTGAACAAGTGGGTGATAGAGCTCAGAGTGTTTGAAGGAAACTATAAGTCTCGTATTGACATCAAATCACAAGTGCTCACCGACTTCATAGTGGAGCTGACCATTCTTGAAGATGACACCTCACTCTACACAAAATCGACGAAGATCGAGGACACTTGCTTTGCTCGGTGGAATTTTTATGTTGATGGCTTGACAACTGAGGATGGATCCGGAGCAGGCTTGGTCTTGCACTCTCCTTCGGGATGGAGTACTTCCACGGCACTCAAGTTTGGATTCAAGGCTACCAACAATATGGTAGAATATAAGGCTTTGATTGTCGGGCTACAACTGTCTTGTGGCATCGGGGGTGTAGAACCTGCATGCACATACCGACTCTCAACTGGTGAGTCATACAATAGATAAGTGAAGCTAAGGATGCCAATATGGTGAAGTATAAAGCTATGGTGAATAGACTGATCTCTAGTTTCCAGCACTTCCAAATTGTCAAAGTTCCCAAAGCCCAAAATCGTGAAGCCGATCTCCTGTCGAAGCTCGCCTCCTCGCCAGGTGCCGGCCTCAAAAAACCTCTCAATCTTCAATATTTGGTCACTAAGACAATTAAAAGTAGACCGAAAGAAAAGGTGCAAGAGATTGAAGATAAGCCATACTGGATCAATCCCATTCAGAGTTATCTCCGAGACGGATCTCTTCCGTTCGACCCGAAAGAAGCTTGGAGGATTGTTACCAGTTTAGCTCATTACAACATTATAAATGATTATTTATACACAAGGTCTTATACGATGCCCTACTTGCGGTGTTTGCGTCCCTCCAAGGGTGACTATGTCCTTCGCGAAATACATGAGGGCCTGTGTGGAGATCATCTTGGAGGCAAAGCCCTTTTCTACAAAGTCCTTTGACAAAGGTAGAAAGGGCCTACTTTAGCAAAGGATGCCATAGCATTCAACCAAGGATGTGATGTATGTCAACATCACTCGAGGATTCAGCGGCGAACAACTACTTAACTCACCCAAATTGTGAGCCCGCGACCATTTATGATGTGGGGAGTCAACATTCTGGGTCCTTTCTTGATGACGGTCCGACAATTGAATTTTCTTATTGTCGCCATTGACTACTTCACCAAATGGGTGGAGGCTGAGCGTCTATCAACAATCTCCAAGTAGGCGTGCCAAGGGTTCCTCTAGAGATCAATTATTTGCAGGTTCAGAATCCCGGTGGCATTTATTACTAACAATGGGAGTCAATTCGACAATCAGCTATTCAAGGACTTCTGCTCCAACCTGGGCGTTGATCCAAGATTAACATCTGTGACTTATCCCCAAGCCAACGATGAAGTGGAGGTGATAAACATAACTCTGCTCCAAAGCCTTAAGACTCTAGTCTTGAGGAATGAGCCCAGATGGATAGATAAACTCCCGAATCAAACAACTAGTCCAACCCCCATGGGAGAAACTCCCTGTAATAACCACTCTGAAAGTTTTGGTAAAATTTGAATTTTTAAATAAGTATGGTTGTCATTTGATTATGCGGTTGAAATACCAACATGTAGAGGGTCCTTAATGCAAAAGACACTGGAGGATTTATGTGAAATGTGGTAGGGGCCCATTCATATTGATTTAACTCAATAAGGACTTAAGTGCTAAAAGGATAAGGACCATTTCGTAATTATGAGTTAGATCAGGGAATCAAATGAAAGTTTTGCAAAATATCTAAGTCCACTACGTTCTTTCTTCCCATAGGATTGAGAAAGCTTCTGAAGACTTTGAATTTTACTTTCCCTTTTGTTCATCTCCATGAAAATCTTGAAGCTTCTAGAGAGCAACGAAAGGAGCCCACTTTTTGGTGAAGCTCCACCTTCTCATCCATCAACTCTAAGGGCTTCAAAGCACTGGCTGCCACTGAAGACTCTACCACGCATACATAGGAGAGATCAAGAAGGTGAGACAAAATCTTTTTGCATCATTTAAGCTATGCATGAAGTCTTGAAACCTATAATTAGTCCCGTGTCACAACTATCGCGCTAACAAGGGTTGCTATTAGATTTCTAAACCTATTTAAAAGGGGAAAGGAGAAGTTGTAACCTTTGTTCTATTGTTACTGATTTTGGTTGATAAGCAAGTGGTTTGGATCTCAATACACATCAAATGTTTGTTGAAATGTGTGTGAGGAGATATGTAGTAGCTGAACTTAATTAGTTGAGACTGTTGGTCTTTGAAGAGAATTCTGACCTTGATTTTGTTCCCATAAACCAAACGCAGTCTTTTCAAGCCATCTTAGATTTCATGGAACTTCTGTACACCTAATGACCATTTGACATGTATGGGAATTAGAAATCTCTTCTAGCAGCAGAACTCTTTGAAAAGCTAGGGATCCCTGTACAAATGAAATTATCTTCCTTTGTATCCTATACTCCTTAACCTGAACATGAACAAACTAGCACCTAAATAGGTAACAACCTTGACCAAAAAAAATCTGGGCATGTGGTTCTGCATATTTAAATGGCTAAAAGCCACTAATGGTCCCTGTACTATTGCACTTTGTTCAATTCCAGTCCTGTACTTTATCAATGTTCAATATAGTCCTGTACTTTCTGTGTTTTGTTCAATACAGTCCAATTTTGCTTACGTTGCAACTGAGTTGGCATACGATTGAAATACCGCCTTTTCTTCTATTTTTTATTTTCCACGTAGACGTATTCTGCTAAGGTGGCTGTATTCATGGGCGTATACGCTGACGTGGACTGCCACATCATCAAAATTATTTTTTTTATAAAACGAAAATATTTGGGTCCCTTAAGCTGATGTGGCAGGTGACACGTCAGCATTTTTTTTAAAAAAAAAAAAATCCACATCATCATTAAAATATTTCATGAAGAGCCACATCAGCATTACTTTTTTTAAAAGGCCTTATGAAGGATTGGGGGGGCAAGAGAGATTCAAAGAGCCCCACCAGTATTCCACACAGTTAGGGCTTTCTCTCGCTTCGTGGTCCCCTTCATAGGAGGTGGTCCCCAACGATCTTCCCGGTCGTGGAGAAGGTTTCCTGCGCCTCGTGAGCTTGATTTCCTCTCCACCGGGTGCGGTCCCTCTCTCTGAGGTGGAGTTCACCGCGGTACTACGCGAACGGAGAAATTCGCAGGTATATGCATGTTTCTCATAGGGGGTTTTCTTCCTTAGTTGTTTAAGCCCGAGCCATTGTGGTTTATAGGCAGAGGCATGCTTGTAGTTTTCTCTTTGGGCTGAATTTCGAATATATGAGAAACCCTATAAATCAGAGTGTCATTTTTTGGCACTGTAGGCATTGAGAGTCTAATTGGGGGGATGTTTGTTCTAAAATGAAAGTTTGGTACATGAAAAATGGCTAAGACAGAGCTATGATGGAGTTCATGCTCGTCTCCAAGTAATTTGGATATGTAGTGTTTTCTATATAATTTGGTTAATCATGCTATTCCAATTTGTAGAAATTTGTATAGAAATTAAGTTGTTTCCATGTTGGATGCGACTTTAATTCTTCACCTCTGAGCTCTGTTTCCAATAATGGTTAAGATAGGGCAATGGTGGAGTCTAGTTTAGTCTTAACTAATGGGACTTAATAGAAAAAGAACATCTTGGGTCTTTTATTTATAAAAATGTAATTGTATTTCAGATCAATTTCTGAAGAATTTATGATGTTTTCCATTTATGAAGAATTTATGATGTTTTCCATTTCTGAAGATTTTGATGGAGAATACAGATTACTATGTTTATGTTAACAGGGAAGTGTTGCTTCTTTGGCTATTTCAATAATTTTGATAATGAGAAAGATCAATGTTTTTTTGGGGGGATATTTCACCCAAGAGAAGCCGATGACATATAGAGGAGGGAGTCAACACCTCTGGAGATGTAACCCAAATAAACTATCCTACGAGGAGTTGCTTCAATTCATTAGAAATGTGGAAGTTGCTGAAATCAGTAAGATACACTTTGTAGTACCTCGCTATGGAGTTTCCTTTGAAAATTCTCTTGTATTAGTGTACGACGAGGAGTTCTGTGGCAGAATGATTGAAGTCTTAAAGAAGGATGGTAGATTGGACATGTATGTTGAACAAAATATCAACCATGAGATGGGTAACATTGGTGTGACTGACGAGGCTGGATATGTGGGTGGTTTTGAGATTGGATTTACACCTGATAGTGGTGATAACATAGGGGGTGAAGATTCAGATGACAGTATCTTTGGTGGAAGTTCGGATGATGACCCATTATAAGTTTATGACGATGAAGAATACAGATTAGTTAGTAAAGACAATACGAGTGACAATAGAGGAGAAACATCAGCTATAGGTAGTTGTTCAAAGGATAAGGGACCAGAGCAATGTACAATGACAATGGGTACAGTTGTGGACCATGGATCAAGCGACAGTATTGGGAGTTTTTTAACGACATCTGAGGAAGGTAGTGAGGCAGAGCATGGGAGAAAGGTGAAATCGAGGCATCCTATCTTTGATCCAAACAATCAAATGCCACATTTCCAACTGGGATGCTAATTGAAAATTGGGAGCTGGTAAAGGATGCAATAGTAAGGCATTCCATTGCAATGAGGAGGGAAGTTGATATAACCAGGAATGACAAGCTGCGGGTAAGGGCCAAATGCAAGGATGCAGGGTGTCCATGGACGATATATGCAGGTTGGGATCGGGCTAGCGGTAATTTCAGGATCAGGACTCTTGTTGATACACACACATGTGGATGGACTTTCAAGAATAAGAGGGTCACATCCAAAGTGTTGGGCAAGCACTTGCTGAAAACCAGACATGGGACTGCTTCCTTGATGAAGCAGGTTGACATCAAGCAGGCTGCGAAGAATGAGTTGAAGGTTGATGTTACAATTAGCCAATATAGGCGAGCGAAGATGAAAGTTATAAAAGAACTAAAAGGAGACTGCATAGACGATTTCCGCTTGCTTTGGGATTACGCTGCTGAGCTCAAAAGAAGCAACCCTGGCAGCTCAATACTCCTTGAAGTGGACAGACCCAATCCCACACAGATCCCAATTTTCAGAAGTATGTACATCTATTTTGATGCTTTGAGAAAAGGCTTCGTAGCAGGTTGTCGTCGCATTATTGGTCTTGATGGATGCTTCCTTAAGGGGTCTATAAAGGGAGAGCTTTTGGCCTGATAAGCGTTCAAATGAGCATATTTACATACCATATATATACCTATTTTCATGTCAAATGCAATGATTTGTAGCCCGTCGGTACTTAAAATGGTTCATATTTTGTAAACAGGGCATAAATAGGCCACCCCGACGAAAAGGAAGCATTTCTCAACAAAATGAAGAACAAACGAAGATATTTTGAAGTAAATAGGGGGTGAACGGCCTTGTGAATGGCCGTTCACACCTGGGCACAAAGGCAGGCACAAAAAGAGTGTGAACGGCCTTGTGAATGGCCATTCATCTTCCGGTTCAGAGCAAGCTGTGAGGTGAACGGGGTGATGAACGGCCGCTGACCAAATTGTTCGTAATGTGCCGCGGAGTCGAACGGACCGATGAATGTGCCGCTCACGCAGGCCGCTCATCGTAACTTTTGCAGCTTCATGAGCCCAATCAAGGGCAATGTTGTAATTTTGTAGTGGAGCCCTAATTCATGGGTATAAATAGTTAAGTATGAGAGTTTAGAGGGAGGTTGGCTTGGGAGAGAGGCTAGAGGAGAGATTAGGGCTTGGGGGGTCATCTCCCCCAAATCTTGATAGTAGAGAACCCTTGGAGTTGCAAGCATTGGAGGGAATGGTGTTCTCTATTAATCTTTCATTGTTTTGTAAGCTTTTCCATTTTGGTTTGAGTTCCCCTTTCATGGGGAACTAATCTATTGGTACTTGGGTATGTTGAACTTTTGGATTGAGCATTAATAACATTGAATGTTTATGATGATTTGTTGGTACTCTCTTGAATGTCTAATGAATGTTATGTATTGATTGTAATTTCATCACTAGAAATTACTTGTGTGCAATACAAGGGCTAGAGCTAGCGCCTCCTTGTATTAGGAACTTACTTCATTAGAGAGTTTCATGAGTATACCGAGGAATCGGGTACTAGAAGGGTGAACGACTCTTTCATACGAATTCACCCCCATGATTCTTCCAATATAGATAAATTTCCTTGAGCCTCATATCAAGTCCTAGGAGACTAGTTATCCAATCACCTTGGAAGAGGGATTGGATATAATTTAGGGACTATTGGCACAAGAAGTACCAGCTTTGATTCATAAACATCTTTGCTCATCTTTAGAATTGAAATCCAAAAGGGATACATACCCAAGTATCCTCTCTTGTCATTGATTCACCCCAAATCAACTCTCAATTTTCAGTTCTTATTTGCAATCCTTTGTAGCTCTTTAGTTTTGAAAACCAAAACCCCCCAAATTACCATTTAGACTAGGTTAGTAAAGCTTGGTTTACACTTAGCAATCTCTATTCCTTGTGGGTTCGACATCCGACTTCCATAGTCCACTTTATTACTTGATCACAACCCGTATACTTGCGGAAAACACATCCCATCAAGTTTTTGGCGCCGTTGCCGGGGAATAGGATTGCTTGTTAGACTAGGATTTTATTAATTTAGTCTCTTATTTTCTTGTTTGCTTTTTCTCCTTTTATTTTATTCTATTTTGATCCTTTGGATACTCATTTTTCATCTTATCTCTTCGTGCGAGGAACCATTGCATGACCCGAAGGAACCCCAAGGGTCTACTGGAAAGAGATAGTGAGATTGATAGAACCTTTCACCGACGTTTGAGAGGATTAGAAGGTTTATCGCTGGATCCTTCTTCCGAAGCGGAAAACTCAGTCACAGTTGAGATTGACATAGAAACTGAAGCAGCGCCCATTATGGACGAAAGAAGGCGTACATTAGCTGACTATGAGCGATCTCAATACACCAGAGAAGAATTCAACATCCACCCTCAGAATGTTAATATCAACACCTTTGAAATCAAGGGAAGCACAATGCATATGCTTCAAAATTTAGCTCAATTTGATGGAAGGCCAGATGAAGACCCTCATGCGCACATAGCAAAGTTCCTTCAAATTTGTAGCATTTCTAAGCCAGATGGAGTCACTGATGAAGCCATTCGATTGCGACTCTTTCCATGGAGTCTACAAGGAGGGGCCTATAGTTGGCTCACATCGCTCCCTTCGGGTTCCATCCGTTCTTGGGCTGATATGCTAGAGAAATTCCCGGGCCGCTACTTCCCGCCAAGCAAGGCCGCAAAGCTTCGATCTGACATCAATGCCTTCAGGCATAATGGGGGTAAAACATTCTCTGAAGCCTATGAAAGGTTCAGGGAACTACTTCGTCGTTGCCCTCAGCATGGTTTAGATGCTTGTAGCAAGGTCCGCACCTTCTACAATGGATTAGACAATGCCAATAGAGTCTTGGTGGATTGTGCTGCAGGAGGTTCATTAAGCAACAAGTACCCCGAAGAAGCAGAAAAGATCTTCGAAGACATGGCCGGAAACGAGGCCCATTGGTCCACAAGGGATAAGCAAGTTAAGCTCGTGGGATCGGTAGAAGGCCCTCGGTCTATAAACACTTTCCTTGCTGAGAAAATGGACACCTTGTCAAAACAAATTGACCACCTAACCGCGGGTGGTGCTTCCCATGTTGGTAGTAGCTCGGGTCCGGTTGCAGTTATGTTTTGCACTACTTGTGGAGGAGGCCACGAGCCATCAAATTGTCCGATCTCTTGTGCTGAAACATGACCTATGGAGCAAGTCAAATACATGGGGAACCAACAGAGAATGCCAAATAATCAAGATTCGACCAAAACCTAATGTGGAACAACCCGGCTTTCATATGGGAACCCCCAAGCGGGACAATATCCACCCTGTTTCACCATACCAAGGCCACCGCAAGAAAAGAAATCCACCTTCGAAGAGACCGTGATGAAGTACATGCAAGAGACTAATGCCGCGATCAGAAATCTCCAAGCAGTATTTCAGGGATTGGAGAACCAGGTGGGGCAATTAGCAAAGGAGGTCTCAACAAGACCGCAAAGCACCCTTCCGGGGAACACGGAGGCAAACCCCCGGGAGCATTGCAAGGCCATCTCCTTGAGAAGTGGCAAGGAAGTGCAGTCATCTATTGCACCACCTCCGGCTGACAATACAGTAGAGGTTGAAGAGGTTGAACCCCCAGAGAACTCAACGGGAAAGCTGACAGAGAAAGAGAAAGGGGTAGATAAAACACCCCAAAGCACATATCAACCTCAAATTTCATATCTGGAGAGGCTTAGGAAGGACAAGGAAGATGCTCAGTTCACAAAATTCATGAGCACAATCAAACAGCTGCACATCAGCCTACCGTTGGTGGAGGTCCTTGCCCAAATGCCAAAGTATGCTAAATTTATGAAGGAACTAGTTTCCAACAAAAGGAAACTAGAGGATGCAGGTGCTGTCACATTGAATGATCAATGTTCTGCAATATTGCAACATGAGCTGCCCAAAAAGCTAAAGGATCCAGGGAGCTTTGTAGTCCCTTGCATACTTGGTGAAGGTGTTGTGAAAAAGGCACTAGCAGACTCAGGTGTAAGCATAAATGTAATGCCTTACAAATTGTACATGCAATTAGGGCTTGCAGCCCCAAAACCAACGGGGATGACACTTCAACTAGCCGATAGATCAGTGAAACGACCAAAGGGGCTAGCTGAAGACGTGCTGATTCAGATCAATCAATTTGTATTCCCAGCTGATTTTGTCCTCCTGGACGTTGATGATAATGTAGATGTCCCGATTATACTTGGTCGCCCCTTTTTAGCTACAGCTCAAGCATTAGAAGACCACGCTCATGGGAGATTGGCACTTCGAGTAGGGGACCAAGAAGTGGTGTTCAAGCTACTTGAAGCCATGCGACACACCATGGATCACAATGACACCTCTTATAGTGTCGATGAAGTTGACAAGATCACAACCGACTGCTTGGAGGACTTTTTACATACTGATCCAGCATTTCAATGTTTGGAGGAACTCGACGAACAACATGAAGAGCTCATGAATGTTGGCACTATCTCAACTCAACCTCCAAAGTTGTCACGAAAGACAAAGTGGAAGGAGCTGAAACTCATTGCCGGTGGTTATGTATGGAGACGAAGAAAAAGGGTACCCCCTAAATCCTCAACTCACCCACTAAATGAACGTGACCCTGGTATGAATTCTCAAACTTGCTCCATATATGATAATTTGGGAAAGATTCTATTTGGTAAGTGTTTTTATAGAAATACTGATGGATGCTTCTTCATATATGACCCCCCATAGGTAAAATTAAGGTACGTCAGGCTCGTGACGATAAACAAGCGCTTCTTGGGAGGCAACCCAAGTCAAAAATTTCTTTTCAATCTTGTCTCCTTGTATTATTTGCTTTATAGTGATAGAACTCATGAAATCTATTGACATTAAATTCTTT
The DNA here is from genome assembly GCA_026586065.1 of Dioscorea zingiberensis. Classification (NCBI taxonomy): domain Eukaryota; kingdom Viridiplantae; phylum Streptophyta; class Magnoliopsida; order Dioscoreales; family Dioscoreaceae; genus Dioscorea; species Dioscorea zingiberensis. The sequence continues at coordinate 46,983,228 of CM048819.1, read as the reverse complement.
TGTCCGCATCTGCATCATTAGACTCATCATGCTAGATACGCACTAATGTTTTGTTCAAAATCTGGCCTTATGGAACCAGCAAGTTTGATTTAAACAATACCTGTCTTTGTACTGGATAGTGAACGGCCGTTCACTGGCCCGTTCACATGGTGATTGGCACTGCTACAATGCTGTTCTGCAAACATTCTAAATGATTTTTTCTCAGAAGCTATTTTTGCAGGCAAACCCGAAATACCAACCTTTTGTTCAGTACACCATGGCCCATTTCAACTTGCGCATCAGGGTTCCACTACTTCTTCCTCACCAACATTTCCAAATTGCATCTCCGTCCACACTACCTCGTGCGGAAGGTCCACGCCCGTGCATCGAAGATGATGAGGAGGAAGGCACAGTTGCTGAGCTCACCCACGCATTTACTCTCTTGACCGTTCACACGGAGACAACCACACGAGCCCAAGCAACTGTAGCGCCAGTCTTGAACCCTTCGCCTAAGGCCACACCAGCATCCGATGAGCAACTACATACGGATCATTGAGATTTATTGTTAACAGAACTCCTTTTTCGTTTGTTTATCTCCTGCACTATGTCATCTCCTTTCGAGCTATCCCTCCTTTCTCACTCTATTTTGCAGATACTCATGATGGAACACCCCGGCAAAAGCTCTCACGTCTAAACCAAATTGCAACACCATCTACCAAATATAACCGGGGAAGTTTCAGTTTGCCCTCCTCTTTGTTATTATTGCATATTACACACTGTTCAATTTCATTATATACATTGAGGACAATGTACGATTTTAAGTGTGGGGATGGGTAGCTCCCTTCCATTGATAAATTCATTACAAAACTCTAAGTGTGGGGATAGGGAGCTAATTATTTGAAGCATGTTTGACATGGACCTATGATGGCACTATTTGGAAATGCAATGTTTCACTCTACTTCTTGTTCACCATTTTAGTACCCAAATTTTTTTTTAGAATTCTCCTACGACACACCATGGACATCTAGAGATTATATTCATGAAATTCAAAAGCTCTAGTCATAATAGATAACCCACTACCATGTTTTGTTGACTTTAATTGCTAAGCATTATTCTCAATGGCTCCAAGAGGATTCGTGGCACTAGTTTAGCTTCTGACCCTTCATAATTCAACTTAGTGGACAAGTTAGAGAAAAATAAAATAGTATGTACATAGTAGTTGAGTCATTAGAGCAATAAAGACAAAGGTTCCGCTACTTGTTGTGATGAAGTAGCCTAGGGTCCTGGCCCCTAATCAGGGTGTTCCTTAATTCGAAAAATCACTTCTAAGTATGAGCACATCTAGGTAGAGTTGTAACCCTCTAAGTACCCGGGTGTTCTGGTGCCTAAACAGCATGTGCATCCTGAAGAAAAGAGGACTTACACTCTACACTGATCTTTAGCACGGGAAAGTCGGATCTATTAGAGATGCCCTACCCGAATAAAAAAAAGAAAAGAGATAAAGAAAAAAATTTCTCGAACTTGTCCACCATTTTCTCCATAGAGGGTTGGTTAGCATAAAACTTAGGGCCTCAAGGACTCTCTAGAGTCCATTGAGAGAATGCTTGTCTTGCTAAGACTCTAGAACATGGTATGTGGAGTGAAAACACTCATCTAGGGCCGCGATGACATTATACAAACTCTAAGTCCCGGTGTGAAAGTAGGAGAATACACACACTTCGATGGTGAACTTGGGATAGAGCAGATTCAGTACTATTATAGCCGGAGGTTGAACACTTATCATCTTTTTTACTTATACCTTCATTGTCTTGTTTGCTTGAGGACAAGCAAATGCTTAAGTGTGGGGATATTTGATAAGCGTTCAAATGGGCATATTTACATACCATATATATACCTATTTTCATGTCAAATGCAATGATTTGTAGCCCGCCGGTACTTAAAATGCTTCATATTTTGTAAACAGGGCATAAATAGGCCACCCCGACGAAAAGGAAGCATTTCTCAACAAAATGAAGAACAAACGAAGATATTTTGAAGTAAATAGGGGGTGAACGGCCTTGTGAACTGCCGTTCACACTTGGGCACAAAGGCAGGCACAAAAAGAGTGTGAACGGCCTTGTGAATGGTCGTTCATCTTCCGGTTCAAAGCAAGCTGTGAGGTGAACGGGGTGATGAACGGCCGGTTGACCCGGCCGTTCGTGAGCAATTTGTGAGTCGACCGGTGATGAACAGGCCGTTCACGAGGCCGTTCATCGTAACTTTTGCAGTTTCATGAGCCCAATCAAGGGCAATGTTGTAATTTTTGTAGTGGAGCCCTAATTCATGGGTATAAATAGTTAAGTATGAGAGTTTAGAGGGAGGTTGGCTTGGGAGAGAGGCTAGAGGAGAGATTAGGGCTTGGGGGGTCATCTCCCCCAAATCTTGATAGTAGAGAACCCTTGGAGTTGCAAGCATTGGAGGTAATGGTGTTCTCTATTAATCTTTCATTGTTTTGTAAGCTTTTCCATTTTGGTTTGAGTTCCCCTTTCATGGGGAACTAATCTATTGGTACTTGGGTATGTTGAACTTTTGGATTGAGCATTAATAGCATTGAATGTTTATGATGATTTGTTGGTACTCTCTTGAATGTCTAATGAATGTTATGTATTGATTGTAATTTCATCACTAGAAATTACTTGTGTGCAATACAAGGGCTAGAGCTAGCGCCTCCTTGTATTAGGAACTTACTTCATTAGAGAGTTTCATGAGTATACCGAGGAATCGGGTACTAGAAGGGCGAACGACTCTTTCATACGAATTCACCCCCATGATTCTTCCAATATAGATAAATTTCCTTGAGCCTCATATCAAGTCCTAGGAGACTAGTTATCCAATCACCTTGGAAGAGGGATTGGATATAATTTAGGGACTATTGGTACAAGAAGTACCAGCTTTGATTCATAAACATCTTTGCTCATCTTTAGAATTGAAATTCAAAAGGGATACATACCCAAGTATCCTCTCTTGCCATTGATTCACCCCAAATCAACTCTCAATTTTCAGTTCTTATTTGCAATCCTTTGTAGCTCTTTAGTTTTGAAAACCAAAACCCCCCAAATTACCAATTAGACTAGGTTAATAAAGCTTGATTTACACTTAGCAATCTCTATTCCTTGTGGGTTCGACATCCGACTTCCATAGTCCACTTTATTACTTGATCACGACCCGTATACTTGCAGAAAACACATCCCATCATGGCCGCTGTGGGCGGCGACACAAACAACCAGATGTACCCCATTGCATGGGCTATTGTGGAAGTGGAGAACAGAGATCGTTGGCGGTGGTTTCTGCAACATTTGATGGCTGATTTAGAGATTGAGAATGGCAGTGGCTTGATGTACACCTTCATGTCAAACCAACACAAGGTAAGGCATGTATATGTTCCTTCAGATAATTATGAAAAAAAAATCCTGGCTGACTCAATTTATGTTTTCTTGGTCTACACAGGGCCTTACACAAGCAATGGAGGAGCTTATGCCCTTGACAGAACATAGAAGACGTGCACGGCACATTTACGCCAACTGGAGGAAAATCCACAGAGGCGGTGAGCTACAACGACTCTTATGGAAAATTGTCAAGGCGACGACAGTACCAGAGTTTGACAAGTTGATGGAAATTCTTGGGCAAATAAGTGAGCAAGCAAAGGTTGATTTGCTGAATAACCCCGTAAGTTCATGGACAAGGGCCTTTTTTAAGACATCGTGCAAATGTGATGTGGTAGAAAACAATATGTCAGAAGCATTCAATTCGATTCTTGTGGAAGCAAGGCAGAAGTCAATCATATCAATGTTGGAGGACATACGACTTTTGGTGATGCGACAGATAGTGGAAAGGAGGAAGTATTTCGAGAAATTCAAAGATCTGTTTGGGCCTAGTATCTGGGCGAAGATTGAAGAAAGTAAAAACGCAAGCATGAACACATATTTGGAATGGAATGGAGACCAAGGATATGAGGTATACCAAGAGAGTGAAAGATATATTGTGAATATGGCAGAGCACACATGTACCTACAAGAAATGGGACCTGATAGGGATCCCTTGTGCGCATGCGGTGTGTGCAATAAACTTCAGAAAAGAGGCAGTTGAATCATATGTATCTGAGTGATATAAAAGGGAATTATTTGAGAGAGCATATGCATATCCAGTGCAGCCAGTAAATGGGATGACTTTCTGCCCAAGACCGGTTATGGCCCAATTGCTCCACCCCCAAGTAGACCCATGCCAGGCAGACCATGAAAGGTCCGGAGAAAGGAAACTTGGGAGGCAGAAAATGGGTCAAGACTATCTAGAAGGAGACGGAGGATGTGATGCAAAATATGTTCTATGGTTAGGCACAATACAAGGACTTGTCCTGCAAGAACAGCAAATGTAGTAAGTGTTTTAATGCATATATGTACAACTAAACCTACATATATTCAACCATTAATATATTTCTATTAATGCACTGACCAGGCTAAAAGAAAAAAGGTTAAACGCAAGCAAAGACCTGTGGCTGAGGATCAAGTAAATAACATCTATAATACAAGTAATATCTTTCATTGTGTCCAACTTTCCTTTCTCTACAAGCTGAAATTTGCACAGGGGGCAGGTGTAAGTCAACCTGTGGAAGTTAACCAAGGAAAAGAGAATGTATTGATGAGAAGCCTCACTGAGATTCCTACAGGCCCCGCAAGTTTTTTCCTTATACATTCATCTTAAAATTTATATTATTAAAAGTCTTTAAATATGCAAACTAATCCTCCCATTTGTTAGGTGAGCACCACATTGAACATTGCCAATCAAGGCACAATGGAAGAGCACCAAGTAATTCAAAGCAGAGCACAATGCAAATTATAAAGAGTCTTGAAAAAATGATTGTTTTCATTTTCTTCTTTCTAAGACTTTGAAATCTTTGTAGAAATTTGGTAAGGAAAGTGCAAATGAACCTATGGAAGAAGGCAATGGGACTGCATCGATGAGAATCCCCAATGTAAGTCTGCTGAAATTTTTCCTTGTAAACAGACCTTTGGATTTTCCTTGATCATGGTTAATTGTTTCATTGACAGGTGACCACTATAGATCATTTATGTGTAATGACAGAAGATGTGCATGAGGTATTAGAAAATGTACATCAGGTATTTCATGAGTGTGCTCCTTTTTTTTTTGGAGAAAAGGCTGGAATTGACCTTTTCTCTTATGTGTAGCCTGAGCAAACAGACGGGGTGCGGCAGGCCATGGAAGGGACAAATGTGTCAGAACTGTGGAACAGGACATCCATGATGTGGCAGCAACAGGACTGAAGGTTAATGAGTTGAATGTGAAGAACAAAAGCCCAAAAAGGGATAATCAGTTGTTATGGGAGTCCAAACAAGAAATAGAGTGATTGTGGGCACAGTAAGTGATCATTTGTTTATTTTTTTAAGCATAGAGACAGTCTCTTAGTACTCGTTGAATGTGTTTTAATTTTTTTCATTGATAGGTGAGCAAAACAGACCAAGTTGGTGACCAAAACACTCATGATGTGGCATCAACAACACTGAAAAAAATGAGTTCAAAGGGAAGCAAAAACCCACAAGAAGGGATCCCGCATGTGGCATACAAACCACTATAGGAGTCCAAACAAGAAGCAAGGTGTCCAAATCAGTTAAGATGCCCATACTAAGTGTGTTTTTTTTCATTGCATCAGTTAACTTGTCTGAATAAAATGTTGCATCAAAATAAACTTTGCTTACATGTGTCTTCTCTTGCTTTAGCCACCTACAATTGCAGAGGAATCTAATACTCCAAAGAAAAGAAAAATAATAAATGAGGTTTGACTATCAGTAACCTTATTTAACCCTTTGTTGCAGTTATTCTAATACTCTGTTTTGAATAGGGTGCTGGAGGGGTGAAGCTGAAGATAAGGAAAGGTAGGACTTCAAACCCTTGAACTTTGGAAATTGACTTCAAGAAGTCTGTTTTGCGCAGTTTCTTACTTTCTTATGTTTTTGGTTTGATAGTATTTAGGGCCCTAGTATTTAACTGTTTCTTGTGTATGTTTTGGATGAAAACTGTAATTCCAGGTTTTAATACAAAACTGTAATTCTAGGTTGTTAATGTATGTTGTTGGAATGCTTTTATTTTACTGAACAATATTTCCAGGTTGCTTGTCTATAATAGCATGACAGTTTTTTTTCTTGAATTTTCTGATTTATTTTACGGCGCCACATGTAATGTTTCACGTGGCAAAGCATGTGAAGTAACCCTGAAAAGATTGGGTTTTTTTTCGAAAAAAAAAAATTGATGACGTGTCACCTGCCACGTCAGCTTAAGGGACCCAAATATTTCCATTTTATAAAAAATAAATTTGCTAACGTGGCAAGCCACGTGGCAGTCCACGTTAGCGTATACGACCATGAATACAGCCACCTCAGCAGAATACGTCCACGTGGAAAATAAAAAAATATAAGAAACAACGGTATTTCAATCGTATGCCAGCTCAGTTGCCACGTCAGCAAAATTGGACTGTATTGAACAAAACACAGAAAGTACAGGACCGTATTGAACATTGATAAAGTACAGGACTGGAATTGAAGGAAGTGCAATAGTACAGGGACCATTAGTGGCTTTAGCCTATTTAAATTCTGAATACAATGCAAGAATGAATACCAATCTGGTGACAGTTTGCACAATAGTAAGACATTGTCAACTTCTATGTATCTACAGATTAGTGTCACTAGAAACCTGCAGATTAGAGTTGGAAATTTCTGCATTTATGATTTCTGAAATTCTGCAGCGATTAGCTAATTTGAACCACATTGTTTCATATGGGATGCAAGCTTATTAAGTTGGATGCTACTATTTAGTATAGCTGCAGTCTGGCGGCCCCTTTCAAGGGATAGTTCAGGCCTTGATACTCCCTAAATCGGAGAGTGTAACATACCATTAGAAAGGGGAGGAAAAAAACTTTCCAATGAGGCCTTGATGACCAAAATCCGACTCGCGGATTGAAAGATAAGGGCTGTTCTATCCGACTGCGCGCACAGTCAAAAATCTGCATTTATGAAATTTACTGAAATCTGCAGACCTACGTCTCACAAATCTGTATCTGTCCACTACCAAATGCGCATGTCCTTAATTTCATAGATTTATGAGGCTGAATTTGCAATCCATGTTAGGCGGTTTATTAAGCGACTTAGTCCTGTGTAATTGCCATGTATTAGAGGCTAATGCAAGGTTAAATGGTTGTGCTTTGTTCTAAGAAGTTTCACAAGGATAAGTAGCTTAAATAAATGGCTAAACATGGAGTTGGGTTATCTTTTGCAAGCTAGAGAGAAAATGATAAATGTTGGATAGGCATTATAAATATAATATACAATTATCTATGTATATTATTTTGAACCCTTGTGAGTACATAAATAGTATAAATAAATTAAGGGAGTGCAGTTCACTTTAGCTTCCATGAATAAAAACTAATGAAAAGGTATGGGCTGCAGTTGCAATTAATCCATGGAAGATTTTTGAGGTTAAGAGGGGTGGAAATGACTATTAGAAGATGTGTGAGAAATACAAGTATTGGATTCCAAGGTTAGTGTTTAATTGAGGAGAATTAAGCTTCAAGGAGAAAGGATTCTGTAGGAAGCACTATAGTACCTGCAGAACATTGATTTTGTTTAATTTTTGGAGGTCGTATAAGAGACGATAATGAGTCAATCCTATTGGAAATGAAAGTTAATATTGTGAATATAATATAGTAGAAGTTTGCGATGAAATGGGGAAGATTTCGAGCTTCAAATTGAGGTTTCAATTTCAAGGTTCTGACAGTTACTGTAGCTACCGGTAGAGTGGACTATAAACTCCAATATTTTCAAAAAGACTCGGAATTCGATTCCGATCGTCCTGATAGTTCGGATATATAATTAAACTAATAAAAATGGTGTGGGCAAGTGTTATAAGGCACGAACCCGATAGTTATAAATTAAAAAGTCGATATTTTGGCTAATACAAGATGAGGGTATTTAAATGCATGTATTGCATTATGTTTGTTATGGAATGTCATGCGATAATTAATTATCATGTATAAGACATGATAGAGTGATTTTTGACGCGGCTGGGAGGCTCGGACCAGAGTAGGTCCCGAAAGTGAAACAGGTAGGATGTCGCACGAGTGCTGTGAGTATTTCTAACTCATAGTATTCTGTTGACTTTTGATGTTGTTGTTCTAGATGGATATTGGAGTCCATCTTTTGATACCTGCTCTATCTGTTGACATGTTATGCTTGTTGCATTTGTCTGAGCTTGTATGTTCTGATATGATCTGCTTTGAGGGAGTACCCCTTCACATTATTCTTGTATTGTTGTGGGATGGCCAGGAGGTGGTTCTCCATGGCATATGGCCAGTGGGAGTGATACTCCATGGCATATGGCCAGTGGAGTACCCTCTGGCATCCTACTTGCACCTGGGATGGTCAAGGGGGTGGTACTCTTTAACAGTTCATTGACATTCTAGTTGTGCATTGCTTGAGTTGTATACTCTGATCAGATTTGCCCTGCTTTGAGTGTGATATTCTATTATTGATTTACTTGAGCATTCTGATATTGCTTTGCTCAATCTATTGATATTTGGTTATCTGCATGTTTGAATTTCTGCTCTTGGCCTTATTTCATCCCGATTTTTGTGCGATCCTACTGGGCCTTTCTTTGGCTCATGCACTTGGTTACTCTATTTTTCCTAGGTGACGATGAGTAGCTAGGAGCGGGACTCAGGAGGGAGCTTCCGCGGGACAGCCTAGCAGCGTCAGGGATATTTTGAGCTGAGGTCTACGGGCCTCTATTCCTTTCTGAGTGAGAGTTGTATTTTTATTCGGGACCTGTATAGGGCTTTTGTATAACCTTATATATTTTCTTCTGCTGATTAATAATTTAAACTTTGTTTTAATTATCTGCTTTTGTTATTGAGCCTTGCATGCTTATAGGGGTGACCCTATAAGTAGGCGGCGTCTATCGCGTACACCGAGGCTCGGGAACCGGGTTTGGGGCGTGACACTCCCTTAGCCCTCGCTTTTGGAGCTAAAGCTGTAATCCCATCAATAATCTGGAAAATACTGACACACTGAACACAAGCATTCACTCAAGAAGCCAACAATGAAGGGCTCCGAGTAGAGCTCGACCTCCTAGAAGAGAAGAGGGATGCTGCTAGCGTCCGATCTGTGACCTGGTGCCAAAGAGTTCGACTCTTATACTTCAGGGTGAAGGGAGTTATATTTCAACTGTGAGACTTAGTGTTGAGGAACAACATCTTCTAAGGCAACAAGAGCCGAATGGGGAAGATGACTCCCATTTAGGAAGGCCCCAATATGGTAAAGGAGGTCGTCCGACTCGGCACATATCGTCTCGCCAGAATGGAAGGGCGAAATCTTAAGCGGCAATTTCATGCCGAGCACATACGTCGCTACTATCAATAAATGAAAGTTCTGAAATAGCATACTTTGTAGCGATATTTGTGATTTAGTTTCTCCACTTGTATTCAAAGTCCCTCAAAGGGCCGAGCTTGCTAGCTCCTATCAAAATCCCTTGAAGGGTTGAGCTTGCTAGCTCGTATCAGAGTCCCTCGAAGGGCTGAACCTACTAGCTTGTATCAAAGTCCCTCGAAAGGCTGAGTTTGCTAGCTCGTATCAACGCCCCTCGAAGGGCTAAGCTTGCTAGCTTGAATTAAAATCCCTCAAAGGGCCAAGCTTAGCCTATATAATTGTCCCTAGAAGGGCCAAGCCTGCTAGCTCGTATCAAAATCCCTCGAAGGGTCGAGAACTACTACTCGGCCTTAGCACCAACATCGGCTCGTTAAAGGAGCGCCCCTCTTTATGGCTCAACCTCCCTCTTAAAGGCTCGACCTAGGTATTGACATCTACATCGGCTCCTTAAAGGAGCGCCCTCTTCAGAGCTAGCGGCCTCTTATTTGCTAGGCCTCGACACTGACATAGGCTTCTCAAAGGAGCACCCACTTTAGGGATCGACCGCCTTCTTAAGGACTCGGCCTCTATACGACATCGACTCTTAAAAGAAGCACCTTCTTCAGGTCTCAACTGCTCATGTAATAGTTCGGCCCGACTATATCTTCTCCTACATAGAATCTGTAAAATCCATGAATTTCTGGAAATAAATATTTAGTTATTTCCTTGAGGAAAATATTTAAGTTATTTCCCCCGATAAGCGTTAACGTGTGATTAAATGATTTGTTTAATTTAAATGGAAATTTAAAAATTATTATGGGGTCTGCAGGGACCTAATGGTAATTTTGAAAGACATGAGGACCTTACAGAAGTTTTCCTCTCTCACAGATTTGGACCTAGATGTGATTTTAAAAATGTTAGGGACCTCTGGTAAGTTTTCCACGAGAAAACCCTATAGAGAAAGGATGGACGGCTGAGATTTAATCATCTCTTGCCGTGCTATATCGCGAGGCAATACTACGGCCTCAAGGAAGCCACGTGGTGAGATCAGATTGAATTCATCTGATCGTAGTGGGATACGAGGCAAGAGAAGTGGAAAACCTGGAGGTGACCCCATGGTGCGGCTCGTGGTCAGTCGCTCATCCTCTGATGGTTTTGATCCGAGGCGATGGATTAAAATCCAACCGTTAAACCTTTACAAGATCACGAACGTTGATCTAGATGCGCTAGATCTCGAAGCGTAGGGTTGACATCAAGCCGTTGAATATAATTAGATCTACGCCGTAGATCTGGAGTGTGTTTGAACCGAGACTTGGAGATTTGATCTAAACCGTTGAGGTAGATCAAGCAATCCTGGCCTTTCATCGGAGAACCGATCCCGAGGCAACTCCATCATCTCTCCCAGCTCAACGCCTGCGCGAGCCCCGCTCTCTTCTCCGCCGGTTACGCATGGGACGTCGGCCGATTGAAGACGCAGGCTGCTGAGTGGCGTCTCCTCGTCTGGCCTCCCAAGCCCTATAAAAGGGATACCTTCTCCACTGTCTCAGCACGCAACAAGCCAAGTTCCTCCAAGTTCCGGCGAGGTGTCAGTCGGAGAGGGAAGGGAAGAAGGAGCCAGTCGCGTCTGAGATCGTGTTGCGTTGAAGCGTGAGATCGTCGCGTCCATTCTCCAGGAGAAGAAGGGAACCGGCAAAGAGGCGAGGCAATTTGGGCCCGAGAACGAGCTCGCCGGAAAAAGAACAGTAGGGTTGCACCGGCGTCACCAGCATTCCTCCCCATCAGAAAACCCACGGTGAGTGCTCAAAAACCCTATAGAGCAAGTAGGGATAGAATTTGCATGCATTTCACCGGCGGTGTGAGCTCGCCGGCGAGTTCTTTCTCACGGCCGAGAGCATTACCGATGCTCAGTGGGGAGACGTGGCCCGGCGGTGCAACAGAGGGCTCGGCCGAGAACGGGAGGCCATCGGCGACGAGCTCCAAGCCCGGGCAGGCGTGCACGGAGGCCGGAGATGGAGACGATGGCCCGGCGTTGCTCAGTCGCGATAGAGAGAGAGAGAAACGAAGGTTGAAGAAGGAGAGGAAAATAAATAAAAATAAATAAAAATATTAATTTAGTTAATTTAGTTAGTAACTTAGGGGTGTGACAGCAACATTGTTAAATAATTATTTTCCTCTCATTTTTATTAAAAACATTAGTTAATTATTATAAGTAATAATTAGCTAGACATGGTATTAACATGAGGAACTATGGACTTGTGACCATAAATTAAAGTTAATAAAAAAAAAATTAACTTAGTGTGACAATTGATAATTTGATAAATGAAATATTTATTTGGGAACTATGGTATGTGACCTATAATTGATTTATTTAGAGATAAATTAGTTATGGAATTTAGGTAATGTGACACATCCATAATTAATTAACTATGGATATAGTCTCAAGTGATTTTTTTAAACTATAGAGTGTGACAAATTATTAGCATGATTAATAATTTGAAAACTATAGTGAGACATAGTTGAAAAATTAATCGATTAATGAAATTGATTAAAGTTTGGAGAGTGCGACACATGCTAAATAAATCGAATAAAGTGTTTAGTTCCGTTGATAATAAAACTTAGGTCTTGGTGATGATTATTAGGTTATGAAATTTTTATTCATAATTTAATAACATAAGGTTTTGATAGGAGATTAAAACCTTGGTTCGGCAATTAAATTAGTATTGTCTCTATTAATAGTATTTAAACTGTTAATCAAACAGTTGAAAAATTAGACAACTATTGGGAACTGAGAATATGTGACATAATAATTAATTAATAATTATTATGAAATATTGAAATGGGATAAATAGAAATTAATTAGTTAATTTCTTGAATTCGGATAAATTGGCTATGTGATGAAAAATATTTAGTAAGGAAGCTAAATAAGTTCAAAAAGAATTTCCAAATGACCAAAATGCCCTTCTAGGGTAAAAAAGGGGTTAAGATGAAATTAACGAGGCTCAACTCAACTAAAGTGACTTAATAAAAGTCAGACTCGACAAATAGACTAAAGTTGACTAGGTTTGACCAAGGTAGGACCCAAAGTCAACAAAGAGACACTGGAACGGGAATAAGGGCCGGTAACCCGAGAGATGGTCCCTAGGACCCGTTGGTGGGCCTAAGCCCAACATGGACGTTAGGCATGCATGGACATTTAGAGAGATGGAAATCATTGGAACAATAATTCTAATAAGTCGTTATATGCCAGATACTCTCAGGGGGGACGTAAGGCATTTTAAAGGGAACCAGGAAGACATTTAGTCTCATAAGAGGTAAGTTCACTTGCCTAGTTTTCACCCGATAACGGGATTTCTTGGACTTGCTAAGTATTCTTAATACATGCACTGTTGTTGCCATACATGCTGTTCTTATCTGTTCTTGAATCCTGTTAAGCATGTATGCTTGTTTATGGGACGTTGGTGTCCCTATTTGCTATGTTCTACTGCCCGGACTCAGTGGAGCTAGGGAAGCTCCAATTTTGGGAACGTTCAGGGATAGAACCCCCTGACTTTCCCCGACCTCTACCGGAGAAACAAATCTCTGGAGGTCTCACCTGTCAGTGGGCATGGTACACTGACCGTGTTAACACGAAGAAGAGGTAGTTCTACCGATCTTTTGACTGGAGAGTCAAACGACCATCTAGGTCGTGATTATATCCAAAAAGCTGGACATACTGGCCGGGAGTAAACTCTGAGTTCTCTTAGAACTCACTACAGAGCCCGAGGGCTTTTGTAGCAGGAGTCGTACCTTTGACTTGTTTGTGGTAGACTCCTAGGACCTTGTTGTTGATACTATGATCCTGTTGACTGTCATTTTTGTTTTGATGACACTGTGACCTGCAGGGGTACTTACTGAGCTTTCCCTTCGAAAGCTCACGTGTTTTCTCTTTTTCTCCTTTTACAGATTCCGAGGTTTAGAGGGGGGAGAAGCTTGAAGAGAGGACTCCGGGAGACCAAGGTTTATAGGAGTCTCAGTTATCTTTATTTTTATAACTTTGTTATTTGTAGGACCCGTATAGGGACCAGACTTCTATAGGGCCTATGGACCCTAATGACTCTATGTTCTTATGAACTTGAGTTTGTGTTTATTTATGGATTGTTATCTGCTTATCACATTATTAGGCCTTGTATTAGAGTTGAGTTTATCTCTTCTTTAATACGGCCGGTCTGTTGACGTGCTCGGGGTCCCGGGATCCGGGTCGGGGCGTTACAGAATCTACCTTAAGAAACTCCGAGAAGAAGGATTTCAGAAGATAAGTGTTGGAGATTGTCAAAAGTTGAGAATGCCTTATGGATATGAGTTTATGAACATCTCGTTAAAGTCCGAGCTTGAGCTCGGTAATCCGACTTAAATTCGATTAGAGATGAAAACAAACTAGATAAGGCATTCACTAGACTGAGACATTCAAAAGACTAAATTACACATGAAGTAAGAAACACAAAAGTCTTCAATCCATAGATAAAGTATTTACATGATAACTTGTGTTCCAAGGAAAAGAAACAAAGAGTTAAAAAAATGTGAAATGCAAAAATATCTTGGGAAAAAAGACTAGCTTGAGCTCGTTGATATGTCGACTTCTCCCTCAGAAGGAACTATGTCTTTGGTGGCTAATTCCTCCGGAACGGCCTCCTCGGCGACAACCATAATAGCGGTCTCTGCGGAGCTGGAGAAGCTTGAGGAAGAGGAGTCCTCACCGGCTGCTTCAACTTCGGCGGTCTTCTTATTTACGATAATGTACATGTTCAAGGCCTCCCGCCTATCAATGTCAGCCAAGTCAACATAAGGATATCGTCGGGCATGCTCTTGGAAAATTTTGAACCCCTTTCTTGCTCCAACCCGATAGATTCCTTTAAACTCCTCAGGTTGTCGGAAGTCTGTGACTGCCTTTTCCTTCCCTCCTTGGAGTCGCATTTGGAAGACGGGGGACTTCCCATACTTTTGGATGACTTCTTCGAGGTCCTCTTTCTATTCTAGCTCCCCTGCCTGTATTCCTCGAGCTCAACCCGTACACAGGCTTTCACCTCCTCCGCTATGGTATTTTCCTGATGTCTTCCAAGTCCCTCACTTGTTTCTGAGATAGTTCTAGAATCACCTTGCATGCTGCCAGGTTCTCTAAGACCTTTTTCTCGGCCTCTAAGTCCCTCAGTTTCATCTCAAGGCCGTAAATGCTCAATTACAGAGAGTTCACCTTCTCCTAAAGATTGATCTTTAGCATGTGTTCACTCCTCGTCAACATGCTCCGAGCCTCGGACCTTTTCATCTCGGCCATAAGATTTTTACCGTGGAGGTCGGCCACCCTATCCTCAAACTCAGTAACCTTCCCAGTTGCCTGCTTCTTGCCAGTCTCGAGGGAATGAACCTTCCCTCAGAGACCATTGACTTCTTACAGGGTCTTGTAGAGGAGGCCTTTATATTTCCTCCACTCAGCATAAGCCTTCACCTACATCTGGACGAGGATGACAGAATTTTCCATCTCTGAGACCTCCTTCTTGAGCCTAGTGATCTCGGCTTTGTTTTGCTCAAGGATCTCAGAGCATGGGTTTAGAGACACCGCCTATTCATGGAAGCATCACGCGGCATGGTCTATCAATAAACAACCCTACAAGAAAGAAAAGAAGAAGAGAATTGCACTCAGGTCACATATGAGTGACATAAATAAAAGAAGGGAAATAAGGGAAAGTAACTCTTCAGAGAGAAACTTACTGTGATCACAATAAGCGATAAATGAGTGGACACTTCCTCTTTATCGAGTCTCCGAAGCGGATGACATCAAAGGCCTTAGAAGCGGCCACAACATCATTGAAAAGAAAAGCCCTCGGAGGGTTGACCAACGTCGAGGTCTGACCCTCTTGCGATGCGGGAGCTTGCCTGGGGGGCTTCTCAAATAGGGGCATCTATGCCTTGACCCGGACGACCTTGGCCTCGGTGACCTTGGTCTTCATCCTCTAGGAGACCTCAACCTCGGCCTCTGTCTCCTGAAGAGCAAGGACCTTGAGCTGCTCTGGAGCTCGGTACTCGAGCTTGACTTTAGTGACCTCAGCCACAATGTCATAGTCATCGGCCTTGATAACCTTGACGATCTCAGCAACCTTGACCAGAATATCAGTAACCTCGGCCTCAGTATTCACTGATTACGAGAGAGGCTCCAAAGCTGCTTTAGGCTCCTCGGTCCGCCTCGACTCCATGCGTGGGACCTCCATAACAGCCATCTTAGGTAGTTGCAATGGTCACCTTGTGGGGATGTTAGGGATGTCGACCTCGGGAAAGAAAATAGGAGAGTTGAGATCTTCGGAGCATCTCTACGATCGGTAGACACTCAGCGGTGTGGGATCGAAAATACGCGCCTGGCATCGTGTTTGTGAAGAGACACCAGGCGATATATCGAAGCACAAATATCATTTTTGTTTGTTTGTGGGTTCTTTTATTCCTAATAGAGGCAAGCCTCTATTATTAATTACCCCAGACAATGTCGTGGGAACCTCCGATTAAGGGCAAAAAGTACAAGTAGAGACAATAAAGAAAGAATTCATTTATTGCAGAATAAAATAATTTATTACATATATATATGTCATTACATGGATGCACACATATATTTATTTATTTATTTATTTTATTTAAATGGTGCCGCCATGTATGCCTTGCCGCCGCCTTCGAATTTGCGCCGCTATATTGTCGCCTTAAGATAAGCGCTTTGTTGTTGTTATGAGACCCATACCGTTTCGATATTTTATCGGCTCCTCGAGATGGGTACTTCATTGCCGCCTTGAAATATTTGCATATTGCCGCTTTGGAATAAATGTTATTTTTAGACTTGGATTTCATCAACTGTCTCAGGATATGTGCTCTATCATCATGGCATCAAAATGCGTGCCACTTTGAGATCTGTGATTTTGAGCTATCTTGATATGCATCTCTTGTCACTGCCTCGAAATACGTACATATGAGTTCAAAGCCCCCCCTTTCATTAAATGGACCCAGCTCTTTGAATGGGCCTAATTAGTAATTTTATTTTTTTATGTCACCAGCTTCCTCCTTTCCAAATAGGCCCAATTCTCACCCCTCCTTTTTATTGATTTAAAATGATTAAATTCAGCTCTCTTTTTTTTTTACCTCATATCTTCATCTCCCTTTTATTTTAAAATGGAAGCCTATATATTCCCAAAAAATGAAAATAGCATAGCACCATTGTATTGCTCATTCGTTGGAATATTATTATATTCTAATGAATATAATGAAGAGTAATGGAAACAAGTAACTGATTTGAGAAAGGAAATGTTGCAGGTGGTTTATAAAATATGGAACCTGGTGATGGTGAATAGAATTCATTTTTATGATTAAAAGCATGGGAGTCAAATATATTCAAACATATTGAGAGGACATGCCATTGTGCATTTGATGACTTTTTTAGCTCTTTCAACTTCTTTTGTGGAGCTTTGTCAGCAGCTCTTTCGCATAAAGGGTAGCTCCATAAAACAATCGATGAGTTTGCTAATCATCAAAGAAAATCTCATTTGTTCTAATATTATAATCCCCCTCCATGAATCCTAGTTCCAAGACTACAGGTCCTGTCAAGCATATAGAAGGCATTTTTCATAGTTAAACATTTAACATCACTTTGGAATACCTTCTTAATCACGTGCAATGGCATCTTGAATTCTTTTCTCTTTTTTTTTTGTTTGCCTTCTATTCACATTTCGTAGAGAAGAATAACAACTCACATTAATATTCTTATGAAATAATCTTCTTTCTTAAACATGCTTGAGTTTTGCATATCCACATCCAAGGCTTCTCTTGATAATCTCTTCTGAAGAGCGAACTGGGTTCAAAGCGTACAGGATGACGTCTTTGGGATGATCCACAATACACTTTTGTTAACAAAACGACACCACTTGAATCCATTAACATTCACTAAAAGGTTCCTCTCCATTGTGCTTAATATGTAACAACAAGGGATATTTGACTACAAACTACACCACTCTCAAAACCTTGGTGTTGTCAAAGGTGGATAGGTTCAGCAAATCAGATTTTATACTTGCAATAATTTGCAGACTTGTCATTAAGCAAACTACCTCATTGCTCTAATAAAATTTGCAATAACTGCAGTCTTCTCTTTTCCCTTTCCTCTTCTTCATATCTTATTTAACCCGGGTTTGATTTGTGTGCTAGAAGTTGGAGGTTGTCTGCAAATATTGAGAAACCCTTCCTAGTAATGCTCATCATCTCAAAACAAACCATTGTAGTTTAAAATCTCCTTAGAACATTTTATCAAACATCTTATATGCATATTCTTTAATAGAAACTCTGCACTATATTTAACAAAGGGGCTTTGGGGAATACATAAAGAACTATTTTCATAATAACTATGAAAATTACAGACTTAATAGCAAAATGCATTCAAGAAAAAGGCTGCAACTTTGTCAAGTTAGATTGCTTTCTTCTTTGCTTCTTGTTTCTGCAACTTCATTGTTTGTGCAAAACTTTCAAGTCCACCAAAGCCTCCAAAAACCTGCAGAAGAATTTCTGAATCTAGAGGACATCCATGCTCTTATATAAAGGTCATAGAAAATCGGTGCAACAACATCGGGCTTTGGTGTTGATAGAGTCTCGTGGACACCGGGGATGGCTTGCTACTCGATGAATAGATCTTTAAAATCAGAGGCTATATGGAGGAGTGAACGTCTATTTAGGTCGGGACATCTTAATCATGCTGAAGGTGTCTTCGATGAATTTTATAGGCATCTTCAGTAGCCTCGCCAAGTAGGGCATCAACGGCGATGGTCTCCACAAGGAAGGCCGGAGCTTGGTGATTGGCGGCGATGACGGCGGCCTCCACAAGGGAGGCCGGCCTGGTGGTTGACGGCGACGACGGCCTCCGCAAGGGAGGCCGGCCTGGCTTGGCTGGCGGTGACGATGGCGGCCTCCACAAGGGAGGCCGGCCTGGCTTGGCTTGCGGCAACGATGGCGGCCTCCACAAGGGAGGCCGGCCTGGTGGCTGGCGACGACAACGGCAGGGTGACGGCATGGACGAAAGATCAAAGAAAATCCCTCTGTTCTTTTTGAAATCCCTCTTCCTTGCTTTCTCTCTTCCTTGTTTTTTTTTTCTTTTAGAACTTCTTCTTTGTTCTCTCTGCCTCTCTTCCTGATTTCACATCCCCTATATTTATATATATATTTTTTTAGTTAAATCCCATGAGGCTCGGATGGTTGTAAAAGATAAAAGATAAAATCAAAATTTTTTTTTTCTTTAAACCAAAATTGATTCAAGATAAGATCAAATATTAACTTCATGCAACCATCACCGATAAGAACAAATTTTAAACTTATTTGAATTATTTATTTATTTACTCATTTGCCTTGAGATTAGCAAATTTGAGCTGCCTTGGGATATGCACTTGGAATTTTTTATTATATTTATTTATCTAGATCGCCTCGGGATATGTATTCTTGTGCGATCTTGAATTTGAGATCGTCTCGAGATATGTTTCTCGAGCGATCTTGGAATTTGAGATCGCCTCGAGATATGTGTTCTCGAGCGATCTTGGAATTTGAGATCGCCTCTTGATATGTGTTCTCGGGCGATCTTGGAATTTAAGATTTGCCCCAAGATATGTGTTCTCGGGCTATCTTGAGATTTGAGATTTCTGGAAGATTGCCTCGAGATATGTATTCTGGGGCCATTTTGGGATTTAAGATCGCCTCGAGATATGTTCTCAGGGGCGATTTTGGAATTTTGAGTTTGCCTCGAGATATGTTCTCGGAGGCAATTTTGGGATTTAAGATAGCCTCGAAATATGTATTCAGGGGCGATTTCGGAATTTTCGTCCTAAGTCAATTAAGATAAGGACATATCTAAATTTTAATTCTAAATATATCAAGATTAAGATATACTTGAATTATATATTTTTTTATTTTGGATTGGGATTTGGGTTCTATTGGAACATGTATTATATTTTATATATAAACAAGCGGCAAGCAACGGTCAATCATCACTTGATAAAGCTTGCTCTGGAGGAAGAGTAGAAGTGGATTCCTGCGATTTCTTCCTCAACCAACTTAGCTTTTCGGAAGAAGGCTTGTTGCTCTTCTTCTTAGAAGACCTGTCACCCAAGTTATTCGTCTTCTTCCTCTTTGCAGACTCCCCAGTCCCGTTATCCTTCTTCTTTGGGGAACTAGGTGGAGCAGCCTTAAGTCGGGCTCGACAAGCATAGAATTGAAGAGTTCCTCGCGATCCATCTGGTCACCTGCTGAATTCAACAACAAAGTTAAAAGTTGATCAAATCCTTCTTACATAAAAGAGAATATAGATGCGCCCTACCTATGGCTAGGAAGAGGCCATGCCTCCGAAGGTTCGCTGCCGTTAAATAATTGTCGATAGGAACCTCGGAGAGACCTCGAAGGATTTCTAATTGACCTCGTTAGTAGACAAATCTTATTTATACACATTGTCTAATTTAGAAGTTTCCCATGTGATCAGGACACGCCACTCGGGAATCACAGGAAACAAAAAAGAATTTTTATACTTCTACCCCTTGATGGAGGTCGGCGTTTTACCTAGGAAGGCCCAATCGGAGCAAGATGAGAAGTAGAGCCAATCAGTAACAGGATGATGTCTAAGACCAAAAAGTAGACGGAACCACTGAAATGTATGTTTCAAGTCAAAATGTTTGAAAATCAAGAATCTCACGGAAGATGCTAGGGAAAGGGATCTTGAGACCCGCATGAAGAGCTTTACAATTGATAGCTATCTCCCTATCTGATGGAGGTGAACTGACTGGTTCAAAAGGAGAAGGAACCCTATAGGTGAAGGGAGGAGAGGAAGTGGAGTAGTAGTCTACTAACTCCTATACTTCATTGGTGGAAAGAGTACTCTGAAAAGCCCTAGACTCAGTATGCGACAACCTAGAGGATGAGAGAGAGAGAGAGAGAGAGAGAGAGAGAGAGAGAGAGAGAGAGAGAGAGAGGAGGGGAGGACTCTAGAGGCTAAGGGTTGAACCTCCATTACCTTAGTAAAAAACAATCATGTAGAAAGTGAGGGATGAAGATGAGAGACTCGTACGGCAGCCTCTGAAGAACAAATAGGTAAAACAAGAAGGCAAAGTGAGAAGAAGAAAACCCAGGCTTCTCTTTTTTCTCCTTTTTGAATCTTCGAAGACATTTTGCAAAATGACCGGATTAACTTTGATGGCCAATATTGCCTCGCCAAATGACACCATTTCGGATGTATGACACGTGGGCAGTGGAGATCATGCCCATTATTACTTCTGCTACTCCACGCCGCACCTTTTCAGACGAAATACTTTCAAAACTAAGACGTGGCACAAAAATATACTCAACAATAAATGCGGGTCAGCGCATGAGATGGATATTACAAGTTATGAATAATGCCTCATATACTTGGCCTCACCATAAGCTCCCTCTATTCGAAATGCTAGCATATACATCATATCTTAGACCAATACCTCGGCTATTCCACCTTATGACCCAAAGTGACCGCACGCTCGACTTTCTCGGCTGACACAAACCTCAGGATGACCCAACCTCAAGGAGGGGATGGGAGGGAAGTGATATAGATAAATTCGGATAGACACATGGCCTCATCTGGAGTGTCCACCTGGCTCAATCCTAAACGTCCATACAAATGACACACGTTCCTAGCTCAAACATCCCCCTTGGACAAGTGGGATGTCGGAAAAGGTACGATCATAAGAAATAAGTTGTCAGAGATAAGCACGACAAGAATGCTCTCTGAAATCGAGGTGACAGTCAGAACCCCAAGGAGGAAAGATAAGAGGAAAGAAAGCAAGGCAAATACGATGGTTGGTAATCTGATCTCTGATCTCTGGACCTTTCTCCTCCACCTCCAAACTCTCTTTATCTCGCTAACTCGGGCGTCAAAGCTACACTAGGGAACTAAGCCAGCGTCACTCAACCCCGTTCCCTGTGCAGGTCCACCGACGAAGCAGAAGAGCTCCCTGTCGCCTTCTTCAGCTACAGCTAACGTCGCAACTACAAATCTCAGCTGTTGATCAAGGGCCTACACTGATCTCTCGGAGAGACTAGTTTTTTTTACTTCTTCTTCTTCTTCTTCTTCTTATTATTATTATTATTTATTTATTTTTTCCAACTTTTGGTTTTTAACTTGTGTTACAAATTAAATTATCCATATAGTGTAGATGAGTTCGGTGAATATATCATGGGGACAAATGTTGTCAACTATTCCACTAGCTTGTTTTTTTATCAGCCAAACCTAATTGCAACTCTTCCTCCTTTTTGTTTGCTACTCCTAAAATGGTTTACAAACATCATGCAAGACAAATCTCAATACTCTTCACTCCCAACCACTTGATAATCTCACCCCTTCTTTCGTCAAACTCGTCCCAAGTCTCCAAATCCAACTTCCCTACCAATAACATCAGAGTTGATAATTTCTATCAACAAGTCCTCTTTGTTCCTACTTCGAACTCCATCGCCAAGCCAGTTCCTCATATTCTAAAAAGCATAATAATTAATCCTTCTTTACCATAGATAACACTACAAACAAATGGACCTCGTGTTGCTCAAGATTTATTAAATAATATTATTTAAATATTATTTATTTTTTTTAATTTGGTATTAATATTCTGATATTGATATATAAAGTCATAATTTTTTATACGTGTATGTGTAGAATTTCTATAAATCACATTTAAGCAATACAACAATAAAAACATACTTTTTATATATATAAAACTCTAAGAATTACATCTTTTTAAAATTTAAACAAAGAAGCTGTAAATTAGATGAACAAAATTCACAATTTTCATATACTTGCAAATAAATTATGTGCATTACAATATAGTACATGTAAAACCAATAAAATAAAAAAATTACATGTATACGTAAACAATAACACCCGGATTGCCATAGTTCTTCATTCCTTAAGCCTGAAAATTTGTAAGATGTTAGTTTTCTTAAAATTTAGGCATATGGTAAAATATGAAATATAAAAAATAAAGAAGTTGAACCTTTTTTTTATTGTCATTTGATAGGCTGCTTCCAAATGACTCTATTTATCTTTGTCATCAGTTGAAATACACAATACACTGGTGTCTCCAATTCATTTAATCTTCTCGATAAGTTATTAGTTGATATGACAAAAATATATCTTTTATACATGCGCGAAGCCAAATATTACTCGATGCTCATATCTTCATTTTTTTGTTATTTACCGATATAATTTAGGGCTTTATGTAACTGAACCCCTGAATAATTTTAAAATTACATATTTACCCATGAATAAAACATAATTGCATACATACTTCTGAATAATAGATATTATTGTGTATAGACCCCTGGGGTTAAAATCATACGAAAAATTGTAAGTTAACAAACGGTAGACATGCAAAATGACCATTATACCCTTTGGCATATATTCCCCTAGAAAATTAGTTTGACTGTAGATTTAAAAATAGCCCTTTGAAAATCTAAAATTTAAAATAGTTAAAATATATAAAGAGGGTTATTTTTAATATTTTCCAACTCTTAACCTAAGTTGTAACCATGATTAAGATTATCTGGTTAACTTCTGTCAACGAACCTTAACATTAGGGGCATATCCTCAATTCAACCTGTTTTTAGGGGTATACAAGCAATTATGATTTTTTCGGGGGTAAATTTTCAGTTATGAAACTTTTGAGGGGTATATAACCAATTTCCCCTATAATTTAATATAATAGGGAAAAATGAAATCCAATAAATAAATTAATAAATCAGAATAGCATGAAGAAAGTGCAATCATGAATTAGCATCATAAAATTTCCCAATTCATGTTTTTCATAAACAAAATTAATAGAACACTAATGTAAAATAAATTGATTTAACTATTATGCAGATAAGGGGGGAGAACTACATAACTTGGCTTAGATAATCCAGTCCACTTTTCATTATCAAATTAATCAAATGAAAATTTAATCCTTGAAAGGATACATTTACCAATTTGTCCCTCTACCCAAACACATTCCAATTCATAAGATTAACCACAAATGATGGATCAGAATTAACACAATATCATTCAAACCATGCTATAGGATAAATTGAAAGAGTCATGATTTAAAAGTTTACCATCAAATGTAAGTTTGAAGCCAAGCTTAAATATTCCACTTCTCCACAATTCTTGAAGGATTAAGCTCACCAGAAAGTATTAAAAGGCTAATTCTATTCTTCAGAACAATGTGAATTGCCAATATGGAAGTGTATGGAGGTCAAAGTGCCAAACATTTTAAACACTTTTAAAGTCCCATTAAATACAAGTGTGAAAGGATGCTTAAATATTCTGCACACATACTTAAGATCCATAGAAAGTGTTCCAAAGAATTCATTCCTGATCTTCAAAACAATTTAAATTAGTAATACACATACTTAGGAGGGTGAAACTGCAATAGACTTCAATAGATTTCATCTATTCAACTATTTTGTTAAATCAGAAATGTTGGTGATTTTCTTAATGATGTTAGTGTTATTTAAGGTGTATTTTTAGATGATAATTTCAATTTACGGCCAATCAATAACTCCTGCTTACAACATCTATTCCTGAGTTCTTGAATGATACTTGTCTTGTAACACCCATCTCTCTAATGAGACAAATGTCACACCAGCCAGGTCAAGAGGGTATCCTAAGCCTAAGGCTATACAGACTAAACTTGATAACAAGTGGAAGTACTCCAAAGATAAAAATAATCATAAACATAACCTGTTCAAGACAAGAAGTCAATATGAAGTACAACACATATACTGTCTAGGCAACGTGGCCCCAAATATAGCGGAACACATAATTACATAACAAGCCTTTTATTTATTACAAATACACATACAAATTAGGGTACGCCAGAGCCATCTACAAGACTACTCAATCTCGATCACCTGTACATTTCACTTGAGTGAGAATCACTATACAAGGAAATACATGTATATGAATTGAAATATATGAGTATTGAAATAATGCTAATCATATGCATTATCTTCTAATTACTTTAACATGCCAAGCATTTCAGAAAACCCGAGATAAAGCACATATGCAATCTCAATCAACACATAGCATATCATACTCATAAATACGCATAGGCCTCGTATCGGTAAGCATACACCCCTAGTCCTAGTGTCTCAGAATGAACCCCAACCCTCATCAGTAGTATACCCTCTACTGAATCTGATCTGTGTACACTAGTAATCCCTCTACCGAATCAGTACCTGGCTTGACAACCAGTGGTATGCCCTCTACAGAACCTGTGTTATCGTCAAGTATGTATGTTACGCCTCGACCCGGATTCCGGGACACCGAGCGCGTGAGCAGATCGACCGTAACCAAGTAAGTCACACCTCACTCGGCTACAAGGCCTCAGTAAGTAACAGCAGATAACATAAATTCCAAAATAAATATCCAAATAACTTAATTAAAAAGTCACAGAGGAAATAAAATCGAATAAGAGGCTCCAAATGCCCTACATAAGCCAGGCCCTAAATGGGTCCTATAAAATAATATAGTCTCTCACAAAGAAGTAAAAAGAGATCCTCGGACCTCAGCAAAATACCCCGACCCTCGAACGGCTACCGAACTCAAGTCTTCTACTCCTCAGGATCTGAAAAAGAAAGAACAAGTATGTGAGCTTTCGAATGGAAAGCTTAGTAAGTACCCCTTGCGGGGGTCAAAAATCATGATATCAAATAATAGTGATAATCAAGTCAAAACAACGGGGACATACCCCTCAAAAAAATCCTAGGAGTCTACCACAACAAACACAAGGGTACGACCCCTATCTACAGCAGCTCTCTACAATGAGTTCCAAATAAAAGCTCATCCAGACATCTCCCCCGGCCTGCATCATCAGCAACTTGCTGGATCTCGACCCTCTGGTTGTGCAATCCTCAGATCGCATGTCGACAGCGCTACCTCTAGTACGTGTCGACACGGCCAGCGAATTACCCCCACTAACGGGCCGGACCACCAGAGTATTGTCCCTCTGGCATGGCAAGCCGAAACACAGGGTTTCCCATCCTTGATCGTTTCCCAAACGGAGCCCCCATACTCCCATAAATCCGGGCGGAAGACCAATCAACAAAACAAGTATACCAACATCCCGAAACAACCAAGCATGCTCAAAAGAATTCCAAATGAATAAAGAAGCATGTATAGTCTCAAAAGCAACAATATCAATAACATGATATATCAAAGCTAAAGAAATACTCCTAAGAGTGGGTACGAGGCAAGTGTACTTACCTCAATAAAGTCGACCGGGATTACTCAGTAAAATCCTGCTTGTCACAACTCTATCTCACCACCTGATATAGAACTTAGATCAGTGTCAGTAATCATCTTATAATTTCCAATTGATTATGCAAGATGCTCTAATTGAGCTCGGCCCAGCTTAATGGACCTTTCCCCATGTCACAGCTCTAAGTGGCCTGGTGGTTAAGGCCCACCAATCCTTTTAAAAGGTTCATGGTTCAAATCCCCCAACTTGCCTTTTATTCCTTCTTAATTTCCTTTTATAGCTTTATCTAACCTGACTTGGTTGGTTCTATCACAAGTAGAAGAGGTCCCTGGTGGTTAAGAAGGCTCACCAAGCCGATGTGTGAGGTCTTGGGTTCCATTCACACCATCAACCCCTTTTTGTTCATTTTATTTCTTTTTAACTTGGTTAAACATAGTCAATTCCACTTGACTGAACCCAACCATAGATTAGATCCAACCCAATCATCTTAACCTGACCAGAGTCCATTCCAAATTGATTGAACCCAATTAACTAGTTAACAAGTTGACCCAACCCAAGATTTAATCAACCTGACCCGAGTCTAAACCATTCCAAATTGATCTAACACGGCCTAGTTAATCTAAATCCAAACCCTTTTGATTTTATCAAGACATTTCAATTTAAATTTAGACTCGGTTCCAAGTCTAATTAGCTAATCAACTCAGACCCAATCTCACTTGATTGAACCAAATCATGTTTAGTTGATTAAAACCAGGCCCAAATCACTTTTTATTTGATTTGACTAAATCAATTTAATCAACAACTTAACTTGACTATCATTAGTTATCTAATTAAATTAATTAAATTTTTAATTACCCTCTTATACTATCGTCTCTTTCCCTCAGCTGCGCCTTGACGGAGAAAGGAGCGGCGCTCCGGTCGCCTGCAGCGGCCTCCGGCAGTCCGTGACTGGTCAGCGAAACTCCCCGCCACCGGACCTCCGCCGTCGATGATGCCTCTGAGCGTCACCAACTCCTCCTGGAGAGAAGAGTCGCTGCGTCCTTCCTCCCTCGTCGAAGCTTGCTTGTCCGCCGTCTGGCTCTCTCTCTCCGACGTCCACTCTAGTGACCGAAGGCAAGCGAGGGTCTGGGACCCCTTCCGGCATCTACTCTTATACTAAATGCATGGTATTTATGAGACAAAGAAGGAAAAGAAAGATGAAACCTCACCGGAGAGCTCCTATGCACTAATTGCTCTTCCTGCCAAGGCTAGCCGTCCGTCACCAGGGTTCTGATCACTTCCCCTGAGTAATACGACACCAATCATGTACTTGGTAACAGAAAAGGGGTCATGGGTGTTGTTGCACCACCTCTCCGATGAGAGCCAACCATTACCGCCGATTTTAAAATCGAGAAGAAGAGACAGAAGCTTACCTGGCGTTTGCCTCGCTGTTCCCTGACTCTACTTTCCTCGGTTTTGTCGGAGAAACACGGCTCCCTTCACTCTCCTCCTCCCCTGCCTTAGTCCCTCACGGAAGAAAGAAGTTCGCCGCCGCTCAGTGGTGGCTTCTAGGGTTCGAAATATCTGATTTTGGAGTCGAGATCGTTCCTTTCCATATTTGATTATCAATCAAATATCCTCCTTGCAGGTTGCCTGATGATCGCGGCGGCAAGTGGTGGCGCGCGCGTGGAGAAGAGAATCCCGCACGTGCCTCGCGATCAGGCAACATCGGTTGAACGGTCTAGATTAGCATGTAGTGATCTAACGGCTTCCTTCGTATTATCTTGTCTCGGATCCGTGTTTTGATCAAATGGACGGTAACCATCGCTCCACAACGAACAGCAGGATTACACGGTCGTGCCTCGAACTTAAAAGATCTCTCAGATGAAGCGTTGCGATTGATTCTATCAAACGAAGGAGTCCAACGGCTTGGATTAAACCATCTGAGATGAGAGACCATGATCCTCCCGATTAGACAGGTTATACCAAAGGTTTAGATTAAAAGCTGTGTCTAGAACTTGAGACACTCCCTTAGATGGTCGATCGAGATTTGCCCTCACGGTAGAAGCGTTTGTTCCGCTGGTTCATCATCCAAAATGAACGACCAGATCTCTCTCTCGCGATCAGTACAGTCTGATCCTTTTGATCATAACCGTTTGTTCCTTCTGTAAACACCCCCTGCATGTTTTTCGTCGATTTACATACAGACCCTTGACTTCTTTTTCTTTACATGAAGGTCCTTCTCGTGAGCGAAATGCAAAATTCATTTCTGGTCCTCAACTTTACTTCTTTCACATCCGGGTCCCTCTTCCAGAAAGATACAAATTTTCTTTCAAACCCTTGATCCTTTATGAAATTACAAGGGGGTCCCTGGCAGCCCCAATAGTTCTTATTTATAAAATTCACCAAATATTCCTTTCTCTCTCACCCCATCCCAAATAATTCTAAACATAGAATTTCCTTTAATAGATTAAATCAATTACCAATCTATTATTACCAACCTTTATTCCAAAATTTAGTTATTTATTTCCAATTTCCCAATCTCGCGTAATTACCATACCCTTGGTAATCATCATTAATCAAATCCAAGGAATTTCCAAGCTTGGACATTTCCTTTAATTTAAATAAATCAATTAATTAAATAAACTAATGTTTATTTACCTGTTCCCTTCATGTTCTCCAAACATGCTAAATTACCAAAATGCCCTTGGTTTTAATAACTAAACCCAGGTAGGGTTTTAATTATAAAACCTTCCTTTTTCAAATAATTTATGTTTTTGGGAGGATTAATTCAACCACCAAAATTTTAAAAAAAAAATCCATTTATTAAGAAAAATCTTGGATTTCACAATCCTCCCCCCTTACAAAAATTTCGTCCCCAAAATTTAAAATTCTAATCCTCAGGTCTCATCCTCAGGTCTCATCTAGTGGCAAATAAATCCGGGTAACTCTTCTTCATGTCTTCCTCACGTTCCCATGTTGCTTCCTGGTCAGAGTGATGGTTCCATCTCACCTTGACAAAAGGAATAGCTCGGTTCCTCAACTGCTGCTCCTTGCAGTCTAAGATCTCCATAGGGCATTCCTCATAGGACATTTCCTCTTGAACTTCTACTGGAATCTGGGGAATCACTTGAGACGGATCTCGAACACATTTCTTCAACATAGAAATGTGGAATACATTGTGAACTTGCGCCAAGTCCGAAGGTAGAGCCAATCTGTAAGCCACAGCTCCTATCCGCACCAAGATCTCCATGCTTTCCAAATCTGACAACTCCCTTCATAGGTGACACATTCAGGAACACTGCATCACTGACCTGGAACTCAGGCTCAGAACACTTCAGATCTGCATAACTCTTTTGTCGACTCTGAGCAACTTTCAGTCTTTCTCTAATCTTCCGGACCTGTTCCTCCATCTGTCGAACGAAGTCTGGCTCCTCCAACTTCCTCTCTCCCACATCTCCCCAACATATGGGCGTTCGGCACTTCCTTCCATAAAGGGCTTCATAGGGAGCCATCTGAATACTTTCCTGATAAATGTTGTTGTAAGAGAACTCAGCCAAGCTCAGGCGTTTGTCCCACGAACTAGAGAAATCCAATGCACAAGCTCTCAACATATCCTCCAAGATCTGTATGGTCCTCTCGGACTAACCATCCTTCTGTGGGTGAAAAGCTGTACTAAAAGCCATACAAGTGCCTAAAGCTGTGTGCAGACTCTCCCAGAATCTCGAAACAAACCTAGTGTCACGATTTGAGGTGATCGACACCAGTACTCCATGCAGCTTGATAATCTCGTCGATATACAACCACGCTAACTACTCTAACGTGGCCCCCGTCCTCAGGGGTATGAAATTAGCCGACTTGCTTAGACGGTCCACTATCACCCACACGCTTCGTGCCCCTTCTGAGTCCGTGGTAATCCGGTCACAAAGTCCATATTGATGTGCTCCCACTTCCACAACGGAATCGGCAAAGGTTGCAGCTTCCCCACTGGCTTTTGATGCTCTGCCTTTATCATCTGACAAGTGATACACTGCGCCACAAACTCGGTGACCTCCCGTTTCATGCCCTTCCACTAGTAATGATCCTTCAATCCTCTGTACATCTTGGTGCTTCCGGGATGAATCCCGTAGCTCGAGTAGTGGGCTTCCTCCAGAATTGTCACGCCCCGACCCGGATCCAGGGACCTCGGGCACGTCAACAGACCGGCCGTACCCAAGTGGAGACAGGCCCCACTCGTGTACAAGGCCTAAGTAAACAGCAGCAGATAACAAAATAAATTCAAAAGTTTATTAATCCAATAATAAACAAATACAGATCAGAGTGCTAATGCGGAAAATAAAGTACAAGGGTCCAAAACCCTGACAAATCCAGGCCCTACAGGATCATAAACCAATATCTCACACAAGAACTGAAGAGAGATCCCCTGACCTCGACAAGTATCACACCCCGACTCTCGTACGTCCCTGAGCTCGAGTCAACCTACTCCTCAAGACCTGAAATGAGAGAAAGGAAAAAAGTGATGAGCTTTCGAAAGGAAAGCCCAGTAAGCACCCTGCGAGGATCTCAAAGACATAAGATGAAACATGATATCAAAAATCAAAGAATCATCAAGCAATGGGGATACACCCCGTACAAACAGATCCTAGGAGCGGTACGACTCCTGTCCAATGGCAGCCCTCGGGCTCAAGAAGGAACTCAAAGAAAACTCAGCGAACATCCCCGGCCAACACACGGCATCTGGCGCGGCTGACTAACCTGTCGCTCCTCGGTAGCGCCACCTCTCTCTCATGTCGACATGGTCAGTGATCGACCCCACTGACTGGCAGGGACAACCAGAGTATCGTCCCTCTGGCCAGGAATGCCGGAACGCCAGGGTGTCCCGTCCCCAACGCTCTCGCAACATCCGGAGCTCACCTGCTCCACTGAATCCGGGCGGAAGAAGAAACTCAGTTGGCGCACACCTACCCGGCCAGCACACAAGTACTGCGTATCTCCATGGTCTCATGCCAGACAACAGGAGGCTATGCTCAGTGAGCCCGCTCACTCCACTGACGCATACCTACCTAGCTGCACACAAGCACCACGAGTGCCTACAGTCAAGTACCGGCCCACGGGTGGGCATGTCCAAAAGAGCATTCAACAAACAGGTAGTAAAACTTTACACTCCTATCCGGACGGAGCACAGGCTCACGTGTTTCCACGGCCACGTGCCATCAACGGATCTTCGTGATCAGTTTACACTACCTCTAGCACACTAATCACACACATACCAGGAAAGACATCAAAAAGAATATATATGTGCATGCATCCAAGAATATCAGATTCCAAACAAAAGACATGCTAACAAATAGCATGCTCCAAATCAAGAAACCCCAAACAATAGGTAGGAGCAAGGCAAGAGTAACTTACTAAAAATCATGCAAAAGCAAAGTCAACAAAACCCATATCTAGGGTGGAAGCAAGGCAAGAGTAGCTTACGAGCATAAAATCGAGAAAAACAACCAGTCAATAAATGAGGGCACGAGGCAAGAGTACTTACCTCTGATCGCAATCAAATCGAACACTCTGAATCTGTCCCGTCGAAGTACCACACTCCTCGACAATATCTGTTAAACACAGATCTATACTCAACATACGTTCAAATACTCGAATAAGTATTACTATCTAATACACACATACGACCTAATGGGCTCGGCCCATTACTTGAGCCCAGTTTAATCCCTTTTTTTAAAAAAAATTTAATTTCCCCATACACAAATAATTTCCCCACTTCATATTTATTATTTATGAGATCGGCCCCAAGGCCCACTAGCCAAGCCCATTACAATTAACCCTCTTTCTATCACAATCAAGCCATTCTCCTATTTGTGAATTCCATAAAAGTATTTTAATGCATTATCCATGCTTCTATAAATGTAACTAACCGTGCTTTCTTTTTCCCTTAACAAATTTCACAAAAATCAAGCCATTAACATGTTTTTTTATAAACCCAGAACATGGCTCCTGAACTGTTATTAAACTTTTTATTTTCTCAAACCCAGCACTCTCTCCAGTTCTGCCCACAAAGGACCACGATACAAAACCATTGTGTTCACACAACCGAATCCAAGGATCCGAAGGTCCACTAAACATAAGGCTATTTCAATTTAAATCTCACTAAAACCATTACATAAAATCATAGCCAGCCTGTTCCTAAGAACAAATTAAAATCTCCAACTCAACAGCCTATACACACTCTAGAGGAACTCTCACACATGTCCCTACTTACTCTTAATCATAACCTGCCTGTTCACAAGTTCCTCCTCAGAAATATTAATACTTTCTACACTCCAATGCCACCAATAAATTAACAAAATATTTGGTGGGAAACACTATTAGAAAACCCTCTTCACAATGAATTCCTTTACTCTATTATGAAATCATCCATCATCTATACTCAACAAACCAAATAATGAAGAAAACTCAACATTAATCTATGAACTCTACAAATGGTCACACTTATTAAATAATCATCATGTGCCACATCTGTACTCTCCCCAGGAGAGCAACAACAACATACCACATCCAATCACTACCACCACTATCTCTTTCTCATGTCCACTGATCTTTGCAATCATAATCACCTGCAGGGGCCTCACAACGCCAACCAACACTCCCCTTAATCCCTCTCACCATACAAAATAACCATGCATATATTCATAAGCACAGACCACCATCATCATCTAAGAGACCTTATAATCCATGCATGTTTGTAGATACACTACACCAAACATAACAATAAGAACTTCTCAGAGGTTTAGAACGCTTACAAACGCGCGGCGTCTCACGAGGGTCCGGAGAAGGTCAGAAAATTCGTGGCGCTCTGTCTCCCCATCTCCGGCAACGCACGATCCCCCGGAGTGGCTCCACACCGTGTCCTCTTCTCCCGGTCTCTCTCTTTCTCTCTCTCAGCGATGGTGACAGGGCGGCGCTGGTTGTGGATGAGGGGTGCGGACCGCTAGGGTTTAGAGCTCTTCTATTATAGCAATCCACGGGGAGATTTCAAATGAGATCTAATCACACTGATAGCGCAACACCCCGGAAATCCATAGCTGGCTGAACCGCCTTATCACTCTCAATTTCTTTACGCGTTTTCCTTGGGTTTAATTCCCTTCAGGGCCACGTGTCACCAATTCCAACGTCTGATGCTCACAAACATTCTCAATTGTTTAATTTCGACCATTAACAGCACTGCAACGCACTTGTATGTGAAACCATTTGAAATTCAGTTAATTAGTCCATGGTATTCAAACTCCATAGATTTAATTTGCACTCAAAGTGAACCAAGATAACAAATCAAGTCAACCTCGTTGTCATCCATTGTGAACCCAAGCTTTGATTGTTGAAATCCAATCCCACTACTCCACTTCACACTTTTCTTTTGAAAAAAATAAATGAATATCACATCATAATCAACATATGTCTTAATCCTATCAAATCATCATGATGCAAGAATAATAATATATTATATAAATTTTCATGCACTCTATGCTCTTATTCATCAAACCGTGATCATATATATATATATATATATATATATATATATATATATTTATATATATATAAATACCCATGTATATATATATATGTTATTTTTATAATCCATTTTATTTCACTTTATAACATAGTCCTTGGTTTTTTTTTTTCCATAATCTCTAATTAGGATTTTATCCAAATCAACCCACTTTTCTAATTAGACCAAGTTTAAGGTTTTCTTCAATCATTCATATTCAAAGATAAATATAATATCTTATCCTTACACCCTCTCATATGGATATTTATTTTATCCATCAATCCAATCTTCAAAAATCTACAATTTAAGATTTAAACTAAACAAATATTTTATTCCATCTAATCTCTTTCTCCAATTAGACCAAATTAGAGAATTATTTTAGTTATTTCAAAATTATAAGAATAATTTAAAAATAACTAAATTCTAAAATTATTGCTAAAAACCCTTGGGTTTTACAAGAATTTTCTTCTTCAATTCTGGGACATTGGGGACACAGATTCTTTCATCAAATCTGAGAGTACCATCCTCATGAATCCGAAACCGTGTCTGTACATCCTGGTCCATTTGACCCCTGATCTCCTCAAGATCTGGATCTTTCATCTGTGCGTCTCGGATTCTCCCCAGCACTAAGGGTCGTATGTGCAAGCTGGCTAAACTAACATCCATCTGTAGCAATATAACCTCTAGTTCCAATCTCCTCATGTCCTCCAACAAAGGCCTCTATGAAGAAAATAAAGCGGTGACCCTATAATTGGACTTCCTGCTCAACGCATCGGCCACTACGTTAGCCTTGCTCGGGTGATAATGTATGCTAAAATCATAGTCCTTGATTAATTCCAACCATCGCCGTTGCCTCATATTTAGTTCCTTTTGTGAGAAAATATACTTGAGGCTCTTGTGGTTTGCGTAAATCTCACATGGTACACCATAGAGGAAATGCCACCATATTTTCAAAGTAAACAAGATTGCTGCAAGTTCCAGATCATGTGTGGGATAGTTCTCCTCATAGTTCTCCTCAGTTGTGGGTTGGCCGACCGACGACTGGCCTACACAGGTGCGAGCAGGGGCTCGCAAGCGTGGGTAGGGCTTGGGTGAGGGTGGAGATTGAGTCTGAGAACGAGAGAGAGGGAGAGATGATTTTCATTCTCTCTTTCTTTCTCACACTATATAATAACAATTATTATTATTATTATTATTATTATTATTATTATTATTATTATTATTATTATTATTATATTCTCTTATCATAATTAAATCTAATAAAATAACTTATCATAATTAATTCTAATACCTTAGCCGACCGGATCTGATTAATCTGGACCTAAATTAGGTCGGCACTATTTCAACTTATCTAGATGCCCTTTAAATAATATTAAAACATAACTTTAGGTTTATCTTGTCACGGGTGCACTCTGTAGCACCATGAGCAACATTATTAACCCGACAGAGATCCATATTTTTTGGCTTTATCATTTCTTCTGTCACGGGTATACTGTAGCATCACGGGTTATCTCAAACCCCGACCAGATCCGATATTCCTGGCTTTGACCCGACCAGATCTACTTACCGAGACTCTAACTTTTGTTCGGTATCTCCCACTTAATTAATCTAGATTAATTAACACTTTAATAAATTTCCCATTTAATTAATAAGGCTTTTACTATCTATCCACCTCCAACTATTTCAAGTAAAAGTGGCCTGGCCGAATATGCCCTTCTCTTGGGCCCAATAGTTGCGAGGCTGAATTTTAGGTCCATTAACTCCTGATTTTTCTTTAATTGAAGTTTAAAATAATTAATTCATTTTTATTGACTAATTAACCTCATCAATTATTTGAAAATCATCTGGTCATTTATTTTGAAAAATCTAGGGCGTTGCATGTCTATTGGGTAAAAGTGAATTTTGTAAAATCAGAGCATACTAAATTATGATTTGATCATTCGGTGAAACAGTAATTAAAACCTCAAATGGCATCCAATAATGCTCTTTTACACGCTCTATGATTCTAGGCAGATATTATGCTATAACCCAAAACTTTTCAAAGCATCAGATACATCTTCCATCACTATTCCAAATTTCTATTAGAAAGTTATATCATTACAGTTACCCAAAGTATGCTAAATCAATTAATGGATTAACAGCTCTTGCTAAAGAATTAACACTAAGTAAAATTTGACTCTCAACATAATTTACTCTCAAGAAAAATCATAATCTAAAAAAAAATTAATAACTCTATTAGGGATAATCATTTCCTTGTTTAAAATTTATATTTAAATCCTGTTCTAGAAATTCTATAACCAATTACCTAACATAAAAAAATGCAACATAACTATTTCATAGCCATACACCTACGCCATTGTGCCATACAAACATATTCCTACTATGCTATACCCACCCATGATGCCAAACTCAGCAAAATCCTTCAAAATACTGATCTTTACATTTGTTTTTTTAAGATAAAACCTTCCACCCGTTAAAGTAGCATGAGCACCCGTTAAAGTAGCATGAGCAGGCAAAACTACAAATTTAATTGTCTTTAATGTCATGAAGTTCAGACAGAAAGTATATTCTAACAAACTACTTTGATCTATCATAAATGAACATCCTGAATAAGACTAAATATAGATCACTAAATGTAGCAGTTATCTGCATATATTCAAAGAAATCAGGAGCAAGAGAAGATAAAGCCTCGAAATTAAGCAACAAATCATAATTTTCACTTATCGATGCAAGAGATTTTCTAACACATACAATGCACTCAACACACCAGCATCAAGTGGAAGATAAGCATGGTTGGAAACTATGCATCCACAGTGGACACTCTATAGTAGAACAAAACATCCAATTAGCAAATTAAAGCATGAACATTAATACTTAAAAAAATAGTACATTAATACTTGAACAAATCAAGGAGTTTGAATAATTTAAAAAAAAGGTAAGAAATAGTACAAGAGTAAAAAAGAAAATCAGAAATAGTACAGGAGTGAGAAAGAACACGTTTCTCCTTACCAATTTTTTTCTCCTTTTTTTTCATTTTTTTTTATTTGTAACCAATTCTATCACTTAATAATATATAGATAGATTGTATTCAAAGAAATCAGGAGCAAGAGAGGTTAAAGCCTCAAAATTAAGGAACAAATCATAATCTTCACTTACCAATGCAAGAGATTTTCTAACACACACTATGCACTCAACGCCACCAGCATCAAGTAGAAGATAAGCATGGTTGGAAACTATGCATTCACAGTGGACACTTTGTAGTCAAACAAAACATCCAATTAACATATTAAAGCATGGACACTACTTTAAAATATAGTACATTACTACTTGAAAAAAAAAATCAAGGAGTCCGAATATTTAAAAAAAAAATCAGAATAGTATAGGAGTGAAAAAGAAAATCATAAATAGTACAGGAGTGAGAAAGAACACCTTTCTCCTTACCAATTTCTTTCTCCTTTTTCTCTATTTTTTTTTTAAATGTGTAACCGATTCTATCGCTTAGTAATCTAGATAGATAGTATTCAAAGAAATTCAGGAACAAGAGAGGTTAAAGCCTCAAAATTAAGCAACAAATCATAATCTTCACTTATCGATGCAAGAGATTTTCTAACACACACTATGCACTCAACACCACGAGCATCAAGTAGAAGATAATCCTAGTTGGAAATTATGCATCCACAATGGACACGCTGCAGTAGAACAAAACATATCCAATTAGCATATTAAAGCATGAACATTAATACTTAAGAAAATCAAGGAGTCTGAATAATTAAAACAAATAAAAATGGTGCAGGAGTGAAAAAGAAAATCAGAAATAGAATAGGAGTGAAAAAGAACACGTTTCTCCTTACCAATTTTTTTTCATTCCCAAATGGAGAGAGATGTTTGCGTACTTTATGATTTGAAATGATGTGAGGAGTGATATCACGTAGTAACAATCACCAAAAAACAACGCGATCATGATATAACAACTACTAGGAAACAATGCGATCTAGTATTAGGATTTTTAAATTTAAAAAATCCAAAAATCTAAGAAATTAGGAATCCCCCATCTAATTTTCTCATTTTTTTGACTTTTTTCTTTTAAAAAAAACTGTGTAACCGATTATTTCGCTCAGTAATATAGATAGATGTTTAATTAGTGGTGGGTATTGGAGTTTTGGGTCGTGCCAGCTGACCCAAGTTTGGTACGACTCGGATACTAAAAAAACGATGTCGAGTTGAGTTGAGAAGGAGCTATCTACAAGTCTGCGCCCTAGCTGCCTAACATGGGTCTTGCCCAACACGAAACAGGTTGGGACGACTAACTTTTTTATTATATTTATTTATAATTTTTAATAGTTTTAAATATATTTTTTAAAATTTATGGGCATGACCGGTACAACCCAATTAAAAGTGTAAATAGGTCGTATCAATGTGTGGGTCGGCACAGCTCAACATAAATATGTCATACCTGAGCATGATCCAACACTATATCGATCGATCGGGCTATGTTGGGCTGGTGCTTTAGCAGCCTGTTGGTCAGCACGGCATGGCCCACATGGGCCGTGCTGGGCATGGGCTTGCACAATAACATGATATGCTTGTAAAGATTTTTTTAATATTTTAATTTTTTTAAGCTAAAAAAATCCCTTTGCAACAACTATAAAACATGACTTTAGGAAGTTTTGGGATTTTTTTTGGAAATTTTCTAAAAATTTTGGATTTTTTTAAATTTTACAGAGTTTTTTTTTTTACATTTCTTAAAATTTTGGAATTTTTTCTCATTTTTTTATAAAAACATTTTATGGTATTTTTATAGATTGTTTTTTGGATTTTTTTTGGTATTTTTGGATTTTTTTGGATTTTTTTTTAATTTTTAATTTTTTTTAAATTTAGTGTGCTTGGCCGCAGACAACCTTGACATGGCACAAGCTCACATAGAATGTGTTGTGCCTTGTGTTGACATAATAAGTAAGCGGGTTGTGCCGACTGAGTTACATTTTGGGTCCATGTTGTGTCGGTCCAACACAACCATTTTGAAACCTATAAGCCCAATTGTGCCGTGTGTCATGTTGAGCCTAACCTTAATACTGTAGGTGTTGGACCGATCAACGAGGCACGAGTCGGTCATTGTGTTGGGCGAGCTCGAAACCTAAAACTTTGTTTTAGGGTTTATCTACATAAGTAGTTTCTTCGAGACAAAGACATTATCTTCTTCCCACTTGCCATGCATGATTCCAATTTGCAATATGGTGAAAAGATTATAGCCTCACTATCTGTGTGCTTATCTTACTATTAATTAGAACGAGAGTAATGGCAAGTCATTGCTTAGTTATTTTGGTGGATTCAGGGGATATGGTTTTCAGTTATGGTGGTATTTGGTTGGGAGATTTCCCAATTGGAATTGGAATAACACAGTTCCCAATAAATAGAGAATCCCGCCAAAAAATTTAAAGGAGATTGTAACGCCCGACGGATCCGGGACCTCGTAGCGTCAACCAGGCCAGACGTATTAAAGAAGAGATAAACTCAACTCTATACAAGGCCTAATAATGTGATAAGCGGAGATAACAATCCATAAATAAACACAAACTCAAGTTCATAAGAACATAGAGTCATTAGGGTCCATAGGCCCTATAAAGGTCAGTCCCTATCACGGGTCCTACAAATAACAAAGTTCATAGAAAATAAAGATAGCTGAGACTCCTATAAACCTTGGTCTCGAGTCCCTCTCTTCAAGCTTCCTCCCCTCTAAACCTCGAATGCGTAAAAGGAGGAAAAGAAAAATGTGAGCTTTGAAGGAAGCTCGATAAAGTACCCCTGCAGTCCGCAGTGTCATCAAGATAAAAATGGCAGTCCAAGCGGATCATGAAATCAACAACAAAATCCTAGGAGTCTACCACAAACAAGTCAAAGGACGACTCACCTTTCACAAGGGCTCTGTAGTGAGTTCTAAGAGAACTTCGAGTTTACCCCGGTCGGTATGTCGGCTTTTGGGTTATAATTACGACCTAGATGGTGGTTTTGACTCTCAGTCAAAAGATGCGGTAGAACTACACCTCTTCTTCGTGTTAAGCGGTGGTGTACCCGTATGCCCGGTGGCGAAGGTGAGACCTCGAGATTTGTTTTCTCTGGTAGGGAACATCGAGGAAAGTCGAGGGTCCCTAACCACGAACATTCCTAATTGGAGCTTCCCTAGCTCCCAGTCGGCGATAGAACATAGCAAGCGAGGGACACCAACGTCAGGAAACAAACATACATGCTCAAGCAGGATTCAAAAGCGGTATGAATAGCATGTATGGCATCAGCCGATGCATGTATTAAGAATACATAGCAAATCCAAGAAATCCGATTCGGGGTGAAAACTAGGCAAGTGAACTTACGTCTAAGAGACTAATTGTCTTCCTGGTCTCCTTAGAAATGCCTTTCGTCTCCCCTGAGAGTATCTGGCATATAGTGGTTCGTTAGAGTTATTGTCCAATAATTTCCGTCTCTCTATATGACCTTGCATGCCTATTGTCCCTGTTGGGCTTAGGCCCACTAACGGGTCCTAGGGACCATCTCTCGGGTTACCAATCCTTATCCCTGGTTCAGTAGCCCTTAGTTGACTTGTAGATTCATTTGGGCCTTCTAGGGTCAATTCTAGATAAGTTGTGGTCCCATTTCAAAGCCCATTCACGCTTATGTTGGCCTTAGTCCCCTAAAGAGCTTTTGGTCATTTAGCTTCTTTACTAAATATTTTACATCACTCACGATTTATCGGATTTAAGAAATTAGTTAATTTCTAATTATCCCATTTCATATTTCATAATAATAATTATTCAATTATCATGTCACATAGACATAGTTCCATATAGTTCTTTGAAAACTATATAACTATTTGATTAATAGTGTTAGTACTATTATTAAAAATATTACTAAGGTTTTAATCTTTTATTAAAACCTTATATTTCCAAACTTAATAGTAACCACCATACCTAGACACCTTTAATCGGTTAATTGAACATGTGTCACAACCTTGGTATTTACCTTTAATCAATTTCATTGATTAATTAACCTTTCAACTATAGTTTTCAAATTATTAATCGTGTTAATAATTTGTTACACTCTAAGGTTTTTTTAAAAATCATTTGAGACTATATCCATAGTTAATAGTTATGGATGTGTCACACTATTTATAACTAATTTATCACTTAATAAATTAATTATTTGTCACAACTAAATATTTATTTGTCATAACAACTTAGCTAGCATCTTAGTCCAAGGGAGAATAGTATATTTTGATTAATTAATATTTTGTCACACTTCCCCATAGTTTCCAATTCTATTATCTCATATAACTAAGTACTATTTGTCACCACAAATAGTTAATATTCTAACTCAAGGAGAAATATTAATTAATCAACATAACACATGTCACACCAAGTTAAATAATTAAATCATACTATTTCATTGACTAACTATTATGTTCTTAGAATATTAACTTTATAATATATTTTATTACTATTTTTACTTCTTCTTCTTAGATATACGTGCTCATGGCCAGTGGCTCCAAGGTCTCCCCCTTTACACCTTTCCGGCGTTCAGGGCTCACTGCCTGTACTTTCGGTCCCGCTTTGGAGCCTCACGACCTGACCAGGCCCCATTAATTCCCCTACCGGTCTAGCCTCTACATTTGAGATCCCCTTCATGCTCGGTAGAATTCGACTCTCTCTCAAACGAAGCTCACTCCTCACTAAGCATGCAACAATGACCTCTGATTCACGGAGAGAGAAAAAACTCTTACCCGATGCGGTCGGGGGCCGAAGGTTAACCCACGGCCGAGCCCCTACGACCCCGGCGGAGAAACTCGATTTTCCGGTGATCCTCGGCGCCCACCATCCCGACACATCCTCCTTTTCCCGGCACATGTCTTCTGCCCGGCCCGGAGACTCGTCACAAGCGCTGATCCTGCGAAGCTGCCGCCTGCGGAGGAACTCTCTCTCTCTCTTCCTCTCGGTCACCTCTCCTCCGGTGGCTTCACTATTGATGCTTGATTACAGGGGCGGGCTCCTTTATAAAGAGGAGAGGAAGTTTCGCTCACGTGCGTCTCCGGAGCGGTGCGGCGGCGTTCGGTTTTCAGCGTCGTAACGTGCCGTGCCGGCGGCGGTTGGCGTTCTCGGTACTTGGGTTTCATCCTCGGGATCATGCTTTCGCTTCATGATCGGCGGCACGACTTAGATAAATCGGCAATCCGCCCTTCATTTAGTCTGAGGTTAAGTTCATCTTGGTCGGCTGACCCGCGATTTATTTAGTGTTAGCGGTACGGGATTTAGTTCCATGCCGAGTTTGAGCAAAGAGATCTTGATGAACGATCGAGATCGTCTTCCTTTCGTGTGGCCCAGATTTACACCTTCCCTCCTCGAGTTCAGACCACCAGGGCTGATGATTCAACTTGAGAACGACACGTGGCTCCACCGTTGTTCTCCATCGCTCCTCGGCGATCCGCTCTCGCGAGATCGGATGATCTCGGCCGCCCAACCAACACTTATTAGCATAACTTCCTTTGAAGTCCCCAAAATATTTATTTTCTGAGGATCACCATTTTTACGTGAGAAGGGCATTTTCTCTCTAAGTCCCTGTCTTATTTTATTTACCATAAAAGTCCTGCTTGGTGTGAGAGAAGAAACTTCTTTAAGGTCCTCAACCTTCTTTAAATTATTATTCAGTCCTTACAGACCCCATAATAATTTTTAATTTCCAAACAATTTAAATAAATCGTTTAATCCCACTTTAACACCAATCGCGGTAAAAGAATTTAAATATTTATTTCCCAATAAAATTCACGGATTTTACAGAGATTTAGAGGTGTAATAATGGGTGAATTGAAACCACGAACATATGCATTGAGGACACAAAGTTATATTATCATTAAGACCTTTGGTTTAAAATTTACTTCTAAAAAAATTCAAAACTTTTCAAAAGTTAACCCAATTGGTGCCCAATTCCACCTAGGATACCCTCAACTAAACACCACCATATAAGTAAAAGGTATAGTGTGTGTAAGCCAAAATGGAATTTTTTTTATGCCAATTAGCCCTTTTTAACAACAGTGGGGATGACTGAGACCCCAACAATCGGATTAATGGCCTTTCATCAACATCTTTGGTCATTACTGTTCAAGCTTGCAACCCGACCTATTAAACTTTGATTTTTTAAATGCTTCCGTCCTTCGAAATCAACTTCTTTCTCCTCCTTCGTGACTCTTTTCAAAAATTCAACTTAGGAACTTGTAGAAACTGTGTTGCCCTTTTTTTTTTCCTGTTTCCAGCATCTAATATTAGAGTTTGTGTTTATCATTAATTTCATCATGTACGTTCAAAGGACATCAAGTAAATCCATTTTGCAAAAAAAAAATATGTATCAATCCTAGTATACCATGCTTTTAGTGTTCATCAACTTATACATCATATGATCTTTTCCTTTTTTGATATATCCATAAGGTTGATCTACATATATCTCCACCTTAAACGCGTCATTAAGAAATCAGATTTGACATCTATCTAGTGAATCTTCTGTTGTGAATTATGTGCCAAACAAGCAAAGAAAAACAAGAAGAAAAGCAAGAAGACACAAGAATTTACATGGTTCGGGGATGTGCCAACATCCTTGGGAGCAAACGGTGGAATTTCACTTTTAATAAAATTAGGGTTACATGATAGGTATTTATACTAAACCCTAATGTACAAAAATTACAAAATTTCCCTTTCCATACCGTACCGTACCGAGGGGGCATTATCAGTATAAGCAATGTCTAAGTGAGCGACTGGAATAAAAACATCAAAGTAGTTAATTCCTATCTTTTTCTTATAGCCTTTGACCACTAAACGAATTATTATATATATATATCTTATCTATAAAAATTATATATACATCTTGATATATTATCTAAAATATATAGATAAATATATATATATATATATATATTTATATATATAGATTATAAAAATATAATATGTAAATTTATATATATAAAATACATATTAATAGTGATAGGATGAGGCGGCCCCAAGTGCGACCGGCCCCATCCTATCACTATATATATATATATATATATATACATATATATATATATATATATATATATATATAGGGTTAGGAACATGGGACATACTATTTTGACACACCATTTGACATCCTTCTTCATTCATTGGTTTGTATAGTGTTTTAACCAAATTCAACCGTATGGATGGAAAGAACATAGAAAAATAAGCAAGCATGTCAATTTTCATACAATTTAGGAATTTGTAGGGTCTTCATCTTAACGGGTGAAATTCCAACCGTATAAAATTTCACCCGTTAAGATGAAAACCCTACAAGTTTCTAAATTGTATGAAAATTGACATGCTTGCTTATTTTTTGATGTTCTTTCCATCCATACGGTTGGATTTGGTTAAAACACTGTGCAAGTCAATGAATAAAAAAGGATGTCAAATGTCAAAATAAATGTCCCATCCTCACCATATATATATATATATATATATATATATATATATATATATATATATATATATATCGGGAGTGATAATAATATAAGGTCGGTCGGATAAATGTGCAAGTAAGGTCACCTCCCATTTGGCCACTTGCACAGTATTTGAAGGATTTCCAACCGTATGGATGGAAAGAACATCGAAAAATAAGCTACCATGTTAATTTTCATACAATTTGGGAACTTGTAGAGTCTTCATCTTAACGGGTGAACTTTATAGAAATCTTTCCTGTTCAAAATTTCACCCTTTAAGATGCAAACCCTACAAGTTCCCAAATTATATGAAAATTGACATTCTAGCTTATTTTTCGATGTTCATTCCATCCATAAGGTTGGATTTCCTCAAAACACTGTGCAAGTGGGCCAAAACGAGACGCCCGCACTTGCACAGTGATAAGGCCGGCCGCATAGTATCAGCCCCGATATATATATATATATATATATATATATATATATATATATATATATATAATTTTATGTTAACTATATATATCCATTAGTATTTATCTATAAATTTTTTATAATTTTTATATATAGATAGATAGTAATTATATATACACACACATATATATATGTATAGAGGGCTGATATGGTACGGCCGGCCGGAATACTGTTCATTTCCGGTCGGCCGCCCATTTGGCCTCCTGGAGTACTTTTTTTTTTATGGATGGGAAGATGCTAAAATAAGCTATACTGTAAATTTTCATACAATTTGGTAACCGTTTGGTCCTCCCACTTAGCAGTTGAAATTACGGACTCAAATTCCTATAAGTTTTGATCT
The DNA here is from genome assembly GCA_026586065.1 of Dioscorea zingiberensis. NCBI lineage: Eukaryota > Viridiplantae > Streptophyta > Magnoliopsida > Dioscoreales > Dioscoreaceae > Dioscorea > Dioscorea zingiberensis. The sequence continues at coordinate 46,938,696 of CM048819.1, read as the reverse complement.
GTTAAGATGAAGACCCTACAAGTTCCCAAATTGTATGAAAATTGACAGGCTAACTTATTTTTCGATGATCTTTCCATCCATACGGTTGAAAATTGTTCAAACATGTTCCAGGGCCTAGAATCAGCAGGCGGCCGGAAATTTACAATTTCCGGCCGGCCTGATGGAATCAATTCTATATATGTATATATATATATATATATATGTATATATATATAGGTTCGGATCATGGGACACACTATTTTGGCACACCGTTTGACATCCTTTTTTATTCATTGGCTTGCACATTGTTTTAACCAAATCCAACCGTATGGATGGAAAGAACATCGAAAAATAAGCACGCATGTCAATTTTCATACAATTTAGGAACTTGTAGAGTCTTCATATTAAATGGTGAAATTTCAACCATATAAAATTTCACCCGTTAAGATGAAGACCCTACAAGTTCCTAAATTGTATGAAAATTGACATGCTTGCTTATTTTTTGATGTTCTTTCCATCCATACGGTTGGATTTGGTTAAAACACTGTGCAAGCCAATGAATAAAAAAGATGTCAAACGGTGTGTCAAAATAGTGTGTCCCATGAACCGGACCCTATATATATATATATATATATATATATATATATATATATATATATATCATGATAGGGTTATAATACAATGGGGCGGGTATATATACATATCTAAAATTTGTTTAAAATTTATAGATAAATCAAAATATATCTAAAAATAATATTAAAAATATAATATATATATATATATATATATATTTATATATATTATATATAATATAAATGTTACAATCAGGCGGTCGGACACATAATCTTGCGATCTAGCTTGTAAGACTCAACTATAGCATGGATGAAGAAATTGAGACTGATTATCAACAATGAATCATTATTCTATATAAATTCTTTAGCTAGCTCCTTATCTAGGATAAAGTGAAAATGTTGTTTATTTTTATTGTTTCTCGTCTACTCACCCTTTTCATCAAAGGTTACATCTCTATTAATAATTACCTTTTGAATCAAAGGATTATATAGATGATAACCCTTCTATACCCTGTAAATATTATTTACACTTTTCACTCATGCCGACCAACTTCTTCTTGAGTTCTTTGGGCACATGCGCATATGCAAGTGTAAAATCCAAAGATTTTATTATATTAATATTTTGATTATTTTATGTTAATTAATAAAACCTCTCAAATTTAAGTTATTAAAATTAATAAGAGGGTTTAGGAATAAAAAAAATAGATAAAATAATAGTATCTATATATATATATATATAAATTTAAAGAAAATGAGAAGGAATCGGCCATTAATGAGCTAAAGCTTTTGTTTTGGTCAAAACGCGTGAGATGAAAAAATAATAATAAAATAAATATAATCACGCCGAAGAGAATAATCTCGTCTAAATACCGTCCAACTGTGTTGTTGAATTGTGGAAGTAAAACGCGTGGGCTGGTGCTGGGACTCTGCTGACCTCACCACGCAGACTCGCCTATACAACCCTTTTGGAGAAGTGAATCAATCACAGGGGGTAGTGTTCTTCGTCTCCATTGAGTCGCGATAACCACTCCGGTTAGCCGTTGTAACGAAGGTTTAAATTAAGAGATGAACTCGATCCGAGTGGGGAGAGGCTTATCAGAAAATCTCTGTATAGTTATCGCCTCGTGAATTTTATATAAGAACTCGTATCCCTCAAACCCTAGTTGCAACCTCTCTAAAGGTGGTGCAGACCTGAAAGAGGTCCTGGTAACGCCGGTGGAGGCCGTTATCGGTGAGAAGAGGTTGAGGATCCGAGTAGCTGGGAAGGGAGGCAATGCCGGAGCTCTACCACGGGATCAGCGCCACTTTCGGTAGTCTTCACTGGTGAGTTTTCCTGACCCCTGAGGTGTTTTATTGGAAGTTTGTTATTTGCATGCATGTATGGGGATGTTAAAGAGGCTCCATGGATTATAGATATGTGAGCATGGTAGTGGTTCAACTTTGCATGATGATCATGAGTCTATGTGTACTTGCATCTAGGGTTGTTTTCATTAGATTGATTAAATTTTATGGTGGGAGGATGATAATTGTGGATAGTTGAGAGATTGTTATTTGAGATTAAGGTATGCATGTGATATGAGGGGTTGACAGCATGATCTCTAGTTAACAGTGGGGTGGTTTATGATTGAATACTTATAAGGATGTGCTAGTTTGGTTGTGTGAGAGCACAGCCTGAACTGGGGATGTTTAATGGATTTAAGTGTGTAGTTGTGACCACCTGTGTATTCAGATGCTTATTAGTGTTTTGGTAGTATGTAATAGGTTGGAAGTTTTTCAGATGGTTAGTGGGCTTGCTGAACTGAGGATGGAGATGTATGAGATTTCTTTTTGTGTTTTGTTTGAGGCTTTCATATAAGAATGATTGGTTGAATTCAGGTTGTGTTATGATTATCTTTGATGTACTGGATAATAAGCAGAGAATGAGAGGAAATAGTGTTTTGTCAGGAATGTTTTTAAGCTGGGTATGTGTGTGAGCCTCGGTTTGAGACCTGGGGAGTAGTTTGTCTTGAATGTTTAGTATTGGCATCTTGATGACAATAAAGGTTGTGGACTAGTGGAATGGTTAGTTGCTATTTGTTTGAGGTTTATATGGCTTGAGTTTGGGTTTAGTTATTTGATCTGGACTGGGGTTGGTGATAGTGATGAATAAGATGTGTTGAGGACTGGTGTGGTCTCAATCCCAGCAGGTGCTTATGAGTCTGTGTGGAGATGTTGTGGATGATTGAAGTATGAATACAGGAGTGTGTTATTGTGTGCTAGTGAAAGTATTCAGGGGGTTTGCAAATGTTTTGGTAATTTAGTTGGTCTCTAGGATCTAGATAAAGGTTTAGTTTAAAGGTGATTGAAGTTGTTCTTTGATTTAATTTAATGGATCCATTGTGAGTGGGTCAAGGGACTAAGTTGTGTTTGAGGTTCTGTGCTTGATGGGTTACCCATGAATTCAATTAAATAAGTGATTATTTTAAGTTTCATTTGGGTTTCCAATAGTTGGATTAGTCATGATGAATTAGTCTAATTAGAGTTGGTTGAGTTGATTTTTATTGAGTAAGTTAGACCCAGGTTAGGTTTTGATCAAGTTTGGTTAGTGATGTTGTGATGATTGGGTTTATTAGTGGGTCGACCCATCTAGTTAGACATGCTTCATAGATAAAGTACTTATAAACACGTGTACGCTTATTGAGATTGGGTTTATTGTTAACAGATATCAACGAGGGGCATGGGGCTTTGTCGGGACAGATACAGTGTGTTTGGTTGGATAGCGTTTAGAGGTAAGTTACTCTTGTCCCGCTCCTACCCATTGTTTGGGTTTCTTGTTTTGATGAATGCTGGTTATTGGCATGTCTTTCTTTATGATACCTGTTGTTCCTGGATGTATGCACATACATGATAGTTATTGCTCTCTTTCCTCGTATGTGTGTGATTGATGTGCTAGTGGCAGTGCTATTACTACCTATTTGTTGGAATTCTCCGTTAGATATGCCCACCCATGGGCCGACACTTGATCATGGACACATGGTCTTGTGTGCTAGTCGGGAGATATACACCAACTGAGTTTGACCTTCCTCCCAGTTCAGTGCAGCATTGAGCTCCGTTCAGGACGGGACACCCTAGCGTTTCAGTTTGCCATGCCAGAAGGATGGTACTCTGGTTTTTTTGCCTGTCAGTCGGATTGATTACTGGTCGTGTCGACACGTGGGAGAGTAGTGATAATTTTCGCAAGTGTACGGGTCGTGACCAAGTAGTAAAGTGGACCAAGGAAGTCGAGTGTCGAACCCATAGGGAATAGGGATTACTAATGTAAACTGAGGTTCTATTATCTAGCCCTAATCAATAATTTGGGGATTTTCTAAGCTAAACCTAAGAAGTTAAAAGGTTGGGAAACAACTCTAAAAATCAGAAATAGGTTGATAGAAGACTTTAGCATGAGAAGAAGATACCTGAGCATGGGTCTCCTTTGGATGTAAATCTGAGGATACATAAAGAGGTTCATGATGACAATTGATGATGCTTGTGCCAAGGATTCCTAAATTATACCCAAACCCTCTCCCGAGGTGATTGAATAACTAATCTCCTAGGATTGTCTTAAGATAAAGAGAATCTATGTCTTGGAAAGGTTATGGGATTGAGTCATGGTAAAGAGTCGCCCCTCTTCTAACGCCCGAATCCCTCGGGGTGTTCACAACCCTCTCTTATGGAGTATGTTCCTAATGCGAGGAGGCTCTAGCTCTAACCCTCGAATTGCACAAAAGTATTTTCCCCGGGCATCTCGCAATGCAGAGAAAACACAATCAATATAAAACATCCAAGCATCCACACAAATAATCAAAAAATAAACATCAATATGGCATTAAGTTCATAATCCAAAGGTTTCCCATACTCAAGTATCTATAAACTTAGTTCCCCATTAATGGAGGACTACAAATCAAATAAAAAAAAAACAATTTATGAGAAACATCATGATGAATACCGTTGGCAGTACCAATAGATTGATCTCCTTGATGTTTTTTCCTTCCTTCTCGCTCTCCAAGGTTGGGGAAGATGAATCCCCCAACCCTAATCTCCATTCTCTAATCCAATCTCCTCCAAAAACCAACCTACTCTCTCTAAAACCCTTGCCTCCCTATTTATAGATCGAAAATTAGGGTTTCAGAGGATAAACTCACGATTAAGTCGGTAGAAATCGTCAGGGTATACGGGTGCGTAAACAGGCTGTACACGGGCCCGTTCAGGTTACAAGGCCTCATATACGGCCTGGTGGACGGGCCATACATAGGCTCGTACAGGTCACAGGTACCTGTGTACGCCCTAGTGAACGGGCCATACATAGGCCCGTTCAGCTCACTGGTCCTTGTGTACAGCCTAATGAACTGGCCGTACACAGGCCTGTTCAGACTGAGCTGAGATACTTGAATTCACGCCAGAATAGCCTTCCTTCGGCTTCGTTTTTCCCTTGAACGCTTCCTTTCTCTCGGGATCGCTTCTACATGCCCTGTTTACAAAATATAAGACTTTTTAAGTACCGGCGGGCTGTAAATCATTATATTTAGTACGAAAAATACATGAAAAGATGATATGAAATTATGCTCAAAAGAACACTTATGAGAGAGGTAGCGGTACCGAGGTGTGATCGGAGGATTATTTGCAGCCCGAGGCTGTGGTGCTGTTCGAAGGATCATTGCTGAGCTATTCTTTTTGGAAATCTCTTCTAGAGCCCCGAGGGATAATGTTGGGTAGGAGTCGTACCGGTGCAGGTGTTTGTGGTAGACACCTAAGATCTTTTTGTGTGGTGTGTAGCCCCGTTGCTTGATGATTCTTGGATTTTGATATCATCTTTCATCTTATTGCATATATGTCTTTGAGATCCTTACAGGGTACTTACTGGGCTTTCCATTCGAAAGCTCACTACACTTTCCTTCTCTCAATTCAGGTCCTGAGGAGTAGGTGACTCGAGCTCAGGAGACGTGCGAGAGTCGGGGTGGGGTTTTGCTGTGGTCAGAGGATCTCTTTATCTTGTGTTTTCTGTGTGAGGACATTTTTTTTAGGACCCTAGTAGGGTCTGGACTTGTGTAGGGCGTATGGACCCTTTATGGTTTATTTTATTTCGGCTGTGATTATCCTGAGGATATTGTTTACTGTTATTGAAACTTTTGAATATTAAATATTATCTGCTTTGGATTTCTTAGGCCTTGTATTCGAGTGGGGCTCGTCTCCACTTGGGTATGGCCGATCTATTTACGTGCTTGATGTCCCAGAATTTGGGTCGGGGCGTTACAACAAGATACCCAAACACACCTCCGATGTTGAACATTAGATGTTTGACCATTTAATACCTCAAAGACTGTCTTAAACTAAAGACCCTTAGTAGGACATTTATGCAATAAATAGAGTAGACATGAAACTACTTCTACCAACAAATACTTTAGCAAGTGGTTTTCTTGAAACATTCACTAAACCAAATCCATGATAGTACTGTTCTTGCTCCCAGCTACTCCATTCTTTTTAGGTGTATATCTAGCAACTGATTGATGCCTGATACTTGTTTGCTTGAAAAAAAATCACCAACTAAATACTCTATACCTAGATCTATTCATACGGTATGTATCTAATTTTTGTTTTGAAATTTTACATCTGCTTGAAACTCCTTGAAAGTATCCATAACCTTTAATATATGTCTTAAGAAATAAACCTGCTATATATATTGTCATGATGAACATCAATACAAATGATTAAATATTTATTCCAACTTGACTAAGGGTTCTTAAATGGACCACAAAGAATAGAGTAAATATTTTGCAACAACTTTCTAGACCTCCCCAATGTCCAAAATGAAATACCTCTCTATTCTTTTTCCGGACAATACATGTTCAATAGACATGACTTGGTGAAAAAATGCGAGGTAATCCATCTGCTTCTGAGTGAGTAGCTTCAAGGCTATTAAAATTCACATGTTCAAACAACATGTGACAAAGCCAAGAAGAATCTTGAACATGAGAAATGAGACAAAAACTAGCATACTTGAAATGTAAGGAAAAAAAAAGACAATTATAGGACATCTTTAGCTTTGAAACAGAGCTGCCTTGGCTATCTTTGATGGTGTACATTCCATTATGAATTTGTATATCGTAACCTCAATTATACAATTGTCTCATGCTAAGGAGATTTTTATAAAGACTAGGAATATAATACACATAACCTATGCTCTGCTTGGACCTATCCTTTACTGTAATGTTGATGTGACGTTTGTCCAAAACAAAAATTTTGACATTATTTTCAAAATTCACCTCAGGTCTGACAAATTCATCTAAGGTTGAGAACAACTCCTTTTTCTTGCATGTACGATTACATATATCTCATTTTTTGCTCCTACATTCAGACTTATAATGACAAAATATTTTGCAATTGAAGAACTGGATCTTTGACTTATTTTTTGTCACGCCCCGACCCAGATTTCAGGGCCTCGGGCACGTGAGCAGACCGACCATAACCAAGTAAGGTACACCTCACTCAGATACAAGGCCTGTGTAATCAAAAGCAGATAACAAAATAACAAAATAATAAATTCTCAAATAATCATAATAATAATAATAGAGTCTCACCGGAATAAAAATCTTAAGGGACCAGATGCCCTATAGAATACTAGGCCCTATAAGGGTTCTATAATAAATGTCTCACACACAAAGAAAAATAAAAGAAGTCCTTGGACCTCTGCAAGATACCCCGTCCCTTGTACGACTCCTGAGCTAGAATCACCTACTCCTAGGATCTGAAAGCTAAAGAAACAAATGCGTGAGCTTTCGAATGGAAAGCCCAATAAGTACCCCTGCGGGGATCATAAAGTCATCATAAATAACAATAAAGTGATCAACAAACACAAATCAAACAGTGGGAACTCTAACTCTAGGAGTCTACTACAAACATCACAACGGTAACGACTCCTATTCTCAACAGCTCTCAAAGCTCTGAGAAGAATTACAAAGAAAGCTATGCAAAGCGTCTCCCCCGGCCAGCATCATCAGCAACTACTGGATCTCGACCCTCCAATCGTACGACCCTCAAGTCATATATCAGTAGCGCCACCTCTCTTACGTGTCGACACGGCCAACGAATCATCGCCACTAACGGGCAGAAGAACCAAAGTATCGTCCCTTTGGTATGGCAAGCCGAAATGCCAGGGTATCCCATCCTTGAATGTTTCCCAACAGAGCCCCCACGGTCCACTGATCCGGGCAGAAAACCAACAATAAATCAGGGATACCAACATCCCGAAAACGAACAAACATGCTCAACAGAAATCCGAAACAATCAAGAAAGCATGTATGAACTCAACAGATCAAGTCATAGAAAAATATCATGAGTCATCGAGCATAATATTAGTAACAAGAAATACTCCAAAGAGTAGGCACTAGGCAAGTGTACTTACCTCAATCAACGACGTCCGGGATCACTCGAAAAATCCCTCCTGTCACGTCTCTATGTCAAAACCTGATAATAGAATCTAGATCAATATTGGCAACATTTATAAGATCTAGATGTACATGCTTGATGCTCTAATCAGGCATAAGTAAAATCGTATGGGCCTTCTCTTGAATTCTATGTCATTCTCCTCAAGTGACTAAACCTGACTATTTCTATAGATAAACCAAGGCGGCCTGGTGGTTAAGGCCCATGTGGGATCGAAAATACCCGCCTGGCATCGTGTCTGTGAAGAAGACACCGGGTGATATATCGAAGCACAAATGTCATATTTTATTTATTGTGGGTTCTTTTATTCCTAATAGAGGCAAGCCTCTATTATTAATTAATTCCAACGGAATTTTTTCCTTTGGTAAAATCAATATCACTGACGGAATTTGTGACGGAATTCCAACGAACAGTTTTTAACACCTCAGGACATATTAGTGACGGAATATAATATATATCACCAACGGAACATTCCGTTGGTGATAGTTTCCTTCGAAAATTCCGTTGGTGAAAATAATTAATTTTATTTATATGTTTTAAAATAAGTTGTTATATATTAGGGACGAAATTAGAATTTATCACCGACGGATTTTTGAATTATCACCAACGGAATTGATTATTATTACCGACGGATTTTTTTTGCTTTCACCAACGGAAATTATTATTTGACCACCAACGGATTGCATGTTATCACCAATGGAATGTATCACTATTTAAAACTATTCATTACTATTATTATTAATACTAATACTGATACTAATACTATTATTATTATTATTATTAATATTTTGTAATTTATTTTTAAAAATATCTATAAAATAATTCTTATTTATATTTAAATTAAAACAAAATATTTTAAAAATAAAATATTACAAATATATTATATATAAAAAATAAAAAGATAAGATATTGATATAGAAAACAATTTTATGATGACTTTGCGAGGGATTGCGGGAAAGTAGCCCTCGCCAATTTTCCTGCAAAATTTTGTAACACCCCGCGCTGCCATTATTTGTCAAAAATTTCACTATAACGCTCGCACTCTCTCTCTCGCGCCGTAAGCGATTTTAGGGTCCGATCTGCAGTGAGACAAAGGAAGAGAAAGGGAACCCCCTCTGTCTCCGTTGTAGAGAAATCCCCCTGACCCAATGTTGGCTCTTAAACCCTAGAACAATCAATCCCCTCCTTCCGCTCCTCCAAAACCCTAATCCCCATGAGATGGGCAGCCTCGCGGTCCTGGCAAAGTGGATCCCATAGGACAACCTCCTGTAAAACGCCGTTGAGGTAATCCAAAACTCTATTTCCGTTTTTTTCTCCCTTTTTTCTTGTGCGATTTTCTTTGTTTTTCAGATATTGTATGGAAATTTCTTTCTCTTTTTCGGTAAACAATGTGTTATTTGTTTTTAGGTATAGCTTATTCTCCAAACAATGTGTTTTTTTAGCACATAATCTATCAGATTTTACATATGAGATGTTCTAATATTGTAAACATTCTTATCTCTTTCCTGATGTTTATTTTTAATTTTTTTTATCATATTACCATGTTTCTTGGCATGAAAAGCATTTGTTTATGTGGTAATTGTGATAAAATGCTACGTTTTTTAGTTAAAAATTGGATTGGTATGTTGGTGAAAATAGGCTTAGTTGAGGTTTTGTGAACACACAATTTCTTTCTTGTATGTGTTTGTTTGCTTTTTTTTTTTAAGATTTTTTTTTGTTTATTATGTTTACCATGTCCTTTACCATGAAAAGCATTTGGTTTTCATGGTACTTGTGAGCAAAGCTAGGGCTCTTAATTACAATTGAATGTATATATTGGTGAAGTTTGGGTTTTTTTTGAGGTTTCATGATCACACACCAGTAGCTATCTTGCATCGTCTGTGCCATTAATTTTGTTAATTTCATTTGTATTTTTATATTTACCATATTGTTTCACATGAAACATTTGAATTTTGTGCTTATTTGGAGCTGAAGCTTTGGTTTTTTAATTCCAAGTTGAATGTATATATTGGTGAACTATGGTTGTAGATGAGGTTTTATGATCACACATCAAACTGTTTCCTATAGGTACAAGCAAGCAAGCCCTGCCCCGACACTCACTCGTTTCAATCTTATCCATAATCTATAGCAAGATCACAACAGGTATGCAATAAAATGCATATGAACTACTTGATATTTTTTACTTTGTTATTTCTATCCATAATCTATAGCAAGGATAGTTGTTTGTTTGATTAATCAGTGATGCAGTGATTAACTATCTTGTTAATTTATTAGTGAATTGATTCTTTGTTTGTAATGAATTTTATACTCTGCAATGATTAATTATCTCGCTAATTTATTAGTGATATTCCTGATATTGACGAGAAGAAGTCAGTTATTTACTTCATCTATTCTTCAGTATCTCTTGCATATTAAACTAGTGAAGCCTAAACTAGACGAAACTTTCCTTAATCCTAATAATGCTTATGTTTATTTCTATTTTTTGATAGCTATTAAAGTTTAGAATAATATGGCGATTGAATTATGTTTAGAGCTAGTTTAGAATAATGCTTATGTTTATTTCTATTCTTTGCTGTTTTGCTAATTACTCCCTGAAAAGTCTTGATATTGTTTTGTTTATTTCTCACATAAGGCTTGTTTCTTGCTTGAGTAATGGTTGTAGACTTCAATCTGTTCAATATCATATAATAATGGAGATAACTATCCATTATGGTCTAGACCACTAGCGGCAAATCATTCAAGAAAACTTATCAAGCACATAATAAAATATTCTGAAAGTAAATCCACATCCATGAAAGTAAATTTCAAAGTTGGGGATGTTCAAAAGAATAGTTTGACATAGGTGTAACCTCGTATCTTACTCTGTTTCAGAGACTCAATGCACAAGTGGTTGGAAAAAAATTTATTTCTTAAGTGTATATAATGAGGTTACTGGTGGCATCACCCATTTAGAGTTATATTAGATAAGTGGATGAATTCTTGCAGATTTAACATTTGATGTTGGAATATTGATTGATTAATTGGTTTAACCCTTTAGGAAACTAGTGTGGTGATTTTTTGTAGCCTTTAACATAGTGTGATGATTTTTTTCAGGTCCTAATTTAGCATTTCAAGCACAGAGGTTGATCAAGCATATTCAAAATTTGATATTGTCATCTACGCAGACACTAGATTGCAGTTTAAAGCTGCAGGAGGTATGGGTGTTTCCACAACACCCATTTATTTCTATTTTTAGTGACCATCTACATAATCTGATGAAGTGTGTGGTTTTCTCTTGTTCCTCAGTCTTATGTTTGTACACTCTATTTTTGTAATTGTTTCAGGTTTTGGTTGAGAGGAACCCATCCGTGATTCAAGGTATGTTTAACTATTTGTTTCATTATTATTTTTTGGTATTTTTCCTTTAGCATGCAATGCATGGAAAGTGTGTTTTGTATTGTAGAAAAATTTTGGTTCATGAATTTAATGGCTTTTCAAAGAAATACTGATGCTAAAAACAATGGTTTCATGCTTTGGTAATTTTGTTGATCATAAGCCTAAGAATGTCAGTGTAAGTGTATGCTAGTCTAGATATGCACTTTCTTTCCTATATGAGACTCTTTGATTAATTTTTATGCTATGTTAATTTTGATCAATAGACTAATGGGAATATTAGGCATGCGAATCATGTCTCACTGAAAAAACAGAATTTTGCATTTTTTTGAACTATTCTGTCGGGTACTTTCCAAAATCTGTATTTCATATTTTGCTTAATAAAATATGATAAAATGATTGATAACCAATATATGGGGGCAGTTGAAGAGTACATAACTTTTGCAATGAACGAGCAATGGTTTACTAGTGGTGATAGAATTAGATGCCCATGTTTGAAATGTCAAAAGCATTCATTTCTTAAACACGATGATGTGCGGCGACACTTATACTATAGTGGTTTTTGTAATGATCCATTGTCTGGTGTTGGGCAATCATCCAGAGTTAGAGAGGAAGTTGAACAATTATACAGTGTGGAAGTTGAAAATCCATATGCCAATATGGTCAGGGATGCTTTTTACTCTAATGTTGACTCTAACTAGAATTGTGATGGTGGGTCAATGTCTATGGATCATGAACCTAGTTTAAGGTCATCTTTTTTTCTTTGTTGAATGATGCGGATGAACTAGTGTGGACTGGTTGTACAAAACACACGACACTATCGGCAGTGTCACAGCTGTTAAATTGCAAATCTGAATTCAACATTAGCGAAAACTGTTTCAATCGTCTAATGGTCATCATAAAGGATATACTACCAGAGAATAACAACTTGCCAGAGAATTATTATCAAATGAAGAAGAAGATGTTGACATTTGGCCTTCGATATGTCAAGATTGATGTATGTGACAACAATTGCATGTTGTTTAATGAAGAATTTGAAGAGTTGGAATAGTGTTCGGTATGTGGTCATCCTCGATACAAATCAAGTAATACAAGTGAAAGAAGGGTCTCAAAAATTCCTTATAAGATTTTGCGATACTTCCCACTTATACCTAGGCTTCAGAGGTTTTTCATGTTAAAGAAAACTGCAAAGAATATGACATGGCACGCACAGTCGAAGTTCTCCAAGAGAGTTACATCATCCTGCTGATGGAGAGGCATGGCAACACTTTAATCATATACATGAGTCTTTTTCAAGTGAAGCGAGGAATATCAGATTAGGGTTATGCACAGATGGGTTTGCTCCTTTTAATCAAGGTGCGAGACCATACTCTTGTTGGCCAGTAATGCTAGTGATATACAATTTACCTCCTTGGCTATGTATGAAGCAACCATATTTATTCCTTAATATGATAATTCCGGGGCCAAATAGTCCATCTCAGAACATAGATGTCTTCTTGAGACCTTTAATAGATGAGTTGCTAATTTTGTGGCAGTTTGGTATTCGAACCTTCGATAATTATAGGCAAGATCATTTTTTACTTCGGGCAGCATTAATGTGGACAATTAGTGACTTTCCTGCGTATGGTATGTTATCTGGATGGAGCACTCATGGAAAATTATCTTGCCCTTATTGTATGGCAAATTTGAAGTCATTCAATCTAAAACATGGCAGAAAATCATATTTTTTTAATTGTCACAGACAGTTCTTGCCTCCTGATCATCCTTTTCGAAGACAAAGAGATAAATTCAGAAGGAGAGTTGATCATGATCCTCCTATTGAGATATTATCAGGTGAAGAAATCTTGAGAGATATTGATAACATTCCAGATTTGACATATGGCACCAAATGTCCAGTACAAAAACCAAGGGGTTATGGGTCGACTCACCATTGGACAAAGAAGAGCATTTTTTGGGAGTTACCATACTGGCATACAAATCTAATTCGTCATAATTTGGATGTTATGCACATTGAGAAAAATGTTTTTGATAATATATTCAACACCATGATGGAAGTTAAAGGCAAGACAAAAGATAATGTAAAGGCTCGGTTGGATATAGCAGAGTACTGCAAACGACCAGCTTTACATTTGGTGGAAAGGAATGGAAAAACACTCAAGCCTGCGGCTTCATATGTTTTAGCGAAGGAGGATCGATATAGAGTGTTCAAATGGGTTAAACAGCTTCGACTACCTGATGGCTTCGCATCCAATATAGGGAGATGTTTTAACTTGGAAGAAGGCAAGGTCTATGCAATGAAAACTCATGATTGCCATGTGTTTATGCAACGATTGCTTCCTATTGCCTTTCGTGATTTGGTGCCCACCCCAATCTGGGATGCAATTACTGAGCTTTCCAATTTCTTCCGAGATCTTTGCTCCACCAAAATAACTATTGATCATATGGTGTTGTTGCGGAGAACTATCATTGAAACAGTTTGCAAATTAGAGAAGGTTTTCCCACCCGGCTTTTTCGATTCAATGGAGCATCTAGTAATCCACCTTCCTTACGAGGCTGAAGTTGGTGGACCGGTCCAATATCGTTGGATGTATGTGTTTGAAAGGTATACTAATATGTACATTTACAATCTTTACCGACGTCAAGTGTTTTTTTAGCTTCATTACAACAAAAAAAAAAATTTATTTGGTTATGATACGTAGGTTTCTACATCAATTAAAGAAGAAAGTGAAAAACCCAGCTTGTGTTGAAGGGTCTATATGTGAAGCATATATCATTGAAGAAATTTCATCATTTTGTGCCTTGTACTTCGAAGAGGATGTCGAAACAAGATTTACTCGACTGCCACGTAATGATGACGGAGGTGAAGTAGATCCCATGGGACGTCTTTCGATTTTCAAACATCTTGGACGACCCTTGGGATCGGGACTTTTATGGTGTCTTGCTAAATGTAATTGAGTTGGAGTATTTCGGGGAAAGAAACCGCATTGTACTTTTTAATTGCCATTGGTTTGATACAGATAAAGAAGTTTGGGTGGATCCTCGCCATGGGCTTGTGGAGGTTAATTATAAATCAATACTTGGCAGTAATGAACCATTTGTATTAGCCGAGCAGTGTCACCAAGTTTATTACGATCCTTATCCCTCGGCAAGTCCTCATCGCCGGAATTGGTGGGTTGTGTTCAAAACCAAGGCAAGAAGTAGGTTTCACTTTAACACCAATGAGCAAGAAGTACCTGATTTAAATGAAGGGGTTTATTAAGATGTTGAAGTGTCTAGACCATTAAATGCCATATATTCAGAAGATATTGACAATGAAAGAATGATTTTTCATGGTAGTATTGAAGAAGTTCACGATGAGGAGGATGAGGAAGGAGAAGAGGAATGCGAAGTAGAAGAAAAGGATGATGAAGAAGAAGAAGACGAAGATGATGATGATAATGATGATGATGATGATGATGATGATGATGATGATGATGATAATGAGGCAATTAATGATGATGATGATGGCTAAGAACATTCAACTAGCTTGTTAGTTGAAGATCATTAAATATTACATGCTTTTGGTCAAACTTATCCCTGGGGTTTGTTATTGTTAATACTTTCTACTAAGATATTGGTGCACTTGTAGTAGAGATCAACTTTTCTTGTTATATATATGTCCCTTGCCTTCACTTTTCTCTTATGACTTCATTTTAATTCTCTCACAAGTGATCTTAAACACTTAGAATAGTTTATATATATATATATATATATATATATATATATATATATATATATATATATATATATATATATATATAGACCTAGATTTATGTGTAATTGCAGAAATGATCCCCATTGAAGCATGCTTGAATAATCAAATTTGCGATTGCTGAATAATTTATGTTATCTTGTAACATACACAAAGATCGAAAATAAATGGTCTTGTATTCCCAATTCTGAGTGCAAGTGCATTTCTTGTATCATTTATTTTTTTTCTAAAATTCATATCTGGGTTTGTGTGTAATTGTAAGAACATTTCTTGTTGAATCATGCATTCACTGAATACAGTGCCTTTTTTTTCTGACAGGCATTGACACAGATTCCAAAAATAGGTGAATATATTGTATCATTGGTTCTTTATTTTTGGTTCAAATGACTATAATCTATTATTTCATTTACACTAAAGTTCACACCTGAGTTTCATTTACACTGAAATGCTTATGAGGTCATTTTTCTTCTGCAATTCTTGATGAAAGTTCATCTAATGGAAGTTCATCTATTGTATTGCATTGTCTCCCACCACCATTCACTCTCTCTTTTTTTTGTTTTTTTGTTTTTTTCTTTTTGGTATGTTAGGCTAAGGATTAATTTGTTAGGTTCCATCTCTTTTTTTTTTTTTTACTAGTGGAAAACAAGTTACCATCTTCAATGCAACTTTTTCATGGAATCCAAGATTCATTTGAAACTTTATTGGAACTTAATGCTCTTTTGTAACTTTTTCAGAGCTATATAAAGTATAAAATAGAAGGTGGGGTCCTTGTTTTTTTGTTTTTTCAAAATAAATAATTAAAGAACAATCAAATTTTGTAAACAATAAAATACATCAAACGTGGCCATGCTAAACTCAAACTCTAACTCTAGCCTCATGTGATGTTGGGAGAGTTTTGTCTCTAATAACCAAACTAAATGATAGATAGATAGATAAAGGATAATATAGAATAAAGAAAACTAAAGAACCAACATGATGATGAACAATGGCATCAAGTGGTGAGTAATATTATCTATTAATTTCCTTTTTTTTTTTGCACAATGGCATCAAGTAGTGAGTAATATATTCATATTTTGCATGAAAGGAAGCTGCAGCTGTGTTTTCAAAGATTTGTTTGCAAACTTTTTTCATTGATGAAAATAGTGTTTTGGCAGGCCGAAATATTTATTTCTCTCTCTCCTGTATCATTGTCATGCATTATATATATCGGGTCTATCTAGAAATGCATATTAGGCATGGATATCCATATAGGTGCAAATTCCAATGACAATTGTCTTGATGTACTTGTTAAAAGCTTTTTATTTGCATTATAATCACTTTCTTACAATTGTACTTAACATGCACTTGTTCCTTACTACGATGGTGATATTCTTGTTCTATTAGACACATCATGCATCGAGCAAAAGCTAAGAAAAAATCCAAGACAAAGAAATCTTTGGAAGCAAATGCAGCTAAGGATCTTCCAAGTCAAGTGGCATGGGAAGGATGGTTCAGACCGCATCAATCGTCCTCACAAAGTCCACAAGGGTCCACAAGGGATGAACGAACCTATTCTTGAGCAAATGCCAACCTATGAAGATGAAGAAACACAAGATCCTACTATGGCAGCTGAAGAAAATCATGATGATATCACCCCTGAAATAGAGAAAAACAAACGCCCAAGAGGTCCTAACAAAGAAATACTCGCACCGGCAAATCCAAATGAGCGAATCTTGATTAATATTTTACATGATGAGTAAGTTGACTGTTTAATTTATTTATTTAGGCCTAATTCCTCCTTATTATTTTCTTATTATGATAGGAAATTTGTAGACCCTAAAATTGTTAGAACAATTACAAAGTGTATCCAATTACACTTCAACGATGCATGACCAACATGGAAGAAAGTTCCTGAAGCTATCAAAGATGAGATGTGGGCAAAATTTGAGGTGCGTATTTCTCACTTTTTGCATAACTTTGATTCTAGCTACCGATATGCTCCTGTTTGGTGTTTTAATAAGTTGCAAATCATATGGTATTTAAGGTATACACATAACTTTCCCATGCACTTACATTGACAATGTTTTCATGTCATGAAGTGCAACTCCCATGCCTTATTTTAAGTCGCTTTTCTAGAAGACAAACAAAGTCTCACTTTTATCAATTCCTTGAACCTGTTCTGTTTCATTGTTTGATTTGCTTCTTTTGTTTGTTCTATTGTTTACTACATATCTTGCAATTCTCCAAACAGTAAAAGCACACTCAATATTAGGAAAGACACATAATTAAAAACATTAGTCAGTTTGTGTTAGCAGTGTGATTTGACTGGTATTATTATAAACACAGAAATCAAAATAAAAAAATAGTGATGAAAAAACTTATTTTGAGTGGAGAAGCCACCCAAATTTTTTTTTATAATAAAAGTGGACAATAATGAAGCACAAGGACAAAGTCAATATTGAAAAAGAACAAATCATTAACAAGAACACAGACTACTTCAAAGTTTGTCAGTAGATCATATTCAAGATGGGATGAATGCTCTATTAAATACCATATAAACACAGGAACATTGTGGTAGACAAGCACATGCAAACAATTCAGCATTCTCATCTTCTTGTTACCTCCCTCTTTGAACTACTTGGTGTAATGTAAGACTTAGAAGTAAACAAGGAAAATTTCCAAAGGCCGGCATTGTGAAGGAGAAAACGAAGGTCCCATCAGGCATGTCTATTTAAGGTGTTGGAGCTCACACTAGTCCACCAGTAGCAGGCATGGGTTGCAGGATTGCAGCTCTGTTTCTTCACATTTATATTTTCCAATATGATATTAATTTTTCATCGTTTACGGAAATTTATTTTTGGGTATTTATTGTTTAAAAAGATTATGGCTTGGTAATATGATTTCTATAGTTCAAGATTTAATTATCAAACATGCATGCAAAAGATACTTGGACAAATAAATGATGATCTCATGCATGTATTTAGAGCCTGGTTAGTTTTCTTTTCCAATTGTATATACATGATCACTTGAAGATACTTACCAAGTCATTGGGATAGATATGAAAAATTCATTAAGATAACTCTAAAAATAAACTATACTTCACTATATGAGAGTGGAATTTAGAGCTCTAAATCAGGAACCACAACATCGATTGAAATATATCATGACTTCTAAACAAGTTTGAATCAATCAATAGCATAGATAGATAAATTTCAAATATCTTCTTGGGTTTATGAATTTATAAATTGCCATAGCAACAGGGCTCAGAATATAAGCATGGAACCTCCAATTCATGAACCTTGCAATCTCCTTCACCATTTATATGCAAATTTCTGCAGTTATTCATTATTATTATATTATTTTTTAATCTTACATCCCAATTCCCACTCTATGATATTTTGAAATGTCTTGTTCTATTTCTGCAGTTTGATAATCTAATGGTGCCTTTTTTACCCATGTGTTATTTGATAGGGAAAATTTATGTGGCCTATTGAGAAAGCAAAAGTTGTGAGAGCAATTTGGGAGACTACGTGCAAGGAACGGTTGCGTGGTTTGTTGGAAGAAGAAAGGAAGCGGGCAATGAGACATTTTGGTGTTAGTGATATTTCAAAGTGAAAAGGTTACAATGTAGGTTGGATTCGACTGGACATTTGGGATCGATTGGTTAGTGATGTGTGGACTACTGATGCATGGAAAAATCGATCAATTATTGGCAAGCAAAATAGGATGACTGAGAAAGATGGAAGCATCACCAAGCATACCGGTGGATCGATCCCTTTTATGATTCATGTGGAGAGGATGGTATGTACATAATTTATATTTTAAATTTTACTTGCACGTGTCTTAATAGTCTCTTATTAAATATCTTCATGTAGGAAAAACAACTAAACCGAAAACCAACCTATGGAGAATTGTTCAACCGCACCCACAAACGTGAGAAAGGTCAAGGTGATTTTGTTGATCATAAGTCCAAGAATGTCAGTGTAAGTGTATGCCCATCTAAATATGCACTTTCTTTCCTATATGAGACTTCTTTGATTAAATTTTATGATATGGTAATTTTGATCAATAGACAAATGGGATGCTCAGGATGATAAAAAGCGGTTTTTAGTGAGACGAGAATTCTGTCTCACCTAAAAACTGATTTTTTTTTTGTGAGAATGTATGCTTGTCTATGTTCTTAATAATTCTTTTCACTGCATTGGAGAATAAATGTGCTAGGATGCTCAGGATGATAAAAAAAAAAATCAGTTTTTTCAGTGAGAGGAATTCCTGTCTCACTGAAAAAACTGAATTTTTTTTTTTTTTTGAGAATGTATGCTTGTCTATGTTCTTAATAATTCTTTTCACTGCATTGGAGAATAAATGTGCTACACTTTTTTGAGAGATAGTATTTATAGAATTTAATCATGGTGTGCTTTCCATCATGGCCATATAGGAGAATTTACATATGTTTTCTTACAGTCCATGTATCTTTATTTGTGCATGCTTCTTGTGCCAAAAACTGAATATGCTTCTTGTGTGGGGATTATTACATCACAACTTTTTTACTGTCAACTTTTTATTGTCATGTTATAATATAGGATCATTGATCTTAATTTTGATGAAATTGCAACTAGCTAGTTTATATATCTCTTGTGATGTATATGTTGAACAAATTCGTTTGTTATTTCTTATAGGCATCTTATACTTCTTCAATGAGTCAAAAGTATGGTTCTGATGAAGCCAATCATCCCGAGTTTGACCCAGAAGTTTGGTGTGATGCAATTGGAGGGCAAGGTACTACACGCACTCATTTCTATGGGTTTGGAATCACGCCACGTGGCAAGAATTTCATATCTACTTCCAACAATGCTGGAGATGCATCATACTCGGCTTGTAGTCGTCCGAATCGTGAACGTGAACAAACTCCAGTTGAAGTTGACAATTTACGTGAAGAAGTGACGCTTGTGAAAGACAAAATAATCAACTTAGAGGATAAAGTAGAGAAGCAAGCGAGCGATACAGCGGATATCAAGAAGTATCTTGAACAAATGATAGATCTGTTTAATCCTGCGCGTATGTTTACAAATGCTTCAATAGGACCTTCTCAGCCTACCTCTCAGGATAAAGACACTGCTGGACCATCACTTTGAATATTAAACAGATTGATATATGCTATATATATATAGTACTGGTTCTTTATATATGTTTAGTATTTGTTAAGACTTGTTAATTATCAGTGATGTATGTACACTAAGTATGGTACAGGAAATTTACATGTAGTTGACGGAATTTAATATTGTGTGTTTGCCATATGAAATTAATTATATGTATTGCTACAGGGAAATCAAGCGGGACAAATATAATTAATAATATAATAGAAGAGCTTCAGTGACGGCATTCATTTGGATGTAAAGGGACACATTCCGTGGGTGATATTCTTTTAGTGACGGAATTCCGTGGGTAATACACCGCATCAGTGACAGAATTCCGTTGGTGTTAAAAGGACTTTCCCGACGAAAATTCCGTAGGTGAAGTGAGTATCTGTGACGGAATTCCGTCGGTGATATACACTATCAGTGACAGAATTCGTTTGGTAGTAAAGAGATTCAAATACATAATTCCGTGGGTGATAATTTTTTAGTGACGGAATTCCGTTGGTAATACACCGCATCAGTGACGGAATTTCGTTGGTGTTAAAGATCTTTACCGACGGAATTCCGTGGGTGAAGTGAGTATATCTGTGACGGAATTTCGTCGGTGATATACACTATCAGTGACAGAATTCGTTTGGTAGTAAAGAGATTCAAATACATAATTCCGTGGGTGATAATTTTTTAGTGACGGAATTCCGTTGGTAACACACCGCATCAATGACGGAATTCCGTTGGTGTTAAAGATCTTTACAGACGGAATTCCGTGGGTGAAGTGAATATATCTGTGACGGAATTCCGTCGGTGATATGTATTTTCTTATCATTAATTTCAGTTTTTATTTTTGCTTCACTAACAGAATAATCCATCGGTGATGCTCTAGCATCACCCACGGAAAAAAAAAAATTCCGACGGAATATCATCAGCGACACAAATTTTTCAGACAAAAGTTTCCAACGAACAGTTCCGTCGCTGTAGATCATCAGTGACGAAATTGTAGTTTTCAGTGACGGAAAATTCCGTCAGTGATGCTTATGTTTTCTTGTAGTGATTACCCCAGACAATGTCGTGGGAACCTCCGATTAAGGGACAAAAGTACAAGTAGAGACAACGAGAAAAGAATAATTTGTTTATTACAACATAAGATGATTTATTACATAGGATTAATTACACTTTTCGTCCCTGAAAATGGTGTCATTGTTCACTTTTATCCTTGTATTTTAAAAATGTTCAATACAGTCCTTGTGTAATGCGTAATACAATGTTAGGGACCCAAATAGAACAAAATACGCAATACACAAGGACTGTATTGAACATTTTTTAAAAATACAAGGATAAAAGTGAACAATGACCTTATTTTCAGGGACGAAAAAGAATGAAATACGCAATACACAAGGACTGTATTGAACATTTTTAAAATACAAGGATAAAAGTGAACAATGACACCATTTTCAGGGACGAAAAGTGTAATTAATCCTATTATACATATCAACATCTATATATATATATATATAGATATATATATATATATTTATTTGGTTATTTATGACGCCACCCTCCACCTCGGAATATGTGTCCTGCCATGTGGAATCCATAATCCACTGGTTGCCTTGCGCTATTATTGGTGTTGGAAGAATTTGTAACTAGGATTCGTGTCGACTGCACCGCCAATTAGCTCCCCTTTCCCAATTGGGCCATTGGCAGTGATTGTACCATATATGGTTGGAAAGGTCCTGAAGTCTAGTTTCTGATGCCGAGGATTTCTCCTTGATTGTTGTTCTCTAGCAAGAGTTATCGACATTTGAGTGAAGGGTAGTCAAGCTGGCCAGGCTGCAAGAACTAGTCTTTTTCTGCACCAAAATATGCATTGACCGGGTTGCCAAAAGGGTTTGTGCTGTATATGACTATTGAAGATCTAGATATCTAGTTTCTCACGTCACAAATTTCACCTCCATTGGAGTTTTCTGGCAAAAGTTATCGGTTTTTTGAAAATGGGTGATCAGATTGGCAGAATTGCTGGAATTGACACTTTTATTTATCAAAATCTGCGCCGATTGGGCCACCAAAAGGAGCTGCGCTATACACAACTAGAGAAGATCCAGATATCTAATTTCCAACGCCGCAGATCTCACCTCAATCGGAGTTCTCGGGCAGGAGTTATCAAGTTTTGAAAGTGGGTTTTATAGCAATCTGCAGCATTTCTTTCAGCAATTTTCCACAGCAATTTTCAGTAATTTTCAGTAGCCATATCCGCAGCAGTTTTCAGCGGCCCCATCTTCTTTCCTTGGTAATCTTCATATTCTCCCCTTTATTAGCGGCATAATGCTCTTTATTACAGCGGCAACTGTATCCCTTCTTTCCCCTTTTTTATGATAAATTGCAGCTCCTTGAGATGTCACTCCTCACTTATACACTTTGCAAAAAAACTTTCAAAATATAACCTAGCGCTGATTCTGGAGTTCATCAAAACACAATTGATAGATGTACTTTTGGAGACCTTCTAACATTTTAGCACATGTTTGGAATTGTTTCTTCATTCAAATTAAGAATTCTTGCTACATGGCTTGAACCGTGTAGGAAGAATGTAATTGCGAGCTTCATTGCTTTGAATTTGCTTCTCCAATTGTTCTCTCAATGCAGCAACAACTTCTTTTTCAGCAGCATTTCTCCATCAAGTTTCATCAAGTAGCAACGACATGGCGACAACTCGATCATCAGCAGCTAGCAGCTTTTTATCCATAACAGCATCAGCTCAATCACCTTTCATTATTTATATATGGAAAATTTTGACAGAGTCTCCCCTGTATTTGGGCTCTCATTTATTATACAAACATTCACACATCTCCAAAACATTCAAACATATCAATTCTACACATCAAAAATAAATCTCCTTTGGCGGCAATTTCAGCAACTTAACATCCTTGCGCAGCTTCAGATCAGCACGGCCACGGCTTTGGCTTTGGTAGCACAACAAATTGGACTGACAGCTGGCTTCATTTGCTGGCGAAGCAAGAAGCTCTTCAGCAGCTTGACGGCGGTGAGGTGTTGTAGGGGCTTCAAGGCTGCGGTCATGCTGAAGCAGATCTTTGAGTGAAACGACGAGGGGTTCTAGCAGCGGTGGAGGCTGATGGCGATCATGGGTGGCTGTTGATGACGAACAGAGCTGCATTCGGCGGTGGTAGGCGGCGACGCAACGAGCTTCTGATGGATTAGGCTAGCGATGGAGAAACAGAGGGTATTGGTACATTTGCATGCGACTATTTGCAGACGCAGACCATCAACAAGCGGTGGTAGTTGGAGAAGAATTTTGAGGTCTCCGGCGGAGATCGGGGCTGGCTGTGCTGCTGCAGGGTGGCGGTGCTTGGCGAGGCTGCATCAATGGTGGCAGGAGGCTGGGCAGGTTTGATGCGCGCAGGGACTGGCGGCGTCGGCAGCAGCTGGTCAAGTTTGATGCTGGCGGCATCGGTAGCAGCACAGGGACAAAGGGGGAAGACGGCTGCAGGGCGTGCAGGTTGAGGGGGAAAGCTACTGCTGGGCGCTGCTTGAGCGTTGGATCCGGGCCGGAGCCGCTCGAGGCTTGGTAGCTTGGCGCGGGCCTGCAGTGTGTGGTGGCGCGGCCGGCCGGGCGGGAGCCGGATCTGGGGCGTAGGCGGAGCGCCTGGAGGAGGAGGCGGTGGTGCGCTGGGGGGGAGCGCAGGAGGCGGACGTGCGTGCAGGGCCTGGAGAACGCCAGCGCTGCAGAAGGGCATGGGGCGCCGGGATGTATTACTGAACTTGGGGCGGACAAGCTACCAAGCAGAGCGCCAATCTGAGGAGCGCCGAGGGGGCGGCTAGCTTGAGACGTAGAAGGGCTGATCGGCAGCGTGCGGCACGGCGTTGGGAGGGCGGTTGTGGTGGCTGGTGAAGGAGACGCGCGAGGATGGCTTTACTGGCGGAGAAGAAGAGGATGCTGCTTTTTTTGTTTTGTTTATTTATTCATTTTTTTTATTTAGTATAACCTATATAATATATAGATTACCTTAGTTTGGCTTCTCCTTCTTTCCCCAAATCTTCACCGAAAAGCTCTGATTTTCTTTTCTCCTGCCTTCTTCCTTTTTGATTGATCTTTTTCTCTTCTCCCTTTTTTTTGATCTGCCTTCCTTTTTATCGTCCCTTGAGTCCCAACTTCCCCCGTAAAATCCCAGTCCGTCGTAACCTCTTTTTGACCCCTTTTTTTCTTAACCGGATAGGAACAAGGGGGATGAGATCAAATCTTTTTTTCTTTTTTTTTAATCCTTTAATTAATTAATTAAATGATTAATTAACTATTTATTTATTTAATTGATTATGTATGTGGGACCTTGAGGTTGCCTTGGGATTGGTATTCTCATGTCTCGAGATCTGTACCCTTTGAGTCGCCTCGAGATTTGTTCTCGGTTGAGATTGCTTTGAGATCCGTTCTCAGATGATTTGGATTTTGAAGTTGCCTCGGGATATGTGTTCCCAGGCTGTTTCAAAGTTTAAATTTGTCTTGAGATTTGTTTTCGAATGATCATGAGATTTATACCCCTTGATTTGTCTCGGGATATGCTTCTTTATCAAATCTTGATTTGGCCAGGATTATGATAAATTAAATTTTATTAGAATTAGAATTTTAATTCTAATAAGATAAGGACATGTATTTTTTGTATATAAACAGCCCACTATATAGCTTTGGAGGTCATGGGTTCGAATCTCCTATTCCCCTTCCTTTTTGTTCCTTTTTATAACTTGGTTGGGCCAAGCCTATATTATATGATTAAATCTCTTTGTTCAATTACAAAAAATGCTAAGTATCCTAGTGGCTAAGGCCCATCAAGCATGGTGAAGGGTCTCTTGTTCTTTTCCCTCAACTTGCCATCTATTCCTTTAATTTCTATCTCTTTACCTGGTTAGACCTAGTTTTAATTAGCTAGACCTTACTTATCCAACCAAATGTGAAACAGGGCCCTGATGGTTAAGGCCAATCAATGTTGTGTAGAAGATCCTAGGTTCCAATCCCCTCTATTACAAATTCTTCTCTCTTTTATTTTTTTTATATCACTATCTTGATTCAACTTAGCCAATTCACTTGACCGAACCCAATTCCCATTATTGGACTTGACCTGATCCAATTAGTTGGCTGAACCCGTTTGCTTAACTTGACTCGACCCAATTTAATTGATTAGGTTCAGCCCATTTCTAGCTTAATCCAGTTATTTTTATAACTTGGTTCACTAAACCAACTTGGCCCAAATCAATTTATTTGTTTCATTGAGTCCCTTTTTACTTGATTAGGTCTAGCCAACTAGTCACCTCCAACTTAATTAAATTGGTTCACATTGATCAATTAGACCAAACCCGATTCTAACTTGATTCAATCTCTAATTAAATTATGGCATCCATCTCCGAAACCGGTTAACCTTAACTAATTAACTACTTAACCCAAAACCCATTTAATTGGTTAAATCAATCTAATCCTGACCAGGACCTGACTCAACTCGCCCGCGCCTGAACCCAGTCCGACCAACACCTCGTCGGAGCAGGGCGGCGCTCTGTCGAAGACTATGCCTTTCCCGGCGCAAAGGTGATTCTTTGGCCTTACGCGGTGGTAGTGAGCGGTCGCGTCGAGAATCCAGGCCCTGTCTGCCCCGAGAACCTCTTTCGCGCGAGGTGGTCAGTGAATGGCGAGCACTTTTCGGAAGGGTGGTGGTCGGATCTCCTTTCTCAGCCTGTCCGATTATGCCTGTACTTGGCTGAGTTGTTCTTCTTCCGTTGTTCCAGTCCCATGGCAGCAGGCGGTTGGTGGCTCCCGAAGTCCTCTCCTTCGTGATAATCTCTATCCATCATGCATGCATACGTACTTGTTTCAATAGAATAATGAGGAAGAAGGCTCATTGTGGTGTCCCGGTAATGGTGTTGCGTGCTCGCACAGAGGAGTTGGTGGTGGCAGTGGCGTTAGCTGCGGTGGAGGTAATCTTTTGGGTGCTTCCTCTTATTCCCTTTCAGCTTAGGGCCGCCGGAAATGAAGACTGATCTTTCTCTGGTTTGTGGTTAGGGTTTGGAGAGTCGGGTTACCTTTATAGAGCGCTCGGGAGGACGGTCGGTCTTGATTTCGATCTCACTGATCACGAAGGAGCAAACCATAATAGGCCCCTTCCATCTCTAGCTGGCGTTGATTGAGGAGGGCTTGGGTTACGACGGCGCGCGCTGGCGGAGGAGGCAGACTCGCGGAGGGTGGAGGAAGCAATCTCGCGATCGAGGTGCGTTCCATCGAACGGCTGTGATTACTACATGGTGATCAAAGTTGATCGTTTCTCTACGATGTCTTGGATCCGCCACTTGACCTGATGAATGGCCACTTGATCGACGGTTGGAAGCACAACCTCCGCCTCGAACTTTGATAGTAATCTGAATCTCTTGAGCATTCTCTGTAGTAAATGTTTTATAGTTTTTCTATATCTTACTCCTCATCCTCTCTTTTGTTTCCAACATTTCATATAAGATCTTGTGTTTAACTTTAATTTCATCAAACCATCTAATAATATTTTCCAATATAGTGGTGTTTAGGGTTTTTTGTATCGATTTAGATAAAAACTAACAAATGGTCGGATTTTAAATCTTGAGCAATGGTAGGGTTATAATACAAACACATGAAAATACCCATAAACATGCATGATTGTATCCCATAAGGAACTAATTTTGTGAACATCTAATCAAAGAGATAACTTGATGCTGACGTAAACATAATATTGACGAACATTTCAGGTTTATTCCAAATTATTGTTGTTGTTGTTTTTTTATTTTATTTTTATTTTTATTTTTTTGGTTAAATGTGGGCAAGCAACTGGATACATGTCATAGGTGTGGTTTGAACCTCAGTTTCTCTTTGTGAGAGGAAATGAGCTGCCAATTTTTTCCCATCAAAGTTGATCATTCCAAACTATTGTTAAGCTTGACATGTGTCCTAATTGCCTGACATACTTTCAAGATACTTGGAAACCATAAACAGCTAGCTCTCAAGATTTTGATTTGTTCCTTGGATTTTTGGAAACAGTCTCTACATCACATGGGCTTCAGTCTATGTACCAACAAGTGCATGTTCAGAAGCACAAACTTGAAAACAAAATTTGTCAAGATTGGCATCCTTTAATAAGCTGCTTAAGATCTTTAAAGATAGTTAGTTTTGGTTGCTTACATGTCACTATTAATTTCAACAAAGTCCATGGAGGTAATGCCAACGTTAGTTACCAACCACCCTTGGGTCATATTGGTACTCAGGTCCCCACTAAGGGCTTCGCCTCGTTGAGGTCGCGAGTTTGAACCGTGGGTGAGGGCAATTTTTTGAGTACATGAACAGTGGTAGTGAGTGAGTAATGACGGACGGGGTACTAATTAACCCGCGGGCTCTCCGAAACAAAGGGGATCACAAGGAAGACGACAAAGAACGAGAGGGGAAAGAGAATAACTCTGAAATTCACTAAAATTTCAGTCAAACAATATTCAAAATTAAAGCTAGTCCACAAACTAGACTAAATAGCTAGAAACCCTAAATCCAACTATTTTAGAAATTTAGCCAAAAAGGCAAAAGTCCAAAAATTATTCAAAATGAAAATTCTAAATAAGAAAAGCTCTAAATAAGATAATTAATCAACCACAAATTTGGACCATATCAAATTCAAATCACTTCCTAATTTGACAAACGATTTATTACTAAAATTAGCTAAAAATATCTAAACGGCGATCTGGAAGGAAAACAGTGGGATTTGAATTTGAAGACGACATCCACCGAGCCTATCTTGGTAAATATGGTGTGCGCGCCAAAAAAAGCTTCCAGATTGAGGTCATATATGCGATTCTAACACCCGTAGCCAAAGTTATAACCAAATGACTGAAATAAATCATCTTGCTCAAATTCTCCTGCATTTTTTTGCCCACTGTGCACGTACCCCACCGTCCACTATCTCATAACGAGAATTGTGCACGCCCTTGACTTTAACTTAGTAACTAGTCACTTGGCTAGCCGCTCTTTCTGTAAAATAAAAAATGCCAATGTTAGTTCTATTTGTAGAATGAGCTTTTACTTTTTTTTTTTTTTGACAAGATAGAGCTTTAACAGCTACAGCAGTTAACTAAAAAGAAAAAAGAAAAACTAGAAGTCAAAGGCATTAACACAAACTACTCAAAATGTAATCCAACGGTGACAGCAATGTCATCAAGCCACCTAGGTCGATCGCATCCTCTGTGGAACAAAGATAGCCCTGGATTTAGCAATGCATGCTTGGCAAGAGCATCCGCAAGTATGTTCAGGTTTCTTGGGCAATAATTTATTTGGACTTCAGTTTGGGATTGAAGCATCTGATTGATACTGTGAAGGCTTGTTTGCAGCTCCTCAGAATTGGTAGAGGTCCCATTCCTGATCAACTGCAGAGCATATAGGCAATCTGTATTGATGGTGTCCAGCTTCCATTCTTTGTCTCTACTTATATCTAGAACTGTCAACAGAGCTTGCAATTCTGCGTGAAGGCTTGATTCTGCAGCAACATTCGTGCATCCAGCCATGATGATGGTATCTCTTCCTTTAGTGAATACAAACCCTACACCACAAAGAGGTTCATTAGGCTTCCAGGCAGCATCACATAAAGAGGAGATAGTTTGTTTAAAATAAGAAGTGTGCAGAAACTCCCTGTATTGCTCCTTTAATTTCCAGAAATGTTCTTGTGTAACAGTAAGAGCCTCCTTGAAGATTTGAAAAGGTTGAATCCTCCTCTTGTTGAAAACAACATCACATCTGTATTTCCAGATTGCCCAGGCACTTGTAGCTATCCATGCTTTGATGAATCTTTGGTTTAAATTGTTCCTCCCATTGCCAATACAGAGCCAATCACCAGATAACAAAGTTGTTGAATTATTAACATTCCAACCAGTATAATCTGCAATTGCCTGCCAGCAAAATCTTGCAGTGCTGCAGTCCACCATGATATGCATGAGACTTTCAGTTACCAATCCACAAAACGGGCACATTGAATGAGGACCAATTCCTAATGAGTATAAATACCCAAAAGTAGAAATCCTGCCATGACAGAGTTTCCATATAAAAACTTTCACTCTTGGAGCAACATTCAACTCCCAAATCTTGTCCCACCCCTGCCATTTGGTATTGCCCCTGGCCAGATTTTGGGCAGCAGAAATTGGGGGAAAAGAAAAATTTATAGGGACAATCTTCCTCGTTCTTATCTCCTTAGTTTATTCACATCAATCTAGCTCATAACACAGGTTTGGCTACAGAACCGCCAGGCCAATCATTGAGATTGTGCCTGCCTCTTTTCGAAATTATACAGCAATACGACCAAGTGTCTACCTCTATTTTTTGGAATTGTCCGAACAAATAGTTGTCTGTCAAATCAATTGATTTCTAGGAAGTTTTCCTACCTGAGATGGTCTTGAGATCTCACCTTCACAGTATTATTATTTCACATGTATGACAATGCTGTTAGATATTGAGAATGCAAATACTTCCCCTAAAGAATACCTTAGATGCAACATTGCCAACTAGTTTGAAAGGTAATCAAAATTTTATAATGGAGCAAATGAAGATGGATTCAAGGTTAGGAAAGAAACAGGAATCCAGCTGAATGTGTAATTAAACAAGCAACTATATCATAAGAAGATTAAAAAAACTACTGGTGTGACCACTGAATAAGAATTATGGCCCACAACTTGCAATAAAATGGAGATAAAAAGCAGAGAAACTGAAGTGGTGGGTGATAGCTAACGATAATCAATTATACAATGTCTTATTATTAACAGAGTAATGTGTGTATCATCCCTTAAAGGTGACTTTTGGTTAATAAAATCAGTTGATCTTTTCTTTTGACAAGGGAATAGAAGCAACGTCATAATTGAAGCAGCTGTAAGTTCATTTCATTTCACCCATGGAAAGCAAGAAGTTAATCAACCAAGTCAAGCCTCTCAGGTCCATGGAAAAAAATGGCGACATTCAACAACTGAATTAGTCTACAATAGGTATTTTAATCAGGGTGGAAACGATGGCTCAATAATTCTTGTTTGCAATCACATCTCCAAGCATATATTAAATTGAGTACGCGCTTCCTGGTTGGTCTCTCTCTTCCATGTTATTTGTCTTTTCGTTGATCATTTTGTGTCTGCCAAGAAGAGAAGAGCAATAGAGAGCATAGGCAATTCACCATGAAACACTTGCAGATCACTCCTATCATCTTCTTTGTTCTCTGCACCTCAATCATCATCAGAGCTCAGCAAGCATACTACGGCAGCGATGTAGACTGTAGCATCAAAGGGACAACTACTCCTCCATCCCCATACTATCTCTACACCTGCAATGGGTATCACCTATCTTGCCAGACCTTTCTTCTGTTCAACGCCCAGCCAAACTTCACTTCAGTGTCCTCCATATCCAATCTCATGTCCTTAAATCCCTCAAAGCTTGCTCAAATCAACAAAGTTGGAGAATACCACAAATTCCCATCAGGCATGGAGGTGATCATCCCTGTCAACTGCTCTTGCTCAGGTCAGTACTACCAGGCCAACACATCCTATGTGACCGGAGATGATGATACATACTACTCTGTGGCAACCCACGTGTACCAGGGACTGAGTTCCTGCAGTTCCCTGGCAAGTGAGAATTCCCACGATCCAAATGAGTTGTATGGTGGTCTTGAATTGCTAGTTCCTCTTAGATGTGCTTGTCCCACAGAGAACCAAACCAAGGATGGCATCAATTATCTCCTAACGTACCCCATCTATGAGAATGATAGTGTCTATGATCTTAGTCAGAGATTCAAAGTTAGTGAGCAAACCACTGCTTCTGCAAATGGGCTCACTGAGGCCGACCCTGTTGTTTTTCAAGGCACCACCATTTTGATTCCTCTGCGAACACCACCTTCTTCTAACCAAACCATAATCCACTACCCGATTCAATATCCTCCACCAGGCTCCACCCCTGGACCTGGCCCTCCATTGGTGGTGGCTCATAACTCAAAAGGGAGACACCCCCTGTGGATTGGTATTGGAGTTGCTTTCCTTTTCATCATCTGTGCTGCTGTTCCTATTGCTCTGTATCTTCTTCGCAAGAGAGCTGTAGGGAATGAAAAGAAGAAGAGGAAGAGATGTGTCCTGCCCAAAGATGTCCTTGAATACCAGGCTGGTGCTGGTCATGCACTGAAAGTCTTTGAGTTTGAGGAACTGGAAGCAGCTACTGATAACTTCAGCTCGGAGCGCAGGCTTGGTGTCTCTGTGTACAAGGGCGTGCTTCGGGGTAATATAATGGCCATCAAGGAGACGTTCAAAGATTCGTCAAAGGAGGTTAATATACTGCATAAGCTCAACCATTTCAATCTCATCAGCCTTCTCGGTGTAAGCTCAGGCCTGGAGAACTGTTATCTGGTCTACGAGTACATGGAGAATGGATCGCTGAAAGATTGGCTTTATAACAACAGTGGTCGTTTGGGAAATTGGTGTTTGAAACAAAGGATTCAGATTGCTCTGGATGTGGCTGAGGGACTCGACTATCTCCACAACTTCGCAGAGCCTCCCTACGTGCATAGTGACATAAAGAGCAGTAATATTCTCCTGAATGGAAATCTGAGAGCAAAGATTGCAAATTTCTCTCTTGCGAGAGCATCAGAGTGGAAGGAAGGAGGCTGTGCAATCACAAAGAACGTGGAAGGGACTGTTGGTTACATCGCACCAGAGTATCTGGAGTCAGGAATGGTGACCCCAAAGCTTGATGTGTTTGCCTTTGGGGTGGTTATGTTGGAGGTGATCACAGGGAAGGATGCTGTTATTCAGCTGGAAGGCAAGGAGAAGCTCTTATCAACAGTGATTATGTGCATGCTGGAGGGAGTAGATGATGGAGACAAGCTAAGTGATTTCATAGGTCCTGCAATGAGAGACGATAGTCAGATTGATCTTGTGATACCCATCGTGAAGCTAAGTGTTGCCT
Source organism: Dioscorea zingiberensis (assembly GCA_026586065.1). NCBI lineage: Eukaryota > Viridiplantae > Streptophyta > Magnoliopsida > Dioscoreales > Dioscoreaceae > Dioscorea > Dioscorea zingiberensis. The sequence goes on along the minus strand of CM048819.1, from coordinate 46,906,467 downwards.
GCTTGAATCAAGATCCAGGGAGCAGGCCCAGCATGGAGGAAGTTGTCTCAATTCTGTCAATAATACAATCAGATTTGCAGAGCAGGGTGATGCTATAATTTTAGTTTAGTTTAGTTTAGTTTAGTTTTTTTTGGATCTCATTACTCCATTCCGTTTGATAGTGGCAAATTAACTTTGTACAAAGGGAGACCATGTTTCTAACGAGTGTATTATTCATTTAATTTCTACGATTCTGTGGGTATCATACTATGTACAATTGCATTTTCTGAATCATGAATTGACTTGAAAAAAAGACTTCTTTCTGGAACAGAAGAACATTAAGGACCAACAAATGGGTTCCAAAATATCATCATATATACATTTGTTAACGGTATTCAAGACATGTCCAACATCTCATCAAACTATGAGACATCTCCACAGAACAGAACATTAAGGACCATCAAATTAAATGGGTTCCAAAATATCATCATATATACCAGAACAGAGTAACTAAACAGTAGATGCTCACACAGGCAATTTGGTGACTGTGTCTATACACTGATACAAGTTGAATTTCAGTTTGACGATGAGAGGGATCTCAGCGGGCCACTGGGTTTGTCATCACAACCTTGTACTCAGTATTGGAGACCCACAACCTCTCGCATTCGTCATTACTGCATGACTGAGCGAGAACAGAGAGGCTGAAAACCATCTCAGACATGCTTGGCCTCTCTGAAGCTTTCTCTGAAGTGCAAGCCCTCGCCATGGCTGCCAGGCTCATTGCTCCATCCACTGGATAAAACCCCTGCAATTTGGGATCCATCCATTTCTTCAACCTCTCCTCCCTCTTCTCCTCCACTTCCATTACCATTCTTATCTCCTTCCACAAGACACCCACATTCTCACCATCCCTCCTCCCAGACAGCAGCTCTAAGAGAAGAACCCCAAAAGCGAAAACATCGATGCTCGGTGACACACCGACCGTGGCAGGCTTGGCCATGGAGAAGTTTGCTATCTTGGCCTTGAAACGGCCATTAAGAAGAATGTTGCTGCTCTTGATGTCTCTGTGAACGATGCTTGGCCTGGTATGTGAATGCATGTACTGAAGGCCATTGGCTACGTCCAGTGCTATGTTCAGCCTCTGCTTCCATGAAAGAAAGGTGACCGAGTTTGAAGAGCATGACTTCTTGGGGAACAGCCATCTTTCCAAGGATGTATTTTCAGCATTCTCAAACACAAGGAAAAAGCCATCCTTTTGAGTGGAGACGGAGACCCCACGCAACTTAACAATATTTGCATGGCTAAGCTTCTGTAAGATGGCCAGCTCCTCCGTAATATCCCCTCTCGCCTTCTTCACCGCAAACACCTCCCCGTTGAGAGTAGCCTTGTACACTGAACCATCGATTTTGTACCTATCATCTAGATTCATTGTAGCTGCCATGATATCTTCAATATCATACACGACAGGATTGTCCAAATAGGTAGAAACCCCAAACAGCAGCTTATCCACCACAGCCTTACTCTGCCCGGAATCAGGACCGCCGCCGCTCTTCTTGTTAGCATGGAGTAGATCAGTGGTCTCCAAACAGGACCCCATGCGAGCCAGAGCCAGAGCCTTCCTCCGATAATGGCCATACTTACAGTAAAGAAGGACCAACAAGGACCACAAAGCCAAGGCCAGAGCAACTCCTAGCGTGGCTGATAGTATGACAATGGTCCTCTCAAGCCTGGACTTACGTCCTGTCACATCGGAAGCGCCGCTGGTTTTATAGATCGGCGGAGAAAAGACGGGCAGCTGCGAAACAGGGATCAAGATTGGTAGTGCAACAGCAGCTGTGAAGTTCCGGTAGTTGTTCAAGGTCTCTATGGCAGTCGCAGTGGTGTTCATGTCTCTGCTGAGGCTGGAGATGTCATCCCCGCGCTGCCATACGTAGGTCAAGAGATGGTTGATGCCGGAGTCTAACTGAGCCTTTGTGGGGCACTTGCAGTGTAATGGAAACAACACCTCCTGTCCAACCTTCAAGTTGGTCGGAACCAGAGAGGGGTTCATCTCTCCCACCACCTGGAAATCAGTAAGGTTTTCGAAGCTGCTAATGGAGACCGAGTAGAAGTTGTCCGCCGGCTTGATGAGATAGGAGACTTTGGCAACGGACTGGTTGCCGGAGCAACCGCAGGAGATGGGGACGAGAAGGAGTTGGCCTGGGAGGTAGGTGGCATCCTCAGAGGTGAGGTTGTTGGCTCTTTGTATCAGGGAACGGCTGATGCCGAAGAGGTCGGAGATGTTGCCGGTGTCCAACAAGTCCGGCGACTGGGCTCTGTAGACAACATAGGTATTGCAGGTGGTGGACGATTTAGGCGAGCAGGAGAAGGATGTGGTGTTGGTGTTTGTTGTTTGAGCGTCAACGTGGATGGTGATGGTGGAGAAGAGAAGGATGATCATGAAGGTGAAGGTGAAGGTGAAGGTGAGAACTTGGGAAGAGGGTAATGGTGTTGTTGCCATGGAGATGGTTGTTCTCTTTGGCAAAGTTTTGATTGGGAGATATAGAGAGGAATAGAATAGAATAGAATAGAATAGAATATGGAGTTTCATGTCATTTTTAAGAATTTAAGTTAATCTGTAACTTTCTGTGGGGTCTTAGAAGCAAAAGTGACTGGGGGGCTGTTTGTCCATAGCTAGATTAGGATAATATGCCTGCACTCATTGTTATGCCAAATGATTCCACATTGCTATCACTTATCAGGATCGAATAGGATACAACACATAGATTAGTGTTTGAGAAATAATCAAACTCCCTTCCCTTGACATGGAATTCCAAAGCATATATATGACCTTATGAATTTGAAAACTAGACTTCTTCATACATATTTATTCATTCTCTCACTTGTGTTTTTTTTTTTCTTTGAACAACTTGCTATTTGAAATGGAGCCCTGGGTGATGTATAATTTAAGCGGAAGTTCATAAATGGGTTGAGAACTGCTTGCTGTACCGAGAAATACGGAGAGTCAGACTCTCAGATGTTCAATGAATCAGTCGACAATTTTATAATTAAAAAACTCACATAAGCTTGATGGTGTACAACTACTTCGCTTGCAATTGTTTTGAGGGGATCTTGCATTTTATCTTCTTTAAACCCAAAATGGCAAATAAAATTCACAATAAACCCAAATTCTAGTAATAAGTGCTGGCACTTAACATGTCTTGACAATGTCCACAGGAGGGCACGAAAGAGACCCAGAATTAAATTAACCATGACAGAGGCTGAGAAAATGTCAGATTATATATTGCCTGATTTATGATATCCAACGCATAGTTTTTTTTAAAAAAAAAAAAATTTTGTTTTTTTTAAATTTTTATGCATTAGATTTGTTTGGGATTTATCTGATAAGTCCTATATTATCAGTGTGGACCCTTGTCATATAGCAAACAAGTATTTGGACAAAGCTACCAACTGATGGAATTTACAAAGCTCTACCTTCCAAAGCTTTTTTTATAAACTTTTGGTCCCTTTGTTTAAGGGAAAATTGCTTGTATACATGCAAAAAATGATATTTGTTTAAATACCTCTATCATTCTCAATTTTCCTTTTTTTTTTTGGTTTACTTATATACTCTTATTAACCTGAGTAACAAAAGACACAAAAATACCCATATAAGCACAAAAAAAAAAGAAAAATCTCTCATTTAATCTCATGGTTACATAAGGAAACAAAAAATGAGATTCCTAAAAATATACAGGCAAATATGAGGAATTTTCAAAATTTCCAAAGGTATACAAGGAAAAGAAAAAACCATTCATTTTTGTTATGTAGGTCAGGCAATTCAATCTAGATTTTTAAATTGCAAAGTAGAGTTTCAGATTTCTGGAAAAAAGAACCTGTCCTTCTTACCCTTGAGCAAATGCAGAAACATTAGAAGACAAAACGGACATCAAACTGATGTATGATATTACAAACATCACAGGGATCCAAATGGACATGACAGATAAAGAAGACATCTTACATCGACAAGAAAGAGGCTGCTAACATCTCCATCTTGCTTTCCTTTGTTCTGATAGATGAGTCATAGCAGCTATCTGCCAGGGTACTTGTCATGACAATCATTCAAATTGAATTAACACAAAAATAAAGATATCAGTTTCAATGCAAATTAACGCATCACAATTATGTTGAACATTTCATACATTCTAACTTATTCAATATCAATGATGATTTTGATGTTCCTATCAGTCTTGAGTGATTAATGTAGTACAATTTGCAGTTTCTTTTCGTCCATTTTTTCCTTTCGTTGATGAACACAAATTTTCTATATACTTCAGTCCAACATTTTGAAACAAAGGCTGTGATATAAATGCTATGGAACATAAATAATTGGATGCACAGGTTTCAATATGGAAAGCTCCCTGTCATCCTAATATGGTCAAGGGTTCGTTTCAGCCCATACTGAATAACTGCCTGGTTGCCAGCTCGGAAACCATCCCCATATGCTGATGAAGAATCTGATTCAATCTGATGTTTGAAAAATTCACCGAGCCTCCTTTCAAATTGAGACTTTGCGCCCTTTTTGGATGGACCAGATGATGCGGATGAGGATGAGGTGGAGGCAACATTACTTCCAGAACCCGACATTATTTCCGAGTCAAGCCACATATGAGCAAGCACCTGGCAAATACCTTCTTCAACTTCTTGACTAAGGGCACGGTATCCTGCATCAAAATCAGGAGATTTATTTAACATGATGATGGTAAGAAAAATGGCATTTGCATCATAGCATACCTTTAGACTCGTCATCTACCAATATAAGGCTAAAAAAAAAAAAAAATCATTTGATGTCAATTTTGCTTCCTTCTAACTCCAAATAAACAATAAGAAACGGTTTTTCAAAAAGAAGAATGTGTTTTCTCAGTTTTTGTACAATATACAGATGTATCAGAAACTCAGGCAATCATTCGAGCTTACACCCTAAATTATGGTTCCCCTGGACATGAACATTTTAGTTGTTTTGGTTCGCTATGTAAAAGATAGAATAACATACAGAAATAACCTTGAATGTATGAACTGGGGATAACGACAAATGTTATATGATTGTTAGGATCCTTCTAAAGTTAAAGAGTATAATATTGAGCACACTGAGATGGAGGTGTTTAAATGAATAAATGACAGCATAATAGAAAAAGGATTGGAATGGAGACTTAAACAATAGGCAACATGCAGGTTGTTCCTAAAAGTTCAACCTATGCACATTGTAAACTAGTATAGATGGGGGGAATGATCCACATTGTCATGACAAGAAAGACAGAGAAACCAAAGAAGGATGGAGGTGTTAAAAAATGATAACAGTGCAAGAATGCATAAGAGAGAGAGAATTGTGTTAGATAAAGATGAATAAAGAAGGAAACTTGTATCTTTGACCTTAATTTTACTTGAGTATCTAAATTGCTAACCCCATATATGTTCAAATGAGAATTTTTCTTAATGTTGTTGTTACATCTTATATACCTGATGTATCCTCCACCTGCATTACCTAAACTTGGTTCACAATCCTTGAGATGAACTTTGCCCCTCATCGGCCTATTTATTGCAATCACATAGCACTATAACTTCTATAAAGTTGTACAATTAGTATAATGCATCAATTCAAGAACTTCAACCTGTCAGAATATAACCCTGGTAGAGAAACGAAGGCAAAGTCCACAAAATTAGGTAATACCTTTAAGCCTCAACCATGCATGCATCATTTCGTGAGCAAGTATTGAGCCTGTCAACAACCTGCATAAAGCTTGGAGTTTATATTTCATTTGAAGTCAATAAATTGTTTAATACTAGGTGAAAATCATGGCCAGTAATGCTCAAAAAGAAAACCAGAAATCAAGTAAAAAAAATACGGTTAAACTTAAGCTTCTGATGGACAAATTACAAAAATAGTTGAAAGCAACAAATGCATAATAAATGAAAATTACCTTGGAAGCCCATATAAAATAAGAATAGCCGTCACCTCACATCGCCTAGTGAGTCTATATGGCTCTGTAATCATATCCATGAATCTGTTCCCAGCCCCAATCTTTGGCCTCCGCAAAATCTGTTAAATATTATCTTCTTCTTTATGTCAGTGATTTTAAGAACTGAAATAACTTAGACAAACCTATCCCAAATACATCGGGAGACTGCAAACTCCATCATATAATTGATTGTGAGAATTCTTACTGTGCTGACAGTTTGCTCTTCAGACAAGCAAAGACCTCGTGTTTCAGGTAGGTGATGATGGCCCTTTTCAAAAGAAAGAAAAAAAAATCAGTTAAAGAGAAAAAAGATTCAAGTATATTATCAATCTTGAAATGAATCAATGAGGATTTTAAGCAACTGCCTTACATTCTTCTCTCCTTCCATTGCCTCATTTAGAGCTGGTCTCTCAACCAAAAGCAATGGAACTTGCTGTTCTACTTTCATGTTTAGTCCTTCATAAAATTCTTGTATATCAAGGTAAAGAGGCTGGCATTCACTGGTATCCATAATTGCAGAATCAAGACACTCCAGGCAGAGCTTCCGTCCATCATCCAAAGCAACATATTTTACGTCTCTAGCCTGAGATTTCAAATGAACAAATGAAAAATATGATTACTAGAGCATTAGAAAATTTAAAACAATATGCAACTTAACAAGTCACAGGCAGGCTGATAAGCAAATTATACTAAATAGCAATTCTCAAAATTTATCCTAAAACCAAATATCATCGAGAACATAAACAGATACTTAAAACATTGATAAAATAATGGTATTAGAAATAACTGAATAATTAGTTTAGACCAACCTCCATTCGTTCACAACTGCAGCACCTTGGAGTTCCATCAACCTCATGTGATGGACAGTATTTCTGTAGCCAGAAAGGGTGTGCCCTGTACTCGATGAGACCATTCATATTTGTTGGAATCTGAATGGAAAACATAGTTAGTGCATTTTAAATATTCTAAAGAAGGTACTCAAGATATTTGTGATTCTCACATATTCTAGGAGAATCAGTTCCTACAGCTGTTCACAAGTCACACAACTGTTTTGTTTCTACTATAAAAGTGGTTATTACAAAATTTCAAGGTAATGATTTTTCATGTTGGTGAGAAATCCATAAAAGGTGCATCCATAAGTTTAAACACAATAACTGAAATACGGACTTGAAAGACCGCCAAAGTGAAACAAGAAAAACTTACAAATTGCTTGCAAACATCACATTTTGGATGATATTGTTCCTTGTAACAAGCTTTATGATAGGGTAAGTTTCCAGACATAGAGAACTGTGCAAAGTAATTTAAAAAGTTTCAGAAGAAAATTTTGATAAAATCCTTCAGGAAGAAAGACAGTTCATAATTAACCTTACCTCATAGTCAGATATTGGCTGATTACAACCATTGCAGCGGAAACACTCTGGGTGCCACACAGCACCCATACAGCTAAGGAAGCGTCCATGGCCAATCTCAGTATTACATCCCGCACATATCCTAGAATAAAATACTTGGACACGGTTAAATAATAGGAAAAATTTTGATACACACTGATAAAGCAAGGCTAAATGTCTTATCTTCTTTTATTTAAGATAAGACTATCCAGAATGACATGTCAATTATGTTCCCACCACAGTCTTTTATGGTTAAAGAACAATCAAGGCAACCGAAACAGAGAGGCGTTCAACACATGCATATGCTGAATTATTAGGTTGTAGCCCTTGGGATAACATGAACCTTTTCTTCTTGTATTTATAGTTCATACCACAAATCATCTTGGTGTGAGACACTTAACTATTACCTAGGGCTGCAGATGAGCCAAGCCATTTATGAACAGCCCATACCAAAGCTTGAGAAGAACTCATTTATATTCATTTGCTAAAACGACAAAGCATTTGAAGCCCGTTTAAAAGCTTGTGTAGGAAACAAGCCAGGGCTCATAAACATAATCAATGAAAAGCTTGTAAAGAAGTTCATTTAAGGTTTTAAGCTATATTTTAAATGAAACCTTACAAAAGAAAAGACATATTAGTCATAAATTGAATCGTGTGTAGATTTTTGTGGAGCAATATATAAGCTTATGAAGAGATTCATATATAAGATTGTTCCACTTAAACAAATGAAGCTTGGTGATTGCAAGATTAAGGTGTTTCATATAAAGAATAGAAGGTTAGCTTAATCTAGGTTCATATAATGTTAAAAAACATCTCAATTTAAGTCCAAGCAACGTTTATTTTTATCAATTCAAGCTGAAACATCAACCCTTAAACTCAACTTAAGATTGACCCAAACCTAAACGGGCCAGGACTCAGTTCAGCTAAATTACACCAAGCACACTAATAGCCCATGCATGGTTACCAGTGCCGATAAAATGATATTGAATATTAAATCTTTGAAGATGCAGAATAGGGACAACATACACAGACAAAATGGAGACAACAACTAGCATTTCATACTGTTTAAAGGTATAAGATGTTGCAACAGATCTAAGATGCTGACCACATGTACAAGCAAATCAAGTAGAAGAACAAGTACCTAGCTCCAGAGGAAAAAAGAAAAGGCATTGGCTGATAAATATGACCATTTTCACGAGGAGGGGACTCCACATTTAAACTCTCCTGTAAGGCTCTCGCAAGTTGTTCATCTTCCTCCAAATGAGATCCATTATCTGTAAAGAGCAACATAAAAGTAAAAACATATAACCACAAACAACGTGATTTTGATTTAGAAACTCAATGATATGTTTTAGCAGAAACTAGTGATGTAGTGATGCAGCAGCATCATTATTATGTAGGTTTTTCCAAAAGAAGAAAAAAAATTGATAAGTGCAAGTTAAATACACAAACTTACTAGAAATTGATATATAAGATACTAACCAATTTCCTTTGCTTTTTTCTGTTCTTCCTCTGATAGGGAAAGGGCAATAGCGTGATCTATATCTTCATTTTCATACTCTGACAGTATATCCTGTATTCAGCATCTTTTGGTATTCAGTACTGAAGATAAATAAATAAACTGATGGGAAGGCACTGTTATAAGACAAACTTAAATAAGACTTATTAGAGGAGTTAAACTCAAAATGTTAATGACTCAATCAGCATCTTCACAAAGGTCCTTCAGAATAATTAAAAGTAGGGAGTAGTGTTCTTCTTGGAAAAGTAGATGGACTATAGAATCCAAATATGTAAGTGAACAAAGATAGACTTAAATTGGTTGATGAAGAGATTTGCTCCCTACATATTCAAATAATTCTTCCTTGAAATAAAAGCCATAACTTCGAAAGATATATGGGATGTTATCCTAGCAAAAAATATGTGATCAATTTTTACTCATGGTCCAAGAACAATATCATTTCAAAGGCTAATTTATTGCCTAATTCAGAAATACTTGACTGTCCAGCTTAACAAACTAAATTTTTTGAAGGAATAAAAGCTAGCAGATAGAAGTTGAAAGGCAAAAACTAAAGGAAATAAAAGTCCATGAGCACATATCAGGAATCAAAATTACTAACTTTGAGGAATATATAAGTTATGATATCGCAATTACCAATGAACTAGAGGGCTCATTCCAAATCCCATCCTCTGCAGATTTTCCATGGTATTGCCCTTCTGAAACTTTATGGCTGGAACCTTTAAATATTTTGTTCAGCCAACCCATTATACAAGATGCTATAAAAACCTGATAAAAAACAATTTCCAACATAATACACCAACTTTAAAAATCCAAGCTGGAAGAAAATAACATTGGCATAGAATGTACAGTAAGGGATTGTATTCAGCTAGATTCTCAAAAGTCAAATTTCAGATCCTATCCTGGAGAATAATGAAATGACAGATAGTTCTATCATAGGAACCCCAAAGAATTTCAAATATATATACAAAAAACAAAGGGTATACTCTTTTATGATCCTCCCATACCCAGAAGCAAATCAAACTATCAAAGGATCAGGATAATTGGGAAACTCAGGAATGAACACAGATAGAAAAAAAGTGCCAGTTAGCCAAGTTTTGATAGTTGCATAAGAAAAAGCATCAAATTGCTTTCCGCCAAAGCAATAGAAGAAAGCAGCCATCTTTCTTCCATTGAGTAAAGAGAAGAAAAGGCAAAATAATAAATCAGATTGTGGGAGCTAAACCTTGAACTTATATAACGAGATCACCAACCATGTGATTCGAAAATCAAAACTTTTAACCCAATCCGGAGTTCTGAATCATCACAAGGCTCCAGTTCCATAATCGGCAAACAGAACAGTGAAAAAAAACAGACCAAACAATGAAAATCACAACATGACATGAAAATCCGCATATAGGCCACCATCCTCGATGATAGGAAATCAACGAATTCAATCAAGTACGCATCCAAAAAAGGAAATCACAAAATAAAGGAAAGAAAAAAAAGGTTGTTCTCACCTCAAAGCAGAAGAAATCCAGCAAAATAAAGAGACCCGGATCAAAATAGAGTCTTGATCACAACTCACCGATCAACAGGAAGAAGAAGCGCCTCCATTTTCCTCTCTCCCAACCGAGAAAGAGAGGTGAGAAACGAGAGACAAACCGAAGCCCAGGTCAAAACTCAAAAGAAGGTGTTTTTATGTTAATTTGCTGGTTGTGGAGGTTTTTAGAGTATATCAGCTGAAGAGCCATAAAAGATGGATTTGATTGTGAAGCAAGTGGACCGGTGCCATGTGGACACCTCCTTTCAATATTTTCTCATCCTTCTTTCCAACTTCCAACCCAAACCCAAATCCAAACCCAAATCCAAATCCAAATTCAATATTTGGCTGTGAACATAGTTATCAGACCCTATCCGGACATCGACCCAATCAAGGCTCTGAATTTCGGGTTAATTGGTTTTACGGTCAAGTCATTTAGATCAATGCTGGGTTACTAAAAATAATATTTTTAAAATTATAAATTATTTTTTAATGTGTAATAATATATAATATTCATTAATTATTAAGGATTACTCAAATTAGATTTAGGGATTATCTAGGGATTTTTTTTAATGAAATAATTTAGGTTTAATACTAGAGTTGTGAACCTCTGTACTTTATGTTGGATTGTTTTGGATACAAGAAAGAGAGAGTGGGAGATTGACAGAGTGCACACGTGGATGGATCATGATTCATTGATGGATGGATGGATGGATGGATGGATGGATGGGTTATTTTGAGACTTGCTATAAATAAAAGGTTAAAAAGGATGAAAACGCCCGGGAGGCATTAAAGAGATGATAAAAGAGATGATGGTCTAAACTCAGGTCCCCTTTTTGGACTTTCTCTTAAAATTTTAACAAAAGACATCAACTAGTGCACACAACATAGCACGTAGAAGATTCGTTAGTGACTGAAGCCTGTTTTATCAATAATTAATCACAGATTAACTAGTGTACGACACATAGCACCAACCCTGTAATGTCGTCTGTCACCAGCGTAGTGGTTAAAAAGTAGTGGTGGCATGACAGTGTGTGTGAGAGACTAATTAGAAATAAAACTTTGAAATCATGCAAAGGTCGAATTAATTGGGATCAGTGTTTATCCTCATTTGGAGATGGATTAAGATATGTTGCTTCAATCCAAAAGCAGAAGAGGGTTTGGTACTATGTCTACATCAAACCATTTGTTGATGCTTTGTTGTCTATGTTTGATGGAGAAAACAATCTGAACTAACTTAGTTTAATGAGATGGCAGGTGGATGGTAGATCTGTATAAACTAAAACCAAATTCAAGCACCAACCTTCACAAAGAAAATCGGTAATTTATTCTTTCTCATAAAAAGAGGTTGAGGGTTCAAACTATTGGCTCGTCCACATTGGTATCACTTCTTGTCACATCCTGAACCCGAATCACACCGTTGCATCAAAATATTATCATCACAATTTACTTTGCGAAAATACACTTTTCAAGCTTTAAAACAAAATCCGACAAGAGCATACAAAGCCAGATATAATGCATCAAAGTATCAAAATATTCAGGGGTCGTAGTAAATATATTTCTTAAGTCAGAACAATTATCAAAGATGTCTCCCAAATTTTCTATGACCATTTATTTTACATTGGTGTCCTCTAATCAGAATAATAGAGTTTCCATTTCATTTACCTTGGTAGCCCAAGTTAGAATATATCAGGCATTTATTTTTGTTAGCTCTTGTAAGAGAGCTATTTTCTTAGTCATATGTTGTCACGCCTCGACCCAAATCCTGGGACCTCGAGCACCTGAGCAGACCGGTCGTACCCAAGTAAGGCGCACCACTCGGATATAAGGCCTGTATAATCAAAAGCAGATAACAAAATAAAATCTCATGTGATAATATTCAAATAATCTTAGAGTCTCAGCGGAAAGAAAATCATAAAGGCAGCGTTTGGCAATGGAATAAAAAAAGTGGAATTGGACTTTTGTGGAATTGGTTTTGAAATTTTTTTGAATTAATTTGGAGGGAAAAACTTAACCCATCCTTCTAATGAAACATAATGTGGTTTACTTTTTTTTTTGTTGAAAACTAGGATGGCATAATTACTATAATACCCCCAAGATTTTTTACTTTGCATGCTTGACATGTTATTAGTTATATTTAATTAATTAATTATAATTAGTTATATTTATTAGCTTTAATTAGTGAAAATAGTTATATTTGATTAATTATATTTAATTAATTATATTTGATTAGTTATATTTAATTAGTTATATTTAATTAATTATATTCGATTAGTTTTATTTATTTAATTTTATTTAATTAATGTGTTACGGAGATATTTGGTAAGACACGTGTCGCGTACCTATATGGCTACTTGTCACACACAAGACTATGCCCCTCAGGCCATGTGGCAATATCACCAAATACTATGCATAATTCTGTTCGGCAAATAAGAATGAGGGTTCAACCCTACAAAAAGTCCGTTGGAATTATAAAAACCGTCTCATAGGGTGATAGCCACCTAGGTAAGAAAATATCTAACGCCTCTACAGTAAGTAGATCTTATCCACTTGCCTCTACAGTAGGCAGATATTTTCTACTTACGTACATAGTACCTACACAGTAGGCACAATAGGCAGATATTTTCTTACCGCCTCAAGAGATATTTGCTTACCGCCTTACTTACCGCCTTACTCACCGCCTTTCCTAAACCGATCCTAAACCGCCTTTAAGTTGCTACAAAAGAAGAGCAATGATAGAAAGAAAAGGATCTGAAAAACATTACCCAAAAGAACTAACTTATGTCTAAGACTTCCTCTTCACAAGTTTTCTGACTTAAGCATCGGAGTTAAATCCGGGCAGAAAGGACCAATTCCGATCCTTCCCTTCTCCTTTTTACAGATTCACCCCAAAGCAAAGAGCTGATAATTCAGGGCGGCATTCCAGAGCATCTCCTGTTTAGAATCTGAAGTAAGCGTCCACATCAACTATAAATTTCAACCGTTTGTCGAAGGCTGAGACCAGATCACGAGGCAACAATAGCCAAAGTGTGAGGTGGACCAGTTTTTGGCATCAACAGTTTGGCGCCGTCCGTGGGGACCCTTACAAAAAGCCAAATGATTACTACCAGAAGATCAAAACGAATCCAAGAACAAGGAGCGCCTAGTAATACCGACGTACCCGGTGAAATCCGGAGAGATGAGAAAATCCGTTGGAAAACCCACCCATCTTGCCTCCATCGGAAAACCCACCCATCTTACCTCCAGCGGAAAATCCAGCCATTTTATCCCAGGGACCCGTCCCGAAATTTTATCTTAACATGTAGCAGCAATTAGAGCGGTTGACTCAAGCTGTTCATACCTTGACCCATCCACCACTTCCTTCTACACAAATTCCACCAAATATGCCGACAACCCCACTGGTGAATTCTGAAAGCAGAGGGAGGACAAGAACTCGCACCCATGGAGAAAGAAGAGAAAGAACAGCCTTTTCTGCTAGTTCGGAACCCCCCTCCGTTCGACGTCGAGAGCAAGCTACCACAAGAACGGAACGGACAAGAACCGAACGGAATAGTCCGTCTGTTTCAACTGTCGACAGAAGAACACAGCGACAGGGTCCTTCCCGAGGAAACAAGAAATCCGAGAGGCATGTTCTCAACATATGCTCGCCTTTCATCAAGGAAATATTGGAGGAGCAAGTTCCTGATAGTTTTCGACCACCTGCTATGATTGCATATGAGGGCAAAACCGATCCGTCTCGTCACCTAAAGTCTTTCCGATCGAAGATGCTGCTTTCTTGAATTACCGACGCTCGTATGTGCCGAACTTTTCCTGCCACTTTAGAGGGAAAAGCGCAAGACTGGTTTGTCGATCTTCCATCTAGCACAATTCCTGCTTTTCAAGTTCTAGCAGATCGCTTTCTAGCTTAGTTTGCTAATTACTCAAAGCAAAAGAAAACTCCATCTACCCTTCTGCGCGTTAAGCAACGAGGGGGGGGAAACACTCCAAGCCTATTTAAACCGTTTCATAGATGAAGCCGCAAATGTTGCGGACCTTATTCCGCGCATGGCTAACCATCCTGATTGAGGGTTTGCTAGAATCCCCTTTCCATTTTTCTCTCACTTTGGATCCACCAAAAACCATCCCCGCCCTCATGATCCATGCCCAAAAGTACATCAATTCTGATGAAATTTACACGGGTTGGGAAGAAGAGGCTCAACGCACTCCAGTTGAGGTCCAGAAAGGAAAAGCCCACCACAATATCAACAGAAGGCCCACGGAAATCCGAAAGGAAGGAGGATCACATAAGGATAATAAGAATGAGAATAGAGGTTTGGAACCTGCAACACGCCCTCAGCGACACATGCTACAGCCCAGAGAACCTTCAAGAGAAGGGAAAATAGTCAGATACGACCACCATACCCCACTAAATCAGACCAGAAGCCATATTCTTATGCAAATCCAGGATCAACAAATCTTGACATGGCTAGAACCTGCCAAGAATCCCGAAAGGCAAAAGAACAGCAAAAGATATTGCAAGTTTCATCAAGCTAGAGGACATGACACAGAAAAATGCACCCATTTGATGAACGCCATAGAAGATATCGTTAGAAGGGGACAATTGGAGCAGTATATCAACATTGATGTTCAAGAAGAACCTGAAACTTCACAGCCTGAAGGAGAAAAAGGAGAGATGGTCGGATTTATCAGTGGTGGTCCTGGGTGTGGTGGTGAAAGTTCCGCCTCTCGAAAAAGCTATGCCCGAATGGTGGGAGTTGCGCAGGAAACAGAAGCGCCACAAAGAAGGTCTCGGCCTATGGCCCCCATCCTTTTTAATGATAACGACGTCAGCAGGGTTCGCCACCCTCATGACGACACCTTGGTCATTGCCATCATGGTTTCCAGCTTCCAAATGAAAAGAGTTCTAGTAGACAGCGGAAGTTCAATGGACATTCTTTTCTGGAGCGCCTTCGAAAGAATGAGGTACGATGCAGACAACTTACTCCCCGTAAAATCATCTTTGGTAGGATTTTTCGGAGGGGTGGTACAACCAGAAGGAATGATCACGTTGCCAGTTACGGTAGGAACAAACTCAGTTGACACATACCTCCTGGCCAGCACACAAGATCATGTGCCCATGATCGAGTGTCAGCCCACAGGTGGGCATGCATATTCAATGAGTGTTTCAACAACCGTACACATACGTAACGAAAGAACAATACAAGAAGCAAGTATGTGCATGAAAACAATAACAGATCATCATGAATCAACCAAACATGCTAACAAATGGCAATAATAAGATCAAGAAACCCAAAGATGGGTGGGAGCTAGGCAAGGATATCTTACCTCAACTAGTAAATACAACCGACTGACCCATGTCCCTCCTGACATAGCTCAGCGCTCTACGTTGATATTTGGTAACGATAACTACGACTCAGTACCATCACTAGAACAAAATCATCTATTAATATTAATAATAATATTAATGCAGAATCCCTAAATCTGTTGCGTAGTCCCAAATAACAGCTCACAAATTTTGATCCAGGAACCGGATTGAGTTGATCTAGGTCTCGTTGGAAAGATCTTTTCCTTATCTTTCCAACGGTATATTATACGTCACCAATGGGTGCTCACAAGCTGCCCAGCTTTCCCTTGAAGGGGACAGCGAGGTTGTAGCCCTTCATGGCTCCTACTTAACTATGCTTTGTTCATTAAATTTCTTGATCAAGGTTGGACCTAACCAGTTATGCTCTCACAACTAATCCATGACTGAGCACTAACTTTCAAAGGAAGCAATGCCCTTATCATCTTTAACTTAACATCAATGATCCCCATTAACATTAGGAGTATCAATAACGAGCACAACCAACCCTTACAACAAACAACACAACAAACCCATGTTTGGTTCAAAACACAACAAGTCCAACCTTCTTAATGAGACCCACTCAGCCTTTATCTAACCCATTAATAAAACACCACCAATCCCTTGAAACAAGAATCAATAATCTACTTTTTATCAATTCATAATATCAAACCCATTACTAACCAATAGAGATCTCCAAATCAATCCCTTGCCACACCCTCAGTTACAGACAACAATGGGCACCACTAACTAGTCATCCTACTATCCTTCCATAACCATCCTCTAGCACACACACGGGTCAAGATAACAACCCCAAAACTAGCATGCATTATCTTCATTAATACATGATCACTCACACAAATAATAAGCAAATCCAAACCATTTAAAACCAACGCCTCATTCTCTTGCCATGACAGACCATAACCATGCATGTCAACCTTAACATCAAAATCATCATACTCACACCCATTTAAACACAAACAACACCACACCTGCAAACCCAACCCCTGGACATCTATGCATGCAATCATCTTCATTGTTTCTTTGTCTAACTTATTATTTATCCTTTCTAAAGCCATGCATGCAGAACTGAGTACAAAGATTAGAGAGTAGGAGGCTTACAGAGGTCTCCTTGCGCTCATAGATACCTCTCCGACGATGGGCTGCAGTAGGTGGTAAACTCCGACAGCTCTCCAGCCACCCAACAACAGTAACTGTTGTCTAGTGCGCTCCAACCATATCCATCCGTGGGCGGAGCCGGGAGATTGGAAGAGGCCTGACCGCGTGGCGAGGTGGTGTAAGAGAAGGTTAGGATTTTCAGTGGAAAACCTCCCCTTATATGGTTCGCGGAGATGGGTGTGAACGCCATCATGATCCCACTGATCACGGGAGAGGATTATCACTTCCCAACTACGGCCGATGTTGTGATCACGGAGAAGATAGGCTCATAGAGTGGCAGTCGCTCGAGGAGAAGAGATTCTTGCCTCGCGATCAACGTGCGCATGGCATCGGATGGCAGTTTACGCATCTGTCATTCTCTACGCGTTTTCATCTATATTTAATCTGTGCCATTAGATCATTTCAATGAAAAATAACTTTTGATCTCAACCGTCCATTTTATAAAATACACAGACACGTGCATGCGGTTCTCGGTTATTTTAGTAAGTAACCCTTCCAAATCTTTATATTTACATTAATTCCAGTCCTCACCACTTTAATCCATGAGAGAGAAAAATTTTCATTTCAGTCCCCATAAGTATTAAAGTTACATTTAATCCTTAACAACCTCACTTAGGCTTGATTAAGGTTTTAAATCCATATAACCTTTTCTTTACCAACCAAACCCAAACTTGGGGATTTACTTCAATCATTAGAAATATTGAAAGAGAAATAAAAGTCACTTATTCATAATTTTCTTGGATTTTACATATGTTCTATTAATGTTCTGTTAGCCCACAAGTGTACGGGATCGTTCAAGTAGTAAAGTACCCTAAGGTAGAATAGTCGAATTCACAGAGAATGGTACAACTAGTATTCATTTATCTTCTATTATCTAGCCTAACATATTTTTGGTATTTTTGTGATCCTAAATCTAAAGAAGAACTAAAGCTAAAGTGAACATTTAGCAAATCTAGCGTTATTAGCTAAGAGGATATGACACCCTGGATCTCTATCCCTTAAGAGTCCCTTGTTGAGTAGTTTCCTAATACTGGCTATCTAGTTGATGTATTCTTGGACTGTGGAGAACCCTAAAATAGTTTGACCCCGATCTTTCATGCAGACAAACCCTAGTCCCATACAACGACTTCGCCATATGACTGCATTATTATTAGTAGTGTTCTGTGGTTCCCATTATTAGGTTTTACCCTAATCTGGAGAGTGTGTTGTGAAATCATGGAGGTCACCCAATCTATCGGCATGCGCGCACCCTTTATCATATATGCCCAGATCTAGCTTTACCAAGATTTCTCTTCATACATCAAACAACTTCAGATATGTGATTGGCGCTTTCGCATTAACAAGCCAAAAGCATTAAGCTCGCATAGATAATTCACAAGAATAATAAAAACGAAAACCTAGTATTAAAAATAGGAAACGAACCACAAGTTTATCTAGGGTTCAAGGACTTGAGGCACCACAGAAGATTTAGCCTCTCATAGTGTGGGGAACCCTAAAAAGATCTAAAGAAGACATAATAAAATAATATAGACTCCCCCGATCGATGCCTTCTTTTGCCTTCAATCTCCTCTCCAAAACCCTAACTGACGATGCAAGAACCGCACAAAGTCAATCCGCCAAAAGTCCCCTCAAAAAGTTGATGTGGGCGTCCTTTTATAGACTTCGAAAATCACGAAGCACGGGTGTGCTTAGATTAGCACACCCGTGTACTGTCCTGAAATGCGTTTTTTGGAAGCCCGATTGTTGTACGGGCACAAACATGCCCATACACTTTATGCGTGCCCGAGAACACGGCCGTTTACTTGCTTCATGGGCTCTTTTCGCTCTAAATTGTCCCTATTTTTTCTCCTTTTATTTTGAGTACCTATTTTCCTGTTCAATCACAACAAAATACCCAATAGAGCACAAAAATAGAGAAATCTATGCAAAAAGAGAAATAACTGCAGGCCAATGTAGTATGAAAATATGTATAATTATGCACTCATCAAATATGCCTGCACTTGAACTTTGGCTTGCCCTCAAGCAAAGAATATGGAAAAGAAAAGTAGATGAGTGTATGATTGCCTATCTCAAAATAGTTGGGATTCCCTCGGGTGTACAGGAAAACACATTATTGAGTACCAAAACGGTTTTTATGAAAAATGTCTTCCATACACTCATACCCCCCACGTGTGTATGTGTAGCCCTTCCTAAGATACCTCTAATCGACTCAAGCCCGGCCAAGCTAATCTAGACCTTATTTACTCACTAATCTCTTTTGACTCTTTTGTTTCAGTAGTAGTTTCATACATCCAATGAGGTAGCAATTTTTTCCTATAGGTCATCAAGTGAACATTTGTGATGCTCAACATCCGACTACTCAAGAGCTGCTTTCACACTTCAAAGGGAATACCTCTTTTTACTTTCTTTTCTATTTTTTCGGTAGGGCATCTCTAATAGATCTGACTTTCCGGACTTACTTTCTATCCATCTTCTGGTTGGGCATCCCTATTGGATTCGACTTTCTGGATTTCTCTCTCTCTCTCTCTCTCTCTACTTTAATCAAAAAGACAATCCTCACTATTTTCAGACTAGCTAGAAGCCAAACCTAAGCAAACGAGTGCCAACTAAGTTAAGGTTTGTGCTTTGTATATATATATATATATATATATATATATATATATATATATATATATATATATATATATATTGGGTGTCAAGCAAAGGTAAAACTAAATTTATAATATGCTTTAGAAAAAATTTGTCACTCAACGCTAACGTCTACCTAGACATAGAGAGGACTCCCAATTATTACTATCATAGATCATCTTAAATCAACACCCATCATAGATAATATAAGCAATGACTAACCCCTCACCCACACTTAAACTGTGTATTGTCCTCAATGTACACAATATATGCACCTAAAATAATATGACATGCAAAACAAAAAGAGAAGAGAAACATTACTCAATAACCGTGGGGTGATGTGATTGCTCTCGTTGTGGGTTCTTGTCCATGTTTCGAATTTAATTTCTCCTGGAGTATTGGAGGCACAAAAAGTGAAATCACGCACACACACACACACACACACACACACACACACACACACACACACATATATATATATATATATATATATATATATATATATATATATATATATATAGATATAGATATATAGATGATTGACTCTTTTATATAGATGATTGACTCTTTTATGAGAACAAATAATTTCCATGCTTGTAAAGACTACCCCTTTTAAATTATATAATTATTTAAAATAATTAATGAAGTTATTTTATGTTGTCGGACTAGCCAACTTAGCGTGAATTAAGGAGAATTCATTGTGAGGGACTTGCATGCAAAAACTCCCTAGAAAGAGGTTTACATGTAATAAACTCTTAAAGAATGGACCTAGGTGCATAGAGCCTTAGGGACTTGCATGTGAGAGACAAATTAAGAAGAAGGGTTTTCATGCAAAAACCCAATGGAAAAGAAAAGGGGTTTTGAGTCACAAGAAATAATAAATCATGGGGAGCTTGATTAACAACCAATTGGATTTAACCTAGTCTAATGAGATTGCACCCATGCTCAAGACCCAAAGGGGGGTTGCACTCTAACCAGCTTACAAGGGAGGTTATACTTGAATGGACACGAGCCAAACTTGGAGCTCCTCATGAGCACATGGGTGGATAATTAACACCCTTCCCAATAAACTCACATGGCTAGCAAACAAGAAAAAAAGGAGATGATAATTGTATGATCATACATATTGTTATAGTATATATATATATATATATTTGCATGTACTTTACTCATTTTTTCACAAAAATTTTCTAATTTTTGTGTTATGTTGGGTATTTTGTTGTCATTGAATACAAAAATAGGTGCCCAAAACAAAAAAAGTGATAATAGACTCAATTCAGAGCAAAATTAGCTGAAAAGGCATATTCTAGAGAAGAGCACGACCCAAGCACGGGCGTGCTCGAGTCGTGTTGATTCCAGAATTAGGGTTTTGACAAGCACGGTTCATCTACCCAGAGCACTGGCGTGCTTCGAAGAGCACGGGTACGTTCTGCCCGTATTCAAGACGTGTTTATATCTAGATTATCAGAAACCACTTTGAATCAGTCCCTGAAGGTTCCAGAGATAAGCATGGGCTAAACACGCCCTAGGCACGACCGTTCTTCATAAATTTCAAGTCTATAAAATATCGTCAGATGTAACATATCAGGGAACTTTTGGCGATTCTTTCATTGACTGCCAGGGTTTCGGCGAAGATTGAAGGTGAAGGAGATATCAATTTAAGGAGTCCATCACCTTTCTTTATGTCTTCTTTAGATCTTGTTATGAATTTTCATAGTATCAAAGGCTAAAACTTCCGTGGTGCCTCGGATTCTTGAAACCTTGGATGAACTTGTGACTATTTCCTTTTCTATTTTATTAGTTTTGATTTATTCTTGTGAACCATCTGTTTGTGCTTAATGCTTGCAAATTGCCATGTGAGAGACCCAATTTTCATATCAGAATTGCTTGATTTGTAGAGAGATATCGATCATACTTGATCTAGGCTTAGATGGTAAGGGGTAAGTGCACGCCGAGAGATCGGGTGTATGGTGTCACACTTTCTGAATTAGGATAAAACCTAATGGTGGGAATCACAGAACCCAACTTAGTCATAGGGCGATCGGTGTCATCATATGGGATTAGGGTTTGGCCGGCAAGAAATCGAGGTTGAACAAATTAGGATTTCTCATGGTCCAAGAACATATCAATTAGATACCCAATATTAGGAAATTAGTCAAGGAAGGAATTCCCAGGGATATAAATCCGGGGTATCATAAATCCTACATCCATATACCCTAGATTTGCCAATTGTTCACTTTAGTTTTTCATTAGATCTCTTAGTTAGGATTAGAACCATCACCCGTATTTTTAGACTAGATAATAGAAGGCGAATTAGTACTAGTAGAGTGGATCCCTGTGGATTCGACTTCCCTACCTTTTGGAGTAGTATATTACTTGATAGCCCCGTAAACTTGAGGGAAAGAAATAGCACATCAGGAGACCTCTACAAAGGCCTTCAAATATGTTGAAAAGGAGAGGAAGAGGTGAAGGCTTAACCTCTCTGCGACCAAACACCCTCCCGAGGTTATGTCTTCCTTCAACTTTTGAGGAGCACTGCTTGAAAAGACCTACCCTTTCCCTATACCATAGCTAGCCTGGGGAGATTCTGCAAGTCTTGGAGCTTCACAACTTGTATAACCTGCTACTATTCTTTCACGGGTTGATGAAGGTGAGCCGAGTGCTTCCATCTTCCCCAAGGGTTCAAATACCATGGTTTTCCTATTGTGATTTGAAAACAATGAGACTATTGTCTTGATTCTAATCCTATTTCCCCAACTCTCTTACCAAACCAGGAAGAAGGAGAAGCTTTCCCTTATTCACGGCAGTCACACCTCGATCCCAAATCTCGGGCCTCTAGCACGAAGCAAACCGGCCGTACCTAAGTAGAGACGAACCCCACTCGGATACAAGGCCTAGGTAATCATAAAACAACAACAAATATGTAGTGGAACCATACTAAACCATAGTTATAATATCAGAGTCTGCACAGCGGAAGGAAATAAAAATGGTACAACACCCTATAAGGTCAAATACATAAAAGCCCATATCAGGGTTCTATAAGTCTCATCCTCACTCAAAATAAATAAGATGTTCAAAAACCTCAGCAAGTGATCTCCCAACCCATGTACAGCTCTCGAGGTTGAGTCAGCTACTCCTCAGGATCTGAAAAGAAAAAGAGTCCACAAGTCAATGAGCTTTCGAAGGGAAAGCTTAGTAAGTATCCCAATAGGGAGTACGATGAAATCATGCAATAAATATTAGGATAAACAAATAGTGCAAATCAATAAATCATATGAATCCAAAGTCTCCAATACAATCCTCAAGTGCTCCATGTGTGGCTAACGACTGCGAGAATAAATCAATATATCATCGATGAAGACAACAATGAACCGGTCTAGATATTTCCAAAATACCAGGTTCATCAAATCCATGAACACTGTCGGGGCATTGGTAAGCCCAAACGGCATCACTAAGAATTCTTAGTGCCTGTATTGAGTCTGAAAGGCATTCTTTGGAATGTCCTCCCCTCTGATCCGTACCTAATGATACCCGGATCTCAAGTCAATATTAGAGAACACTTGTACTCCCTGCAGCTGATCTATAAGGTCATTAGTCCTCGGCAATGGTACTTATTCTTGACTGTCACTTTGTTTAACTCCCTGTAATCGATGCAAAGCCTCAATGACCCATCCTTCTTCTTGATGAAAAACACTGGAGCTCCCCAAGATGACATACTTGGTTGAATAAAACCCCTTTCCAACAACTCTTCTAGCTGCATCTTCAGCTCTTTCAGCTTTGCGAGCGCCATCCTGTATGGGGACCTAGACATGGGAGCCATACCCGGGACTAACTCAATAGAGAAATCCAATTCTCGCTCTGAGGGTAATCTTCGTAGATCTCCAGGGAACACATCTGAATACTCGTTCACCACTGGAACGTCTGCCACTATGAGTTCACTCCCTTGCTTAGACTCTGAGATTGAGGCTAGGTACCCCACACATCCGCTGTTGAGTAATCTCCGTGCCTGAATAGTTTAAATCTCTAGAACCAAAGAGTAGCCTTGGCGGCCGCGGAAGGTGAACTCCTTATCATCCGACATCCTAAAATGTACTCTCTTCCCATGGCAATCCACCACTGCGTTTACATAAGAGAGCCAGTCCATCCCGAGGATCACATCGTAATCTCTCAGATCCACCACGTGCAAATCAGCCGGTAACTCCCGGCCCTTGATCAATACTGCATATGACGATGCCATCCTGCTCACTAATCTATCAGCTCCTACCGTGGTGTCAACGCTCATCTCATACGGTAGCTCTACCATTGGTAGCGAGTGCCTCCGTGCAAACAATGTGGAAACAAAAGAGTGTGTGGCCCCCGAATCAAACAAAGTGCAAGCGTAAAAAGAGCTGACAACAATGGTTGGGTACTGAACCTTCTTGTGAGATGGTAGACCCGACCGTGTCATCGGCCTCGGGTGATGCCTGTGCCTCCTTCGTAGTGATGCCTGTGCCTGGACAACTGACTTGTCTAGGTTGTCTTCCTCTTCTTGTTACTACCATGTTGCCTCTGCCTTGGTGTACTTGGCTGTCGTGAGGCACTTGAGGACTTCTGTCAACTCTGCGCTCCTCCTTCTATACCTTGCTTGTCTGAATTTGAGGACACTGTGACTTTCAGTACTCCAGGCTGTCGCAGACAAAACAACCCCTTGTAATAGTCGGGTACTGAGCCTTCTTGTATGGCCCTCCACACGAGTAGCATTGGACAGGCTGAGACACACTGCCAGGAGAACCTTTGCCTCTAGATACGGTTGATAGACCAGATGATCTGCTGTATGGCTGGAACCTACGTTCGCACCTCAATCATTTAGAACTCTTTCCTGATGACTGACTGTGACTGGTACTTTGCCCCTTGTCACTTTTCTTGTCTTTCCGGGATACCCCTTGTGAGTCTCCTTGACTGAGGTATAAATGTATTTCACCCTGGACACCACCTCAGCATAGCTAGTGTACTTGAACCCAGCTACGATCTTCTTGAGTGACGGTGGGAGGCCGTCCTCGAATCTTTGTACCCTGCTGGCATTAGTGGGTACCAAGTCAGGAACAAATTAGGCTAAACAGTTGAACTTCACCTCACACTTCTCGATCGTCATCCCACCCTGTGTGAGATGGATGAACTACTGCTCTAACTATAAATGTCATCCCTGAGAGAAATACTTCACATAGAAGGCCTTCTTGAAGTCTTCCCAAGTGTCGAAGGGTGCCCCCTTCCTGATTCGTACCTCCCTGAGGTACTAATCTTCTGCACTACCCTGAAGTAAGTAGGTAGTTGTCCTCACCCTCTCCGCATCACTGGCCTGGAAGACATCAAATGCCTTCTCGAACTCCCTGATCTACAGCTTTGCCGCCTGTGGGTAGGTAGCTGCCTTAAACAATCAAGGGGATGGTCTCCTGATCTCTCCAAGTAAACCCCTGTTGGTGACTGGCACGATAGGTGGGGGTGGTGCCTGCTGTTGGTGCTGCCTCTGATCTTGGATGAGGCCCACTATGCTTCCACTACCAAATAGTAAAATGTTAGTTTATTATCCTAGAGACCTTATCTACCTGACCCAACACTCAGTTCTATCTACTTAACTAAGTCACTAGGCAACTAAGGTGTCCTTTATCTAAGTGCGCTCTGATACCACTTTAATCTGTCATGCCCTGACCCCAAATCTTGTGCCTCGAGCACACAGTAGACTGGTAGTACCTTAGTAGAGGCGAGCCCCACTCGGATGCAAGACCTAAGTAATCATAAAACAACAACAAATATGTAGTGGAACTATATTAAATCATAGTCATAATATCAGAGTCTAAGTAGAGGAAGGAAATAAAAAGGGTACAATACCCTATAAGGTTAAATACATAAAAGCCCTATCAGTGTCCTATAAGTCTCATCCTTACTCAAAATAAATAAGAGGTTCGCAAACCTCAGCAAGTGGTCTCCCAACCCATGTATAGCTCCCGAGTTTGAGTCAGTTACTCCTCAGGATCTGAAAAGAAAAAGAGTCCACAAGTCGATGAGCTTTCGAAGGGAAAGCTAAGTAAGTACCCCAACAGGGAGTACGATGAAATCATGCAATGAATATCAGGATAGGCAAATAGAGTAAATCAATAAATCACATGAATCAACCAAAGAGAGGACCACGCCCCATATCATCCAACAATCGGGAGTCTTAAACCTACCCTAAAGAATTTATCAATGGTTGCGACTCTTATCCTAAGTACAATCTCAAGCTGAGAATGAGCGATCCAAAGAAGGCTCGAAGATCATCTCTCGGACAACGATCAACCTCAGCTGATGTCGACCCTCGGTCAGAAGTCGGTAGCGCCACCTCTTATAGTGTTGACACGGTTAGCGTATCATCCCACTAACAAGCTGGACAGCCGGAGTATCCTCCTCTGGCATGTACTACTAGGACGCCAAGGTGTCCTCAACCCTAAACGCCCTACTGAAGCCTTGCCCTACTGCACTGGGTGGAAGAATCCACAAGAACAAATAGTTGACACATAACTACACGGGTGGAGCACAGGCTCACGTATTTACATAGCCACATACCAATCAACGGGTATGTATGTTCAACACACATAAACACAATTCAACGGATACCAACATCCAACAAACCAATGAATATACATAATCATGGAAACGATAATCTAATGAATCCAGAAACAAGTATGTGCATAAAATCTAGGCAAAAATGCATTTTTGGTCCCTGAATTATAGTATATTGTTCATTTTGGTCCCTGTATTATTAAAATGTTCATTATGGTCCCTATATTTTCATAGATCTAGCATATACGGTCTCTAGGGCTGACGTGACAGCCATATGATATACGCTCTAAATACGGATATATTTTATGATGATGTGGCAGCTGACGTGGCGTGCTGACATGGCACATAAATAAAATTTTGAAATATGTTAATAAATTAATGATGACGTGGCATGCCACATGGCATAAAAAAAATGAAAAAATCTAAAAAAAAATCTAAAAAATATGAAAAAAATCAGAAAAATATGGAAAAATAAAAAAAAATATGAAAAAATCAGAAAAAATCTAAAAAATATTAAAAAATCAGAAAAAAAAAATTAAAAACCATGGAAAAAAATAAAAAAAATCTAAAAATTATGAAAAAATCAGAAAAAATCTAAAAATTATGAAAAAAAATCAGGAAAAGTTTTCAAAAATAGGGAAAAAATATTAAAAATAGGAAAAAACTAACCTTGCCTTTTTACACAAATTTACTATATTAATCATTTAACAAAATGATAGAAAAATATTAAAAAAATAGAAAAAAAAACTAAGAACCACCCAGTGTTAGGGTTATATCCAACACTGGTGATGTGACATTAATTTTCTACAAATGTTGCAGAATGGTTCTCACTTTTGTCTACAAATGTTGTATATTGAATGATGTTTTAAACATACATTTAGTGGTTTCTTTTGGAGAATTGTTGATCATTTTATATTATATTGTTCAATAGTTTCAAAATGTTTAAGATGAATGGTTTTGAAGATGTAAACAAACAGTGGTTGGTTGTAGGACATGGAGCAGGTTGTATGCTATGAGACATGTTCCTTTTTTTTACTAATTTTCCATATTGATTGTTGTTGTTTAGGTACGAAATGTTGTGTAAAAAGGTAAGGTTATTTTTTTCTGATTTTTTTTTCATATTTTTGAAATTTTTTTTCATATTTTTTCATATTTTTTAGATTTTTTTTATTTTTTTAATATTTTTCTGTCATTTTGTTAAATGATTGATATAGTAAATTTATGTAAAAAGGCAAGGTTAGTTTTTTCCTATTTTTAATATTTTTTCCCTATTTTTGAAAACTTTTCCTGATTTTTTTCATAATTTTTAGATGTTTTCTGATTTTTTTCATAATTTTTAGATTTTTTATGATTTTTTTCATATTTTTTTTTCATAATTTTTCTTATTTTTCCATATTTTTCTGATTTTTTTTCATATTTTTTAGATTTTGTTAGTTTTTTTTTCATTTTTTTATGCCATGTGGCATGCCACGTCAGCATTAATTTATTAACATATTTCAAAATTTTATTTATGTGCCACGTCAGCACGCCACGTCAGCTGCCACGTCATCATAAAATATATCCGTATTTAGAGCGTATATCAGATGGCTGCCACGTCAGCCCTAGGGACCGTAAATGCCAGATCTATGAAAATACAGGGACCGTAATGAACATTTTAATAATACAGGGACCAAAATGAACAATATACTATAATTCAGGGACCAAAAATGCATTTTTGCCTAAAATCTATGAAACAATAATCATGAGCATCAAGGAAATATGTGATGGCATAGTATCAGCAAATCAAAAAACATTCAATCAATGAGTGGGGAACACAAGGCAGAAGCACTTACACCCTCAACTCTTTTCAAATTGCATGCAAATCCTTTGTTTGTGAGAAGGCAACTTTTCACTTAAGTCCAAACTCTTCCCGAAATTACCAAAAAGTCTTTCTCAGCATCAATTTACCCTAATCATGTAATTAACAAATTAAACCCCTCATTTGTATTAAAATCTGATTATACTCAAGGTTGAGGATTTCCATTGACTAACCACATAATTAAGGGACATTTAGGGATTTAATAACTTCATAAAATTTACGCATTTTACAATGGCTGTCCACCTAGGACTGAGGACATTGCATGCACTTCGAATTCTCTCTTCCTTACTTGCCCAACATTGGGAGTCCCTCTCTTGCCCCTAGTTCAGCAAGTACTAATGGAAACCTTCAGTCCTCCTAGTAACTTCTTGATATCCATGGTGAAGGTGACCCTAAGCCACTGAGTTGCAACCTTGAACATCACTTCTGGAGGCTTTTAGATTGTAAGAAAATAGTACATGATGACCTGAAGCTGAATTACCCTTAGATTCAATTAATCCTTGCACTGAACTGTAGTTCCTTTCTTATGTTAGCATGTAAGGAAACAAATAAGGAGGTCTTTGTTTTGCCATCCATGTATGGAGTATGAGCTAGCAATAATTCATCATAACCTGCATTGCTATAGAGCTGCTTGAATCATTTGAGAGAAGTATTAGAACCTTGCTAACACTAAAATGACTTTGTCTCACATGAGTGCTTGATTTGTACACAGATAGGTATAGGCATAGACTAGTGCATTTTAGTCTGTTTCTCCTTGTAAAAGCTTGGAGAAATTCTGCAACACGTAACTCCCTTGTCTTGTGCCTCCATCTAGCACCTTTTAAATATTACACAACCTTATTCATACCTTATCTTCTTTAATTGCTGATTTGAATACATGTATTGTAACATCCCGAAATTTTCTAAATAAATTTTCAGTAAATTTTCAAATTTTAAATAAGGTTAATTAGCTCAGAAATCAGATTAATTATTTTAACCTCAAAGTTAAAGAAAATCAGAATTTAATGGACCCGAAATCTAGCCTCGCAACTATAGGGCCGAGAGAAGGCCTTATTGGGCCGGGCCAGATATACATGGAATAGTTGGAGGTGGATAATCAGCAAAGTTAGATTTATTAAACAAGAAATTAATTAAAAATTAATTAATCCAGATTAATTAAGTGAAAAATATCGGACGAAAGTTAGAGTCCCGATAAAATAGATCTGGCCTAGTCAAAAGCTGAGAAACACGGATCTGCGTTTAGAGAAGAGACGACCCGTGATGCTACAGTAAGCCGTGTCACTAGGGTCGTATGACCCGGGATTCCCGGATCTAGGTTGGAGAAAGAGACGAGCTAGATAACATTATTAGTCGCCCTCGTGATGGCACAATAACAAGATAAGATCAACGAAAAGTTGTTCGGACTGTAGTAAGAGATATTTTAAAAGATAATATAGTTAATAAATACTTTTCTTATAGATAAGTCAAGGTAATTGATTCAATTATTATAATTATAATAAAAATAAAAATGAAAGTTATTATAAAGGCAATGAGAGAGAGAATGAAATGAAACGAAAGTTTTCATCTCACTCTCTCTCTCGAGCTCATTTCTCAGACCACGATCCCTCCCTCTCTCGATCTTTAATTTAGGGCATCACCCACGCTCGAGACCCTGCCGGCGAACCCCACCGGCGACAGTTGCAGCGGCCGTTCTGGCCGGCCAACAGGCCGACACCCCTTGCTGCGAGCCTCCACGCCGCCGGAAGCAACGCCCCCGTGCTGCCTGAAGCGCGCCCCGGTGGCCGCCATCCATCCAGTCGAGGCGGCACCGCCCGGCCACTCTCCAGCACCTCCACGCGTGTTAACCTCACCGCCCCTCCTTCCCCTTCCCTTGTTCAGTCTGACCAGAAGCCTACAACCTTGCTTCCCTTCTACGGCTAGGATCGAACGCCGGTGAGCAACCTTACACTATGGGGAACTAAAGTTTGGAAATTAGAGGATCTTTGGCTAATAAATCCTTGATTTGAATGCTTGATATTGAAAGAAATGTTAGGGCTGTGAATTAGAGGGGGATTAAGAGGAAATTTCTTGTATGGACATAAGAGCTTATTGTGTTATTTAAGCATGTTAAATTGAGTGTATGTTTGTATATTTTCGGGGCCCTATAAATAGAGGAGGTGTTGCCCAAAATTTATCAAATTTACATGCTTAATTCTCTTAATCATGAAGCCCTAAGACCAGATAGAGGGTATGTCTAATCGCGAGTCTAAGTGGAGATGTCTTGTAGATGGCTCTGACATCCCAATGTCTTAGTTATGTTATGTATTGTATTGAGTGTATTTGAGATGATTACGTCTGTGACAGTATTTTATTTGATGTTGTACTAAATAGTATCTAGAGTTTGGAGTTTATGTTATAATATGTTTGCTTATTAGCTTCCGCAAGTTACTTGTTTTACATTTAATTAGCAGTTTTACAGCCTTAGTTTTAGGGTTCATTCCCTTGACCTGGCAGGTGTAACATGTGTCCCCTGAAAAAGAGATAGGTGTTACATTTAGTGGTATCAAAACGAGTCAATCCTAGGAAGTCCTAGGGTAGTCAGAGCCTTAGGGTGGGAGTATGTATCAGTAGAGTAAAGCTTGATAATTGCTTGAAGTGCTAGAGAATATTACTGACACATTTTCTTTTTCAGAATGCCTCCCAGAAGACGCGGTAACCCGCCTTGGTTCCACAAGAGGAACCCGTGGAGGAGCCAGAAGTAGAGGCTCAAGAGCAAGAAGAAGATGTCCATGTTGAAGGATCACATTCGCATAATGGACCAAGATTCCAACCGGGGATGTAATATGGACCAGGATACAACCCGGGGATGCAATATGAACCGGGATACAACCCGGGGACACAATATGGACTGGGGTATGACCTGGGATTGTAACCTGGACCAGGGTACAACTCGGGAGTGCAGCTAGGACCGAGGTATAACCCGGGGATGCAACAGTTCTTTGACTAGATAGCGCAATCATTTGGGGTCGTTCCCAATTATAAGCAACCGAGGCCCAGAGAACACGACTTTGTCATTTGAGCTCGGTAGATGGGAGTAGTCCAGTTTACGGGCACCATTGATCCAGGGGAGGCAGAAGACTAGATCACACACTTGGAGTTGGTTTTCCAGGCCTTGAGGTGTCCCGAGGTGGAGATGGTGACCACTATCACATTACTGTTAGGACAGGGGGCCCTACAATGGTAGTTGACCCCTCATAAGGCGCCGCACAGATTAGACGGCATTCACTTGGCCCGAGTTCTGAGCAGCATTTGATCAGAAGTTCATGTCCTGAATTTACAAAGACGTGAAGCATCAGGAGGTCTTGCGTCTGGTTCAGGGAAACCAATCAGTGGACGAGTATGAGGCCAAGTTTACAAACTTAGGGAGGTATGCACCCTCGTATTTTGATAATGAGTATGAGAAGTGTCAGAGGTTCAAACAAGGACTTCGAGATGAGATCAGAAACATCGTCACTGTTTCTGGATTTACAGATTTTACTGCCCTAGTTGAAGGTTCTCTCAGAGTAGAAATGGGATTTGAGGGGCAGAAGAAGCGTCTGGACAAATTTAAGAAGAGGAACATGCCCAGTTTTCAGATGGGCGATAACATGAGGCTGACCAAGAAGAGCAACAACAATAGTAGTGGTGGCTCTTCTTTAAGAGGACAGAGTCAGAAGAGGCCTCAGTATCCAATTTGTAAGAGGTATCACTTTGGAGTCTGCAGAGCGAGCCTTGGAGTGGGTATCTGTTATCACTGCCAGGAGCCAGGACATCATATGAAGGAATGTCCCCTATTAATCCAGGGATGTGGTACAGTTCCCCAATTCTATGTTGGAGGTCGGAGTGCACAACAACCATCAGGATTCTCTATAGTGGGCGGCACTGGGAGCAACAGATGAGAATCTTTCGGGGGAAGGCCCGAGGAGGAGCTAGAGGAGTTCTTTCCTAGCTACCGGCCCAAGCTTTCACGATGATATAGTAGGAGGCTATGGACACACCAGACGTAATCGCAGGTAATGCTCAGATTTATGGTATTGATGCCTGCATACTTATTAATCCCGGTTCAGGCATTCCTACGTAGCTACTTCATTTAATATTCCTGATGATGTGTATACTACTAGACTAGCTCAGCCTATGGTTGTATCCTCACCCATAGGTAGTTCTATCATTGTAAAAGTAATGTATGAGGGATGCGAGGTAAGGATAGATAATTAGGAGCTAGCAGCAGATTTGATCCCTATGAGGATCCTAGATTTTGATACAATCCTAGGGATAGATTGATTGTCGATCCACCATGCCACCGTCGACTGCTACATGAAGATGGTGAGATTTCAGCGACCAGGCGAGGTGAAGATTCTCTTCTACGGGAGACAAGCCCAGATGGAGGAGACGAAAGAAGCCTGCCTGGCGAATATGGTGGAAACAGAAGCCCTCAAAGTAGATGTACGGGAGATCGCAGTAGCATGCAAATTTCAAGATGCATTTCCCAATGAGCTACTGGGATTACCCCCACATAGAGGCGTGGAGTTCACTATTGACTTGTTTCCAGGAGCGACTTCGATCTCCAGAGTGCCATACAGGATGACCCCAGTAGAACTGAAGGAGATGAAGGTTGTCTCCCCTGGGGTACGGCCGTACACTTTGTGAAGAAGAAGGATGGCTCCTTGAGAATGTGCGTAGATTACCGGCTGTTGAATGGAGTCACCAATCGGAACCAATACCCTCTGCCACGCATAGATGATCTTTTCGATCAACTGCGAGGAGCGTGCGTCTTCTTAAATATCGACTTGAAGTAAGGATATCATCAGCTTTTAGTGAAGAAGGAAAATGTGCTAAAGACAGTTTTTCAAACCAGATACGGGCATTTTGAGTTTCTAGTGATGCTCTTCGGAAATCAGCTTTTAGTGACGAATGGTCTAACAACATTTTTGGGGATAATGAATAGGGTGTTCGCACCCTACTTGGACCAATTCATGGTGGTGTTCATCGACGATATCTTGGTGTATTCCCGGAGTATGGAGAAGCATATTAACTACCTTAGAATAGTGTTGCAAACATTAAGGAAGCAGCAGCTATATGCCAACCTCAAGAAATACGACTTTGTGTTGGGAGAAGCGAAGTTCTTAGGACATGTGGTCTCAGCAGCAGGGATCTATGTGGATCCCGAGAAGATTGAAGCAATAGTTAACTGGCAGGCCCCAAGAGATCAGGAGCTTCTTGGGGTTGGCCGATTACTACAGGCGATTTGTGGAAGGGTTTTCTTCTATCACCTAGCCAATGACTAAGTTTCTGCGGAAGAATGCAAGGTTCGAGTGGATCGAGGAATGTGAGCAGAACTTTCAGGAGCTGAAGAATCGACTGGTGTCTGCTCCCATCCTCACCTTACCTACCGCAGGCATAGGTTTTGAAATCTATAGTGATGCTTCGTATAGGGGATTGGGTTGTGTCTTGATGCAACAAGGCAGAGTTATTACCTATGCATCTAGGCAGCTCAAGACTCACAAAGTAACTGTCTTGTTCATGATCTAGAGCTAGCAGCAGTGGTCTTAGCTTTAAAGATATGGCGATACTATTTGTATGGTGAAGCCTGTAAAATCTTCACCGACTACAAGAGTATGAAGTACTTAATGAGCCCGCTGGAGCTGAACATGCGGCAAAGATGGTGGATGGAGTTGCTAAAGACTATGATTGTACTTTTGAGTACCACCCCGACAAGGCAAACGTAGTAGCTGACGCCTTGAGCAGGAAGAGTATCGCACGGTTGTGGACAACCAACTTTGCCCAACATTAGGAGTTGAGATCCACTGGGGTCCAGTTCTCAGTGGATGAGCTGGGGTGTTATTGGCAAATTTCCATCTACGCCCAACGTTGATATCTCAGATCAAGGAGGCTCAACTACGAGACCTCAAGTTAATGAAGCTAGATGAGAAGCTATAGGGGGGAAGGACTTAGTAACTATTCTCTATCTCCAGATAGAGCGTATGGTAGGTGCTCGGATTTACGTGCCACATAATGACGAAGCTCTCAAGCAACAAATATTGGAGGAAGCCCATTTCTCGGCTTATGTTATACACCCAGGGAGCACAAAGATGTATCGTAACATCAAAGAAAATTACATCTGGAGGAGAATGAAAAAGGATATTACTAGTATGTGGCCAGGTGCTTGATTCGTTAGCAGATCAAAGCTGAGCATAAGAAGCCACCGTGGTTATTAGTACCTCTAGAGATCCCAAAATAAAAGTGGAAAAGGATAGCCATGGATATTGTGTCTGGTCTACCTCGGACTATTCAAGGCAAGGACGCTATATGGGTTATCATAGATAGACTAACCATGTAAGCCCACTTCCTTCTGATCAAGACAACCTATTCTCGGGATCGATTGGCGTGGATGTACGTAGACCAGAGAGTCAGACTACATGGTGTACCCGTGTCTATCGTATCTG
The DNA here is from genome assembly GCA_026586065.1 of Dioscorea zingiberensis. NCBI lineage: Eukaryota > Viridiplantae > Streptophyta > Magnoliopsida > Dioscoreales > Dioscoreaceae > Dioscorea > Dioscorea zingiberensis. Next base: position 46,872,026 of record CM048819.1, on the reverse strand, counting down.
ATAGAGATCCAAGATTCACCTCTCACTTCTGGAAGAGTTTACAGAAGGCCCTGGGAACCAGGCTAAACTTTAGCACAGCGTTCCACCCACAGACAGATGGACAATCTGAGAGAACTATTCAAATACTCGAAGATTTACTCCGAGCGTGTGTTATGGAACTCCCTGGGAGCTCGGATAAGAATTTAGGACTATTGGAGTTTGCATTCAACAATAGTTACCAGACCAGCATAGGTATGCCACCGTATGAAGCATTATACGACAGAACATACAAGACTCCATTTTGCTGGGATGTAGAAGGTAAAGGGAAGATTCTAGGCCCAGAGTTAGTACAGGTCGCCTCGGAGAAAGTCAAACTCATAAGAGAGTGCCTTAGAAAGCTCAAGACAGGCAATGGGGTTACGCCAATAACCATCATCGAGATTTGGAGTTTGAAGTAGGAGACGAGGTGTTCCTTAAGGTATCCCCATGGAAGGGTGTACTTAGGTTCCAGAAGCGTGGGAAGCTGAGCCCACGATACATCGGGCAGTATAAGATAGTCGACAGGGTAGGTCCAGTAGCTTACCGGCTTATCTTACGATTAGAGTTGTTGAAGTTACATGATGTTTTTCATATATCGGTGCTGCAGAAGTGCATCAAAGATCCGAATCAAGTTCTGATAGGACCATCCATAGAACTAGCACCAGACTTGACCTACGTAGAGGGACCCTTAGATATCCTCGATATGAAGGAACATGTATTGAGAAACAAGATAATACCTTTAGTGAAAGTAGTGTGGAGTTATCACAAAGTGGAAGAAGCTAATTGGGAAAGAGAGGATCAGATGAGGGAACAGTACCCTCAGTTATTTTAGTTAACCGTTGTAAGAAAGTTTCGGGGATGAAATTCCTAAGGGTGGGAGAATTGTAACATCTTGAATTTTTTAAAATAAATTTTTAGTAAATTTTCAAATTTTAAATGAGGTTAATTAGCTCAAAAATCAGATTAATTATTTTAACCTCAAAGTTAAAGAAAATTAAAATTTAATGGACTCGAAATCCAGCCTCGTAACTATAGGGCTGAGAGAAGGGCCAAGCCAGATATACATAGAATAGTTTGAGGTGGATAATCAGCAAAGTTAGATTTATTAAATGAGAAATTAATTAATAGTTAATTAATCTAGATTAATTAAGTGGAAAATATCAGACAAAAGTTAGAGTCCCGATAAAGTAGATTTGGCCGAGTTAAAAGCCGAGAAACACGGATCTGGGTCGGGAGAAGAGATGACTCGTGATGCTACAGTAAGCCCGTGTCACGGGGTCGTATGACCCGGGGTTCCCGGATCTAGGTCGGGGAGAGAGACGAGCCAGATAACATTATTAGTCACCCTCATGACAGCACAGTAACAAGATAAGATCAACAAAAAGTTGTTCGGCCCTTAGTAGGATATATTTTAGAATATAATATAGTTAATCAATACTTTTCTAATAGATAAGTTAAATTAATTGGTTTAATTATTATAATTATAATAAGAATAAAAATGAAAGTTATTATAAAGGGAATGAGAGAGAAAATGAAATGAAATGAAAGTTTTCATCTCACTCGCTCTCTCCAGCTCATCTCTCAGACCGCGATCCCTCCCTCTCTGGATCTTTAATTTAGGGCATCACCTATTCCCGAGACCCCGCTGGCGAACCCCACTGACAACAGTTGCAACGGCCGTTTCGGCCAGCCAATAGCTGGGCGCCCCTTGCTGCGAGCCTCCACGCCGCCTGAAGTGCGCCCCAGTGGTCGCCATCCATCCAGCCGAGCCGGCGCTGCCTAGCAACTCTCTAGCACCTCCACGCATGTGAACCTCGCCGCCCCTCATTCCCCTCTCCTTGTTCAATCCGGCGAGAAGCCTGCAGCCTTGCTTCCCTTCTCCGGTGTGGATCGTACGCCGGTGAGCAACCTTAAACTTTAGGGAACGAAAGGCTGGAAATTAGAGGATCTTTGGCCAATAAATCCTTGATTTGAATGTTTAATATTGAATGAAATGTTAGGGCTGTGAATTAGAGGGGGATTAAGAGGAAATTTCTTATATGGACATAAGAGCTAATTGTGTTATTTAAGCATGTTAAATTGAGTGTATGTTTGTATATTTTCGGGGCGCTATATATAGAGGAGGTACTGCCGAAAATTCATTGAATTTACATGCTTAATTCTCTTAATTATGAAGCCCTAATTGTTTATGAAGAACATGTTAGAGACCCTTAATTTCCCATGAAAGGCTTGCTTAAGTTTCCAAGTTGGTATAAGAATTATTTACTTTAAGAGGAAGAGCATGTTAGTAGTTTCCAAGTTATGTTAATGATGAAAATAAGTATAGTTACTAAGAATAGCAAATCTCATATTTTTACCTTATTTTATTGAGTTTAAATTAGAGTACGAGTCAAGAATACGGTCTCCGTATTCAAAAATTTCATATTTTGATTATCAGGAAGAGGAAAGGGCAAAGGTAAGTAAGCCGCTACCGAAGGAGTGAGCCAGAATAAAGCTCGGACCAGACTCAGGTGAGGGAACTAGCTATACAGTATGTTGATGCCAAAAACTGGTCCGCTTCACGCTTTGGATGTTGTTGCCTCGTGATCTGGTCTAAGCCTTTGACAAACGGTTGAGATTTATAATTGATGTGGGCGCTTACTTCAGGTTCTGAACATAAGACGCTATGGAATACCGTATACTCTGGATGGATTTGTGGAGGCGATCGGATTAAATAGAACGATCGGAATTGTCCAGCTATTTCGGGATACTTGAAGGAATCTGTAAGAAGGAAAAGGAAGCGATCGGAATTGGGCCTTTCTGCCAGGATTTAACTCCGATGATTAAATCAGAAAACTTGTGAGAAGGGAGTCTTAGACATAGGTTAGTTCTTTGTATATTTTTTTCAGATCCTCTTCTTAATATCATTGTTCTTCTTTTATACCAAATTAAAGGCGGTTTAGGAAAATATCCTGAAAGGCGGTGGGAAAGGCGGTGAATAAATATCTCCTAAGGTGGTAAGAAAATATCTCATGAGGCGGTAAGAAAATATCTGCCTACTGTATAGGTAAGTAGAAAATATTTGCCCACTGTAGAGGCAAGTGGATAGTATCTACTTACTGTAGAGGCGTTAGATATTTTCCTCCCTGGGTGGTTATGAGCACCTTATGAGACAGGTTTTGGATAAGAAGGTTGCTATAATTCTGATCGGATTTGTTTGTGGGGTTGCACCCTTATTCTTATTTGCCGATCGGAATTTCGCTAGAATATCTGGTGGTATTGCCACGTGGCCAGAGGGACGTGGCCCTGTGCGTGACAAGTGGCTATTTAGGTAGGTGACATGTGTTTCACTAAATATCTCCGTAACACTAGTCCCCCCCAAAGTGTACTTGTTCGAAAAATCTGAGTGAGGAGTAAGCTAAGCGCACTCTTCGCTTGGTTTGAGAGCAAGTATTTTTCTTAGTTGGCAAGTCTATATAGGTGTAGATATTTGTTTCTAGGATGGTAAGGCGCATGTGCTTTTAATAGGCGACTGACACTTGCTGTGTTGTCTTTTCGTTGTTTTGAATCGAGGTAGATTTTTCTCCGGAGTTTTCGCCTATAGTGTCAATAGGTTTTTCTATTTAAGGAGCTTGTATGGATAATGTTCTTTATCTATTCCATTTTTATCATTGTACAATGGCTCTTCTTCAGCGTTTATCTTTTTTCAAGTTTTTCACTTTTACTCAAGCTTCTCGTCATTTGCGAATTCCAACTTTTTTTTATGAACATCTAGAGGGCCTGAGGACTGGAGTCGTTCATCTGGTAAGTCCGAACGGCTGCGTATGGCAGTCTCTTCTGGCTGTTGATGTAGATATAGGTGAGATCTGTTTTGAGGAAGGGTGGGAAATCTTTCATGTTGATCACGATGTTGAGGCTGGGGATCTTCTAGTTATTACTTATGCAGGGGGCATGCACTTCGAAGTTGAAATATTCGGAAGCGATTCTTTCCGCAAGGAAGTGGACCCCAATCTTCGCCCCCGTGCTTTGCCGGGGTTTCCTAGCGATGACGAGGACAACGACGGTTGTGGAAGTCCGTGCATCTCCTCTGAATCTTATCCGAGCGAGTCCTCGGATGGATCTGTGGACTGTTGACTAGGGAATTCCGACGGAGAATAATGTTTGCTAGGGCTTATTGTGTTTTTTTCTTTTTTTGCAACTATCTTTGTAACATGAATAAATAAAGTTTCGTTTTGCCTATAAATTCTTTGATACTTTCTGGAAATAATCGCTGGTGATCCTATGTTGGGATGTGTGTTTTGTCTTTCGTGGTATTGGTTCTGTTTTTATATTGTACAACACCTATTATTCCCTAGGGAGGCACGTGTTCTTCACACTGTTTCGCATTTAAAGGGAGAAGGTGGCGCGACGTGCGCGGCGTGAGCTTTGTCAACATCATGATGGGCGCGGCTACCTATGTGTGTCAGGCGGCGTTTGGTTGCTAACGTAGATGGAATTTTGAATTGTTTAAGGAGAAATAATGATGGTAATCTGAACGGTCCTGATTTGGGGACCTTTGGTTCAAGGTTCGATCGGGATGTAACTCTGGGATCTAATGGCCAGGGGTTTATCCCAAAAATCGAATAGTGTCTTCTTCCAGAATCTCTTCTTCTCCGGCGAACTCTGTTCCTAAAATTTTTGTGTTTTTTCATCTCTTTTTCTTCTAAGGTAATGGCTAGGGACTCTAGCGCATCCTCTTCTTCTAGTTCTTCTCATGGAACTTTTGATGAAACTGCTACTTCTGAACCACTTTTGATTCCTTCTCCGTCCGAACCCCTAGTCTCTTTCGCTATTCTAGGCGAGTCTAGGGTTGTTCCGGTCCAGGGTTTGCGGGTTCATCCTGCTTCTAGAGCGATGGGTAGGGGGTCTGATACTTTCATAAGCCTCCTGGAGCAGAAGGATGTTGATAGCTTGGTAGAGAAGTATGGAATAGATCTTTCGTTGTTTGAGGTTAGGGCTCTATGTTCTGGGGAGAGGGCAAGTTCTCCTAAGGAGGAGGAGATAGCCATCTACCAAGATGCGCTTTTAGGTAGTCTTAGGATTCCTTTTTCTAACTTTGCCAAGGCCATTCTGGAAGAATATCGTTTGTGTCCTTCACAATTAACTCCGAATTCTTGGAGATTGCTCAATGGCTTTGTTATTGTGTTTAATAACTATGGGGTAAATCCGACTGTCCGTTGGTTCCGTATGTTATTCAGTCTATGTTTAGAGTCTAATGCCGATTGGTACTACTTCTCGGCTCGTCCCTGGAAGAAGTTTCTAGGTAAAGTCCCTACTTCCATTAAACGATGGAAGAGTAAGTTCTTCTTTGTCAAAAGTAAATCCGAGTGGGATGTCCGAACCAAGTGGGAGATTCCAAGAACGGATATTGCCTGTGAGGAGATGACAAAAGAAGAAAAAGTTCTTTTGAAATCAATGACGGGGATTTCTAGGGTTTACATGGATACTTTCTTGACCAGGAAAATCTCCTCAAATCTCGTTTAATAGTAGCTACTGGTAGGGTTTCTTTATGTACCCAACTTAGTTTAGTTTTGAGTCGCGACGTCTAACAGGCTTCGGAATTTATCCTTGCAGGAAACCCGATGGAGGATGAGGATTTGGATCTTGCTAGGGGCATCTTGGCCTCTTTTGAAGGTGAAGTTCATCCGCCCTTGCCTCGTGGGCGAAAGAAGAAAGAAGTAACTTCCAGCAAACTTGCTGATACCTCCAAGGAGGAAAAGAAGAAAAGGAAGAGGAAAGATGTTGATTCATCAAAGAGGGTTAAAGGCGACCCCGCTGCAGGGTCCTCCCAGGAAAGGAGGACAAAGAGGAAAAATTCCGAGGATGCGTCGGGTCCAGGAATTACGGGAGAACAGGCGAATTCGCCTCAGCAAGAGGTTCTCCCGGTTTTAGCACCAATTCCAGAGGGCCCTTTCTCTAGTCGGCCAGAGGATATTCTCCTTAGGGAGGTGAGAGTATACTTCTTCTTAAAGTTATCTATTGTTCCACTAAGCATTTTTGACTTAGGTTTATTTTATAGGTGGAAGCAGGAGAAGAGATTCTCCTGGAGAAGCTAAAGGAGGTAGAGTTAGTTCTGAAAGGACCGACGCCTCAAAGAAAGGAAGTGCCTTCAGAGGATATCCCTTTTCGGGATACCGCGTCTGTGAAGAACGTTTTGATGGCCATGAGGCCTGAACCATTCTCTACCAAACTTTGAGAGGCTGGAAGGGAAGAGGCTACTCAACAACTTTTCCATTCAGCTATGATGGTAAAAGCTATACCTGTACTTCTTTTATTCCTTCGTTCCGTTCGGTATTATCGCTTATAATTCATTTTTTATTCTGTAGACCGCTCAATGGGCGGATCGAGATAGCAATCTTTGTCAAGAAGACTTGACAAAGATGGAGGTAAGTAGGGCAGAGATTGCCCAGCTAAGCTCTAGGGTGGCAACCTTAGAGGAAAAAGAAAAGAGTCATCTTGCCATTATTCGTACCCATGAGCAAGATAAGGCCGAGCGGCTTCAACAGTTGGCCGCTATGGAGAAAGAGAAGAATGATCTTACGGTCAAACTTGTTAATTCTGAGAGCTCTCTTCGTACTGCTAGGGAGAACATCAAGAAACTACAAGATGAATCCAACAGTTTAAAAGAGGAACTTAAATCCGCTCAAGCTGAGCGAGCTGAAGCCCGATGGGAGCTAAGGTTGAAGATTGCCGAGCTTACTGCCATCCAGACTGAGCTGGAGGAAGTTAAAGGGGAGCGTGATATGCTAAAGGAAGACCTAGCTGCCAGGCAAAAGGTTCCTAAATCTGACTCGCAAGAAATGAAAGATTTAAAAGAACTAGCGGATAACTTGGAGAGGGAGGTTACTCGGCTTAGGGCGCGGGCGAAAGAGGGGGCTACACGCATATACTCATTAATACAGTAGGTGGGTCATCATGTTCCTCCTGCAGAAGTTCTAGCGATAGGGCTTGCTGGAGTCTTAAAGAAGTTTACGGAACTGAAGGAGCAGAAGATTATAAAGACTCCAGAGGTCCCTGCTCCAGTTTCATCTGAACCTCTAACTCAGACTTCCCAAGAAGCAGCTAAACTCCAGGAGGGCACTAGCTCTTAGAACTTTTTTATGAAATGTTTTTGTGAAGATTTGAAGTATTTTGTTGAATGTAACTTCTACTTATATGAATGAAATACACACCTTTGTTTGGTGAAGATTTATTTTCGAGTCATGGTTACTTTTAACCATTTAAGAAATCCTTCGCCAAATCCTCCTTCTTTTTTCATTTGGCTTGTGTGAGTTCTTCGCTTCTTAGTCCAATAGTGGAACTTTGCTTTGCTGAATAAGATCCTTGCTTTTGGGAATGAGATTGTTGCCTCATATTTCGATCGGGAATTTTGCCCCATACTTTGGATGAGAATTGTCTCTTATCCTTATAGGATAATTTGTTTTTGCCTCATCTTATAAGGATGAGAGATTTTTTTTTGTCTCATCTTCTAGGGATGGGATTTTCACCTCATCTTCATTTGGGAATTTCTTAAAAGAAATTTAAGTTTTATTTCATGAAACATTTAGGAGACTGCTACAGAGTTCACTGATAGTAGCGTCGCAGGTGTTCAGTATGAAACAGACGGTTGAGTGTTTTTCCTTCCATATTGACAAGATAGTAAGTGCCCGCTCGGACTATCTTCTGTATGACGTAAGGGCCTTCCCAGTTAGGAGTTAGCTTCCCCGTTTGGCTTTTGTTTCCCTGGAATTCATTTTCTCTTAAGACCAGATCTCCGATTTGGAAGAAGACTCTTTTCACCCTTGTGTCGTAGAACCTTTTTACTCTTTGGCGATAGATGGCTGCCTTTGTTTCCGCAGCTTCTCTTCGCTCTTCAAGTAGATCGAGTTTCGCTCGGAGATTTCTCTCATTTTCTTCTGATGAGAAAGTTTGTTGTGTCCGTAAGATAGGCATTCCTATTTCCGCAGGGATGACTGCTTCTGCCCCATAAGTAAGAGAGAATGGAGTTTCCCCTGTGGAGGTTCTTGTAGTTTTTCGGTAAGCCCAAAGAGCACTCGGAATTTCCTCAACCCAATTAGTTCCATTTTTGGACACCCGGGTTTTAAGAGCTTGGAGTAAGGTGCGATTCGTCACTTCCACTTGGCCATTGGCTTGAGGATGTGTTACAGAGGTTAGTCTGGATTCAATTCCGAGCTCGGAACAAAAGCTTTTGAAAGCTTTGTTATCAAATTGTCGCCCATTATCAGAAATGAAGGCGACCGGAATTCCGAATCGATAGATAACAGTTCGCCATAAGAATCCCTGACAAGCTTTCTCCGTGATCTTGGCCAAGGGCTCAACTTCTACCCATTTGGTGAAATAGTCGATAGCAACTATCAGAAACTTCATTTGTCGAGTCGAAGTTGGAAATGGTCCTAGAAGATCAATTTCCTAAATGGCAAACAGTCAAGAACTGACAATTGGCGTAAGCAGTGTTGATGGTTGTCTTTGAATCTTGGAATGCCGTTGGCAGGCATCAAATTTCCTAGCGAACGCCACCGCATCTTGAGTTAATGTTGGCCAGTAATAGCCTTGTCGCAGGACTTTGTAACTCAAGGCTTCGCCTCCTATATGATCTCCTCCGATGCCTTCATAAATTTCTTGAAGGATATAGTTGGCTTCTGTGGGACGTAAGCACCGTAAAAAGGGTTGGGTATAAGACCGCTTGTATAGATGTTCGCCAATCATAGTGTACTGGGCGGCTTTATAAGAAATCCGTCTGGCTTCTGTCTTGTTGGATGGTGCAGGTCCACCTTGCAGGTAGTTTTTGATAGGATCAATCTAACATGACTCTTTTTTTGCACTTTGTACCTCTCCCACCTGCCCCTCAATGGTTTTTACTGGGAGGTACTGTAGGTTGAAAGAGGGTTCTGTATCTCCATTGGGTGCAGTGGCTTTTTTAGATAAAGTGTCCGCCTCTTCATTTTGTGTTCGACAGACTTTTCAATCTGGAAGTGAGCGAAGTATGGAACTATTCTCTTCACTACTGCTTGGTACTTGACCATATTCTCCTCTTTTGCTTCAAAACTGCCCAATGTATGGCCAACTACGAGCTGTGAGTCGGAATATACATGTAGATGCTGAATTCCGAGCCCCCGGGCCAAATGCAATATTGCGATGAGGGCTTCATATTCGGCCTCATTGTTGGTTGCTCGGAATTGGAACTTAAGAACTATTGCAATTTTCTATTTAAAGGGAGAATGAAGGACGAAGTCTGCCCCTGACTTTTCTTCGGTTGCTGATCCGTCGACATATAAGGACCATGGGATGGTAGGGCTTTCTTCTGGGTCTTGTGACGAGATTTCTTCATCATTTGTGGGAATGGTTAATTCCGCGATAAAGTCTGCTAGCACTTGAGCCTTGATTGCCGTTCGGGGTTTATAAGTGAGATCAAATTCACCCAATTCTATTACCCACTTGGCTAGGCGTCCGGAATTTTCAGGTTTGTGAAGAACTTGTTTTAGGGGCCGGTCAGTCAATACAGTAATTTTGTGAGCTTGAAAATAAGGCCTTAATCTCCGTGCGGATGTGATAAGGGCGAAAGCTAGCTTTTCAAGTGGCAGATACCTTGACTCAGCGTCGTTAAGGATTTTGCTTGTATAATAAACAGGCTTCTGAATTCCCTTATCTTCTCTTAACAGGACTGCACTGACAGCTCGAGGAGCAGCGGCTAAATAAATATAGAGCCCTTCTCCTACTTGCGGCTTGGCTAACAACTGAGGCGATCAGAGATAATCTTTAAGTCCCTGGAAAGCTTTTTCACACGCTTCTGTCCACTCCATTTTTGGTGCTTTACGCAAAGCTTGGAAGAGTTGGAGATTTTTCTCTCCGGCTTTAGAGATAAATCTTCCGAGAGCTGCTAGGCGTCCATTAAGTCGTTGTACTTCTTGAAGGCTTTTGGGTGATTCCATGTCAAGAATGGTTTTGATCTTTTCTGGATTTGCTTCTATTCCTCTTTGAGTCAATATAAATCCTAGAAATTTTCCTGATCGGACACCAAAGGCGCACTTGTTCGGATTTAGGCGCATATTGTAAGTTCGAAGCGACTGAAAGGCCTCTTGTAAATCCGATAGATGTTCGTCGGTTTTTCGACTCTTTACCAAAATGTCATCCACATAGGCTTCGACATTTCTGCCAATCTGCTTTTTGAATACTGTACTTATGAGTCTTTGAAACGTGGCTCCGGCATTCTTTAGACCAAATGGCATTACCTTATAGTAGTAAGTTCCCTTGCTAGTAATGAAGGACGTTTTTTCCTCATCGTCTTTGGCCATTCGGATTTGATTGTAGCCAGAGAAGGCATCCAAGAAACTTAGCATCTCATGCCTTGCCGTGGAGTTAACTAAGTCATCAATTGAAGGTAGAGGAAACGAATCTTTCGGACAAGCTTTATTTAGGTCCGTAAAATCCACGCACATTCTCCATTTTCCGAACGGCTTTTTGACTAGAACTACATTAGCCAACCAGTCTGGATAGTTCACCTCTCGGATAAATCCTGCCTTCAAAAGGGTTGATACTTCTTTTTCCGCAGCCTTCTGCCTTTCTGGGGCGGAATTCCTCCTTTTCTGTTTGACAGGTTTGAAAGACTGATCTATGCTGAGGCGGTGTTCAATGACATTACGTTTTACGAGTGGCATGTCCTCTGAGAACCAGGCGAAGAGATCAGAATTTGTCCTTAGTATCACCATGAGGTTTTCTTGTTGCGCTGTTGTCAAATCCGCACCAATTCGCACAATACGCTCCAATCTAGTTGAGTCCAGAGGAACTATAAGCAATTCTCCAACTAGTGTAGGTCGGAGTTCCTTATCTTCTTGATCCGCTATTCTGCTAACCAACATGGCCTCTGAAGCTCTCGCTTTGCCTTTATTTTGAGTTGTTCCTTTGAGAGTTGAGGCATAACATTGTCGCGCCAAGGGTTGATCCCCTCTTACTTCTCCACTGCCACTCTCTGTCGGAAATTTGAGGAGAAGATGATAAGTAGAAATTATTGCTTTTAAGGCGTTGAGGGTTGGCCTACCAAGAATCACGTTGTAACTTGATGCACAACGCACAACCATAAAATTTGTTGTCACTGTTGACAATCTTGGCGAATTTCCTACCGTAACTGGTAATGTGATCATTCCTTTCAGTTGTATCACTCCTCCGAAAAATCCCACCAAGGATGATTTTACGGGGAGTAAGTTGTCCGCATCATACCTCATTCTTTCAAAGGCACTCCAAAAGAGAATATCCACTGAACTTCCATTGTCTACCAGGACCCTTTTCATTTGGAAACTAGAGACCATGATGGCAATGACTAAGGCGTCGTCATGAGGGTGGCGAACCCTGCTGACATCATTATCATAAAAAATGATGAGAGTTATAGGCCGAGACCTTCTTTGTGGCACTTCTGTCTCCTGTGCCACTCCTACCATTCTGGCATAGCTTTTCCGAGAGGCGAAACTTTCACCACCACAACCATGACCACCACTAATAAATCCGACCATTTCTCCTTTTGCTCATTCAGGCTGTGAAGTCTTAGGTTCCTCTTGAACATCAATGTTGATGTACTGCTCCAGTTGTCCCATTCTAATGACATCTTCTATAGCGTTCATCAAATGAGTACACTTTTCTGTGTTATGTCCCCTAGCCTGATGAAACTTGCAATATCTCTTACTATTCTTTTGTCATTCGGGATTTCTTGCAGGTTCTGGCCACGTCAAAATTTTTTGATCCTGGATTTGCATAAGAATATGGCTTCTGGTTTGGTTTAGCGGGGTATGATGATCATATCTGACTATTTTCCCTTCTTTTGGGGGTTCTCTAAGCTGTAGCATGTGTCGCTGAGGACGTATTGAAGATTCCAGACCTTTATTTTCCCTTTTATTGTCTCTACGTGATCCTCCTTCCCTTCGGATTTCTGTAGACCTCCTGTTGAAACTTTGATGTTTTCTTTCTTTCTGGATTTCCGTAGGGATGCGGCGAGCCTCTTCATCCCAACCCGTATAAATTTCGTCATAATTGATATACTTTTGGGCATGGATCATGAGGGCAGGGATGGTTTTTGGTGGGTCCAAAGTGAGGGAAAAACGGAAAGGAGAGTCTAGCAAACCCTCCATCAAAAAGGTTACGGCCATTCGTGGAACAAGGTCCGCAACATTTGCCGCTTCATCTATGTAACGATTGAGGTAGGCTTGAAGTATTTCACCCCCTAGTTGCTTAACGCGCAGAAGGGTAGATGGGGTTTTCTTTTGCTTTGAATAATTAGCAAAATAAGCTAGAAAGCGATCTGCTAAAACTTGAAAAGAAGAAATTGTGCTAGACGGAAGATCAACAAACCAGTCTTGCGCCTTTCCCTCTAAGGTGGCGGGTAATTCCAGAGAGTAACATCTTTGATCGGAAGGACTTCAGGTGACAGGACGGATCGGTTTTGCCTTCATACACGGTCATAGCATGCGGTTGGAAACTGTCAGGGACTTGTTCATCTAATATTTCTTTGATAAAAGGAGAGCCTGTAGTGAGAACAAGTCGTTCAGACTTCTGGTTTCCTCGAGAGGGACCCTGTTGCTGTGTTCTTCTGTCGACAGTTGGGACAGACGGACTATTCCGCTCTGTTCTTGTGGTAGCCGGTTCTCGACGTCGAACGGAGGGAGGTTCCGAACTGGCAGAGAAGGCGGTCCTCTCTCTTCTTTCTCCGTGAGTACGGGTCCTTGTCCTCCCTCTACTTCCGGAATTGGCTGGGGCTGTCGGCATATTTGGTGGAATTTGTGTGGGTGGGAGTGGTGGATGGGCCAAGATGTGAACGGCTTGCGCCAATTGCTCTAATTGTTTCTGCATATTGAGATAAAATTCTGGGATGGGTTCTGGAGGTAAGGCGGGCTGATTTTTCGATGGATTTCCACTATCCCCGCGGACTTCACGGGGTATTTCGGCATTATCAGGCGCTCCTTGTTCTTGAATTCTTTTCGATTTTCTGGTAATCATCTTTTAGCTTTTCGTAAGGGTCCCCACGGACGGCGCCAAACTGTTGATGCCAAAAATTGGTCTGCCTCACTCTTTTGATGTTGTTGCCTCGTGATTCGATCTCAGCCTTTGACAAACGGTTGGGATTTATAATTGATGTGGACGCTTACTTCAGGTTTTGAACATAAGACGCTCTGGAATACCGTATACTCTGGATGGATATGTGGAGGCGATTGGATTAAATAGAATGATCGGAATTGTCCAGCTGTTTCGGGATACTTGAAGGAATCTGTAAGAAGGAAAAGGAAGCGATCGGAATTGGGCCTTTCTGCCCGGATTTAACTCCGATGATTAAATCAAAAAACTTGTGAGAAGGGAGTCTTAGACATAGGTTAGTTCTTTGTATATTTTTTTCAGATCCTCTTCTTACTATCATTGTTCTTCTTTTATACCAAATTAAAGGCGGTTTAGGAAAATATCCTGTAAGGTGGTGGGAAAGGCGGTGAATAACTATCTCCTAAGGCGGTAAGAAAATATCTCATGAGGCGGTAAGAAAATATCTGCCTATTGTGTAGGTAAGTAGAAAATATTTGCCCACTGTAGAGGCAAGTGGATAATATCTACTTACTGTAGAGATGTTAGATATTTTCCTCTCTGGGTGGTTATGAGCACCTTATGAGACAGGTTTTGGATAAGAAGGTTACACCCTTATTCTTATTTGCCGATCGAAATTTCGCTAGAATATCTGGTGGTATTGCCACGTGGCCAGAGGGACGTGGCCCTGTGCGTGACAAGTGGCTATTTAGGTAGGTGACATGTGTTTCACTAAATATCTCCGTAACACAGTACAAGTTTTCCTCGTATTTTCATTGCATTTCAGGAAGCATGAATTAGAATTTTCTTGAAAACTTCCAGAGTTTTAGAAAATCATTCATGCACAGTAATCAATAACAGAATAGAGAAACATATACAGTAATACAGAGACTACACTTTATTGATATATTGCATGTACCAGTGGTGGCTTGTATAGAGCTAGAAAGTACTGCATTAGGTTAGGAGAAGGGTGATTTAAATCTCTGGTTTTCATTACTGAACTATTTGTTTTTTAAAACATTCCTTTTATATAATAAAAACACCCTTTCCATACTCTTAGTGTGTCTAGTGTATGTATATAATTTAACCATGTGTAGCGAGGATAGTTCTACCCGTTGGTCGCTGGTCCTGCAGTATTGAAATAGATGTATAGTTAGAGATTATAGTCTTATGATTATCAGATGATTCCGTATTTCCCGCCTTTTGGTGATTGAGTATAACTCGACCATGGAGGTTATTGGTACAGATTACTAAGTGAAATGTCGGTTCCAGAAATTATTCACAAGATAGAGAAAAAGAAAATCAGATTTACATACATGAGATTTTTATGCATTGACATGATTAAAACATATAGAAGATAATACATTGATCAGCATGTATTTGCTCAGTATTTCTTTCAGATTTCAGTATTTAATTCAGTTATTTAATATGCATATTTTATGCTTTTGATTTACAGTTCTTACTTTATTATACGCGTACAGTTTACACCCGACAGTACTGTTCCCAATTCACTGAACTCCAGTAGCCCAGCCCCTTTCTTCTTGACATTTTAATGCAGGCGATAGACAAAAGACCAGATAGAGGGTTTGTCTAATCACGAGTCTAAGTGGAGATGTCCTGTAGCTGGTTCTAACTTCCCCGTGTCCTAGTTATGTTATGTATTGTATTGAGTGTATTTGAGACGATTACGTCTGTGATGTTATACTAAACAGTATCTAGAGTTTGGAGTTTAGGTTATAATATGTTTGCTTATTAGCTTCCGCAAGTTACTTGTTTTACATTTAATTAGAAGTTTTACAGCCTTAGGTTTAGGGTTCATTCCCTTGACCTGGCTGGTGTGACACGTGTCCCCTGAAAAGGAGATGGGTGTTACATGTATTGTGGATCAAACTCTAGTCTTTATATACTGAGGTAGTGCATGTATTGTATATGTGAGCACCTAAGTTCAACAGAAAGCCAAACTAATCCAATGATGATGCTGGAAACAGCTGCGAGTCATCGTTAACCTTAAAGCTCATGCCAAGTTTATGAAGTTGCACAAAGGACATCTTAAGTTTGGATGGTTCATAATAATTCAAGTGAGTTATTTATGCTCATAGAAACACTCACTGAGAAACTAGAATATGCCCAGGTCAGTAAGAATAAGAATAGTTGATGCTAACACTTATAGTAATTGTTGTTTCCTACATATAATTGTCAAGTCCAAGATAAAGAAAATGTAGCTAGCTCCCCCTCTTATAATTGTTCTCCTTAAGTACCTATCAATCATGGTCTATACTCTCATAATTGGCATAGTCAACTGATTATTGAATGACAACAAACCTTACCTAAACCATGAATATAGGTAGTTGCTTTCAAACTTGATTACTAGTGTTAAACCAGAGGAGTAACATAAGGTTATAATAGCAAACTCTAGTTATAAGAGCTTATGAACTAAGGGTTTTAGTGGGCCTTTTTACTCTAAGTTATACTAGTAAAAAATTTCTAATTGGTTGATTATTTCAATTTTAGATGGACTGTCAAAGAGCCTATTTAATCACTGAAGTCCTGTTATTTTAGATGGACTGTCCAAGTTTAATATGATGTTTAGACTAAAGATTAGCCATATATCTCAAGAAGTGCATATTTAGATCCTGCAGCAAAAGCTGCAGGTCAAAACTTGTGTGTAATGGTTGTGCTCCTCTCCATGAGTAGCTTAGTAAAACCTTAATGATAATCTATCATGCTATCAAATTACGAACCCATATAAACCTAAATGCCAAAGGCTGCTGACCTATTAGGTGTGAACATGAGAATATTATGCTTATAACTATATAGGCAGTCGGGCAACACTTATGAATAAGCATATAGTTGCATGCATGATTTTAAGAGAGAGATGTGTTGTGAACTGCTAATGTATATGCATGGTTGAGATCATGTGTATAATATATACATGTTACTATTTAATTCATACTATGTGCTTAGCAGTTATTAAAAAATAGGGATAATATTCGACCATGAAAGGCTTTATAAATAAATAATATTTGGGGTCTTCAGCTGTTTCAGCTGATGTCTAGGAAACTAAGTACATGTGTAAAAAAATTTGGATATAAACCCATCTTGGGTACATAATTAAAATAAGTACGGACTGGGGTACTGAGATTGTATTTTATATGGTAGATCCTATTTAGTGTGTTGAGTCTCGACGGGGAGACCTAGAACCTGTATTAGTTATGTATTGCTAAAAGAGTAAGTATGACGTGCTATAAACCCACTGTAAGTATTTTTATCAAAAATACCCAATTTTCAAAAAGGTATATCCATCTTTCTGAAATGATTAATGTAGCTTATTATTATTATTAAAAGCCTGAAGTGTTGCGAACTTGGCTTTTCATTCTGCATGTTTTCTGTCTGGATGAACTATGGGATTCATCATCTTGTACTTGCTTTGTTTTCTCAATATTCCTGAGAATTCTTGTATTTCTGCTTGTTATTGTTAGAGAATGGTTTATTTCTCTTGGACATTTTAATTGTATTCTTTGATTTGTACATCTACCATCTTGACATATTTCATTCTCTTACCCAGCAAGGGGGAGCTAGCCCTGGCTGTGTTGACACGTCTCTTGATTAGTAGCCGTACCGGACATGCGTACCCGCTTCAACTGAGGTCGAGGCTGGCTAAGACCGATGTCCTATCCTAATATACTTATTAGATTATAGTGAGGGAGATGTAGCCTATGGTTTTTATCTGTCTGTTTTGGGTTTTCTGTTATATTCTGTGCACAATGATATTAGTTGTTATGGGTTTTATCTTGTTTTCCTAACTCGTGAGATTTATGTCCGAATTTTCTGGGAACAATTTCTGTTAAATACTATTTTCTGCATATTCTGGTTTATATCTTCTCAAATGTATTTCGCATGACGCCCATTATTTTAGTGGGTGCATACTGAGCTTTCTAGCTAACCCCTTATTTTCCACGTTTTCCCTCCATTTAAGATCGCGACGAGTAGCTAGGATTGGGGAGTAGGAGGGGATTCCCTACGTGATAAGTGCACAATCATACATATATTTCTATAATATTTACATCCACTTATCCTGTTGTTTTACATCAATTCTTCTATTTTTGTGCTCCTCTGGGTTTGTTTTGTAATTGAACATGTAAAATAGATACCCGGAGAGAAAGAAATGAGAAACGGGACAAACCAAGGTGAAACAAGCTAAAAGAGCCCTTCACAGAGGTGTGCACGGCCCCAGTAGAATTGTGCATGCCTGTGCACACGCCTGTGCAACTCACAGATTCCACAGCGCGTAGAGATCGCAACGCGAGAGCTCGCATGGCGGTGTGTTAGATGCGCACTGCCATGCCAAATCATATGAATTACTATATAAACCGGCCAACAGCATAGATTTCAGGGACTTTTGGCATAATAGTCTTTAGCGGGTGTTTAGAGCAATGTGAGGGCTTTAGAGGAAATCAAAGGCGGAGAAGACATCGAGCAAGGGAGTCCCCATGTTTTCAATTATGTCTTTCTCCAGTATCTCTATTAGTGTTTCTATTAATATAAGAGGTTAAACCCCTTCGGTGGTGCTTCGGACACATAAACCCTAGGATGATTTATTAATTAAATTCTTTTATTTATTTGTTTTCCTTTATTGATAATTCTTGTGAGTCTGTGCTTGATTTATGTGATTATATTTTGCATGAGCCATGGTCATATACCTTGTTATGTTCTAGCAAGGCACATACGTGCTTAGGGTATGTCACGCCCCGACCCAAATTCTAGGTCTTGGGCATGTACACGTACTGGTTATACCCAAGTAGAGGCGCATTCTACTCGGATATAAGGCTTAGGTAAATCAAGAACATGCAACATATAATATTAAATCCAAATGACATAAGTAATAATCCAGAGTAATACAATGGAAATAAAATAAGGGTACAAGCACCCTACATAAGTTAAGGCCCTACAAGGGTCCTACAAATAAAGTCTCACTCTCAAGTAAAATATAAGCTTCACGAACCTCTACAACGAAATCCCAATCCCTTGTATCACTCCTAAGTTCAAGTTGGCTACTCCTCAGGATCTAAAAGACAATGAAACAAGTGTATGAGCTTTCGGAATGAAATCCCAATAAGTACCCCGTAGGGATCACAATGAAAGCCATGAAATAACAAAAGACAAGCTAACAGCAAGTAAAGCAAATCAAGGAACATGACCTATCAAGCAAGTGGGAACCACGCCCCGCACTATCCAACATCTAAGAGTCTCATACCTACCACAAAACTATCAATGGTAGGGACTCCTAATACATTTACAACCTCAAGCTATGGGAGAGTATTCCAAAGAAAACTCATCGATGATCCCCTAGTCAGCATCATCAGCCTTAGTTGGGAAACAACACTCCGGTTGTAACTCGGTAGCGCCACCTCTCGTACGTGTCAACATGGTCAACGAATCATCCCCACTAACTAGATGAACAACTAGAGTCTCCTTCCTCTGGTATGGAATGCCAGAACACCAGGGTGTCCTTGGCTCTGAATGTCCTACAGGAGCCACGCTCGACTGCACCGGGCGGAAGGAACAGAATTCAGCTGACGCATACCTACTTGGCCAGCGCACGAGCTCACGTGTTTCCACGTCCATGTGCCGGTCAATAGATAGGCATATTCAACAACCACAAGCACACATAAATGAATATCAACATGCATACACTATAATGGAGAATAGAAATCCAACAATTCAGGAGAACAGATATGTGTGCACAAATCCAAACAATATCATGGTAACAACAAAGCCAACAACACTCAAACATAGAGTGGGAACTAGGTAAGAGTAACTTATCTCTATTAGAGATGTCTGGAATCACACAAGCCTCCTTCCTTGCATATCTCCACACTCTACGTCGATATTTGGTAGTAGAGTCTATATCAGCAATAGTAGTAGCTCACAAATCTTATATGTCTAGTGCATATGTATGATCCACTAATGGGTCATTGCCTAATATGGTTGTATTTGGATTTGAGTTCATCATTAGCTAGCTGATCCAAACCATTCAGCCAAATATGTTGTTATACTCTAGTGGTTAAGATTTCCTATTGTGATTGTGGAGACTAGTGTTCAAATCCCAACACCTACAATCTTATATCTTTTCTTTTGTAATTCACTAACCAAGTTCAAAAGTTGATTAGACCTAACCTGTTTGTGTCTAGCTACTCATTTGATTAATTATACCCCTTAACTTGGTGCGCCTTAACCTAGTTACGTTTGAGATAGGCTCCTTACTAGTTGATCGAATCTAACCTACTTGCATTTGAGTTTAAATTGGTCTGAACCCAATCCTTTTATCTTGGTCTACCCACTCAATGGAATTGATTCAACCCAATCCATTAACCTTTTTGAACTTGATTGAACCCAATCAACCCATATTTTAATTTGATCCAATTTACCACCTAACTGATTGCATCTGACCATTTAACTTGATTCTATCTAACATATTAACATTAGAATTTTGGTTTGTCACTATCAACCTATTTATCTAACTCGATCAACCCTTATTTATATTTGGATTTAAGTCCATCACTATTGATTGAACCCAACCTGGTTATGTCCAGCCTTTAATCAGTCCACCAACCCACTCAATATGATCCTATCTAACCAATTAACTTGAGTCATGCTAACTTATCTACATTTGAGTTTAGTTTCATTTCTAATTGACTGAATTTAACCACCTAATATTGAACTCGAATTCAACTCCAGTCGCTCCCGAGCCCTGTCCGGTGTGGTGGTTGTGGCGTCCTGCGCGATGGTCGCTGGCAATGCACGGGTGGATGACCAGCCTTGTTTGCCTCTATAGCTTTACCATCCGAGGGTAGCATGCCTGCCGTAGGCACCTTCCGGAGTAGGGGGGCTGTCGGGTTCCTCCTCCGTTGGGCAACGTGCAACCACGGTCTACATTGTCGCCGAAAAGGTCCGTCGTTGAGGTGCACCTCCATTGTCTCGAAACTTCTCCTTCCTACTCTTGGTGACTGCTAGAGTTGGAGGAAGGGGTGTTTTTCAAGACGCTCGTGGTGAGGATTCAAACGGTGATGATCCCACTAATGGTGGCTGTCAGGATCTTCGTCACGGTGGTGATTGCGCGCGAGATCACCGGAGTATTGTGGTGATCTTGGTTGGGCAATAATAGAGAAGAGCTGGCGTTTATCCATCGCAACTCGAGATTAGAATTCATTCCACGGGCGATGATGCGCAAAATCGGTAAGTGTACGGGTCGTATCAAGTAATCAAGTGGACTCTTGAAAAGTCGGGTATCGAACCACAGGGACCGAGAAGTACTAGTACTAACTAGTCGTCTATTATCTAGTCTAAACAAAGATTGGTGGTTGTTTGAAATAATCTAAACTAAGGAAACCTAAAAATTGGATATCACTAATGACGGGAATGAATCTTGGGGTAAATAAATAATAGGAAGGGGGTATTCGGGAATTGAATCCCCCTTGGGTTCTCGTAAAGATAGATAATGAATGTGAAGATCACTAGTTGCAATTGATTGGACCAGGGGTTCCTAAGGTGCTTTCACTCTCTCTCTCGAGGTGAATTACTAATCATAGTACTTTACTGATGATGTTCTAGGGAACCTAATTCTTGGAGGGATTATGAGAATAATACATCTAAAGGACTCGCTCTCCTTAGTACCCTGGTTCTCGGTATACTCAAAATCCCCTCTATTGGAGATGGTCTACACACACGGAGGAGTTCGCTTCTTCCCCCATATGGACTACGAAAATCCCTCCGGGCTCTTGCAAAGTAAAGGGATTAACTTACATTAAAACATCCAATAGATCTCAATCATGAAAAACAACTAGATAATCAATAACAATCAAAATCAAAGTTCATACATAACCCAAGGGTTCAACATGCCCAAATAGCTAAACTATTAGTTCCCCATGAAAGGAGAACACAAATCAAATACAAATAAAGGAGAAAACATCAAAATAAACACAAATAAACCTCCCTCCGATGTTACCTCAGTTGTTGGTGTGCTGATTAGATCGTTGATGAATCTCCCTTCAAGCCCTAGCTCGTTCCCAAGAGGATCCCTTCAAACCCTAGCCATCAATGAACTCCAAGATCTCCAAGATGGCCCAAAAGGTGGAGATACCTTCATAACCCTAGAAGGTTCGTATTTATAGGGGTAAAGGCCTTTGTAAAGTATCTCACCCGTTTAGAGTTCGTGTGGGGCCAAACCATGTGAAAATCGGGTGTAGATCGAGCTCAAATAGGTCCATTAGGGCCTGTATACGGGCTGCATAACAGCCCGTATAGCTTTCAGGTCCCTTCATACGGACTATATATCAGGTCGTATAGAACCCCGTATGGCTGGATCTGCATCGCAAAGTCTTCATCAAGCGCTCGATCGGATGACCAACTCTTGTCGGATTGACCAGAAATTTTAACCGAGTGTTCCTAACTTGTTTATCTTCAATATTAATGGTGGAGATCGGATTTAGTATCCTGTAGATATTGTAATAAATTTATGATCTTTGCTGCTCTTTCAGGACTGCTGCAGTTTTTTCTAGTTGTTTCCTTTTTCGCCTCAAATGATGTATAATTTCTTCTTTTTAATTCTTGAGGCTCTCCAATGCCTCCAAAACTTTGGGGAACTTGTCCTCAATGTATGGGGGCATTTGTAGGTCTTTTGTAGACCTTAACTTTGACATTTTTGCCTCCGAAAAGCCTTCAAAAGTCTCCTTTCTCTCGATACACCTCCAATGTCCCCTGTTTAGAAAATATGAAGTTTTTTAAGTATCGGAGGGCTATAATTCATCAAAATGGCTTGTAAAACATATAGGAAAATGATAGGAAAATGTGCTCATTTGAACACTTATCACATATCTCCACACTTAAAGATTTCCTTGTCCTCAAGCAATGAAAAGAAATCAACAAAAGAAGATATGTGTTCAACCTTGGGCCATAGAAATTAGACATGAATTCCATTCCAAGTTCACCATCACACTATATGTTCTCTTATTTCCACACCAGGGCTTGGATTGGTCTCCTGATATTTTGATATAGCTCTAGACAGAGCTTGTTCACTCCACATGCCATGTTTTAAAGTCTTATCAAGATAAGCATACTCTCAATGGACTCTAGAAAGTCCTTGAGACCCTAAGAACAAAAGAATTACCCCCTATTAGATGAATGGTGGACAAGTTCGAAGGAAACACCTTTTTTTTTATTCGGGTAGGGCATCTATATTGGATCCGACTTTCCCGTTCTAAAGATCAAGGTATAGTGTAGGTCCTCCTTTTTGCAAGGTGCTCATGTTGAATAGGCACCAGGGTACTTAGCTGCTAAGGTGGTTACAACTCTACCTAAGTGTGTTTATGCTAAGTAATGACTTTTCGAATTCAAGAACACTCTGTTTAGGAGCCGGAACCCCAAACTACTTTATCACAATGAGCAGCGGAACACCGTCTTTATTGATCGACAACTACTAAATGTACAACTATTTGCTTTTCCTCTTACTTGTCCACTAGGTAATATTATGAGGGGTTAATAAGTTTGAACTAGTGCCACAAAGTTTCTTGGAGCTATTGAAAGTGATGCTTAGCTATTAAAGTCAAAAGAACATGGCAATATGTTATCTATTGTCTTTAAAAATTACGATTGTCACAAAGATGGTCTCTACATGCCCATGGTGTTTCAAAGGAAAAATTTATAAATTGAGTACTATGATGGTGCACTAAGAATAGAATCATGTGAAGGTTTCTCCTAACAAGGCCCTTATCGGTGTACACCATACATGCTATCATATAAAGATTTGTAATGAATTTTAAAAATTCCATCTATTAGCTACCTATCTCCACACTTAAAAATTTGCAATAAATCTACAATTAGATTGGTAGCAACCCATCTCCACACTTAAAGTTGTTCATTGTCCTCAATGTACACAATGAAACATGAAAAGTATACAATATGCAATAAAAACAAGGAGAAGGGCAAACTGAAACTTCCCCGATTCATTGAGGATAATTCCATATTTGATTAAAATTCGGGGTGGATATTCTTGACGACCAATATGTCTATACTCTAGATCATGAGAGGCCTAAAGGAATCAAAAGAGATCAAGAGAAACATCATATTATTGAACACACTAAACCAAACTATAAACTACTAAGATGCAAAAGTAAGAAAATTTTTCGTAAAACCTTGGATTGCCTCCAAAGAAGCGCTTGTTTAACATCACTAGCTTGACGTACCTTGTCCCTTACCTTATGGAGACTTGAACAAAGTGTGTTCCTCCTGGCTACATCTCGCATAGCTACTTCCAAATAAAAAAAATACATACCTGCTGGGGTAGTGCGGATGTGGAGGGTTTCGACCAATTACTTTTAGGCCTCCACGGAAATAATTTGGCCCGGGAATTGTTCAATCTTGTCTTAGGCGGATCCTCAGATTGTTAAAGCATCCTCCTCACTTCTATTGTCATCCCAGATATGTCTCCTTTGTGCTTTATGTTCAGGTCAACTTCGAGGTAGAGGATTTCTTCAAGTGTCCACCCCTTTTTTCCTTTTCTACACCAACATATTCTTCCACCCGTTTTTTCCTCTTTACTCTCCTCTTCTTCAGTGTTATTTTCAAGTTGGGCTTCCACTTCTATTTCACGATTCTTTTAATCATCAGAAATTAGTTTGAGAAGTTCTCCCACTTGGTTCTCAATTTTGTGAATAGAGGCTAGTATTTTGGCAACTCTAGCATCATTGATCTGCATGTATTCTAATAAAACCTCCTCCATAGTAAAATCTTTTTATTGTGTCGGCTTATATTGAAAACTTGGAGGATAATTGTGCCAATGTTCTTGAGGTGGAGAATATGAACAAAAGCCTTGTTGAGGAAATCCCCATTGTGGATCATATTGATAGCTTGGATAGCTAAGATGTCCTCCCAAATATGAATGATAGTCATTGATGTTCGGATTGCTTCGAGTTGGTGTATTGCATATAAGCTTGTCCACCCGTGTTAAAAGAGCATCAACTGAAGATTCTAGAGGTGAACTTGTGAACATTGTACCTTGCACAAAAGAAATAAAGAAACAAGTCAAAATTTTTTTTCTTTTTTTATATAAATCAAAGAAAAATAAAGAATAGAAGTAATGACTAAAGTAATAAACTTTTACTGTTCCTAGTAGTCTTGGTCCCCGGCAACAAAGCCAAAAACTTGATGCGCAAAATCCACAAGTATACGGGTTATATCAAGTAATATAATGGACTCTTGAAAAGTTGGGTATCGAACCTCAGGGACTGAGAAGTACTAGTACTAACTAGTCATCTATTATCTAGTGTAAACAAAGATTGGTAGTTGTTTGAAATAATCTAAACTAATGAAACCTAAAAATTGGATATCACTAATGACGGGAATAAATCTTGGGGTAAATTAATAATAGGAAGGGGGTATTCAGGCAATAAATCCCCCTTGGGTTCTCAAAAAGATAGATAATGAATGTGAAGATCACTAGTTGCAATTTATTGGACCAGGGGTTCCTAAGGTGCTTTCACTCCCTCTCTCGAGGCGAATTACTAATCTTTGTGCCCTTACCGATGATGTTCTAGGGAACCTAATTCTTGGAGGGATTATGGGAATAATACATCTAAAGGACTCGCTCTCCTTAGTGCCCAGGTTCCCAGTATACTCAAAATCCCCTCTATTGAAGATGATCTACACACGGGGAGAAGTTCGCTTCTTCCCCCATATGGACTACGAAAATCCCTCTGGGCTCTCGCAACATTGAGGGATTAATTTTCATTAAAAAATCCAATAGATCTCAATCATGAAAAACAACTAGATAATCAATAACAATCAAAATCAAAGTTCATACATAACCCAAGGGTTCAACATGCCTAAATACCTAAACTATTAGTTTCCCATGAAAGGGGAACACAAATCCAATACAAATAAAGGAGAAAATATCAAAATAAACACAAATAAACCTTCCTCCGATGTTCCCTCCATTGTTGGTGTGCTGATTGGATTGTTGATGAATCTCCCTTCAAGCCCTAACTCGTTCCTAAGAGGATCCCATCAAACCCTAGCGATTAATGAACTCCAAGATCTCCAAGACTGCCCAAAAGGTGGACAAAGGCCAAGAGATACCTTCATAACCCTAGAAGGTTCGTATTTATAGGGGTAAAGGCCTTTGTAAAGTATCTCACCCGTTTAGGGTTCGTGTGGGGCAAAATCATGTGAAAATCGGGTGTAGATCGAGCTCAAATAGGTCCATAAGGGCCCGTATACGGGCTGTATAACAGACCGTATAGCTTTCAGATCCCTTCATACGGACTGTATATCAGGTCGTATAGAACCCCGTGTGGCTGGATCTGCATCGCAAAGTCTTCATCAGGCGCTCGATCGGATAACCAACTCTTGTCGGATTGACATGCAATTTTAAATGAATGTTCCTAACTTGTTTATCTTCAATCTGAACAGTGGAGATTTGATTTAGAGTCCTGTAGATATTGTAATAAATTTCTTATCTTTGCTGCTCTTTCAGAACTGCTGCAGTTTTCTCTAGTTGTTTCCTTTTTCGCCTCAAATGATGTAGAATTTCTTCTTTTTAATTCTTGAGGCTCTCCAATGCCTCCAAAACTTTGGGGAACTTGTCCTCAATGTATGGGGCCATTTGTAGGTCTTTTGTAGCCCTTAACATTGATATTTTTGCCTCCGAAAAGCCTTCAAAAGTCCCCTTTCTCTCGAAACACCATTAATGTTCCCTGTTTAGAAACTATGAAGCTTTTTAAGTATCAGAGGGCTATAATTCATCAAAATAGCATGTAAAACATATTGGAAAATGATAGAAAAATATGCTCATTTGAACACTTATCAGGCGGTGGGGATCGGTTGCATGAATATTAATGGCGGATCGTTTGCTGTTATGCCTCGGATCCGCCGTACTGTCAAATAGATGGCCAGGATTGTTTTATGATGAGTGGTTAGATCTAAATCGATTAGCCTCAAACTTAAAACAATCTGTGAGATTGGAGGCGATGATTTATTTCATGTGATGAGTCGTTTAGATGAGGTTTTATGGCTTGAACTTACTCATCCATCTGAGATCAACGTCGCATATTATTTCATCTTAAAGGGGATAGATGAAATAATAGGATTGAATATTATGCCTCAAACTTAAACTACCAGTTTAAGATGGACAGTATAGATTGATCCTATATGATGAGAATAGACATGAGGCCCTGATTTAATCTGGTGCCTAGAACTTATTCCAAGTCTATGGATGAGGGGTTCACATTCACCCGCAAGGTGAAGTCACTCGTTTGGACTCTATTCGTGCCTCGGATCTGATCCATCAAACGGATGAATGCTCCACATTGCTCCACGTGGCTTCCATCTATCCTTTCATCTATTTCCCTTCAAATCCATACAATTCATCCACTCCATTTGCATGGTTCCTCATAGCTTTTGCACATAACGGCCTCATATTCTTATGAGTTACATACAGGTTCCCATAGTGAAAGTGAAAACTAATTTCAGTTAAGTCCTCATCCTTTCGTGAAATTACCAAAAGATCTCCAATAGTCCCAATTAACCCTAATTAAGGGATTAACCTATTTAATCCCCCTCTTCAAATAGAAACCAATAAATTTCAAATATGGGGAGTTTTTTTTAATTAATTAATTAATTAAAGAATATTTAGAAAATATTTATTCCATAAAATCTTGGATTTTACAGGGTTTTGATTTTGATGTCTCTCTTATGCATAGATCCATATCTCACTTAGTTAGGTTACTACTAGGCATAGCTAACAAGTTCGATCTGCATACCGAGAGATCGGATGTGGCATCTAGATGGTGTAATTGTCGAACTCTCAATAATCAATCAATGGAGAGCCAATACTTAGAATTCAGTTGTTAATAAAAGAATCCTAGGGGGATTAAGATCCGAGGTACCACGTTTCATCTTTGATTTTTCTCAGTCTATCAATTGTTTGTGCTAGTTTCCTTTAGGATAATCAACCAATCACAACTACTTCTATAATTTTAAACTAGATAGCAAGGATAGTTAGTACTAGTATTCCAGTCCCTCTGGATTCGATAACCGTATCTTTGGGTACTTTACTACGTGACCGACCCCATACAATTGTGGGTAATTGTCGCACACCCTGTGCGTGCATCAAGATTTTGGCGCCATTGCAGGGGACAGGCAATGCTAGGAACATTAGAATTTGTTACTCCAATTAGATAGTCTAGTTTACTTTTACAAATATATATATATATATATATATATATATATATATATATATATATATATATATATATATATATACACAAGTATGTTACGGTCCGGCCGACTATAACACCGTGCAACTTGCGGTCGTGTCCCATTTGGGCACTTAGAGCATGTTTGAATGATTTCTAACCGTATTGATGGAAAGATCATCAAAAAATAAGCTAGCATAACGGTCACGAAATTGGATGAAAATTGACATGCTAGCTTATTTTTGATGATCTTCCCATCCGTAAGGTTGGAAATCCTTTAAACATACTCCAAGGGCCCAAATGAGAGGCAACCGCAAGTAAATAGTAAGCCGGCCGGCCTGACAAGATCACTCGTGTATATATATATATATATATATATATATATATACACTTTATTTTACTTTAGGGTCAAATTTCGTTTACTTTTTGTGAAGGTAACAGTGCATGACCAGAAGCAGGATTCCACATCTAGTTGAAGTACATGATCTAGATTTTGAGTGCAACCTTAGCCATCAAATTCGAGAAGACCTTCTCAAGAAGACGATAATAACAGAGTCCAACACGGAATTCAATCAACTAAGACCGATGGCAGCACCAACCCGATCCATATCAGATTTCGCGAGGCCGAACCTGGACGACATCGGCTCCAACATCATCTTACCAATGGGCAACGAGCACAACTTTAAACTGAAGCCACACGTCATTCAGATGGTTAAATAGTTATGCTAGTTTGATGGGTTCCAAGATGAGGCCCCGTACGCACACTTGTCGAGTTTCCTGGAGATTAGTGACACAATCGTGATAAACGGAGTATCCTAAAACACCATATGCCTCAGGCTGTTTCCATTCTCAGTCAAAGGCAGAGCAAAACAGTTCTTGACCTCCTTACCACATGGTTCCATCACGACATGGGCACAGTTGGCTGAGAAGTTCCTAATGAAATATTTTTCACTGGCCAAAATAACAAAGCTACGGAGTGATATCTCTTCCTTCATGCGGTTGAAGATGGAAACACTATATGACACATGGGATATATACAATGACATGCTCAGGAAGTTCCCCCAGCATGGGGCAAATCCAAACTTTCTACAATGGACTGAATGTAGCTACCAAACAGATAAACGCAACAGTAGTGGCTTCCTTTGTAGCAAGGATCCCGAAGAAGCAGCCAAGGAACTAGTGGATGAGATGGCCACCAATGGATATCAATGGAGCTCTGAAAGGACCAAACCAACCAAGGTGGTCAGAATCCAAAATGTGGATGCGATAACAGCCTTGGCAGCCACAGTAGAGGGCCTCAGCGAAAAGATAGACAATATCAGTGTCCAACAGCAAACGTCGGTATTCATGTGCAATAGATGTGGGAGTAAGACTATGGAAGGGAAAGTCGAACAAGTAGAAGAAGTAGATTTCATGGGAAGATCACAGAAAAATCAATATAGCTTCACCTACAACCCTGGATGGAAGAGCCACCCCAACTTCTCCTACGGCACCTCAGGGCAACCAAGGACAAGCCCACCTCAAGGAAGTTGACCGCCACCTCTAAGCTATCAACCACCAGTACAGGAAAAGAAGGGAGCAAACTTAGAAAGCCTGATTACACAGTAGATTCAAACAAATGAAGTATGAGTTGTTAGGCACGAGGAGATAAGGAGATACCAACAAGCATCTTTGTAGAATCTTGATCATCAAGTTGCCCAGATAGCTAAGCCGTTGGCAGAAAGACCAGCAGGTGCTCTTCTAAACAACATAGAGGTTAATCCAAGGGAGTCAATCAAGGCTATCACCCTCAGAAGTGGAACAGAGGTGACACCACCAAGGGCCAAGTTAACAGGAGAAATATTCTTTACACTCCCTAAGAAGACAAATCAGAGAGTACCAAAAAGACAAATCAGGAAAACGAAGCACCTATGGTACCCGAGTATAAACCTAAGATACCTTATACAGTCAAGTTAAAGAAGGACCAACAGGATGAACAGTTTAGAAAATTTTTGGATGTTTTCAAGGGACTACACAATCAATGTACCCTTCGTGGAAGCACTTGCACAAATGCCGCTATATGGGAAGTTTTTAAAGGAATTTCTCACTAACAAGAGAAAAATGGAGGAAGTGTATGTGGCAACCTTGAATGAACAATGCTCGGTCTTCCTCACCAACACATTACTAAGAAAAGAAAAGGACCTAGAGAGCTATATAATTCCCCACACAATTGGAGGATTGGTAGATGAACAAGCACTAGCTGACATTGGAGCAATGATCAATCTCATGCCATACATGGTACTCCAAAAGCTGGGAATTAGGGAGCTAAAACCAAAAAAGGTAACACTTCAGATGGCGGATAGATCAATCCGTCACTCTTAAGGGGTAGTTGAGGACGTGCTAGTAAAGGTTGATAAGTTTATCTTCCACGTGGATTTCTATATCTTGGACTTGGACGACCAGGTGGAGGTACCACTCATTCTTGGAAGAACCACCTAAAGACCGTACAAGCACTATTCGATATTAAAGACAGACAAATGATATTGAGGGTTGGAGAAGGAGCTGTGGTCTTCAAACCTGAGGATGTCATGCGATACCCCATGGAGCTTGATGAAACTTGTTATTTCATTGATCACCTTGATAATTGTGTTTCTTAATTTATGCAAGATGAACTATTGAAGGACCAACTAGATAACTAGTTCAAGGACGCACCACCCTGGGAAGACTGATAAGGAGCAAAGAGTGGAAGAACAAGAAAATCTGATGACTCGAGTAGAAACAAGAAAGCGTGGTCGAGGAAATTTAGAAAAAGGAGAAGAAATTATTCCCTTCCCCCTTCAACCCCACGACCAGGACCACTCAAGACTAATTCCTGTGAGTATAATTCATCGCTTCATTAAGTATATAATTTACAGGACGTGATCCTCTGGGCGGGGAAGCAAAGAGGCTCTATCTTTTCGAACCTCACTAAGCTTAAATAGGTAGGTCAAGCTAGTGACATTAAACAAGCACTTCTTGGGAGGCAACCCAACTTAGGTTAGTTTTCTAGTATTATTATCGCTTTAGTTCTTAGTAGAAGTACAACTATGGTTGATATTCCATTTACATGATGTTCTGAATAATTTGGTGATTTTTATATGTTTAACAAAAAAATCCTTGCTATTCGAGTCACTAACACACAAATCCAAGGAAAATCAAGGAAAAAATGGAACAATACAGTAAGACAGAGATGTGCACGGGCTTAGTTGAATTAGGCACGACCATGTCAAAGAATGTGCATCTCTCGAGATTTTCCCTCTCAAAAAGACCACAATTACGCACGGTTGTGCAAGAGAGTTGAACGGACGTGCAATGCGGGGCAGCAACACAACATGACTAGAGTTGCGCACGACCGTAGTTCAACTGTGCACGGCCGTGCCAAAGACCATGCAGCTCTCAGGATTTCTCCTCTTACAAAGGACATCACTATATACAGCCGTGTATCGTATTTGCACGGCTGTATACTACGGGGTGGCGAAACAAAGAAACGACACACCCTTGCGCACGCCCGTGTACAAGGCCGTACGAGAGATAGGCTGGGTTTTAAACCCTGGATCGCTTGACGCCCCTTTCACCTTTTATTCCCTCTCTACGCATTACTGTGTACCGTTCCTTAGGCCCATAGCACCTGTTGACCAGAAAACTTGAGTGCAAGCACTCAAGCCTCCGCACGCAAGCGTACGTGGTCGTAAGTAATAACCGGTAAGTACCGGGTCGAAATCCCAAGAGAACGGAGGTGAATTCCTTTGTGTAAGATTGAGTTAACAAGATGTTTTAGTGACAAGTGTGTAAGATATGTAATGTTGTAAGTGAGTTGTGATGATTAGAAGGCTAAGAGGAGGAAGTTCTCAATATAGAAGACCTAGGGTTGTATGGGTTGCTAGACTTATGATGATTTTCTCCACGGGATGATATGTGTACTTGAATGTGAATGTGGGTGTATATGTGATATAGCATGTGCTTGTGTGCAATCCGGGTGTATCATACAAGACCTTATTTCTAAGGGTTATGCAACTAAGCCCATATCTCTATGGTGCGTTAGATACATTATAGGATAATACTATTCACTACCTTGGAATTGCCTACCCTGATCTCTCAGCAATAGGTCAAATTGGTGTCACTCCGTCCACCATGATCATCTATTCTACTCACAAGACTAGATCTCTCATAGTGCATAGAGTTAAAGATACTCAATCTCTTTCGACAATTGAGGAATGAAAATAATAGATTCAAAGGCACAATCACAATGAAGGTAACATAAGCATCCCAAAGATAATAGATGTGTTAAGTCATAGCAACCTTACAACCCTAGATGAAGTGGTTAAGCTACCATTGCAAATGAGACATCAAAAGCAATGAAAACTCTCATACAATCTTCCATAATGAACTAGCATATGTTCTACAATAATAAGCAAAAGAAACTAGAAGTTCCCCCTCATAGATGACTCCTCTCCAGCTCCTAGGGGTTGGAAATTGCCTTCAAGACCAGTTGCAGTTGCCAACAGCCGCCACCCCTTACTTTTATTAAGAGAAATCATGAGTATACGGGCATCTCCAATCCGGATGGCCTTGTACGGTTCTAATAGAGGACCATCCGGGTAGAGTCATACTAGCATACGTATCCATTGGAACACACAGGTTCAATTAACACAACATAAAAAAATTTGTACGCTAATACTTGTTTTTAATTGATTTTGAAATATATTGAGGACAAAGAATGTCGTTGGTGGACCCCTCAAGTGCCAATCAGATGAGGGCACATCCTCCAAAGCACCACAATTGCTGCCGGAACGCGATGACAAGCGTTATGCGCTCCAATCCACTAAGAGATTCAGCCAGTCATGAGTAATTGACGGATCAGTACAAGAGCAACTCGGGCTAGACCGACGGGTGTGGAAGTTGATATCAATTGGTGGATGGGGTCATATTTTGGAGATCGAGGAGTTATTTTGCCGAGAGTTTACACTAGAGATCCTCAACACCTTTAAGGTATATTGCAACCCAGTCACCGCTTTACTCCCGAGAGCTATCACATTGCAACTATATGGAAAGGTGGGACGCATGAGCTATACACAGTTCTCAGTATACATGGGCCTCTCTGACCTTGATTTACCACCACCCGCCAGTATGAAATTCTGGGGATCGCGTTCCCTATAAACATCACACCGTTGAGGTACTGACAGTCCATCACTCATCGAGGCAGTGTGGATTCGAACAAGGCCTCCAATTTGATGGTATCTTCATGCTCTCATCAGTATATTACTGGTTGGTAGAGAGCACAACACAAGCATCATTACGCACACAGATTTATACGCTTTACAATCTCACCTAATGCATCCCCATCACCCTCGGTGAGATGTTAGCCTACTATCTTGCACATCATGAACAACACCTCCGGCTCAGCGCGATCTCTGCAAGACAATAAATCACCTGGCGGGTCAGAGGGATGGGCTCACTTATCCAAACCTGAAGCATGACACAACTATATACTATTGAGCTGCTCGGGTACAACATACTACAGCTAATAGGACTGATCACACGCATTGACCATGGCTACACCATCATGAGACGCTAAGGCCGCCAGGACCTAGAGGACGATGAGGCTGAGAGTCCCGACACGTCAGCTTCTAGATGAGATAAGACCTAGGTCAAATACTCTCTCCTTCGCCGTCTTATATCCTCTTGTGCACCACCGACACCTTCGCCACCCACACCAGTCACTATACCCATTATTTTATTAGACGAGGAGCATCCAAATGTTTGAGGATCGACACTCATCATATTGTAATTGTCTTAATTGTTTTTATTTTCAATTAATCTTTGAGTTGATTGTAACAGTTAGCAAGGGTTTATCCCTGCTAAACTTGCTTCTTTCTTTTTAGCGGCGTTTGGGTTCTGTTTTTATCGCTCTTAAGCTATAGTGATCCCTTCTTGTCTTACAAGATTATGAGATTGGACTTCATCCCCTGCACTGACTGATATGGATAACCGACCTGAGTTCGAATTGAAATTTGCAATCATCATCGATGAACCAAGGAAGTTTCAGTTTACCCTTCTCCTTATTTTGGTATAATCCCTTATATGGTCCCTCTATTATTGTCTTATCGCCCATTTGGTCCCTCTATTTTAAAATCCGCCCATTTAGTCCCTCTATTCTCCAATTTGGGCCAATGTAGTCCCTCCGTTGGCTGGCCGTCAGTTTCGCCGTTTTGAAGCGCTGACGTGGATTAAAATATTATTTTTATAATTTTTAAACCTAAAAAAAATCATTAAATAAAATCAACAAATCCACGTCATTTCCACCGTGGATGGCCCAGCAAAACATCAACCCAAAATAAGGAGAAAAAAAAAACCGAACCCATTAGTAAAACCCGTACCCATCTTCTTCCCCGATTCACTTCATTTCCTGAATCCTCTCCCGGCGATCAATCCCTCCCGAGTTCCACAGCCCTCATCCAACATAATCACGGAAGTACCACCCCAAAAGGAGCCCTCAGCACCATCACTGCAGTCTCATCTGAACGCTGTGCCCCGGCTGACCGTCTTACCAAATTTCTCCAACGGTAATCCTGGTCATCAGGTGTGTGCTTCTCAAACAAACAGTCCTCCCTCTCTTTTTGGTTTTTATTTGGCTTTATGTACTGCTTCTGTTCTTTAGGGTTTCAATGTATAGAATGAGGTGTTGATGGGGACTGAGTGTGAGGACCACACATGACCTGGGCCCCAAATTCTGTAAGCAGTAATGCTTTTGTCAGTATCAATTGAATAACCAATTAGAGTGGGTATTATGAGATTAATGTAAGGTATAAACCCTGATTTAGTTCCTCTATTGTACTAGGAGATTAATGTAAGGTATAATCCCTGATTTAGAGGCTTTGGTCAGTGTCAATTTAATAACTAATCAGTGATTTCAAAGCAGGACCACACATGACTTGGCCCCCAAGGTCTGCAAGCAGTAATGCTTTTGTCAGTGTCAATTGAATAACCAATTAGAGTGGGTATTATGAGATTAATGTAAGGTATAATCCCTAATTTAGTTCCTCTATTGTACTAGGAGAAAATATATAATTGATAACGCCTGATTTAGAGGCTTTAGTCAGTGTCAATTTAATAACTAATCAGGGATTTGGCAGGACCACACATGACCTGGGCCCATACTATAATGTAACACCTGCATATTCACAAAGGTCTTTGGGGTGGTGTTAATTTAATAATCAATATAGCAATCAGGGATTTTTCATACAAACCTAATTTCCTTTGGGACTTGACCTTAGTTGCACTTAAATCCCTGCTACTGTTTTAGTTCCTGATTTAGTTCCTCTATTGTGTTGAATTAATGTAACACCTGCACATTCACATGAAATTGAGGAGACCTTTGTTTTACAATAATCCTTAAAAACCTGATAAGTGGTTTATAGGTATTCTCTCATGTTATTTGCATTTGTTTATTTTGGAAAGGTATAATCCCTTATAAAATGATAAGTGGTTTATAGGTATTCATATATAAGAGGTTTTATCAATGAACAAATTCCTCTTTTTTATGAAGGGTACCATGGCTTCTTTGGATGAGTGCATCATTAGGTATCATCATGGAGGGGAACTGTTAAAAGAAGGGAATGTGAGATATATGAATGGCTCAATGACTGAAGTTGGAGTTGATCCTGACAAGCTTTGTTATTGGGATGTATTAGGAGAAGCAAAGGAGTTAGGTTATGATATCAAGCAGTCATTGGAATTGTCTTATTTGGATGATTGTGGGACCTACAAAAATTTTCTGATGATGGGGGCATGGTAGGGTTGCTTGACCAGTTGAGGAGGCATAAGGTAGTGGATATTTATGTACAACATTCAGATAAAGGACATGATGGGGCCCTGACAGAATCTTTGATGTTTGATTCAGAGGAGAATGAGTTGTTGGCAGAGATAAAAGCAGCTAGGGCTTACATGAGATCTTGGTATGATACTAATACTAACAGTGAAAGAGAGGAAGACAGTGATGGTAGTAGTGAATGTGCAGCAGAGATGATGAGGAAATTTTGGTAGATGTCCCATTCATAAACCATAATTCAGATATTGATAATGAAAGAGAGGAAGCCCGGGATAAGGTGAGGAAATTTGTGGAATTGAAGAAGGGAATTCAAGAGGCTGTTGATGGAGGTGAAGATAGACCCACAACTGCTCCTGAAAGCACTGCTGCAAATGCCTATACAACTTCCACTGAGGAAGGGAAAGT
This sequence comes from Dioscorea zingiberensis, assembly GCA_026586065.1. NCBI lineage: Eukaryota > Viridiplantae > Streptophyta > Magnoliopsida > Dioscoreales > Dioscoreaceae > Dioscorea > Dioscorea zingiberensis. The sequence goes on along the minus strand of CM048819.1, from coordinate 46,836,437 downwards.
ATCTGGCTATGAAAGTGAGTACATTGACTCATCAGATCCTGGGAGTTGTGATGATACCAGTGAGGGAAGTAATGCAGATGATGCACAAAGGCATAAGTCCAGTAAGAAGAACTATGACACCAGAATCCCTTTAGAGGACTTCTTTGTAGACCTTAGGTTTCAAGACCTTAAACTATTTAAGAAGGAGCTTGTACAATTCTCAACTAGGAAAGGGTTTGAGTTCCGATTTGTTAAAAATGATGCAACAAGGGTGAGGGCAAGATGCTCTGGTAAAGCATGCAAGTGGATCATTTTGTGTTCTTGGTGCAGTGGGAAGAAAAGCTTTGTAGTGAAGCACTATCAGCCAGAACACACCTGCCTTCTTGGAGTCACTAGGAATAGAAGGGTGTCAGCCCATGTTATTGCCAAGATGTTTGGGGAGATAATAGGTTCAGGGGTATCTATCAAGAATAACCAACTAAAGGCAATGGTGAGGAAGGAGTTGGGGGTATTCATTACTAAAAAGGTCTGCAGAAATGCCAAAAGCTTGGTACTTGGGAAGATTGAAACTCAGTTCAAGGAGGATTTCAAGGTTCTTCACAATTATGCCATGGAATTAAAATCAACAAATCCTGGCAGCAGTGTTTGCATCTTATCTGAATGCCAGAAACCTGGTGAGATACCCATGTTCAAGAGGATCTACATATGTCTAGCAGCAGTCAGGGAAGGGTTCATTAGTGGTTGCAGGAAGCTCATTGGGATTGATGGTTGTTTCTTAAAAGGTCCAGTAAAAGGGCAGATATTGACAGCAGTGGGAAGGGATGCAAATAACCAAATGTATCCCATAGCATGGGCTGTTGTAGAGAAGGAGACAACAGAATCATGGCTATGGTTCATTGAGCTTCTAAAGGCAGATCTTCTCCTGGGGGATGGGCTTGGATGGGCAGTGATGAGTGATATGCAAAAGGTTTGTACTAAAAGTAATATGAATACCTTTTTTTTTTTGCTGTGGGTTCACTTCAGGCATTCTAATCAATGATGGTTGTCTTTGATTCAGGGTCTAGAAAATGCAGTGAATGCTCTGCTCCCACTGATTGAGCATAGGATGTGTGCTAGACACATCTATGCAAGATGGGGAAAACTCCATCCTGGAAAAGACCTGCAGATTCAATTCTGGAATGTTGCAAGGTCTGCAAATCAACCTGAAATGAAGAAGCAACTTGACATGATGAGGCAGCTGAATGGAGGTGTCAATGCTGTGGAAACATTATTAGAGAGATGGCCTATTACAGGTTGGTGTTTAGCATCCTTTAGTGACATAATACATTGTGATGCAATTGATAATAACATATGTGAAACATTAAACGGGGTAATCCTAGAGTCTAGGAGTAAGCCAATTATATCAATGCTTGAAGATATAAGGCAGTATGTAATGCGTAGGGTGGTAGTGAAAAGGGAAGCTGCTATGAAATGGAATCATGCTAGTGGTCCTAATATTGTTGCTAGAATTGAGAAGGAAAGGAAGAGAAGTTTAAAGTGGCATGTGGAGTGGAATGGTGGAACAAGTCATGAGATCTTTCGGGCAGACTTTGTGCAGCATGCCAGGGAGGGATATGTGGTGGTACTAGCAGATCATGGTTGCTCATGTGGGAGATGGGACAAGAGTGGAATCCCATGTGAGCATGCCATGGCTGCAATTCAATTCAATGGGGAAGATCCACTACTGTATGTGTCTGAGTGGCTTACAAGGGAGAGATACATGAGAGCATACAGTTCCTTTGTGAACCCTATAAAAGGCAGGGACTTCTGGCCAGTGAGTGATGAGGGGCCAATGCTACCACCAATTATCAAGAGAATGCCTGGAAGACCTGTGAAGAAAAGGAGGAGGGAGCCACTTGAAGGGCAAAACAAAAACAAATTAAAAGTTTCCAGGCATGGGAGGGTATTCAAGTGCAGTCTTTGCCACAATGAAGGTCACAACAAGTTGAAATGTCCAAGGGGAAATAACAATGTGAGTTCTTTGTTGTTTATGCTAATAAACTATCCTTCTGTTTGTTTATCATGATATTAATATATATATATATATATATATATATATATATATATATATATATATATATATGTATATATATATATTTATATGCTCATGTAGGCACCAAATGACAACCCCCAAGATGATGCAACCCCAACACATGATTCTGGCAATATAATTATGTGTAGGCAAAGAAGGCAAAACAAAGAAGCAGCTGCTACACAAGTATCCAAAGGGAAAAAAAAGGTTGTTGCTACCCAAGGTTCATTGAAAGTCATCAGAGTAAGATATAATTCCCCATATCTAAATCACATTGGTGTAGATCTTTTAATTGCAAGGTGATGAGTTGTCTACAAATTTATAGGGTGCTAATACTGGTGGGCTTATTGTTGGGAGGGAGTGTCACTGTGGTTATTCCTTCATCACTACTGCAGACTTGGATGCAGCATTGGAGGTACTTTTAAACCAATCTTACACTGCCTGCCACCAATTTTCATAGTGACACATACCTAAATATTATGTTTGTTTTTTATGATGGTCAGCGACGAAAGAAGCAGAGGATCCCTACAGAGCAGCACAAGGATGGGGCACCAAATGAGCAAACCTCTGTAACTGATGAATTTCCAGCTGCTTCACATGCCTATACAGAATTCCCAACACAGACCTCTGCTACATCTGAGGGAAACAATTGAATTTGATTCACTGGAATTGAAACATCTTTGTCGTGTGTATTTTTGTGGATGGATGTAACTGGCACATGTTTTCTTTTTTGGGTGAATTGAAACATCTTTGTCTTGTGTATGTTTGCTATGTTCAGCAACTGAGCAATTTTGGACACAATGTTTTGCTCTTGGTATGTTCAGCTGTATTGCTCTTGGTATGTTCAGTTGTATGAAAACAATGTATTAACTGACTATGAATTAATCAATGATGTTTGAAGTTCTTCATTTCTGCTTTTATGTATATCAATTTTCAACCATCTTTGGCATGTAAATTGCAGCAATGGTTTTTGGTTGAAAATAGATAGTGATTTTCGTATCATGTTGAATGAAAACAGATGGAGAATTTTTGGCTGAAAACAGATAGTGTATCAACTGATATATATATAGACCAGCTGCAAAAAGGGCAGATTGTCTTTGATGCCTTCACTGTTGGGTGGGAGCAAATCACAATTTATTAATTGCATATGTACATATAAATTGCAACATCCTTTTAATCTTATTAATGTCTAATTATAAAATCACAACAAACCACAACAGATATATATATAAATTGCAGTATCATATTACTGTTTTATCATAAAACCAAAATACATTCACAACTTCATTGATGTGTGGGAACAAATACCTTCATACAAAATAACCCAAATAAACAAATCAAAAACATCTTGACAAGCACAAACCCTAAACATTAAAATGCTACAGTATAGCCGGAGAAGGGAGAGTGACGGTCAGCCGGGGCGCAGCGTTCAGACGAGACTGCAGTGATGGTGCTGAGAGCTCCTTTTGGGGTGGTACTTCCTTGATTATGTTGGATGAGGGCTGTGGAACTCGGGAGGGATTGATCGCCGGGAGAGGATTCAGGAAATGAAGTGAATCGGGGAAGAAGATGGGTACGGGTTTTACTAATGGGTTCGGTTTTTTTTTTCTCCTTATTTTGGGTTGATGTTTTGCTGGGCCATCCACGGTGGAAATGACGTGGATTTGTTGATTTTATTTAATGATTTTTTTTAGGTTTAAAAATTATAAAAATAATATTTTAATCCACGTCAGCGCTTCAAAACGGCGAAACTGACGGCCAGCCAACGGAGGGACTACATTGGCCCAAATTGGAGAATAGAGGGACTAAATGGGCTGATTTTAAAATAGAGGGACTAAATAGGTGATAAGACAATAATAGAGGGACCATATAAGGGATTATACCCCTTATTTTTACTACATATTTCATATCTTTTCTGCTTCATTATGCATATTAAGGGCAATGTACGACTCTAAGTGTGGAGATGGAGAGCTTTTGGGATTACATGTTTAGTATACACCTATAATGACTTTTGATGAGAATTTCCTGTTTTACCTTACTTTTAGTTTTCACTATTTAACCACAAAATTTTTTCTATTTCTCCTATGAACCACCATGGATACTTAGAGAAAATACTAGTGACAATCATACTCTCTAGTAGTCTTAGATATAACCCATTACTATGTTCTTTTATCTTGATTTTCCAAGTATTATTTTCAATCTCTCCAAGAGGTTCGTGACACTAGTTAAAGCTACTGGCGCTTATAAATTTAATTGTTAGTGGACGAGTAAGAGAGAAATGACATGGTAGCATTCATAGAAGTTATGAAAATAACCAAGACAATGTTCCTTTACTAGTGGTGACAAAGTAGCCTGGGGTTTTTGGCTCCGAATATATTTTTTGGTATTTTTATTCAATGAATTTCTTTTTGGATTTTTGGATTTTAAAAGAACTAAAATGAACTAAAATAACCAGAATAACGAATTCTAATGTTCCTAGCGTTGCATGTCATCGACAACGGTGCCAAAAACTTGATGCATGCACAGGGTGCGCAACATTTCGCTCATAAGTAGACGTGGTCAATCAAATAGTAAAGTACCTAAAGATAGGGTAGTCGAATCCACAAGGACTGGAATACTAGTACTAATTGCCCTTTATTATCTAGTCCAGAATTATAAAAGTTGTTGTGGTAATCTAACTAATTATCCTAAAGAAAGAACTAACCCTAACAGATAGTAGATTTTGGGTAATTAGAGATGAGACATGACACCTCGAATGACAATTCCCCTAGGAATCCCTTTCTAACGATTAACTTCCTAATACTAGTTATTTGGAGATAACTTCTAGGAGGATGCGACAATTATACCTATCGGTACAACACCCAATCTCTCAAAGTGATAATCGCACCCTATTACCTATACCTACTTGTGACCTAAAAAGGTATGACGTCAGAGCTAATGCAATAATAATAACAACCATACGAATCATCAATATAATCCCTTATCGTGTTTATGCTACAACCTGCCGAGGTAGATAATCCGAGCTTTGCACATGAAGCCACATAGATATCAAGCATAGGCATACAAAGATGATGCACAAGAATTATCAATGAAGAGGGAAACTAATATAAAAATAAAGTCAATAACATATTTATCGTTGGGTTCATGTATCCGAGGTACCACAAAAGCCTTAGCCTCTCATACTATGGCAAGCCATAACAGAGATACAAGAGGAAGAGATAAAGAAAAACATACGAAAATCTCCCTTGCCGATGTCTCCTCCGCCTTTAATCTTCTCCCTAAACCTAGTCGTCGCTGCTAAGATCGCCCAAGACTAATCCACCAAAAGTTATCATTATGTTAGAGTGGATAGTTGTTTATAGATTTTAATTATGCGAAGCACTAGCGTGTTGATATGATGCATGCCCGTGTTCTTCATCCTGCGACATGGTTCATGCGTTTTCAAATTATCCATGACTTTTACGGAAAGATATACCCCCGTGTTCTTTATCATACCAAAGTTGCCTCTTCGGCTCCTTTTGCCTTGAATTGTCCTGTTTCTTCTTCCTTTCGCTCCGGGTACCTATTTATTTATTCAATCAAATAAGCATACCCAAAGGAGCAAAAAAAATAGAGAAATTGATGCAAGAAAAATGGTATAAGAGCATTCCAATATGGTAGGAATATATATATAATAATGCACTTATCAAAGGTAGATGGGTCATGCCCAATTAGAAGCTATGGCTTTGACCTAAGTAGTCCTATGACCTCGCACGAGGTTACATACTAGCTAGTAATTAGCTTAGGATATTTATTTTATAAATATATATATATATATATATATATAAGTGTGCACAACGACGAAATTACTAAAAGATATACTATTCTACTTAGATATGGGTATAACGCTAAGTCGCGAAGGGGGAAGTTGTACCCTACATTGATTTTCTTGAAAATCTGTAAGTATACTGCAATATAAACACAATGTAAGTACTTTTATAAATACCTTTATTTGCTGAAAAGGTATGATTACTTAGAAACTGAGTTAACTGGATTATGTTCTGTATAAATTTTGAAAATCATGCATATCCGGTTTGTGCAAAATTTTTTGATTTGCCGTTAATATGAAACCCTGAATCTCCTATTTTTGATTTCTACACTAAGTTTTGTATTTTTGTATACATGCCTGCTTAGAATGAACACTTTGGCTATTTTGAAAAATGTATACTTTGTGCATGCTTTTTATCGATTCGACCGTGTCTGTCGTGAGCTAACCATAGCAGCGGGACCATGGAGCGAAGGTATCTGGCCTGATCGACGACTGTGTCCACCTAGAGTCGGCCTCCACCGTGGCACCCCATGAGCAGGACGTTGGCTTTGTTGAATAATGTCTCTTATTTTCACAATGTTTTTGGCTTTGATAATATACAGTTATATTTATACTTTTGTGGCAAATTTTTTTTGTTCATCTTCCATCCTGGCTTCCTCTTTGTTACCCACTCGTAGGAAGTAAATGCTGGTATGCCGTGTACATTATCTTTTTTTCTTGCCAATGGGACGTAAAAGATGGTCATGTCGACATATCTCTATGTTGTAGCGCTACCGAACATGCATATCCACCCCAACTACGGTCAATTTCGGCTTCGGCCGATGTCGGCTACTGCTGATGGTTTATATTGGGATACTCAGGCAAGGAGATGTATTTTATGTATTTTTCTTATTTATTTTGTTATTTTTCTTGCTTTGTTTGAGTGAACACTTTGCTTAGTTCATGGTTTACTGTACTCATGAGTTGTATATTCTGTTCTCTTCAATAACACTTTGCTTTGTTCCGTTATTTGGTTTCCCGAACATTTTATTTTGCACTACTATTCGGTTTTTGTTATTTGAGGGTATTTGTATGAGCAGACACCTTTTGATAAAGATTAAGGATTTGCAATTCTATTATTTGATTTATCCTGTATATTTTGCATGATTCGCTTATGGGTACATTATTTATATGAAGTACTCTTTGAATAATGTGATTTCACTTATTACCAATTTTGAGGTTTTGTGTCTGTTGCTTCTATTCATGGAAACCTATATTAGTTATTTACGCTATGATCTTTGAAATATAATTTTGGTATGTTTTTTTTTGCTTCGCATTTTCTTAAATACTTTTCGCAAGATGCCTCATGCTTTTAGTTGGAACTTACTGAGGTTCTAGCTTAACCACCCCCCCACAATTGTTTCTCCCCCCCATTCCAGGTCACGACAATTAGATTAGATCGGGACATAGGAGGGAGTCCAGTGATTGAACCTAGCATCTTTCGGGTTTTCGAGTTTAGGTCCACAAACCTCATCTTTATTTTGAATGAGGATTGTATTTTGTTCAAAACCATATGTAGGATTTATAACCCCTGTATTTACTTCCATTGAGTTGTCTTATTATAAGTAGTGTAACATTCCCGAAATTTTTAAATAAATATTCTGAACATTTTTGGAAATTTCAACGAGATTAATTGGCACAGATAATGAAATAGTTAATTTAAAACTCATCTAAAGGAAAATCGGGAATTAATGGATCTAAAATCAAGCCTCGCAACTATTGTGCCCAGAGAAGACCATATTGGGCTAGGCCACTTATACTTGAAATAGTTGGAGGTAGGTCGAAAGGATAATCCCAGTTAATTAATTGAGAAATTTTTAAGTGTTAATTAATCTTGATTAACTAAGTGAGAGATACCGGTCAAAGTTAAAGTCCTAATAAAGTAGATCTGGCCGAGTCAAAGGCCAAAAAATATAGATCTCAGTCGGGCTAGTAAATGTGACCCATGAAGTTACATTGTGTTGTAACTCACTCATAGGAAGTAAATAATGAATTAACTAATAAACAAATAAAATAATAAATCTTAATTATTGCGATCCGGAGAAAACGGATCTAGTCGGGACTAATGCTATGTGACAGCACATGATAACAAATATTTTAATTAAAATATATTATAATACAATATCTGATGAATAATTTGGTAAGTAGACCTAGGGTTCATGTGTGATTGAAATCAATTAAAAAGCCCTCATCTCTTTCCCTTCCTTCCTCATTCATGATCTTCATCCTCGCTAACCACTTCTCCTTTACTTACCCACAGCCGGCCGACAGCCTTTTCCCTTCTCCGGTGAGATCTGGGAGATCCCGGACAAGATTGGACCCCCTTCCACATCGACGAAACAACGGCGACAGCCCCAAGCCCTACCGCCCTCAGCTCATCTGGCCTCCAAAGTCTACAAGCGCCGTCCCAGCGTACCTCATGACACCCCAGGCCTGCTCTGCTCATCCACCCCTCTGCCAGGTGCAGCCTGCACCTGTACGAACCAGCCACTTCACGAGTTCGTCGTTCGACTAGAGCACCAGCATGAGCACCGTCTGTCCGCCTCTACCCATCCTTGTGCGCATTCCGACGGCCATCCCTTCTTTACAGGGAGCAGCAACTCAGACCAGCCCCTTTTTCTCTCCGACAAACACCATCCAGGTCGGCCATTCCTCTTCTTCGGCCACGACCAGGCAACCCTAAACCTCTCAATCACCGCAGGAGGCTCGAACGGGGCATCAGTCAAGCTTGGACGCCGAGTGTCTACAAACCTCAGGTTAGTTGAGCGTGAGTAATCAAAAGATTTCAAGGGCGAGGAAATGCTTGTTTTAGCAACTGTTCGGCTGTAGAACAGGGGGTATTTGGGATGTTGAATGAATGGAGTTAATTTAATTAGAGGCATGATGAATTGAAAATTATGTGATGAAGTTATGAATGTATCTTATCATAATGGTGTGTGTTTGTATAATTTTCAGGGCCTTATAAATAGAGGAGGAGCTGTTGAATTTTCATAGAAAGTTATAGGAGTCAATGCTCTTTTAATCTCTTCTTAAATGCTTAAGAAATAAAGCATGAACACAATTAGAAACTCTTAGATGGTTAATTACCATGTTTAGCATTTAATTTCTTTAAGCGAGCATATTAGATCCTTCAATTATGCTAAGGAAGAAAATAGCAAAAATCTTCGATCTTGAGTAAATTCCCTATTTTTCCATGCTTTGTAGAAATATGAAAAATGCTTGTTAAGTGGAAGCTTGATCTAGTTAACTTAATGAATTTATCATACTCTAACGGGTTTAAATTAGAGTATAAGTTAAGAATACGATTTCCGTATTCCTGAATTTTCATATTTTGATTATTAGGAAAAGGAAAAGGCAAAGGCAAGGCCGCAACTACCGAAGAACCTAGCCAGCCTTAGAGACTACTTAGTCTCGGGTGAGGTAACACAACTGGAAATCTCTCATATTTTTTACTAAATTTTCATCGTACTTATTTATTTGAGATTAAAGACATGGGTTTATTAGTTATCATAAAATGCTTTGAGTGTTCAAGCATGTCCTTATTGATAGTGCTCGGGATTTGAAACTTGTTTTAGAAAAGCATGTGAAAAACACATAAACATTTCAAAAATAGAAAATGAGAGATTGATAGAAATATTGATACACTGCAACGTACCCACTCACTTTTTTACACCAGTAGTAGCTTTATGACAGAGCCAGAGAGTACGATACTAGGTAGGGAAGGGGTGTTTTTATAAACTCTGATTTTAGTCCAAATTATCTGTTTTCAAACCCTCCTAATTTCAAAGAAATAAAACCCCATTTTCGTACTCGTTGGGTGCCTAGTATACGTATATATATACTATAGCTAGACTATTGTTGATTGGTCTGACCGGGAAGCTATCGGGTGTTGATTGGTCCGCTCGTTTCCACTCTTGTTCCGTAGTATGGAAGTAGAGATAAAGCTAACATTAATATTATTGATTATTATGATATGATTTCACATATTCTCAACATTCAGGTTTTTGATTGGTCCAACAGTGTTGGTTATTTGGTTTGATAGGTCAGCAGGATGATTATGGAAATCATTTCCGGTATCGATGATAAATGATTAAAGAAACTTATATGTGCATATATTTGGTTTTCTATTGATGTTTTCATGATTCATGTAAATTAATTGAAGATAATACATTGACCGGCATGTTTATACTTTCATTTATCTTTATACTTTACTACTGTCCAATTTATATTTATATTTTACTTGAGATTCTAATTTGTCGATGACGTACAGGTATGTTTATATCAGACAGTAGTGTTCATACCTCACTGAGCTCTGTAGCTCACCGTCCTGTTGTGTGAAATTTTGTAGGTAGTAGACAATCACTTGACCATATCTAGAGTGGAGGAGAGAGTCCTGTCTACCCTTAGTTGGCTCTGACTGTCTGGTTAATTATGTGTTATTTGATTTGGTATGTTTGAGTTTAGGAGAATTTGTATGACTTTAAGATTTGTTCTGTTGTTATATTTGACTCTATATTTTCATAATATTAGTGTTTGATTTTGATTAAACTATTAGATTACGCAGCCTTAGGCTCGGGGTTGACTCCCTCACCCGGCTGGTGTGACATCTGTTCCCTATTTGGAGATGAGTGTTACATTTAGTAGTATCAAAGCCGTTTAATCCTACTTAACCTAGTTATAGTCAGAGCCTTAGGTTGGGAGTATGTCTCAATAGGGTAAAAGTTAATAAATGTTAGAAGTATTAAGAATTGGTACTGACACTTCTCCTTTTTTAGAATGCCACCCAAGCAACGTGGTAGACAACCTCGGGTCCCATGTGAGGAACCCATGGAGAAGCCTGATGTGGAGGCTTCTGAGCAAGATGAAGCACATGCTGAAGCATCCCATTCACAACATGGACCGGGGTATTACCCGGGAACGCAACCTATACCGGGGTATAACTCGGGAATGCAACCAAGACCGGGGTGTAACTCGGGATACAGAAGCTTGCAATCATTTTCCGCCTTTCCAAACTACCAGCAGCAGAGGCCTAGAGAATAAGACTTTGTCACCAGAGGCAGGTAGATCGGAGTCACTCAAATCAAGGGCACTACTGACCCAGCGGAGGCAAAAAACGGGATCACATACCTAGAGTTAGTTTTCCAGGTATTGAGGTGACCGGAAGAGGAAAAGGTGACTACTGTCACACTGTTGCTTGGACAAGGGGCCTTACACTAGTGGTTGACCCTTATGCGGTACAAGCCAGATCATACTGCTGTCACTTGGTCCGAGCTACGGACAGTGTTTAACCGGAAGTACATAGTACATGTCTTGGGTTTACAGAGACGCGAAGCAATAGGTGTTCCTGCGTCTGATTCAGGGGAACCTCTCAGTAGTCGATTATGAGGCCAAATTTACAGATCTGTGGATGTATACCGCCTCTTACATAAATGATGAAAATGAGAAATGCCAGAGATTCGAGCAAGGACTCCGGGACGAGATCAGGAACATTTTCACCGTATCAGGGTTCTCAGATTTTACTGAGATGGTTGAGGCTGCGCTCAGGGTTGAGTTAAGCCTTGACCAATAAAAACAACACCTGGAGATATCTAAGAAAGGAACAATCCCAATTTCCAAATAGGTGGTAGCACGAAGCCGAGCAAAAAGAGTAATAGTAGTAGCAGTGGTGGTTCATCCTCAGGAGGACAGGGACAAGGCTCCTCACAATGGAAGCACAAGTGTTAGTTCTGTCAGAAGCATCATTTTGGCACTTGCCATTTTGCTACTACGACAAGCCCTGTGATAGTTATATGTTATCATTACCACCAGCAGGGACATTACAGAAACGACTGTCCCTTATTATCACAGGAGAGTGGGACAACTCCACAGGTTAGTGCTCCTGTTGGCCTGCCTCCACAATAGGGTCAGGGAATATCCGTAGTCGATAGTACAGGAGGCCATACAAGAGGATCTACCAGGGGGAGATCTCGAGGAGGTTGAAGAGGTCGAGGAGTTCAATCCCAATTGATGGCCCATACCTTGGCCATGACACAGCAGGAGGCTGTGAACACCCCTGATGCCATCTCAGGTATGATGCAAATCTTTTGCATTGATGTATGTTTGTTGATTGACCCTGGTTACACACATTCCTATATAGCCACTGCTTTCACACTGCCCACATACGTATATGCTATACAGTTAGCTGAACCAATAATAGTGTCCTGCCCTATTAGGAGCTCAATGATTGTAAAAATAGTGTATGAAGGATGTGATCTAAGGGTAGAAGGTCATATATTGTTAGTTGATCTAATCCCAATGAAGATCATAGACTTTCATGCTATTTTAGTCATGGATTGGTTGTCCATCCACTACACCACCGTCGATTGTCACTTGAAGATGGTGTGTTTCCAACGACCAAGCGAGGCAGAGATTCTCTTCTACTGGAGGCGACCTTAGAAGGAAGAGATAGAAGAAGCCTACTTAGCAAACATAGGAGAAGCTGAAGCTCCCGAGGGAGATGTACGAGAGATTGAAGTAGCGTGCGAATTTCTAGATGTGTTTCCTGACGAGCTACCAGGTTTTCCCCCACATAGAGGTTTGGAGTTCACTATTGGTTTGTTCCCAGAAACAACCCCAATTTCAAGAGTGTCATACAGGATAGCTCCAGTAGAATTGAAGGAGCTGAAGGTTCAATTGAATGAACTACTGGAGAAAGGGTTCATAAGAACTAGTGTCTCCCCTTGGGGTGCGCCTGTACTTTTTGTGAAGAAGAAGGATGGCTCCATGAGAATGAGCATGGATTAACGACTATTGAATAGAGTTACAATCCGGAACCAGTACCCATTACCACGTATAGATGATATGTTTGATCAATTACGAGCATGCGTGTTCTCCAAGATCAACCTGAGGTTGAGCTACCATCAGTTGTAGGTACGAGAGGAGGATGTATACAAGACTGCTTTTCGGACCCGATACAGGTATTCCGAGTTTTTTGTAATGCTCTTTGGGTTGACTAATGGCCCAACAGCATTTATGGGGATGATGAATAGGGTGTTCGCACCCTACTTGGACGAGTTTGTGGTGGTGTTCATTGACGACATCCTGGTGTTTTCTAGGAGTTTGGACGAGCACATCAACCACCTCAGGATAGTGCTACAGACTCTGAGGTAGCAACAATTGTATGCCAAGCTGAGCAAATATGAATTTTGGCTTGACCAAGTTAAATTCATGGGTCAAGTCATTTCAGCATCGGGGATCTATGTGGATCTTGAGAAGATAGAATCCGTAATTAACTAACAAGCCCCAACCACAGTCAAGGAAATCAGAAGCTTCCTGGGGTTGGCCGGTTACTACAGGCGGTTCATTGAAGGGTTTTCTTCAATTGCCTAACCGATGACCAAGCTACTGCGGAAGAATGCAAGGTTCGAGAGGACCGAGGAGTATGAGCATAGCTTTCAAGAGTTGAAGGACCGATTGGTGTCTGCTCCTATCCTCACTTTACCTACCGCAGGAATAGGTTTTGAGATTTATAGTGACGCTTCGTTTAGGGGCTTGGGTTGTGTCTTGATGCAGCAGGATAGAGTTATTACCTATGCATATAGGCAGCTCAAGACTCACGCAGTAAATTACCCTGTTCATGATCTGGAGTTAAAGGCCGTGGTCTTTGCTCTAAAGATATGACGACACTATCTATATGGTAAAGCCTATAAAATCTTCACTGACCACAAGAGCCTGAAGTACCTAATAAGCCAACGAGAGTTGAATATACGGCAAAGACAGTGGATAGAGTTGCTGAAGGACTATGATTTTACATTTGAGTACCACCCTGGTAAGGCGAAGATAGTAGCAGACTCCTTGAGCAGGAAAACCATAGCACGGTTGAAGACCACCAACTTTGCCCAACTTCATGAGTTGAGATCCACTGGGGTCTAGTTCTCAATGGATGAGCTGGGGATGTTATTGGCAAACTTTCATCTACGGCCGAGGCTTATATCGCAAATCAAGGATGCGCAGTGGCAAGACTTCAGACTGACACGATTAGCCACGAAAATGCAAAATGGAAGACATGGCGATTTCTCCTTATCCTCCGATGGAGCGGTAATGCTAGGTACCCGGTTATATGTACCAAACAATGAGAGCCTCAAGTTGCAAATCATGGAGGAAGCTCATTGGTCAGCTTATGCAATGCATCCGGGAAGTACAAAGATGTACCGCGACATCAAAGAAAACTACATCTGGAGGAAGATGAAGAAAGAGATCGCCGAGCGTGTGGCCAGGTGCTTGATCTGTCAGCAGATCAAAGCCAAGCATAAGAAGTCACCGGGGTTGTTGGTACCTCTGGACATCCAAGAATGGAAGTGGGAAAGGATAACCATGGATTTTATAACTGGTCTACCTCAAACCAGTCAAGGCAAGGACGCCATATGGGTTATAATAGATAGACTGGCCAAGTCTGCCCATTTTCTTTCAATCAAGACAACTTACTCTCGAGATCGGTTAGCACGGATGTACATGGATCAGATTGTTAGACTATATGTTGTACCCGTGTCCATCGTAACAGATAGAAACCCGAGATTCACCTCTCACTTCTAGAAGAGTCTACAGAAGGCCCTAGAGACCAGGCTAACTTTAGCATAGCATTCCATCCACGGACAAAGGGAGAGTTAGAGAGAACTATTCAAATACTCGAAGATCTACTCGGAGCATGTGTAATGGAACTTCCGGGGAGCTGGGATGAGAATCTGGGACTGTTAGAGTTTGCGTACAACAACAGCTACCAGACAAGCATTGGTGTGCCACCTTATGAAGCAGTATACGGCAGAAGATGCAGGACTTCGCTATGCTAGGATGAAGAACCAGAGAGGAAGATACTAGGCCCAAAGCTAGTTCAGCAAACCTCAGAGAAAGTGAAGCTCATTAGAGAACGGCTAAGGAAAGCTCAAGACAGGCAGTGGGGTTTTGCCAATACTCGCCGCTGGGATTTAGAATTCGAAGTGGGAGACGAGGTATTCCTAAGAGTATATCCGTGGAAGGTGGTATTGAGGTTCCATAAACGGGGAAAGTTGAGCCCACGGTTTATCGGGCCATATAAGATAGTGGTTACGGTAAGTCTAGTAGCCTACCGGCTTGCCTTACTAGAGGAACTGTCAACGTTGCACGATGTATTCCATGTATTAGTACTACGGAAGTGCATCAAGGATCCAAATAAAGTTTAATGGGACCGGCCGTAGAACTTGCACCTGATTTGACATACGTAAATGGACCGATACATATCCTCAACAGGAGAGAACAAGTATTGAGAAATAAGATAGTACCTCTGGTAAAGGTATTATGGAGTCATCACCAAGTAGAAGAAGCCACTTGGGAGAGAGAGGATCAAATGTTGGCACAGTATCCTCATTTGTTTTACCATGTATGAAATTTCGGTTCTTAAGGGTTGGAGAATTGTAACAACCTGGAATTTTTAAATAAATAATCATAAAATATTCAAAAATTTCAACGAGATTAATTATAAAAAATAATGAAATTGTTACTTTAAAGCTCAATTAAAGGAAAATTAGGAAATAATAGATCTAAAATCCAGCCCCGCAGCTATTGGGCTCAGAGAAGGCCATATTAGGCCAGGCAACTTATACTTGAAATAGTTGGAGGTGGGTGGAAAAGATAATCCTGGTTAATTAATTGAGAAATTTATTAAGTCTTAATTAATCTTGATTAACTAATTGAGAGATACCGGACAAAGTTAGATTCCCGGTAAAGTAGATCTAGCCGAGTCAAAAGCCGAAAAATATTGATCTTGGTTCGGCTAGTAAATGTGACCAATGAAGTTATAGTGTGTCCGTAACTCACTGATAGGAAGTAAAGAATGAATTAAATAATAAATAAATAAAATAATAAATCATAATTATTGCGATCCGGAGAAAACGGATCTGGTTGGGACTAATAATGCTATGTAACAGCACATAATAGCCAATATTTTAATAAAAATATATTATAATACAATATTTGATGAATAATTGGGTAAGTGGACCTAGGGCTCATGAGTGATTGAAATCAATTAAAAAGCCCTCATCTTTTTCCCTCATTCCTCATTCACGAGCTTCATCCTCGCCACCTCTTCTCCTTTACTTCCCCACAGCCAGCCGGCAGTCTCTTCCCTTCTCCTGTGAGATCCGGGAGATCCCGGCCAAGATTGGACCCCCCCCCCCCCCCCTCCCCCACCTTGGCGAAGCATCGACGACTGCCCCAAGCCCTACCGCCCTCAGCTCCTCCGGTCTTCATACGTGCTCGCATACATGCGCTCAGGCAAGCCGAGTGCTGCCAGCGTCACCCCAATGCACCTCTAGACACCCCAAGCCTGCTCTGCCCTTGATCTTCTCCGCTCGTCCGCTCCTCTGCCCCGGGCCTCTTGAACCTACTCAAACCGGCCGCCTCACGAGTTCACCATCTGACTAGAGCGCCACCACAAGCGTCGCCTGTCCGCCTCTACACGCCCCTCTGTGTATTCTGGCGGCCATGCCTTCTTTCCAACGAGCAGCAACTCAGGCCGACCCCCTTTTCTCTATGACGAACACCAACAAGTCCAACCATTCCTCTTCTCCAGCCGCGACTAGGCAACCTAAAACCTCTCGGCACCGCAGGAGGGTCGGACGGGGGCATCATCCAAGCTTGGATGACGACGAGTGGCTACGAACCTTAGGTTAGTTGAGGGTGACTAATCGAAAGATTTTAGGGACGAGGGAATGCTTGTTTTAGCGACTGTCCGGTTGTAGAACAGTGGGGTATTTGGTGTCCTTAGGATGTTGAATGAATGGAGTTAATTTAATTAGAAGCATCATGCATTGAACATTATGTGGTAAAGTTATGAATGTATCTTATTATAATGGTGTGTGTTTGTATAATATTCAGGTCCCTATAAATAGAGGAGGTGCGGCCGAATTTTCATAGAATGTTATAAGAGTCAATACTTTGTTACAAGTAGAAACTCTTAGATGGTTAATTACCATGTTTAGCATTTAATTGCTTTAAGAGAGAATATTAGATCCTTCAATTATACTAAGGAGGTAGATAGCAAGAATCTTTGATTTCGAGTAAATTCCGTATTTTTCCTTGCTCTGTACAAATATAAAAATGCTTGTTAAGTGGAAGCCTGCTCGAGTTAACTTAATGAACTTATCATACTCTAGCGAGTTTAAATTAGAGTATAAGTTAAGAATACGATTTCCGTATTCCTGAATTTTCATATTTTGATTATTAGAAAAAGGAAAAGGCAAAGGAAAGGCCGCAGCTACAGAAGGACCTACCCAGCCTTAGAGACTACTTAGTCTCAAGTGAGGTAACACACCCGGAAATCTCTCATATTTTTTACCAAATTTTCATCATACTTATTTATTTAAGATTAAAGACATGGGTTTATTAATTATCATAAAATGCTTTGAGTGTTCAAGCATGTCCTTATTGATAGTGCTTGGGATTTGAAACTTGTTTTAAAAAAGCATGCGAAAAACACATAAACATTTCAGAAATAGAAAATGAGAGATTGATAGAAATATTGATACACTGCACCGTACCCACATTCTTTCTTGCACCAGTGGTAACTCTAGGACAGAGCCAGAGAGTATGATACTAAGTAGGGAAGGGGTGTTTTTATAAACTCTGATTTTAGTCCAAACTATCTGTTTTCAAATCCTCCTATTTCAAAGAAATAAAACCCAATTTTCATACCCGTTGGGTGCCTAGTATACGTATATATATACTATCGGGTGTGGATTGGTCCGCTCATTTCCACTCTGGTTTCGCAGTATGGAAGTAGAGGTATAGCTGACATTAATATTATTGATTATTATGATATGATTTCACATATTCTCAACCTTCCGGTTGTTGATTGGTCCAACAGTGTTGGTTACTGGGTTTGATTGGTCAGTCAAGATGATTATGGAAATCATTTCCGGTATCGATGATAAATGATTAGAGAAACTGATATGTGCATATATTTGGTTTTCTATTAATGTTAGCATGATTCATGTAAATTGATTGAAGATAATGTATTGACCCGCATGTTTATATTTTTTATTTATCTTTATACTTTACTAGTGTCCAGTTTATATTTATATTTTACTTGAGATTCCTATTTGTCGATGACGTACAGGTATGTTTATACGAGACAGTAGTGTTCATACTTCACTAAGCTCTTGTAGCTCACCCTTTTGTTGTGTGAAATTTTGCAGGTAGTAGACAGGCACTTGACCGTATCTAGAGTGGAGAAGAGAGTCCTGTCTACCCTTAGTTGGCTCTGACCATTTAGTTAATTATGTGTTATATTATTTGGTGTGTTTAAGTTTAGGAGAATTATAAACTCCTATGCAGACTTGTATTGTATGACTTTAAGATTTGTATTGTTGTTGTATTTGACTCTATGTTTTCATAATATTAGTTTTTGATTTTGATTAGTTTATTAGATTACACAACATTAGGCTTGGGGTTCACTCCCTGACCTCACTGGTGTGACATATGTCCTTTATTTGGAGATGGGTGTTACAAGTAGTTTTTAAATTTTTATCTATTTATGATTTTGTGCCTTGCGTGCTTATAGGGGCAACCTCATAATTACGCGGCGTCTGTCACGTGCCCAGGCCTGGTTCGGGGCGTAACAGTTTACTTGCAAAGTCATTGCTACGTATCTTCCCCACTGCCTTATTATGACTCTGTGGCATTGTTACATCACTGTTATGTTTGATTGCCATGTTATTTATATCGTCATGTGTCATTGTCATGTCACCACCAATGCCACATGTTAGTGCCATATCATCATCATCACTATGTGTTAGCACCATGTTACCACTATTACATGCATCATTGAAACATCACCATCTTTATCTCGTGTCATTGCCCCATCAATGCCACTGCCATGTGTCATTAATGCAGGGGGTTTGAGTCAGATGATGTTGAGCTATCAGATTGCATGATAATGGCGTTGAGATACTATGAGTTGTGTCATGCCCCAGACCTAGCCCGGGCATGCCGACAGACCGGCCAAACCCAAACAGGGATGAGCCCCATCTAGATACAAGGCCTCAGAACCTAATTACATTTAAAACAATACAATAATGCTAACAGAATCCCCTAAAAACTGCGGAAACATAAAAGGGATCGACATGACCCTACAACAGACCATCATACATATGGTTTCAAGTACACAACTTGCTACAAGGGTTAAATAAACCTCACACATAAATAAGAAATGCCATGCTTGCGGGTACCACAGACCTCACATCTATATCAAGACTGTCTTCCCCAAGTAGCAAGCGATACCCCTCGTACTCTCCCGGTACTCCGCAACTCGTTGCGATCTGAAAAAAGGGAAAAGAAAACACGGTCGGGTGAGCTAGAAAGCTCAGTAAGCACTACTAAAATCATCCGCACGCGTCCTGCCAAATACGTTTTAGCGGAGGTAAATCGAAACACGTATACAAAAATGCTTTAACATGAGTCAACTAAAAGACTCATATAAAATGATCATTAAAGCATCAAGTAATAACGACTATAAATACTGCCACTGGGCCCAATGCCATAATCACCATGCTTAGGAGGCATGTAGTTTCAACATGCATTATAGGAACACATGCTATCACAGCAAACCAGGAACTCACACAGTTCCAAATTAATACTTGCAAAACCATCATGCTATTCAAGCTATTAAGTATAAAACATATAGAATCCTCTTTGATTTATTCACCTTAGGTCTCCGAGTCAGTTATCACCCTCGGTCTCTGAGTAAACAATTCATCAGGAAGTCTTGAAAATCTGCTATGTTTGTTTATTTACCCTCATTCTACGAGTCAGTTTTCACCCTTGGTCTCCTAGTAAAGAGTATCCCTCGGGATAAGAATGTATACTTGTGTCGACATAGCCATATACGAAATCATCCAAACATAATCACTCAAATCCCAACATGGATCGAGTACCCCCAAGGGAAACAAGAGTGAAAATCGAAAAAGATCTCAAAATGCGTATCAGTTTCAGAATGCTAGGCATGTATAAGTTATAACCAAGATGCCCATCACCATAATAAGTTTCACATGCCAATACTATTCACAAAGAACCTCGAACTCAATACCGATATCAAAAGGTGTCCGCCAATACAAACACCTTTCGATAATATTCAGTAGAGTTTATGAAAATTTTAAATACCAAACTCATAGTTTTCTTTATACAAAAAATATTCCAGGTTAAAGCAGTTAATAATAAGAACACAGTATACTTTCTTCAAAAAAGTTCATAATGTAAAGCATTAATAACAGGTTATACTCACAGTGTTTATATCATGGAATACTCACCTTTATTGGGAAGGTTCAGTCCCAAACTCTGCCTTGAGTCAGACTCACGTATTTGGATCTAGAAAATCAATTTCATATTATCACTTATTGAGGTACTTAGATCCCAATTGACTACTCAACAGTCAGGCTACATTAATTAGTATGCGTAAGTCATGAGTTGCAAGTTCATAAGTGCACACACTATTAAGGTCCAAATTGACTTTCGACCCATGAATGCAGATTTTGATAAGAAAAAACTGGGCTGCATTTAATCCTAAGTCATGGAGCTGAAAGGGCCCATCATGTTGACTCCAAACCTATGAAACCCAAGATTTTTTTTTTTTTTAGAATAAATGGGTTTTAATATTTTCATGATGAATTAATTTTCCAAAAAACATAAATTATTTGGAAAAGGTAGGTTTTATAGTTAAAACCTAGTTGGGTTTAATTATTAAACCCAGGGGCATTTTGGTAATTTAGCATGTTTGAAAAAACATGAAGGGAACATGTAAATAAACACTAGTTTATTTAGTTAAGTGATCTAGTCCAAACAAGGAAATTCCTTGGAATTGATTATCAAGGGTACTTTGGTAATTAAGCAAAATTGAGAAACTTGGAAATAAATAAATATTAGTAATGCCTAAGTTTGGGAAATTCTTGGAGATGACTAAAAAGGGAATAAATAGTTAAATTATTAATTATTTAGTAATTGATTGATTAAATAATGGTAAATTCTAATTTTAGAATTTATTTTGAATGGAATGAGAAAAGAGAAGAATTGGTAAATTCTTAAAAAAAGGAGCAAACTTATGATATTGGATTAGTGATTGATTTAAATCAAATAAAGGAAAGATTGATGACTTTTATTTAAACTAAAGAAGGAAAATCGATTAAATTCTTAATTAGGGATAATTGGGGGCTGACAGGGACCTATTTGTAATTAAAGAAGTTTCAAGGACTAAAAGGAACTTGTGCTCCTCTTACAGCTCAAGGACCTTCATATAAACTTGCAAAAGTTGGGGGACTTGTGTGGAAATTGTATAAAAACCACGCAGGATGTGTGATAAGAGAGAACGAACGGGTGAGATCACAAGATCAGAGACTGCTGATCGTGAGAAGGAGATCTGGTCGTTCATTCTGGCTGATGGGATAACGGAACAAATGCTCCTACGCTGCGGGCATCAGTAGATTGTTTATCTGTTATCTTGGAATAAGTTCGAGGCAATGGTTGAGAATCCAACCGTTCATCATCGCGTTGTCTCGGCCATCCATCTAGAGCAGTGACGGATCCAAGGCACCAATATACACTCCTCACCGTCGATCGCCGAGGAACGCTCATCAGCCATTAATCCTAGAAGCGAGCAGATCTTAAGGCAATAGCCTCCTTCTCCACCATCGCCAGCGCGCGACGCCACTGCCAAATATAGAGGCATGGAGATCCGGCCAAGAAAGGAAGGTGGGGAAGGGGTGATTGGCGAGCGATCTTCCTCGCCAGCAGGTGATTGATCGCATAGGGATCTTCCTCTAGCCCTAAAAAAGGAGCCGTGGCATGAAGCACACACACCACCGCTAAGCCTTCTCCACCATGAGGAACAAAGAGAGAGGGACCGGGGAGCAATGAGGACGGCGCCAGCTAGAGGGACACCAGACCTCGTCTGGATAACCGCTAGCCGCTAAGGCTGGGAGGCGACGGAGACAAGGAGGCACACCTAATTCCCGGCTGGCCGAAGGCGCACTAACTTTTTCGGTGAGTCTCACCTCCTTCTCCATTCTCTTTACGTTCTACACCACTGTTGCATGCATAAGGGCGTTTAGGCAGAGAATTTAAGAGGGGGAGGGGGGGAGGACGACGACCGATCAGGGATACCCCGGTGAGAGAAGGGTGGATGATGACCACCGCCTTCTCGTGAGAAACTCGCGGCCCACCGGAAAGCTTTGGGTGGCGAGGACCAAACCCTGCAAGGGCTCCAGCCTCCATGCGCCGGTGGCAACCACCATGCGGAACCGGCATTCATCTCCCCGACGGCCTACAGCTTAGAAGAAGAAGGAGACGAAGTGGGTTAAATAATTAAAAGTTAATTTGTTAGTTAATTAGTAAATAATTAAACCCTAAGTATTTTAGTTATTCGATTAATAAAATCAAGTATTATACCAACTGATTTAGTTTAATCAAAATTGATTTAGTTAAATCAATTTGGGTTGTCTAATCAATCATATATGATTGGGTTTAGCCAGCTTCGAGTAGGTTGATTTTATCTACTAAACATGATTGGGTTGAGTGGATTAACTAATTAGACTTTGGTCTAATTTAATTAAATGGCTTGATCAAATCAAAGGGGTTGGACTCAATTTAAATGGACTCGGGTCAGGATGATTAGAGAGTTGGGTCTTGGTCTAATCAGCTAAAAATGAAATAAAAAGAAAAGAAAGGATGCAAGAGGGGAGAGTTGAACATGAGACCTCTCAGGTGGGCTTGGTAGGCTTTAACCACAAGGGCCTTGTTGTTGCTTTTGATAGAATAGGAAAAGCTTCTTTATTTAAACTTGTTCAACCAAATTAAAAAGAAATAAAAAGAACAAGAGGGTTGGTGGTGTGAATGGAACCCAAGACCCCACATGTAGACTTGGTGGATCTTAAACACCAGGCTACCATATTCTATTTATGAAAATAGGTAAATTTAGTCATTTAAGGTAAAATGACATAGGTACACGAAGAAAGGCCCACAAGTTGGACTTGGGCCAGTTTAGAGCATCTTGCATGTCAACCTGATAATTTAATATATATTACCGATGTTAATATAGAATTTATTATCAGATTTTGCGATAGAGTCGTGATAGGCGGGATCTTTGCTGTGTAATCCCGGACGACACTGTTGAGGTAAGTACACTGCCTTGTACCCACCCTTCTGAGTATTCTTTGACTTTGCTTATATCATATTCTTGATATCATTTTTTTTTTAGACCATACATGTTTTCTTTTTCCGTTTGGAATTCTTTTGAGCATGCATGGTTGTTTCGGGATGTTGGTATCCTTGTTTGTTGTTTGATCTTCCGCTCTGATTCAGTGGAGCGTGGGGGCTCCGTTTGGGAAACTATCAAGGACGGGACACCCTGGCGTTTTGGCTTGCCATGCCAGAGGGACGATACTCTGGTTGTCCTGCCCATCATTAGGGGTGATTCGCTGGCCGTATTGACACGTACGAGAGGTGGCGCTACTGACATACGATCTGAGGACCGTACGACCGGAGGGTCGAGTTTGCAGCAAGTTTGTTGATGATATTGGCCAGGGAAGATGTTTGCTGAGCTTCCATTAGAACTCTTATCGAAGCTCGAGGGCTTCTATAGTTAGGGGTCGTACCTTGCTTGTTTTTGTGGTATACTCCTACGTTGTGTTTGGTTGGGAGTTATCCCCACTTGGGATTAGGAATAAATTTTGAAAAATTTTAAAATTTTTGAAGGGAAATCTTAAAATAAAGGTATTAATGATAAGATAGTGATGTGTTGACTATATATTGGTGGGTTATATTTTTAAATATTAATTAAGGATTTTGGTGGGAAAAACTTTTTCATTGGAAACTGTGTTGGGGTTATCCCCAAAGGATAACCCCCAACCAAATAAGTCCCTAGGGCTTGAGGGACGTGGCCCTAAGATTTGACTTGATTATCATTTTTACTTGATATTATAATTTTCTTCAACCCCCGCAAGGGTACTTACTGGGCTTTCCATTCGAAAGCTCACGCACTTATTTTTCTTCTTGTTTTCAGATCCTGAGGAGTAGGAGTTTAGCGTACAGGAGCCGATCGAGGGTCGGGTTGATAGTAGAGGTCGGAGGATCTCATTTATCTTATTTGTTTGAGTGTGAGACTTTTATTAGTAGGACCCTTATAGGGCCTGGCTTATGTAGGACATCCGGACCCACTTGTTTGATTTTGTTTCCGCTGTGACCTTTTAATTAAGTTATTTATTTTGATTATTTGTTATCTGCTGTTACTTACTGAGGCCTTGTAGCCGAGTGAGATGCATCTTACTTGGTTACGGCCGGTCTGTTCACGTGCTCGGGGTCCCGAAATCTGGGTCGGGGCGTGACAAAACCATTGAAACTAATTGTTGTAAATCAAGTATGTATGCATTTAATTTAGTTTCTATACATGTTGCAGGTTAAATGCAATTTAAGGGTTAAGATACATGCTCCTTTTTACTCAATGGAGTTATTCACTTGCTACCATTCAATGCAGGCTGCCAAAAAAATAGAACTACAGATTATTTCTGCAGTTTGATGTATGTGTGGTTGTAGGTTTTTCAATCAAATTTTATTAAAATATTATTGGATGCTATACTTTTAAACTATAACTTTAGTTCACACAACACTCCTCATAATCATCAATTTGTTCTAACCCTAATAGTACCTGTCAACCTAAACTCACAAGTATTACTGAAGAAATTTTTTAGTTTAAGGTTTCAATCCTTAAAACTTGAGCTGTAGTCCTAGTATAAATTCCTCTCTAATTAGAGCATAAATTATATTATTGACTGCAATTCTTCTCTATATTTTCCCAGAGCGTAATCTTCATCCTATTTTCACCTGTACCTGCGTGTTATTGACTCTAAAGACTAAAACTTGACCGTTAAGCACTTGGAAAATATCGAGGGCATCATCAAAGTGTAGAATTCACCAATAATTCATAATTAGATTCAAAAATATGAAACTAAACTAAACTAAAATCACTAACGAAAGACAAACTTATAAAACTAACCAAGCTTGGTTTGTCTCCCAAGAAGCGCTTGTTTAACGTCACTAGCTTGACGTACTTGTGACGTTCAGGGGGCTCGAATAAGTGGAACCTCTCAGCTTTAACCCTAGGAGGTATACCGCCTATCATCTTCATACTTAAGTATGAAATAAAATCATACTCATCAAATTAGCTCTCAAGTAAGCCCGATGGCGAAGTCGCAGGTGGAGGGAATTCATTCCTTTCCCTTGTTTAACTTTCTTCTATTGTTTATTTCTCTTTCTCGTCGAGGAACCCAATTGTTCTTTCCCTTTCTCTTCACCAAGGATTTGAGCTCAAACACAAAGAAGAGAACTAGGAGACATTATAAGGTTGCATACCCATATAGTCAGGTGGATCGAAAATACACAAAGCTGTTGTTTATATAAGAAAAAAATAACATTTTTTTATTCTAATCGGATTGAAATCTTAATCTTAATAAATTTAAATCCAGTATTCTAATCTTGATCAAATCAGGATTTGATGAGATAAATAAATAAGTAAATAGATAAATGAATAGATATGATGATATCCGGTCCTATCCGAGGCGAGCCAAGGAAACAAATCCCTAGGCATGATAAATTAAAATAATAATAATAATAATAATAATAATAATAATAATAATAATAATAATAATAATAATAATAATAATAATAAAGAAATAAAAAATCAGATTAATTTAAAATTTAAATATTTACCTGATCTTATGGCCATGGTTGTATAGGGTTTAGGGTCCGGATTTTATCAATATATATATATATATATATATATATATATATATATATATATATATATATATCAACAAATCATATAACTCAATCAACTAGAGCTGGGACCATGTCCCCAGACCATCCAACAACCGGGAGTCTCAAACCTACCCCAAAGAATTTATCAATGGTAGGGACTCCTACTCCTAACTACAATCTCAAGCTCAAAACGAGTGATCCAAACAAGGCTCGAAGATCATCCCCCGGACAGCGATCATCCTCAGCTGATGTCGACCCCTCGGTCGGAAGTCGGTAGTGCTATCTCTCAATGTGTCGACACGGTCAACGTATCATCCCACTGACAGGCTGGACAACCAGAGTTTCCTCCCCCTGGCATGGACTACCAAGACGCCAGGGTGTCCTCGGCCCTGAATGCGCTTCCGGAGACCCACTCCACTCCACCGAGTGGAAGAATCCACAAGAACAAATAGCTGACACACACCTATCCAGATGAAGCACAAACTCACTTGTTTCCATGGTCATGTGCCAATCAACGGGTATGTATATTTAGCAAACATAAACACACATCAACAGATGCCAACATCCGACAAACCAAAGCATATACGTAATAATGGAAACAACAATCCAATGAATCGGGAAAAAAGTATGTGCATACAATCAATGAAGCAATAATCACGAGCATTAAGGAAATATGTAATGGGATAGTATCATCAAATTAAAGAAACACGCAATCAATGAGTGAGGGACACTAGGCAGAAGCACTTACATGTATCAAGAATCTATCCGATCGATCTGTGTCATTCCTGACGTGGCCCAACACTCTACGTCGGTATCTGGTAAAGGAACACTTCTCACTATATATATATATATATATATATATATATATATATATATATATATATATATATATATATATATATATGGGTTAGGATCATGGGACACACTATTTTGACACACCATTTGACATCCTTCTTCATTCATTGGTTTGCACAGTGTTTTAACCAAATCCAACCGTATGGATGGAAAGAACATCGAAAAATAAGCAAGCATGTCAATTTTAATATAATTTAGGAACTTGTAGGGTCTTCATATTAAATGGTGAAATTCCAACCGTATAAAATTTCACCCGTTAAAACGAAGACCCTACAAGTTCCTAAATTGTATGAAAATTGACATGCTTGCTTATTTTTTGATGTTCTTTCCATCCATACGGTTGGATTTGGTTAAAACACTGTGCAAGCCAATGAATGAAAAAGGATGTCAAATGGTGTGTCAAAATAGTGTGTCCCATGATCCTGACCCTATATATATATATATATATATATATATATATATATATATATATATATATATATATATTAGTGTATAATGAATATTCTACCATGAAATGATTGTGGCCACCTTAGTTTCCTTATATAGTGCTAGCTAATGATTTGGGCCCACTATATGTTGTTAAGCTCACAATTTGCCTTCTGCTAATTCCCTTGATCCCTCCATATACCATGTGAGTATATCAGAAGGTTGACAATCTATCACATGGAACCTTATATGGTAGATTTAATCAACATCTAATATAATTCCCAATTAATCTAAGATCATGCCCATGTCACAAGTTCTAAACTACAATTAGGATAATTAAATGATTGAGGGAAGATCAATCTCATTTATGATTAGGAGACATGGTGTTCTCCATGCTATCCACTTCACATTAGTTTTAATGGGAAGAAATCCTCTTTCATTTACCTAACTCGTCACTGTCTTTCTCACATTTATAATTACAGAGGTATGCGAACACCTCATGCACTCTCATACTCTATGTTCGTTCATTTATGCATGCAAATTTAAGAGAAGACCATGTATTATCTATGCGCATGAACTCTTCTCACGTTCACAGGTTCACCCCATGCATGTATGCAAGTACGCAGAATAGTAATAAAATCACATGAGGGTCAGAAAGTCACCTTACAACAACTGGTAGTAGCATTTAGGTGGTGAGGTTCCGACAATGTGATCCCTCAACATCGTCTGCCCTCGCTACTTTGTAACTCCGGCAGGCTTGTGGTGGTCCAGAGGGGGTCTGCGATTACTTAGGCTCTCCCTCCTGCTTCGGTTCCGGTCGTCGTAAGTACATGGAAGACGGTAGCACACTCAGAGGGAGAGGCGGAACTCTCAATTTCTAGTGGCGGCTAGGGTTTGGAGAGGCATCATCCTTTTAAAGAGCTCGCATACATGATCTCGCCTTGGATCAAGCAATCGCACAGATGGACGGTTGGATTAGTATCTTTTTGATGAGGTGATTTGTGGCTTGGATTCAAGTTCTTGCCTCGAACTTAATCCACTCCTCAAAATGGACGGTTGGATTAGTATCTCTATGATGAGGTGATATATGGCGAGGTGATCTGTGGCTTGGGTTCAAGTTCTTGCCTCAAACTTAATCCACTCGTCAAGATGGGCGGTTGGATTAGTATCTCTGTTATGAGGTGATCTGTGGCTTGGATTCAAGTTCCTCCTCAAGATGGACTGTGGAAGGGTACTCCATGTGCCCCCATCTCCCTGTCTCACGATCAACACTCAACAGATGCTTTAAATCCTAACCGTTGTTACAATTCTTTCATACAAGAGAAAAGTACTTTTTGCATAAAGGCTCTTGTATTTTCTTTAGGTTGCATGCAAGTACGTGCCTTGTGAGAGGACGGCTTTTCAATTAAGCATAACCTTTTTTTGAAATTACAAAAAGATCCTTCTTAGTATGAATTAGCACTAATTTTGAAATTTACCATTTAAACCCCTCATTTTATTACAAATCCGATTAAACTTAATGTTAGGAACTTCCATTAATACTGCGTAATTATGGGACATTTAGGGATTTAATAACTTTATAACATTTGTGGATTTTACAACAAGGGATTATACCTATAGTCCTTGACTCAGAACATGCCATTTGGTAGTTGTAAAATCCAAGGATTTTAGGGAATAATTTTTTTTTTTCATGCTTTAGTCGGTTTCTTAATAAGGGAAAATTTCCAACGTTGGATTTGTTTGGAATTTTGGAATTTAAAGTTCCTATTTGCTCATTAAGCAATTAGTGGATTAATAAATGGCTTTGGTTTATAACTGCTCTGTAATTATTTTATTAATTACAGGATTTCCTCAAACTTAGATTTTATGTGAAAATGAGGATTAAAGTTGTTAATCTTCAAATTTGGATTAATTAGGGTCATTAGGGACACTTGGTAATTTCAGGAAAAGATTGGGCATAACTGAAAAGTGTACCTCTCAGAGAGAAGGACCTATGTGAGAGCTTAAAAATATATTATAAGCCTGCCCGGATTACTGTGCAAGTAAGGTCTCCTCCCATTTGGCTACTTGCCTAGTGTTTTAAGGATTTACAACCGTATGGATGGAAAGAATATCAAAAAATAAGCTAGCATGTTAATTTTCATACAATTTGGGAACTTGTAGGATCTTCATCTTAACCGGGGAAAATTTATAGAAATCTTACTGGTTCAAAAATTCACCATTTAAGATAAAGACCCTACAAGTTCCCAAATTGTATGAAAATTGACATTCTAACTTATTTTTCAATGTTCTTTCCATCCATACGGTTGGATTTTCTCAAAACACTGTGCAAGTGGGCCAAAACGAGGCGACGGCACTTGCATAGTGATAAGGCTGGCAGCATAGTATTAGCCCTGTATAATCCACCAGGTATATGAATCTTCATTAATGGCAATTTGGTAAATTGTGATTATATATATATATATATATATATATATATATATATATATATATATATATCAGGCTTGATGCTATCAGGCCGGCCGAAAGTTTAAATTTAAGGTCACGCTGACGTGGCGATGTGATGTGGCGGCGGGTTTTATATTAAAAAAATCGAGATTCCTTTCTCTTCTCTTTTCCCATGCGTTTTCCATGTCCCCCTCTTTCCCTATCTCCCTCGTGCGAGCTTCTTTCTCTCCCTTCGTGAAACTGAGATCAGCTCTCGCCGGCGATCAGCTCTCCCTTCGCGAAACCAAGATCAGCTCTCGCCGGCGAAACCTAGATCAGCTCTCCCTTCGCAAAACCTAGATCAGCTCTTGCCCTTTCCCTCTCTCCCTCACGTGCTTCTTCCTCTCCCTCCGCACAACTATGATGGGACTCTTTCGCCCATCGTTGATGACCCTGACTCTACGTTCATGTCCGATGCGGTGAGTTCTAGATTGACCTCCTTATCTCTGTTATTAATTGCTTCTCCATGTCTTTGATCATCTAAACTAAAGATTAGAGCTTTTGGAGTTTACATTGCAGATGAGAGCAGCTGTGAGGAACGTTGCGTGGTACTTCCCTACGGCGATTGTGAGCGGGCGATGCCGCGACAAGGTACATTCACATTTGCCTGCCATTCTTATGCCTTGAAATTCGATATTTTGGTTCCCGTTCTATCTTTCTCATGGTTTGTTCTTTGTTAGGTGTATAACTTTGTGAAATAGGCCGAACTTTACTATGATGGAAGCCATGGCATGGACATCAAAGGCCCCGCCAAGGGTCCACGCTATACAAAAGCTAAGGTTGGTTCTCTTCTTCTCTTTGGCCATCTTGAAATCAGGACATCAACCTCAATGCATTCCTTGATTTTTTAAAATTTTTTTTTTCTTGTGTTTCGTCTAGTTATCCTTTTATTCGTTTTTGTGGTTGTTAGTCCAAAGCAGTTCTCTTTCAACCAGCTAATGAGTTCCTTCCAATGATAGATGAGGTTTGTCTCTCCTTCAATCTTAGCTTTGGCTTCTTCAGACTTATTTATGGAATCAATATTAAAGTTCCAATCTTTATGTTGATTGTAGATTTATAAGGTGTTGTTGGAGAAAATCAAATCTATACCTGGAGCCAAAGTGGAGAATAATTAGTTTTGTGTATCTGTTCACTACCGTTGTGTGGATGAGAAGGTAAAGAAACAAAGATCTTTCAAGTTCTTCTAGATTTTGCCTTTAATAGAACTATTTATTATTTCTCTCAAGTATCACCACACCAGTCCTTATTCTTTTCCAACTGTTCACCAGAGATGGAGTTCATTGGCTGAAGAAGTGAGGTCAATCCCTTGAATCTGACAAGCAAGGTGGTGGGCATCGTTGTTTGAAATTAGAAAGAAGAGAGAAATGCAGATACTGCGACTGTACCCCAACAAACCCAGAAGGGCTAGCTCAGTCAATCCCTTGAATCTAGCAGAAATATCATAGTAACAGAGCTGAAACACATTCACATTGTTCACAAATGAATCCCCTTGGAACAATTTGTATGTTTTTCAACAAATAATGGATAAATTTTTCTCACAAGGATATAATTTATGAATACCAATTAGCCATAGATTCAACCTCTGAATTCAAGGATGACAAAATTAAAGATTTCAATAGAAAGAAATTTCATAAGATAAATTCACACCAGCTAAAAATAGACTAAAAACAAATCTACTTGTCCAAAACATCCAGATGGTTGTCACAAGAGAGGAGTATCTGGTACAGGAACACTAAGACCACTCTCTGAACATTGCTCAAATGTGTAAAACAGATTAACTAGATAACAATAACCCTTTTCCCACTCCATCCCTTCCACAACTTCTACTTCATCATCTACTATTTCTCCCATCCTGCAAAAAGGCATTACATAAATACATTAGTAAATTTATAGGCATCTAACAAGTGCAGAAATCTTAGACGAAATGAATTCAGAAATCCATCAAGTGAACTGTCTAATTTACATATAAAATAGGCATCTAATGTTACTCTCCTTTCTTGGCTAATTCAAGTACTGATACAATCATCAATTAGAATGGTACAACTATGTGCAATATCACTCATTTGAAGCACACTTATGTGATGGACATTAAAAAATCTTAATTCTCAACCAATTTAAAGGCCACAATTAATCTCCAATCAGGATTTCAATGCAAATAGAGATGATCCACTACATGATTCATTAGCAACATGAAACAATGTCTTGGACATCAAACAAAATCTCCCAAATTAGTAATCAAGATTAAGGGAAAATTAGTAACAAAATAGTCACAAATCCTCTGAAAACATGAAATCTCCCAAACAATGCCATCTATTATTGTCCTATAATAGAAACAAAAGAAATTCAAAGTGCTGGTCCATGCTTCAAAGTTTTGATCAAATATAACAAAATAGTCAGAAATCCTCCGAAAGAATCGATTCTAGAATTAAATCGTTCCAGAATTTACAGTCAGTAACATCTACAAAACAAAACAACATGAAACGCTGAACAGAATTTCCAGAATTTGCAGGATTTCTCAAATTCTCAAATTACAGTAATATCTACACAACAAAACAACATGAACAGTCAGTAACAACAAATTACAGGATTTTTGAATCATCAATTTACAGTTAGTAACATCTACACAACAAAACAACATGAACAGAATTTCCAAAATTTGCAGGATTTCTCAAATAATTTCCTACACATGAAGGATGTGTGTGTGTCATCAATTTAATGTTAATATAAACTCATAAAGCTGCATAAATCAATCTACATAGAGTAATTGAAGACTCCACTTTAGTAATCTGTAATCATGTGGATTAAATAGAGTTCCACAAGTATAGTTACAACTAATTTTCCTTACAATACTAAACATGTATATACACATAGTAAACTGCACTACAGGACACAGAGTGGAATTAACAAATAATCATCTAACATGTGAACAAGGTTATGGGAACATCATATTATCATAAGATTCATTTACAAGCACTATAATACAGAGTATTGTACACATACTCTATGAAACCAAAGACCAAAGAGGGATCCATGAACTATCAAGAATCACTTCCTTCATAACTTTGATCATCCTCGGATGGAGAACATTCACCTTGTGATACGCTGCATGTAAACAAAAGGCACTAGTTAAAACAATACTATTTTATAAATTATTAAAACCAAAAAGGAAAATAAAAAAATTCATACATATTTTTCTTTTCTAGGCAATTTCTTTTGTCATGTATCACTCCAATGCCACCGCAATAATTGCAGCGTCGACCTTTTGGCTTAGACCTCTCCTTCCCTCTTTTAAGATGCTTCTCTGATCCTTTAAAACAAACTTGGCTTGGCTCCTTGTATGAGAATTGGTGAGGGCGATTCACAGTTATAGAATCCCCAACACTACTACTACTGTTTCGTTGTTTCAAGTTAGCATGAAATTGTAACAAAAGTTCTCGAAAGTTTCTAACATCATCTTCATTCCGGAGAACATCATCAATTACAGAATTTGCAAGTTGGCTCAACACTGTTCGCTGTGAAAACAATGACTTATCACAAACATCGGTCACCTCGACCCCAAACCCATCAACTACTACTTGCCTTTTTGCTTCCTTGGTCCAACATGGCAAGATATATTTCGTAGGCAAACAGTCAATGTCTTTTTTCTTTAAAAGTGCTAGAATATGCCTACAAGGGATTTCTTCGAAGTCAAATTTCTTACAACTACATGCTATTAGTTTTGAATTTTTTGGTTCTACAAGTTCTCGCTCTCGCTCCCAACTTGATGAAATATCACCCTTAACCACCTTGTACACAGTGGTGTTCTCATCATCTTTAATTGGAATCACCCTATATAACATGCTTTGCCACAACTCTTTTTGAAATTTATGGAAAATGTACTTCGTGTAAGAATCTGCCATTTGTTTTTCTATTGGAAGAGGTGTTTTGAGACGTGGGTATTCATTAATATTCACATGTTCATCATTCAATTCTTTGTGTCTTTGTCTTGCAAGACCTCTATTAAACCTTTGTATGAAATTTGTAAGGGAATTCCTTCTATCACAATATCTCTTAAAGAATGAATGATGGCTTTCAGCGCGCTGACTGCTAGACATCCCAGCTGAAAAGATATGCCTCACATATGCAGGCACCTATTTACATCGCACCATAAACAATGAATCCAACCATTTGTGCTCTTGCAAGTTAGATATTTCAAGCAATTTCTTCCATTTCTCATCGAACTCTTCTTTGGTTTCAGTATCCCAGATGCAGATTTTGAAGGAGTTGTAGTAGTCATTGTATATAGATGGGCCAAGCTTCTCAGAAAATTTGTTCAAAATTTGCCATATGCAAAACCTATGATATGTACTTTCCAATTTGGTTGCAATGGCTTTCTCAATAGCCAAATCTTGATCTGTTATAATCATCTTGGGCGATGGGCCTGGCATTAATTGCAAAAAATGACTAAACAACCACTCAAAGGAATCCGTGGTCTCGTCACTCAAAAAAAGCACATGACAAAGTAACAGTCTTTCCATGATTATTAACCCCTAAAATTGGGGCGAAAATCATCCCATATAGGTTAGTGTTGTAGGTGGTATCGAACACAATGACATCTCCATAATAAGAATACGCCATCCTCATCGACGCATCTGCCCAGAATACATGCTTGAGTTTACCATCACTGTCAGCTTCAAAAACATATTCAAACGGAGAGTTACTCTCTTTTCTGCCAAAAAATGTTCATATAAAAGTTCGGCGTCATATCCATCAAGCTTCCTCCGTACTCTAGATTGCTCGTTACGGATATCTCTTTCAGTGCAACCTATGCTCCCTAACCCACCTGCCTGTAGCTCCAAAACACTCTTTGTTGATGCGTAAAGATATTAGCAAGGGAAAACTGTTGCATGAGACACTTTTTAACCTCACTAACTTGTAGATGGGATCGTAACAAACCCACTTTCCTTGGAGTGGCAAGTGGATGATTATGCTCCTCCTCAAAAATGGAAACTATGTAATGGTTACCCAACTTCGACTTTGTAACCCGAAGTCGTGCCTTGCAACTTTCTCGTGTGATTCCACGACGCCACTTATCACCTCCATCTTCATTTGTGTCACTATTTTTCCCCAACTGTCTCTCGTCTTCCTCGTAGCAAACAAATTCTTTCATCAAAAGTTCATCCTCTCTATCCTTGTTTTTACTCCTCTTGCTCGAATTTGCACGAACACTAAACCCCGCTAATTTTGCATAGTTGTTGTAAAAAATTCGAACATCATCTATTGTACCAAATTCCTGCCCAATCTTAGGTTTATCTTCATCCCTAACCTGAGGCATGTACAAATCTTAAAAAAGAAAAATAGAAAAAAAAAACAGAAAAATAAAAAAGATCACAAAAATTCCTCATTCACACAGCCACACTCATGATCACAAAAATTAAGAAGAATCCAAAGCATGCACAACTTCTGCTGGTACAGACTACAGTATAAAATTGGTAACTGTTTATATACCCCTAGAAAACTGGAGTAGAGAAAAAAAAAATTGAAGGGTGCCATTAAATCCATAAATCAATTTAGTGCAATTATTTGATATAAATAGCATTATTCATAAATTCTAGATGTTTTATTTTAGTATTAATGTGCAACTTCTGCAGGTACAAATTATAGTACATATATGCAAAAAAAAAGGAAAACATTTGTTCTTGATGCAGGAAAGCCCGAGTCAGACGATGCCGAGATGTCTGATTGCACCATGAGAGCTTTGGCATACCACGACTTGGCGGACCAACGTAAAGGCGGGAGGTGATCAAGCCAAGTCCGGAATTGGGGAGCACTTTGGACACGTTTTGGTATTTTGGCCATAACTTTGGCTACCGATATCGGATTCGCGCGCTCAACCCTAATTCGGAAAGCTCGTCTCGACGCGCACGCAGGTTTTTCTCGACGGACCCTTTCTTCAACCTCAAATTCCATTGTTTTCCCCGTCGTTTCTTCGTTTCTCGATGTTTTTTTTCATTTTTGGCAATACTTTGTATGCCAATTTAGGATAGGATATGAATCTCGGATTTTTAGGAGTTATCTGTTTTGTTTAGTTATTTTAGAATTAGATAAGTTTTTCTATTGGACCAAAATTTGCCGATTTGGGCAAATTTGGATAAGAAGATAGAATTTCTAGGTTATCTAGGTTAGTTTTTTTTAGCTATTTAAACCCGGCTTGTGGGTTGAATTTTATTCATTGATTATTGAGTTATATTTTTCTTTTAAAGTTTCAGAGACTTTTCTTCTCTGTTTGTCCTCCCTTTTTCTTGCTCTTTTATCAATCCCCCCTGTTTACCACCGCCCGCAGGTTAATCACTACCCTGCCCGGCGTCAGTTCTTGGTTTTAATTTTGTGTGTTTTAGATATTCAAATCAAGCTCTTGTTTATTTTTGGAACCCATGGCAATTTCAATCAATTCATGGAGCTAGCCTCTTTCTTTTTTGTTTAGTGGCCAGGAATAAGGAGGAACTTATTTTGGGGAGTACTTGGATGGAGTCTCCCATGCATGCAGGGAGTTGTTGGCATATATAAGGACTGACTGTAGTCTGTAAGGGATCCAGATTGGTAATACATAGTATATATTATGCATTTGAAATGGTCTCACCAGAACCAGTCCAGTTCCTTTTTCCTGTCCATAGAGATCACGGGTGAAGATGAGGCAGATGGAACACTGGATTCTTCTTAAACACTAATTAAACACTGGATTAACAAAATAAAAACAAAAACTGGGAAAAAATCGATGACAGAGAAGCACGCGAGGGAGAGAGGGAAAGGGCGAGAGCTTACCTATGGCACCGCCGGCAGTCGTCCCTGAGAGAGTTTGTTCTCCATTCTCCGATCTAGGTTTGATTGTACGGAGGGAAAGGAAGAAGCACGCGAGGGAGAGAGGGAAAGGGCGACGCTGATCTAGGTTTCGCGAAGGGAGAGTTGATCTAGGTTTCGCCGGCGAGAGCTGATCTTGGTTTCGCGAAGGGAGAGCTAATCGCCGGCGAGAGCTGATCTCGGTTTCGCGAAGGGAGACAAAGAAGCTCGCATGAGGGAGACAAGTAAAGAGAGAGACAGGGAAAACGCAGGGGAGAAGAGAAGAGAAATGAATCTCGATTTTTTTAATATAAAACCCGCCACATCTCCTCGCCGCGTCAGCGCGACCAAAAATTTAAACTTCCGGCCGGCCTGATAGCATCAAGCCTGATATATATATATATATATATATATATATATATATATATATATATATATATATATATATATATATATTTATTTATTTATTTATTTATTTATTTATTTATTTATTTATATTGGTCTTTTGGCTAGATTGGCATTAAAGTCATGAATAGATAGTTGAGTATTATATATATGTTATATAATATTTTCATTATTCAAATAAGGGACGATTTTGAAAGAAAAAAAATAAAATAATATATAAGAATATGGTAAAATTGCATGGCTGCCATTAAAGGATTGAATTGAAATCCTCGTTGATCAAAGCGCGTAGGAGCCATGCACGCGAAGAAATGCATTTGAATTGAAGGGATGGGATTTGATGAGGAATTTAATTAGAACGATCCAATGGCTGAGGTTAAGTGTGCTATTTGAAAACGCGAACGATGGGTTTTGGATTATCATCAGCCGCGTGAGGCGATAAGGTTCTTCGCCAGCTAATCAAGGCGCACTATCATCGGACCAGCCGATATGGATAGAAGCTGATCTCGTATATCTAATCCCACGATTAGTAGGATACCGATCGCACCTATCCTCCGGTCGTTGTGTTATATAATAAGTAAAGAGTGGTGGAAACCCAACTAGTTTCTCGTCCAAGACCAGCGTCGCCACCGTTATTCTCCTTTGGCCTTGGAACCGGAAGAATAGAGGAAGAGTCCACCGAAGCTCCGTCGAGACGTCGCGCTTGACCTCGCCTGAAAAACAAGAGAAAGGTTAATGAACCTTATTTTAACTGGTTTCGTATGTATATGCTTATACAGTGAGTATATGGTAGGGAATGTAGGGTGGTAGTGATGATAATGATATATGGTAGGGTTTGTAGGGCGGTAGGTTGTGCAGGGTTGGTGGGCTTTAGGGTATAAGATGGATGAGAATAGTATGAGCTTAGCATGGAGTTCAGATAGGAATACTTGCATATCTTATGAATTATGAAATTAAAAGAAGTGGACATGCATACACGTTGTTAAAGTTATACATACTCTTTGGTTCTATTTGTTTAAGATGGTAGAGTTTGACTTACATGAGTTTGTATGAGGGCCGAGATGGTTGATGGGTTCTTCTAAGAAGAAGGTGTTAGATAGAGGGGATATGTAAACATGTAACTGTGCACAAAATCACTTAGATCTTGATTATAAGTTATAAAAGCAAGCATGATAACAATAACCTAGATGAAGGGAGAGGGATTCTATTGCATAGATTCCCTTGAATGTATATACAGAGACTGTAATCGTGATATAATGCAGTGTGGCCAATTAGTCAAGGTTTGTGAACATTAAGATTAATTAACCGTGGGTCCCGGGGGATGGACATGTAAGGAAGAGTAGTAGCATGGAACTCAAAGCTATGCTTGGAGGTTGGTTCAAGTTGAGTAATGAAGTTATTGCTAGTATACTGAGAGTGGGTTAGTTTCAAACCTGGATGTCTCTTTCGAGGGACAGCTGGGTTATCTGTGGTTCCCCAATCGGGATGTGCATCACATCGTTAGAAAAATGAGGGAAAGCTGTTTCTAGTGAATCTTAGATCAGTCAGATCAGGTCCCGGATTAGAAGTTATAAGCAGTTCATTATGTCTACGCAGAATTTCTAGAATTCTGCAGTAAAAATAATGATGATAATAAACCATTTTGGTTTTAGTATTGGTGCTGAGTTATGGTTGTTATTATCAGATTTCGACATAGAGACGCATCAGATGGGAGTTCGGTGAGAAACCAAACATCATCGATAGAGTTAAGTACTTTTGCCTTGTTCCCCTCATTTGATGGTTAATTGCTTCGTTATTTTTTTGATTTCATGCTTGAACTTGTAAGAACTCTTGCTGAGTGTCCTTATTTATTGACTGGTTGCTTTCTTGATTTTATGCAAGTAAGTACTTCTGCCAAGTACTTCTATTCCTTGATGAGTATTCTTGATTTTGCCCTATTGTTGAGTGTTTATTAGCCTTGATATTATTGAGTATCCTTGATTATTGCTTCATTGTTTATTGGCTTTCATGTTACCATGTGTGGTATACATTTGCTTGGATTTGCATACACATACTCGTTATCCTGCTTCGTTGAATTTCCATGTGAGTGTATGCATGTTGGCATGTTGACATTTGTTGACATGTCCTTGATATGCTTTGTGTTACAATCACTATTTCTTGATTATCCTTGTTGACTTCGTTATATTCCTTGTGAGTGTACTCACTGAGCTTTCCTTTCAAAAGCTCATTCTACTTGTTTCCTTTTCTTTTTCAGGCCCTGAGGAGTAGGTGACTCGGACTCAAGAGATACGCGAGGGACCGGGATTATTTTCAGAGGTTCGAAGACCTCAGATTATTCTTGTGTGTGAGTTTGATGTTTGTAGGACCCGTATAGGGCCATTACCTGTATAAGGTGTTTATACCACTTTGATTTTATTCCGCTGTAAATTTCTCAGATATTATTGACATTATTTGGATTTTGGTATTATTTGCTATTTGTCCTTGTATTACCTAGGCCTTGTATCTGAGTGAGGTTCGCCTTTGCTTGGGTACCGCCGGTCTATGCACGTGCACGAGGTCTAGGGATTGGGTGGGGCGTGACAGCAGTCAAGACTTAATCAAAGTTATTTAAATCTATTCCAATGTCTTAATCAAGTCTCACTCCCATAGCTAGAATGTATTAAGGCTTTTAGAATTCAACCCTTTCTTATTGCATAACTTTATGTAGTCCTTTATATTTGTAACCTACACCTTGTATTTTCTCCAAATCCCATTTGGTGTTGAAATTTACAATTAAACCCTCCTCTTAATCTTAATAAACTTTTAGCACTAATTACACTCAATGTCAATCCAAAAAGTATGGTTTGTTCTTTTGGCCATAACTTTGGCAATGGGTATCGGAATTACGCATTTAACCCTAATTTGGGAAGCTTATTCCGACGTACACCACATGCTCACAAAGCCATGCTCTGTGGGCTTCATTTTTGACCTCAAATTCCATCATTTACCCTTCTCAAATTTCATTCTTTGGTATTTCATCGATTTTTGAAAGAGTTGCAAAGTAGATCAAACACTTCATTATTAAAAATTCAAATTTTACCAAACACAATTGATGAACGCACATGGTGCGTGGAGACACTCCCGCAAGTGTATGGGGTTGACAACTAGTAAAGTATCTAAAAGTAGGGTGGTCGAATCCACGGGGATTAGTATACTAGTACTAACCATCTTTCACTCTTTAGCCTAAAAGAAATATAAGAACTTTTTGGGGATTTCACAAATTAACCTAATAAAGAAACTAACGCAAACAATTGGTAGATTGTTTGTGATCAGAGAAGAAGTGCGGTACCTCGGATCACAATCCCCTAGGAATCCGTTACTAATACTTGATTTACTCTTATTGGCTATCCATTACTAATTATTGGGGAGTTTGACAATTGTACCATCTAGGTGCCACATTCGATCTCTTGGTATAGGAAGCGAACTCAATTACCCGTGCCTTATTGTGTTCTAAACATGGTGAGATATGGGCTAATACACTAGTAAATTAACACAAAGATCATAACCATAAACACCTATGTACTTCGCTACAATAAAACGAGGTATATGACCTAGGCTCATACAAACAAACCAAATAAATCAAGCAAAGGCATGCTAACATAACTCACAAGAATTAAGAAAAGACAAACCACTAATAAAAGAAATTCAAGAACAAGTTTTCCTAGGGTTCATATACCCAAGGCACCACAAAGGGTTTTAGCCTCTCGTACTTAAGAAGCCCTAACAAGGATATTGGAGAAAGACATAATAGAAAACATGGGTGACACACTTACTCGATGCCTTCTCCGCCTTCGATCTTCTCTGAAACCCTGGGCGTCTCTCGGAAACCCTACCGAAGGCTGATCTCCAAAGTACGCGAATTCAATGCCTTCAACGTGTTTATATATATATGCTTCAAATTAATTTGGAATGGGCATGCGGATCAAATGCACACCCATGCAAGTCCCTGCATGATGCGTTTGCCACGTTTGAAATCAGAGTGGTGCACTAGCAGGTGCACGACCGTGCACAATTGCATTTTGACCGTGCACACCTCTTTGAAGCTCTTTTTCAGTGTGTTTTATCCTGATTTTTCCTGTTTCTTGTTCCTTTCACTCTGAGCACCTATTTTATATGCTCAATCACAAAACAAACTCAGAGAAGTATGAAAATAGAGAAATTGATACAAAATAACGGGATGTACATGAAATTATGATAGAAATATATGTATAATTATGCACTTATCACCAATCATCATTATGGGTCTCACCTTTTGTTTTGAGTTGTCATGCTCCTATTGGTCTTGTTGCTCTTGTTTGGATAGTGTGCTTTCCAAGTCGTTGTCGTGTGTCTTCACGACTGCATTATGATCACTCTGTCGCATTGTCACATCATTGCTTTGTTCGATTTCCATGTCATTTATACCATCATGTGTCCATGCCATGTCACCACCAAGGCACACCATACCACATGTTAGTTCCACATCATATCACTACCACGTGTCAGCACCATGTCATCACCACGACATGTATCAGTGCCATATCATAATTATTATCATGTGTCATTGCCCCCGTCAATGCAACTGCTATGTCATCATGACATTTCACCACTCTAAAATATGTCCCTACCACATCACTACCATGTGTCATATATAGACGCATGGTTGCCATGTGTCACTACCACATCATTGCCATGTGTGTCATTATTGCTACCTATCTCCACTACATTGTTGCTATATAATAAGTATTCCTCCATGTCAATGCCACATATTTTATTGTTGGCTCTCGGGGTGTCATTTTTGTCATCATCCCAGTCCACATCAGCTCTCCATATAGCCTCCATTTCTCATTCCACCTCAGCATTGCCACATTATCTTATCTATTCACATCAACCACGGTATACTTATCCATGTCTCACGCCACACATGTGCCTTATTTCACTTCCACATTTAGTGTCTCATACGAGGAAACCAAAGGGTGATTATTCTCCATGTGTGTTGTCTTGTAAGAGGAAGCCATCATGTGGTTGACAGCTATGTATGGTCCTCTGTTGAAATGTCCCTAAGTAACACCTTGGTTAGCCTCATGATGTTATTTCTAAACAAATGGGCAACGAGACCCTTCTCTCCCAACACCATTTGTACCTAAGATAGCTTACTACAAAGCAACACCTCAATGGGTAGCGGTCCTTTTAATTTTGATAGCTTAGTTAGGCCCCTCAAGCTTTTCAGCGACTCGTCAGCAACCATCAACCCTATATTTTTGACAGGTACCACCCCCCCCCCCCCCTCCACGTCTGTAGTATGGTGTCGTAATCATGTTGTGTAGTTTCATACTACCCAAAGACTGTTTCCCTTCCCCCGAGGCCTTTGTAACCATTGTCCCTTTCTATTTACGTACAGTCGTCAGTCTTCTCCTTACCAATTGAGCTTGTCGGATAACATGTTCCCTTGTTCTGATAATTTCTTCGATGAGTTTCATCGATTTCACTCCTAGCTTCTTCCCAATGATTAACCTTCCTAATTACCAGGGTAGAGGTCATTGTTCATCTTCCAACTCGATGTGTATTATGTGATACCAATTGATGATGGAGCAGCTAATCATTGACGATAATCGCCGACCCCTACAAACTCTGATAACGAGCCAAAGATCATTGGCAAAAACACACCACACCTTCATCCAAATTGACCAGATCTCCTATTGGCTCATGATACATGCGACTGTGCCCTTATACTAATAAAACGTGGGGATATGGTGTGCCACCACCCATCTAAGCTCTCTGATACAATTCGTAATGCTATCCACAAGTACGGAGTCGTTCAAGTACTAAAGTACCTGGAAGATAGGGTAGTTGAATCCACAAGGACCGGCAAAGCTAGTACTACTTTGAATCCTATTGTCTAGCCTTAAAATATAGGTAGTGTTCTAATCCTCACTATGATC
Organism: Dioscorea zingiberensis; assembly: GCA_026586065.1. Lineage (NCBI taxonomy): Eukaryota > Viridiplantae > Streptophyta > Magnoliopsida > Dioscoreales > Dioscoreaceae > Dioscorea > Dioscorea zingiberensis. Next base: position 46,793,785 of record CM048819.1, on the reverse strand, counting down.
TAAAGAGAACTAGACTAAAATGATTAGTTGACAATCTAGGGTTATCAATCAAGAAAGCATGGACCCCAGATCTCTATCCCCCTAAGAATCCCTGGTGATTAATTTCCTAACATAAGTTAGCTAGTTGATATATTCCTCGGCCGTAGAGAACCCTAAATTAGTTTGACCCCGATCTCTCATGACACCCAAACCCTAGTCCAATATAGCGACTTCGCCGTACGACTACATTATGCTAACTATGAGTATAGGTTATGTGGTTCCCACTATTAGGTTTACCCTAATCCGGAGAGTGAGTTGGTGTTGCATGACAACACAACGACCAACCGATCTCTCGACGATCACCCTCTCCTTATTATCTATGCTTGGATCTAACTTGACCATGATTTCTCATCATGCATCAAGAAATTCTAATTATGTGGCCAGCGCTTTCACACTAAAAATCCACAGGAATTCAACACACATATAATTCACAAGAAGAATAAAAAAGGAAACCTATTATTAAAAAGAGGAAATAATCAAAGGTTCATCCAAAGGCTCAAGGACCCGAGGCACCATAGAAGGTTTAGCCTTTCATACTAAGAATAAATATCACAAAACTAGAGAGGAAGACATAATAATAATCATAAACTTCCTGGCCCGATGTATTCTCCACCTTCCGCCTCTCTTCGAAACCCTAGCCATCGGCAGAAGATTGGCAAAAAGTCCCCTTGCAAAATAGATCCGATGGCATTTTACAGAACTTGATTTTATGTCACACAGCTATATTTGAGGGTGTGTGTGAGTGGTGCCTCTCTGGAGTCTTCTGGGATCACTTTAACACATTTTCGATATGTACACGGTCTTGTACACGGCCACCACACGCCCGTGTTATCTGGTAACATTCAATTGTTCTGAAGTGGATGAAGAAGAACTTCTCGTACTTCAGGGACCTCGGATATTTGTTACTAACCCCACTTCATCTTTTTAAATACTAAAGTGGGTGAAGTGGCGGGCTTATAAAATCTCACTTCAGCCTACTTCACCCACCACCCAGAACTCCCATCCTTTCCCTATTTTCCTTTAACCCGATGACTTAATACATCACGATCCTTTGACTAGGCGCAATGGATCCTTCATAATCCTTCAACGACCTAGAGAGCAAGGATCCTTCAATCAGTGAGCTTTAATCCATGATCTTTTGCGATCCTTTGGCCCAATAACCTGACCTCTAATCCCAATCGCAAGTCAAGGGTTCTTTGATATTTTAGGGAGATTGAAAATTTTCTTGAAATACAAATTAAATCCCCAAATCTCTTTCTCTCTCTCTCTCTCTCTCTCTCTCTCTCTCTCTCTCTCTCCCCATTGGATTTTAGATCTACATCAAGATTGAGCAATAAAGGAGCCAAAAGGGAGAAATGCTAATTAAAATTTAGGGTAAATTAAAAAAAAACATGTGGTTTCACAGATTTGCAAAATAGGGAAACTTTTTTTTTCTTATAAAAGCTTGTGGTTACAATAGTTAACAAAAAAGGGGAAACCCCGTTAACTACGTAACTTCTACTTAGTTGGCAAGGGCATTTTTGTCTATTTGAGAGATCACAACAAAAAAACTTGACGAAAAATGCCCCTGCCAACTGGATTAACACCTTTAATGGGAGTTAACAATTTTTATCTTTTTTGTTAACTGAAGAAACTATAAGTTTTTATAATGAAAAAAACACTTTCCTTATTTTTCAAATATGTGAAACCACATAGATTTTTTAAAAAATTTACTCTAAAATTTATTAGTAGATCTACAACTGCAATCTGAAAGTCCAAGTTTTTGTTTTATTTCATTTTTATGTTTTCTCTATGAATTCTTGACATTTTTTTCTTCAAATTCTTGACATTTTAGGAGATTAAAGTTGTAATTGATCATTGGTGGTGGTTTCTAGTTGACTCTGTTGAATAATCAAGATCAAAATAGACTGTGGGCATTCCAAATTTTGGGCAATTTGTTGGGGAGTTTCCTTTGGGGTGGTTGATCCTTTTATTTCAATGCATAACGTTGGTTATTCTCCTTGAGATGATTGTGTTTATTTGGTAAAGGTTCCATTTTGAAGATCTCTTTCAATTTCTATGAGGCCGAATTCATAGCGATCTGAGGTTGGGTTTACTGCATAGATCTGGTAGGCACTGATGAATGGGTTTCGGTAGATGTTATGTAAAGGAATAATCAAGTGGTGTAGATGAGAATGAGCCTGGTCTTGGTTCTGGTTTATTGATGAAGTAGATGGTCAGAGGGAGGAAACATAACAGTGAGTTAGAGTTTGATTGTGGGCTTGTAGAGGTTCATGAAAGGATGAGTTGGTCGTTCTTTGAGACTTCTGTGTGTGTTGTGAGAGTGGTGTTTGTGTTCCGAAGATGACTAGTTTTTAATGAGGTTTATGATGGTGTTTGTTTAAAACTAATCTTCAGATGGGGCATGGTATGGTTAAGGCTTAGTTTAATTATAATTTGCGTAATGTCTGTGGTTCAAATAGCGGAGACAGCAAGAATAAATAGAATGTGTGGTTACATGATCTTTGGCTTTCACTGAGATTAATGATTGATTATTGAATTGACTCATTTAGATAAGTTAGGTTAGCTCACTTTAAGTCCAACTTGAGTCTAGGTAAGTCGAGTAGGTAATGATAAAAAGGTTGGGTTTATTAATGGGCCAGGCCCATTAGTGGAGCATGCATTGGAAACATAATTATTCTTAAACACAAGTGCATTTATTGAGACTAGATTTGTGGTTACCAAATATCGACGTGGAGAGCTGAGCTTCGTGGGGCAGATACAGATTAACCAATTTGATCGTGAATAGAGGTAAGATACCCTTACCTTGCTCCCACCCATCTTTGTGTTTCTTGATCTTGTTGTTGCTATTTGTTAGCATGTTTGGTTGATTCATGATGATCTGGTATTGTTTTCATGAACATACTTGCTTCTTGTATTATTCTTTCATTATGTGTGTGTATGGTTGTTGAAACGCTCATTGGACATGCCCACCCGTGGGCCGACACTTGATTATGGGCACATGGTCTTGTGTGCTGGCCGAGATGTGTGCGCCAACTGAGTTTGTTCTTCCGCCCGGTGCAGTGGAGTGAGGAGGCTCCGTTTGGGAAACGTTCGGGGATGAGGACACCTTGGCGTTTCTGTTAGCCATGCTAGGGGGACGATACCCTGGATGTCCTAGGGGACGTTCGGGGACAGGGACACCCCGGGCGTTTCAGCATGCCATGCCAGAGGGATGATACTCTAGTTGTTCTGCCTGTCAGTGGGATTGATTCGCTGACCATGTTGACATGTACCATAGGTGGCGCTACAGAGGTGCGACAAGTTTGTCGCTTGCGGCCGAGGCTGTGATGTTGTTGTACGGGGGATAGTTTGTTGAGCTTCTTCTTGAAACTCTTTTCCAGAGCCCGAGGGCTGCCGTTGGATAGGAGTCGTACAGGTGTTATTGATTGTGGTAGACTACTAGGTCTTGGTTGTGCGGGGTGTAGCCCCTTGGTGATTGATGATTCTTGGATTTGATCATGTTTGACTTATCATTTATCATCTTTGTTGGATTTACATCTTTGTGAACCTTGCAGGGTACTTACTGGACTTTCCATTCGAAAACTCACTACTTATTTTCCCTTCTCTCTTTTTCAGGTCCTGAGGAGTAGGTGGCTCGGTCTCAAGAGTCGTGCGAGAGTCGGGGGTTGTTTGCCAAGGTCGAAGGACCTCACCTACATTTTTTTCGGTGTGAGAGACTTTTGATTTTAGGACCCATGTAGGGCCTGGTATTGTTTAGGGCGTTTGGACCCTATATGTTTTATTTTCTGTTGTAGAACTCTGAGATTATTTGTCTATGTTATTTGAGACATTTTGATTATGTATATTATCTGCTTTTGATTTACACAGGCCTTGTATCCTAGTAGGGCTCGCCTTTACTCGGGTATGGTCGGTCTGCTCACGTGCCTAAGGTCCCAGGATTCAGGTCGAGGCGTGACACTAATCGTGTTGTTTAAAAGATAAGGACTATATACTTTACGTCGGGAGCCTTTAGCGGTTAGGAATATACACAGAAGTGCGCATATATTAGATGGAGGATTAACATAATTATGTTGAATACATATGGATGACGAAGGACACATTTCAAAGGTTGTGTTAGTGAGGCCATTTAAGGAATACTATCCACGTGTCTATTGAGGAACAAGTAGTGATATTCTTGTATATAGTAGGGGGACCATGCTAATAATTGATCAATGAAAATTGATTTCATTAAATCAAGTGCTATGGTCAGCCGGTATTTTAATGTCATGCTCCAAGCTATATGCAAAATCAGAGACGAATTTGTGAAGAAACCAAGCTCTTTACTACATCTTGATAAAGAGTTTAACGCAAGTTTCTTGCCTTACTTCAAGGTATATATTATCCTCTTTATATTCTCATTGACTTTGAAAAAATTAGCAGATTATCGAATAAGCTTTAACTTTTTAGGATTGTATTGGATTCCTTGATGGGACCTACATAGATGCAAGGGTGGTTGTCGATCGCCAAAGAAAATTTTGGAGCCATAAAAGGATCACACAAAATGTGCTTGCCAAATGCGACCTGGACCAAAAACTTATATATGTCCTCACAGGTTGGGAAGGTTCATCTAATGATTACCTAGTTCTGAAGGATGCAGTGTCCCACTATCGTCGTACGACCTATCTGTTCCTCTAGGTTTAATACCATAGTCAATATCATACTCTTTTTTTGTTAAAAATATTTCTAAACTATCCTAAAAAAAACTTCTATATTCTTAATCCTAGGTAAATACTATTTCATTGATGCCAGTTACACAACAATGAAAGGGTTCATTTCTCCTTATCGAAAAGTTAGGTATCATCTAAAGGAACAAGTAGGTCGTACACCAAACAATAAGAAAGAGCTCACTACAAGAAAAGTATAGCATTACAGATGGACAATTCCGTTAATGAAGGGTTAAATCCTGTCGGTGATGACCTACACTGATGGAATTTTCCCGTTGGAAATTTGGTCGCTGAAAACCGTGTCGCTAATGTCATTCTATTGGAAAATAATATCCCGTCGGTGATGGTTACGCATCAACAACGGAATATTCCGTCACTAATGCTATCATGACGAACGAAATTTTTGTCTATGAACGTATTTATCACCGACAGAATTCCGTCTCTAAAAGCCTTTATCACTCGCGAAATTTTGTCCCCGAAAGCATTTATCAACCACGGAATTCCGTCCCTGAAAATCTTTTATTCTATTAATCATTCTGTTTTTCATGCTTTATTTCCGTGTAGTACATGTAATATTTTTACCATTTGAATACATATCCAAAATACATATCCAATAGCATAATAGTAAACATTACCAAAATACATATCTAACATTACATATCCAAAATACATATCCAATACATATCCAAAATCATTATCCAAAATACATATCCATTACATATCCAAAATACATATCCAATTCATATCCTCAGCTTCATCTCCTTTCCAAAACTTCACCTTCCAAAAGAATATCTCCTCGTTTCCCTTCGGCACCTCGCCATAATCTACAACCAATTCTCACAATCAAACCCTAAGAATGCTTTGCACCGAAATCCAAACCATTGCAATCAAAAATTCAAACAAGACTTAAAGATTTCCAAAAAAACAAAAAACAATAAGAATCCATGAAATCAAAATCAAAGCAAAATGAGATCCCAATCGAATCAATTCGGGATCTAAACAACTAGAATCAGGACCAGAGAGAGGAACAAGGCTCACAATATGTAAAAGCCGCCCCTTCTAATATATTGTTCCTATCTGGAAATTTATTATTTAAATAAAATTTACCGTGGTCTTGAGTAAATGACCGACGGGCTTGAGATTAATGGTTAAAGATTAATTGAGTTGATTAAACAAGCTAAGTGTTAATCAAATAAATTAATTAAAGAGACAAACATTATTAGTGGACAAACGAGCCGAGAAAGATGGATCTCGGTCGGACCCCGATTTGGACCCCGTGATTCCACTATTGGGCATGTGAGGCTACAAGAAACCCGGGATTCCATTATTGGGCATGTGAGACTACAGGAATCCCGTGATTTCACAGTACCATATGTGGAACTACAGTAACGATGATATTTTAATTTAAAGTATTATGATTATAATATTTTAAATTAAAATATATTATTATATAGTATTTGTTAATGGAAAAGAGAGAGATTTTATAAATCTCTCTCTCTCTCTCTCTCGTTCTTCTCTCGCATGCGCCCCCCTTCGCCCAATCCCTCTCTTCTCCTTCAGCCCGATCCGGCGAGCTCCGTCGAGAAACGAGTCCGACGAGCCTACCGAACCAACGACCGCCCCCAGGCCGGCCTCTCTTAACGTGAGCTCACCAAATTTGCCCGCCGCCAGCCGCCAGCCAAGGCCACAGACCTCACTGCCGACGGACTGACCACCGATCCGGCCACTCGGCTCGACTCACCATGGCTAGCCCTCCACCAAATCGCCCAGCCCCCAACCTACCTAAGAGCCAATCACTGCCTAGCGCCCTCACCAGATCTACCCAGCCCCACCTGACGGCCAAATCACGCCCAGATTCCGGGACCCCGAGCACGTGAGCAGACTAGCCGTAACCAAGTAAGGCGCACCTCACTCAGCTACAAGGCCTCAGTAAGTAACAGTAGATAACATAAATTCAAAATAAATATATGAAATAACTTAATTTAAAGGTCACAGCGGAAATAAAATCAAATAAGTAGGTCGAGATGCCCTACAAAAGCCAGGCCCTAAATGGGTCCTACAAAATAAAATAGTCTCTCACAATGAAATAAAAAAGAGATCCTCGGACCTCAGCAAAATACCCCGTCCCTCGATCGGCTACCGAGCTCAGGACTCCTACTCCTCAGGAACTGAAAAAGAAAGAACAAGTGCGTGAGCTTTCGAATGGAAAGCTCCGTACGTACAACTTGTGGGGTTCAAAAATCATGATATCAATAAAAGTGATAAACAAGTCAAAGCAACGGGGGCGCGCCTCTCAAAACATATCCTAGGAGTCTACCACAACAAACGCAAAGGTATGACCCCTAACTACAGTAGCTCTCTAGCTCTGCGACGAGGTCCAAAGGAAAGCTCATCAAAACATCTCCCCCGGCCAGCATTATCAACAACTTGCTAGATCTCGACCCTTCGATCTTGCGGTCCTCAGATCGCATGTCGGTAGTGCCACCTCTCGTACGTGTCGATACGGCCAGCGAATCACCCCCACTGAAGGGCAGGACAACCAGAGTATCGTCCCTCTGGCATGGCAAGCCGAAACGCCAAGGTGTCCCATCCTTGATCATTTCCCAAACGTAGCCCCCACGCTTCATTGAATCCGGGCGGAAGACCAAACAACAAAACAGGGATACCAACATCCCGAAACAACCAAGCATGCTCAAAAGAATTCCAAACAAATAAAGGAAGCATGTATGGTCTCAAAAAGGCAATAATATCAATAGCATAATATAAACAAGGCCAAAGAATACTCCGAAGAGTGGGTAAGAGGTAAGTGTACTTACCTCAATAAAGTCGATCGGGATTACTCAGCAAAATCTTACCTGTCACGTCTCTGTGACACAACCTGATAATAAAGCTTAATTCAATGTCGGCAAAACTTAGAATTCCTAGTTACACATGCACGATGCACTAATTAAACCCATAGAACTCAACCTGACCTAACTTTATTTTTTTATTTTTATTTTTTTTTAAAGAATACTAGAAATCATCACGGTGGCTTTCCATGTCCTGGTGGTTATGGTTCTATTGTACAATTGAGAGGTTATGGATTCCAATCCCACTACCTTTCATTTTTGGTCTTTTATTTATAAATCTGGTCAGACATGCCTTAAATAAATATCCTAGATTCACTTAATCACAGAAGCCACATAACCAGGGTGGTTAAAGCCCACTATCTATAAATTGGTGGTCATGGGTTCCATTCCCTCCAGCCATCATCTTATTTATTATTATTTTTAAGTAAACTTGGCCCAAACCATGATTGATTAAACACAATCCACTACTCCAATCAACTTACAATTTCTTTTTCTCTAATTTTTTACATTGGTTCATTCCTGACTAATTTAACTCAACCTCATATATTGGATTTAAATCCTCAGACCCAACCACATTGATCCAAATCCAACAATTCTAGTTTGGCCCATTGATCTTGACTAACCCAAGCTAGCTCAATCAACTCTTTATCGACTAAAGATGTTAGTAAGACTCCCTTCTAAATCTCATGCCTGAATAACACTATTCTATCCATACTTGCTAACCTTTTTCTCAGTCTAAACCTGCATACATTGATAGCTTGAAAGTCTCAACAATGGCCTATAATAACTCTAGCAACCAACAACTCTCTTAAGATGAAACCAGGTGCAAAGAGATCTGAGAGCACCTGTGTATTAACCAACCATACAAATCACCTCTATACCTGGTTCATATCAAACCCTAAATGCAAGCCTGCAGGTTTATCACAAGCACAGAGCCATGTCTCAATCTCCAAAGGATTACCCCTCTAAGTCTATGCATACAATGTGAAATCCGAGATTTCTTTTAATTAGAATAAATGGATTTTTTTAAATTTCGGTGGCTGAATTAATTTTCCCAAAAACATAAAATATTTGAAAAAGGAAGGTTTTATAATTAAAAACCTAATTGGGCATAGTTATTAAAACCAAGGGCATTTTGATAGTTTAGCATGTTTGGAGATCATGAAGGGATATGTAAATAAATATTAGTTTTTTTAATTAAATGATCAATTTAATTAAAGGAAATGCCCAAGTTCGGGAAATTCTTGGAGTTGATTAAAAAAAAATAACTAATTAAATTATTAATTAATTAGTAGTTGATTGATTAAATAGATGGACAATTCTAAGTTTAGAATATATTTGGAGGAAATGAGAAAAGAGAAGAATTGGTAAATTCTTAAAAAAAAATGGAACAAACTCATGATATTGAATGGGTGATTGATTTAATCAATTAAAGGAAAGCTCCAAGTTAAGGAATAATTAATTTTAAATTTCCAAAATTTGAATTATTGAGGGGTGCCAAGGACCCCCTGGTAATTTCATGAAATGCCAAGGATTGGAAGTGGATTTTCCCTCTCTCTCTCAGTGTTAAAACTGATAAGGACTTAAATGCGAATAGAGAAAATTTGGAGGGCTATCTACAAGCTGACGTCATAATGCATGCACGAGATCGAATTATTTACAATGAATGGCCTGGATTTCATTTAGGTTTATACTAGGGATGATCTAACGGCTGGCGTCGCGTCTGGTGAAGTATCCAGGTGACGACGGTGTTCTCGCCCACGCGCCACCGCGAGCCCACCTCCGTATTTGGAAACTGGCTTGAAAAGGAAGAGATTGATTCAAATCCTATTTGCAATTGAATGGAGATCTTCTTTGCGGGCCTATAAATATGGAGGCAATCTCTGAAACCTAGCATCGTCTTTGCCTCCATCTTCCTTCTTTCTCTCTGGCCTGGCCACCACTGTCTGCTATCACTGGAGAGACACAAGTAGCAGGCCATTGAAGGACGACGACCGGACGGGTCATCATATCTGGTCGCCTGAATACTATGCGACTTGGTGAAGCTTTGATCGTTGCAATGCCAAGACAAACACGAGCCAACGCTTAACGTCCGATTAGTCTCTTTGTTCCTCTGATTTCTTTCAAAAATCTGTTAGGATGGCATGCATGGTTTAAGCATAGGGGATTGTTTTTCTTATATGGTGATTGAATAATGAATTTACATAGTATAAGTTCAAGAAGTGGTTGGATTTTTGTCACTAAGTGTAAGAGATCAGCTGAGGATTTATTGGCTTGGTTAGCAGCTGAGAGTGTGTAGGTGTACAAAGGGGAATCTATTTCTTCGATTGGGTCTGCTGGGGAGTTAACAGCAACCAAAGTCATATTGGTAGGGTTCCGTAGGCATGGAGTTGGACCTTCTGTCGTCATAGGTGAGAGGGTAGCAGTACTGACTCTCCTTGGTTTTCAGGTCTGGTAGTTCATGTGTGAAGGAGAGCAAGAGAGCCTTATGATAACCTGATTTTATGAAACTGTGTAAAGGTTTGGCAGGGTCATTGATGGGGTGTGATAATTGCTAAGCTGGTTTGCAGGGAATAGCGTTTGAGTTTTACATGAATGGATACTATTAGTTGTTGAGGGGGAGGTGATCAGAGGCCACTGTTGGTGATAAACCTTCTCTTTTATGCATTGCTTTTGACTTAAAAGAACTTACAAGTATGGGCAAAGTGTTTAGTTAAGTAGCAGGACCTGAGAACACACAGGTATATCTGGGTTTTATCTCAAGGAAATGGGTAACAAGTTGTTGTAGAGAGATAACGAAAAAGAGAGAAACAAAATAGAACTTAAGTGTTAATTGTTAGTTAATTAGATGATTAAGGGCAACTAAGTATAAGAATAAAATTGAGGTTGGGTTCAACCAGTTAGGAAGGGTTCCAATAGAGATTAAGATGTCTGGAGAGGAGGATTGGGTTTGATCAGTTCTGGGTTGGCAAGGTTATTTTTTAAAAAAATATATATATAATATAATGATAATAGTAAACAGGTGGGAGAGGGGGTTTGAAACCATGACCACCAATTTATAGATGGTGGGCTTTAACCATCTGGGCCATGTTGCTTTTGTGGTTAAATGATTCATGAATATTTAATTAAAGCTTGCATGACCCGGTTTATGAATAAAGGACCGGAAGTGGAAGGTAGTGGGATTGGAACCCATAACCTCCTAGATATACAGTGGAACCTTAACCACTAGGCCATGGAAGCCACGGTGATGGTTTCTATTATTTAAAAAATAATAATAATAACTAGACCAGATTGGGTCTAAGGGCATAGTTAGTGCATCATGCATCTGCAACCAAAAAATTTAAAAAGATTGCTGATACTGATATAGAATTTATTATCAGGTTTTGAGATAGAGTCGTGACAGGCGAGATCTTGCCGAGTAATCTCGATCGACTTGATTGAGGTAAGTACACTTGCCTCGTACCTACTCTTCGGAGTATTTCTTTGGCTTTGTTATATTATGTTCTTGATATTATTGTTTTTGAGACCATATATGCTTCTTTTATTCGTTTGGAATTCTTTTGAACATACTTGGTTGTTTTGGGATGTTGGTATCCCTGTTTGTTGTTTGGTCTTCCGCCCGGATTCAGTGGAGCATGGGGGCTCCGTTTGGGAAACAATCTGGGAAATGACACTCTGGAGTTTCGGCTTGCCATGCCAGAGGGACGATACTCTGGTTGTCCTGCCCGTCAGTGGAGGTGATTCGCTGGCCGTGTTGACACGGACGAGAGGTGGCGCTACCAGCATATGACCTGAGGGCCGCACGACTGGAGGGTCGAGTTTGCAGCGAGTTTGCTAACGATGCTGGCCGGGGAAGACGTTTGCTGAGCTTCCATTGGAACTCTTAGCAGAGCTCGAGGACTTCTGTAGTTAGGGGCCGTACCTTGCCTGTTTTTGTGGTAGACTCCTAGGGATTGCTTTAAGGGGCGTGTCACCAAGTTTTGACTTGATGATCATATTTATTGATATTATGATGTTTTTCTTGAATCCCCGTAGGGGTACTTACTGGGCTTTCCGTTCGAAAGCTCACGCACTTGTTTCTTTCCTGTTTTCAGATCCTGAGGAGTAGGAGTCTAGCGTATAGGAGCTGATCGAGGGTCGGGTTAATTATAGAGGTCCGAGGACCTCATTTATCTTTTTTTTTTTTTGAGTGTGAGTCTTTTATTTGTAGGACCCTTATAGGGCCTTGCTTATGTAGGGCATCTGGACCCACTTTTTTTTATTTCGGCTGTGACCTTTTAATTAAGTTATTTATTTTGATATTATGGTATCTGTTGTTACTTACTGAGGCCTTGTAGCCGAGCGAGCTGCGTCTTACTTGGTTACGGCCGATCTGTTCATATGCTCGGGGTCGCAGAATCCGGGTCGGGGCGTGACATACAATCTGGTTCGTACTTCCCAAACTCATTAAGACAATTTGGCTTCTAACATTACTCAGCCTAATTAATAGTTTCTAGAAGCTTTATTTACCATTGTTGAAGATGCTCTCAACCTCCTCTCTCCTAACTCATTGAGCAATATTAATAATGAAACAATGCAAATCTACACAACTCCTTGACCATATGGCATGCAAGAGGATGAAGCTCAACATCTAACAGTCTAGACAGTGATTTTGAAGCATGAACAATTAGTCTAACAAGGCCTGGCTTCCTTCTTTGGTCATTCAATCACCTAGGTCCCCTCTAAATAAACCCATGCATGCACCAGTTGCACCAGAGAACTTCACAAGCCCCATGATCCTTACTGTCCCCATGAACTCAAGCAACTATTACACATGCGATAACAAAAAGAAAACAAGCTTCATGCCCTCTAAGCTATGCACTAGCCACAGAGACCACCAATATACCACCATTCCTCATCTCTTTATTCAAATCAAACCTAACAGTATACTATAACAAGGAAATACAGAGAAAAGAACTTACTAATCCTAAGCTCTATACTCATGCACTGCCAACAACCATACTCTAACAACTAAACTCAAGTAACCCTAGCATGCCATCCTTCAGATCTCCCGAATGAAATCAGAGGGGCAAGGAGGCTCACCGGATGTTGTGCGTTGGCTCGTGATTGTCCTGGCAGTGCAACGATGCTATTCTCCTCCGTCCAAAGCTTCACCAAGCCGCACAGTCTCCAGACGACCAGATATGATGACACCGACCGGCAGTCGTTGTAACACCCTATCCTGACACAGGGACAGAATGTCACACCAACTGGGCCGAGAGTGCATCCAGCCCATAAGCTGTGTAATGTAAACCTTTGACAATAATAATTAAACTAAATAACATAATTAAATAACAAAGTACTTGAAGCCTTATACAAACTTTACAACTCTTGCGGAAGCGTTCTAAAATTCTATACATTAAATAAAGACAAGCTATTCTCTTCTGCTAAGTCAGAGCCATCTACCGGAGAACTCAATCCCGTCTACCTGCACATTTCACTTGAGTGAGAATCACTATACAAGGTACATCTATAATATAAATAAAATAGTATCGAAATAATGCTAATCAATTCGTATGCATTATCTCTGTCAATAACATGCTAAAAGCACATGAAACTCGGATAAATCCGAAACATGAAAACCTTAATGTCAACAAAAGAATATAAGCATGATCTTATAATTATTTTAGCAATGTAATCATTACCCTAGCCTCCAGGTGTATCAACCCACCATTTTGGCAATCGGGTTTAATAACATAACAATTTAATAAGAAATCATAATTTCAATGTCAAGAAATCTGGTCTCTACGGACTGTGCTCCCACAGAACCGTAAGTATAATCTGGAACCGGTCTCCACGAACTGTGCTCCCACAGAATCGTAGGTCTAACTTAGTAAACCGGTCTCTACGAACTGTGCTCCCACAGAATCGTAGGTCTGATCTGGAAAATCGGTCTCCACGAACTGTGTTCCCACAGAATCGTAGGTCTGATCTACTAAACCGGTCTCCATGAACTGTGCTCCTACAGAATCGTAGGTCTAATTTAGTAAACCGGTCTCTACGAACTGTGCTCCCACAGAATCGTAGGTCTAATCTAGTAAACGGATCTCTATGAGCTGTGCCCCCACAGAACGTAGGTCAGATTTGGTGGTCATCTCTACGAGCTGTGCTCCCACAGAATCGTAGGGCTAATCTGGTGGCCTGTCCTATCTCAAAGCCCAAGTATGATACCAGACAAGTCCCGGGCGGAACGTATCTCTGACCCCAGCAACCCTCTAGTATAAACCTGCTTATCTTAATTAATGTTCACGTTTGTCAATAATTGAAATATCCCTTTGTCTTGATCATATTCTCATTCTTCATTTCCTCTATTCACATATATTTTCATTTACAATACACGTGATAAACAATGAAGACGCTAGTAATATGATCATAATATCAACCAGTAACATTGCACAAACTTCGATATAAACTCATAAAAATTCGGATAAACAAACCCGACGATCAAATCCGATCATAAAACCATACCAATGTATAGTGAAATCACTCACCTGTAGTCCTTCGCTAAATTTAGGTTTGCCCCGGTCCACACGACGGTCTCGGTACGTCCCTTCCTCTTCCTAGTATTTATATAATGAACAATAGTAAATACTAAAACCATGCTCAAATAACATTACTTCTAAATCTAGGCAATGTACTCCTAACTTAGAATGCAAGAATTTCTGCCATTCCTGCGCAGTCCGACCGTTTTGCCCATAACTTTCATTCTAGACCTCAGATTTCTCCAATTAAATGCTTGTTAGAAAGATCTCTTCAAGATCTTTCCATTGATATATAACTCACTCTGAACGGAGTAGTATGGAGGATGCATCTGTCCCTCAAATGGGACAGCAATCTGCAGGCCTGGTTATACTTCACTGCTGCTCTCTTGAGCATTTTGTCAAGCAACTGCATAATAAACCCCCACTCTTTACTTAACTATATAACTGAGTATTTTTACATTTCTGTTTATACAAACTATGCAATCCCCAAAAAGAATTATAGCATATTCCATGTTGAAAAGAAAACACCTAGTCGATGTCCAAATCTAGAAATGCAGAAATCTGTCTGTCCTGCGCGGCTGGAAAGAATTGATCATAACTTTTGAATCGCAAATTGACATATAACACAACTTAATCAGAGTAATGTACAGGACCCAGCTGTCCCTCGAAAGGGACAACAATTCTGCAGGACTGTCACTTCTTATATCTATTTGAGGCATTTTCTCAAACATTTAATGTGTAGTTCTCTAAATCATTCCACCTCATAGCTGAGCATGATTTCTCTTCTAACTAATAAAAGGATACACCCTAGAGAAGTATGCTAACAATTAAATAATCAAGCAATACATCTCATGATCACTAAGCTTCCTCACATGCATTACTACAAGCATAAGATGTGCATACTTTGGTTTCAAAACAGCAGCACCTCCTCTATTTGGGGGGCTTCGAAAATTATACAAACATTCCCCAATCGATTAAACTTATACACAATACATACAAGATAGCAGTGTAATATTGTTTATTAATTCAAACTAGTCCCCGATCCACCGAGTAGCTCACAAAACAATTTAAATATTCGGTACCCTTCATAATACTTGAGAGATAACGAGGTTACTACAATACTAATAAGTACCATATCAGAAATTCTGCAGTAGTTGAGGTTGTTTCTCTCAATCTATAACAACTCAGCTATAGAGATTTCAACCAATAGAGAAAGGAAGAGGCTCAGAATCACCCATTTAATTTCAGCGATGTATTGTCAAACTCTAAGGCTGCAAAGAGTTTCCCCGCCTAAAGGAGAACAACAACAGCAATACAATTCTTAACTGCTAAGTGTGTGACTTAACGAGTTATAAAACCCTATAATCCAAACTCTAAACATCAGCACCTTAAACTCAAACTTGTCAACCAATTTTAGAAAGCACTTGATGGTAAACAGCACAGGCACAGAGACCAAAACCAAACTTTTAATTCCCAAATTACCAACCTGATTTCTATGAGGAACCTGTAGTTTGTCCGAGCTGAAATAAGAGGTGCAGACAGTGGCTCTATGGTCGGTAGTATGGTTGGTATGCTCACCCCAAATCTGAGGGCCTGTAGGGGCGTCGGCCGGTGTTGATTCCTCCTCGCTGGGGATCACGCGAGCTGGAAAAGGGAAGAGACCGTCGAAGAAGAAATCAACAACGGGCTTCCATCTCTCCAACCCTTTAGCTTCCAAGCTCTCCCTCACTGCCGCCTCATAAAGCTTTTCTGTGCTCATGGGGTTGAAGAGGCGACCAGATCCGAATTCTTCGGACGTCTCCATCGCGCGCACAGCACTCGGTTTCTCTTTCTCGCGAACGAACAGGGATGAAGATGATTCTCTTTCCCTCTCTCTTAGCTTAGCATATGATTTAAACCTAAGTTCCATACTTATTGACTTAGGTTATATAATGTCTTGTTGACATACCACATAATTTAAATTAAATTTTGGTTTTATAGTTTTAATTGATTTTATTATTATTTCCAAATTCATTTGATTATTTTAACTACACAAAAGATATTACAATTAAATATTATGGAATCACGGGCTATCGCTTGAAACCGACCGAATCGATCAATTCCGGCTTTTGGCTCGGCCCGACCCTCATAATCGGAACTCACATCTTGGTCTCGTCTTGCCAGCTAAATACTTGAATTTCATTAAACTTAGTAATCCTTTCAATTAATTAAATCCGGTCTAATTCTAATTGGCCAGGCCCACATGGCCTTCACTGGCCCTATTACTTGTGAGGCTGGAGTTTAGACCCATTAACTCCCGATTTCCCCTTAATTTAACTTATTAGTAATGAATCCATTCTCAATAGAATTAAACTTGTAGGATTTTCCAGAAAATTTCAAATTAAGCATTGAAAAGTTTTGGGGCATTAAAGTCATCGTTCAATGGCCTACTACTCATGCCTCTCTAGTGACCCCAAACGGCGGTGCCCAGGCCTGAGAGAAAGAACGAAGATGGAGAGGAGAGACGAAAACGATGGTGGCGCTAGGTTTCAGAGACGCCCCCATATTTGTAGGCCAGTGGAGAAGATCTCCATCCAATCAAAAACGGGATTTCAATTGATCTTACCTTATCTAGCCAGTTTCCAAATACGGAGATGGGCTCGCGGTGGCGCGTGGGCGAGAACACCGTTGTCACCTGCGTACTTCTCCAGACGCGACACCAGTCGTCGGATCATCTCTAGTATAAACCAAGATTAAATCCGGGCCGTTCATTGTAAACAAACCGATCTCGTGCATGCTTAATACGTCATCTTGTAAGTAGCCCCTCCAAATTTTCCCTATTCTCAATTAAGTCCTTATCAGTTTTAACACTGAGAGAGAAGGAAATTTCACTTTCAGTCCATGGTATTTCATGAAATTACAAGGGGGTCCTTGGCAGCCCCAATAATTCAAATTTAGGAATTTAAATTTATTATTCCCTCTTTTCTCATTCCATTCCAAATAATTCTAAAATTAGAAATTTCCATTAATTAAATCAATTACAAATCCATTATCATGGACCTTTATTCCTAATTTCTTTCGAAATTTCTTAATCTTACCTAATTACCAAACTACCCTTGGTAATCACAATTAAATCCAAGAAATTCCAAACTTGGACATTTCCTTTAATTAAATCAATCAATTAACTAAATAAACTAATGTTTATTTACTTGTTCCCTTCGTGGTCTCCAAACATGCTAAATTTACCAAAATGCCCTTGGTTTTAAAGACTAAACCCAACTAGGGTTTTAATTATAAAACCTTCCTTTTTCAAATGATTTATGTTTTTGGGAAAATTAATTCAACCACCAAAATTATAAAAATCCATTTATTAAAAGAAATCTTTGATTTCACAGCCAGACCTGACCGCACGCTCGAACGCCTGCTCGACCGACTGTTCCTTCCCTGTTTCCAACGAGATCCCAGCGAGGAGCAACTCCGGCGAACAATTGAGCATCTCGGTGGTTAGGTAGACCAAAATCGAAACTCAATTTCATTTAGAGTTCAGCCTAGAGATGTGCATTCTTACTGTGAATGGGCTGGGGATTAGAGGCAGTGGAATGATTAAGTAGTTAATTTGAATTGTATGAAGATGTGGGAATTAGGTTTAATTGATTAATTACATATCATGTGTATGTTTGTATAATTTTCGACAGCCGAAAATTAGGGGAGATGCTGCCCAATTTTCCATTGAAATAATGCACCCTGATTCCGTATTCAAATACCTTAGAAAATATTTGAGGCATTTCATATTGACTAGCTGAAATTTTACCGCCTGGCTGTTCCGTTTGAGGGACAGTTTGGGGCATCAATACTCCTCTAACCGGAGAATATAATACACCATTGTAAAGGGGAAGAAAAGAGCTTTCCAATGAATATTGGATCAGAGAAATCCGACTTGCGGATTGTGAGATATTGGCAGTTCTCCATGACTGCGCACTTGAGTAAAAATCTGCAAAATTAGGGCATTGTGTTGTCCTCTTAAACCCATATTAGTCCGCATGATTAACGAAGTCGAGTAATTTTCTTTTCTTTTTTTGAAAAAATAAAAACATAACCATTATTTTTTATTACATTACAATTTATAATTTATACGAATTTAAATTATATAATAATATTATGTGTTAATTTGTTATTTTAATTTTTAATCTATACATTTTACAAAATTTTAATTTTTTTTAAAAAAGAACAAAATCTCTTAATTCTTTAAAATTTATACTTTACAATTTATAATCAATACGTTTTCAAAGTTTTTAAAAAAAAATTAAAATAATAAATAAACAAATAATAATATAGATAATGAACTATTCGTCCCTAGCACAGTTTGCTTTTTCCCTTGGGGTCCTTGGGGTCCTTGGAGGGACTTAGTGTAATAGTATTTTGGGTGGGAAATAGTACCAAATAGTCCAAAGACTAATAAATAATTACCTCATAATAATATTATATTATTTGAGGGTTTAAATAGTATAAATTTCTATTTTTGTAGATGAGATTTAAATTTTCTTACTCTCACTTAAATCTAAAAAGATTAAAAACTTTCATCATCTTTTAAACATTTTCAAAAAAAAAATTTAAAGCACCAAATCTTTTAATTTTTAAAATTTATACTTTACAATTTATAATCTAAACAAATTTTAATTATTTTATCTATACAAATTTATAATCAATACGTTTTCAAAGTTTTTTTAAAAAAATTAAAATAACAAATTAACAAATAATAATATTATATTATTTGAGGGTTTAAATAGTATAAATTTATATTTTTTTAGGTGAGATTTAAATTTTCTTATTCTCACTTAAATCTAAATAGATTAAATACTTTCATCATCTTTTAAACATTTTCAAAGTTTTTTTTAAATAGATAATGAACTCTTTGCTTTTTCCCTTGGGATCCTTGGGGGGTGTGTAGGGACTTAGTGTAATAGTATTTTGGGTGTGTGTGTTTTGGGTGGGAAATAATATCAAATAGTGCCAAGTACTAATAAATAATTACCTCATTTTTAAAAGCACCAAATCTTTTAATTTTTAAAACCCAATTTCGAACAACATTTTGAATTTGTATTTGAGGTGGGAAGAAGAAGAGTTAGAAAATCAAGGAGAAAAGATCAAAAAGCAAAGAACACCCAGCAATTTACGTGGAAAACCCCAAAAATGGGGAAAAAAAACCACGATCCTCACTCCTGAGGTGAAATCCACTAACTCTCTTTCAAAAGTACAAAGCAGAACTCCATTGATGAGCTCCAGAAAAAGAAAAATGGAGGTAGAGAAGAAGGGGAAGGAGATGGAGAAGAAGACTCCAGTCGCCAGAGCAGTAGGGCTTCGCCGGATCAGATCGGAATTGCTCTTCCACTGGGGAGCAGGGGTATTTATAGGGTCTGGAGACTGGGGTGAAGCTTGGAGAGCAAGTCACTGAATTCAAGCACGTGGGTGCCAGCTCGGCACTCCAGCTCAGCAAATCCAGCTCAGCATCTTTCTAGATGCTTCTAGATTCCAGGCTGGTATCATAACCGTCTAACCGTCTCGTAACTGTCTAACCGCCTCCTAATTATATAACCGCCCCATAACCGTCTAACCGTTCTGTCAACTGTCTAACTAACTGGGCTTCTAGAAGACTCTGGAAGAGGGTCTCACGTGGGAAGAGGGGCTGCAGTGGAAGCAGCCTGTCTTCATAAGAGGTGTCGGGGTTCTTTGGGAGGAGCTCGGCATTCGAAGTGTTTTCCGAGGTGGAGGAGCTCGGCACCTTAGTAGGGAGGAGCTCGGAACTTTAGTATGGAGGACCTCGGAACCTTAGTAGGAAGGAGCTCGGCACCTTGGGTGGTGAGAGGCTTTGGGAGGTCTGTTGCGATGTCCCCATGTAGTTGATTGTTTGGGCGACTCCTTGATAATCTCAACCCTATCACTTTTACAATTTATAATCTAAACAAATTTTAATTATTTTATCTATACAAATTTATAATTAGATAATGAACTATGGGTCCCTAACACTGTTTTCTTTTTCCCTTGGGTTCCTTGGGGGGGAGATGTGTAGGGGCTTAGTGTTATAGTATTTAAGGTGAGTGTATTTTGGGTGAAAAATAGTACCAAATAGTACCAGGACTAATAAATAATTACTTCATTTATAATCAATACGTTTTCAAAGTTTTTTAAAAAAAATTAAAATAACAAATTAACAAATAATAAAATTATATAGTTTGAGTGTTTAACTAGTAGAAATTTATATTTTTTAGGTAAAATTTAAATTTTCTTATTCTCACTTAAATGTAAAGGATTAAATATTTTCATCATCTTTTAAACATTTTCAAAGTTTTTTTTTAAAAGCACCAAATCTTTTAATTTTTAAGATTTATACTTTATGATAAGGTTGAGATTGTCAAGTAGTCGCCCAAACAATTAACTACATGGGGACATCGCAACAGACCTCCCAAAGCCTCTCACCACTCAAGGTGCCGAGCTCCTCCCTACTAAGGTGCCGAGGTCCTCCATACTAAAGTTCCGAGCTCCTCCCTACTAAGGTGCCGAGCTCCTCCACCTCGGAAAACACTTCGAATGCCGAGCTCCTCCCAGAGAACCCCGGCACCTCTTATGAAGACAGGTTGCTTCCACTGCAGCCCCTCTTCCCACGTGAGACCCTCTTCCAGAGTCCTCTAGAAGCCTAATTAGTTAGACAGTTGACAGAACGGTTAAACGGTTACGGGGCGGTTATACAGTTACGAGGCGGTTAGATAGTTACGAGACGGTTAGACGGTTATGATGCCAGCCTGGAATCTAGAAGCATTTAGAAAAATGCTGAGCTGGATTTGCTGAGCTGGAGTGCCGAGCTGGCACCCACGTGCTCGAATTCAATGACTTGCTCTCCAAGCTTCACCCCAGTCTCCAGACCTATAAATGCCCCTACTCCCCAGTGGAAGAGCAATTCCGATCTGATCCGGCGAAGCCCTGCTGCTCTGACGACTGGAGTCTTCTTCTCCATCTCCTTCGCCTTCTTCTCTATCTCCATTTTTCTCTTTCTGGAGCTCATCAATGGAGTTCTGCTCCGTACTTTTAAAGGAGAGTTAGCGGATTTCACCTCAGGAGTGAGGATCGTGGTTTTTTCCCCATTTTTTGGGTTTTCCACGTAAATTGCTGGGTGTTCTTTGCTTTTTGATATTTTCTCCTTGATTTTCTAACTCTTCTTCTTCCCACCTCAAATACAAATTCAAAATGTTGTTTGAAATTGGGTTTTGATCCAAATTTTGAACCAACATTTTTGGCGTCGTCCGTGGGGAAGGGACAAGAAGTCATGCCGGCAACCAAGAGATCAAGGCATAATCAAACTCCAGAATAAAGGATTCCAACTCCAACAACATCCATGGAGGAATTCGATGGAGGCTCAAAGAGAGAAGAGAATGCTCTAGAAGAAGAGGAGAGTACCTCTTGAGAAGAGCTCCAAGCTCAAAGAAAGAAGAGCTCCAATGAAGGTTTGGCTTCTCTCTCTCCCTCTCCCTTTCATTCATATAGGGCTCAAAGGCCGAACCGAGCCCATGCCGAGTTCTAAGGCCAAGGTCGACCAACTCCATGGAGGACCAAAAAGAGGTCATCTCAAGAAGAGCTCAGCCCCATGGAGACTCAAAAAGGGATCGTCTCCAAGAAGGTTCAACTCTATGGAAACTCCAAGAGAGATCATCTCCAAGAGGGTTCAACTCCATGGGGGCTCCAAGAGAGATCATCTCCAAGAGAGTTCAACTCCATAGAGGCCCCAAGAGAGCACATCTTTAAGAGAGTTCAACTCCATGGGGGCTCCAAGAGAGATCATCTCCAAGAGAGTTCCTCTCTCAAAATTTTATTTAATGAAATGCTCCAAAAGAGCATATTTTTGCATAAACCCCTCATCTTGAGCTCTTTTATGCCAAGGTCGAGCTATCCCATGCCGAGGCCGAACTTCCTCTAAGGTCTAAAAGTCATGGCCGAACAGTTCTCCAAAGCCATGGCCGAAAAGCTCTCCAGAGTCATGGCCGAACAGCTTTGTCGAGGAGCTACTCTTTTTTTATAGCCGCGGAGAAGCTTCCTTATTGGATGAGCACAAAAGTCCTTATTGAAGGCCAAGTGAAATCTTACTTGCTAAAGTCCTCTTATGGTTGAGTAGCTTGAGCCCTTCTTCAATTACTCTCTTATGGCCGAGTAGCTTGAGCTACTCTTCTATTACTACTCTTATGGCCGAGTAGCTCTATAAGAGTTAAATCTCACTTGTTAAAGTCCTTGATGAAGACCAAGTGCAATCGGAGGAGCTACTCTTCTTTCATGGCCAAGGAGCTACTCTTCTCTTATGGCTAAGGAGCTACTCTTCTTTTATAACCGAGTAGCTCCATAAGAGTGGAAACTCACTTGATAAAGTCCTTATTAAAGGCCGAGTGGAATCTCACTCGCTAAAGTCCTTATTAAAGGCCGAGTGGAATCTCGCTCGCTAAAGTTCTTATTAAAGGCCAAGTGAAATCTCACTTGCAAAAGTCCTTATTGAAGGCAAAGTGAAATCTCACTTGCTAAAGTCCTCTTATGGCTGAGTAGCTTGAGCCCTTCTTCAATTACTCTCTTATGGCTAAGTAGCTTGAGTAGCTCCATGAGAATGAAACCTCACTTGTTAAAGTCCTTGATGAAGACTAAGTGAAATCGGAGGAGCTACTCTTCTTTCAAGGCCGAGAAGCTACTCTTCTCTTATAGTGGAGGAACTACTCTTCCATTATTCTGATCACATGCTAAAGTCCTTACTTAAGGCGCGACAAAGGCCGAGGACCTCCCACGAAAAACAGCTGAATTGCCCAGCAGCTCAGTTATTCTCTTGTATGCTTAGCTCTACTCGCCAAATGACTCACGAAATTTGTTCGCTCATCACTCGGACTCGCCGCAAGCATACTTAAGGGGGGACTGATGATAGGGTTGAGATTGTCAAGGAGTCGCCCAAACAATCAACTACATGGGGACATCTCAACAGACCTCCCAAAGCCCCTCACCACCCAAGGTGCCGAGCTCCTCCCTACTAAGGTGCCGAGGTCCTCCACCTCGGAAAACACTTCGAATGCCGAGCTCCTCCCAGAGAACCCCGGCACCTCTTATGAAGACAGGCAGCTTCCACTGCAGCCCCTCTTCCCACGTGAGACCCTCTTCCAGAGTCTTCTAGAAGCCCAGTTAGTTAGACAGTTGACAGAACGGTTAGACGGTTATGGGGTGGTTATACAGTTACGAGGCGGTTAGACAGTTACGAGACGGTTAGACGGTTATGATACCAGCTTGGAATCTAGAAGCATCTAGAAAGATGTTGAGCTGGATTTGCTGAGCTGGAGTGCCGAGCTGGCACCCACGTGCTCGAATTCAGTGACTTGCTCTCCAAGCTTCACCCCAGTCTCCAGACCCTATAAATACCCCTGCTCTCCAGTGGAAGAGCAATTCCGATCTGATCCGGCGAAGCCCTGCTGCTCTGGCGACTGGAGTCTTCTTCTCCATCTCCTTCTCCTTCTTCTCTACCTCCATTTTTCTCTTTCTGGAGCTCATCAATGGAGTTCTGCTTTGTACTTTTGAAGGAGAGTTAGTGGATTTCACCTCAAGAGTGAGGATCGTGGTTTTTTCCCTATTTTTGGGGTTTTCCACGTAAATTGTTGGGTGTTCTTTGTTTTTTGATCTTTTCTCCTTGATTTTCTAACTCTTCTTTTTCCCACCTCAAATACAAATTCAAAATGTTGTTTGAAATTGGGTTTTGATCCAAATTTCGAACCAACACTTTACAATTTATAATCTATACAAATTTTAATTATTTTATCTATATAAGTTTATAATCAATACGTTTTCAAAGTTTTTAAAACAAAATTAAAATGACAAACTAACAAATAATAATCTTATATGATTTGAGGGTTTAAATAATAGAAAATTATACATTTTTTTGGAAGAAATTTAAATTTTCTTATTGTTACTTAAATTAAAATGATTAAATATTTTCATCATCATTCAAATGTTTTCAAAGTCTTTTTTTCTAAAAAAACACTAAATCTTTTAATTTTTAAATATTTATACTTATAATTTATAATCTATATAAATTTAAATTATTTTATTTATACAAATTTATAATCTATACTTTTTCAAATTGATACTTGATGAATTTAAGAGCAGAGAAAAGGGTAAATATCAATCAATCAATCAATTATGATTATTATTATTATTATTATTATTAGTATTAGGTTATAGTTTAAAACAAGTTCGTAAACCCGTTGTCCCCTTTATCCTTAACTAATCATTACATGTTGAACAGTAATTATTAGATGCTATTATACTATTTTATATAGTTTTCATGAAATGGCAATTTACTTTTTAATAGTTAATAAAAGTTAATTTAGTTGATAAGTATTTTTATATATAATTTTACCCTTATTAAATGTCTAAACAACTGATGTTTAATTAATAAACACATGAATGAAAGTTTATATCTAATTAATTTGCAAGTATGTGATTCAATTGGAAAATTAATTAAGGTTTAGAGGCTCAATTATAGGATTCAAATTATTATTATTATTATTATTATTATTATTATTATTATTATTATTATTATTATTTTGCTAATAGATCCGTTGCTAACAATATTTAATTTCATCCCTAATATATAATAGTGTATTTTAATCTTTAAATATAATACTCTTCACCAATGGAATTGTCCCCCAAAATCCATCGCTGAAACATGAAATATTTTTTAACACGCAGTTTGGGTTTTTCCTCAAGGAATTTCTGACAGAAACCATCACCAACGGAACGTTTCGTTGCTGATAGTACAATAATCCGTCACTCATATGTTCTGAGATGCCAAATCCTTTCCGTCGGAAATCTTTCCCAAAATTCGTCGGTGATATTGCTTTGACCAACAGAAAAAAATTCCGTTCGAAAAATTCCGTCTATGATGCTATAGTTTTCTTGTAGTTGAGCTATTTAAGCTTCGTCATTCCCAACTAAGAACAAGAATAGAGAGAGCTTTTGGAATTTTTAGGAGTCAGTTCAGGATTATAGACTCAATGCCATTCTACCCTATTGGGATGCAACTAGACCTTGTCTTTGAGCTTGTTGCGTCCTGCATAATTTTATAAAAGATATTGATCCAACTGAGATATTGTTGGACCAAGAAATCCTATCGTAGAATAAATTTTTATACAAGAGAAGCTAGCCACACTAAAAATGTGATACGTGCAAACTTTGGCAAGACATTGGTGACAAAATAGCAGAATATATGTAGCGTGATTACAATTTGCGAGGTCCAGTATAATATTTCTAAATGTGTGTTGTGCTCCACTACTTGTAGTTTTATGAACTTTGAGTTATGAAAATAACTTGCTAAATTTTGTTAGTTAAACATTAACTATGTGTATACGAAACTGGAGAACTTTTAATTGTTTTATGTTGAATCTCGTTGGAATATAAAGTTGATTGGTTCCTGCAAAACTATATTCAGCTTATTGTATATACTATACTTTGTGTGTTGAGTTTTATGTATATACTTTATTTACTGTGTTGAGTTTATTGTATTCTATATATTTTGTTTGTAGCTAATTTGTTTGTACATTTTTTTTTTGGTACAATAAGAGCTAGACTACTAGCTATTCAAAATTTGGAATCCCCTGTTCATAGTTCAGAATAAAGCTTTCAGTTTCTGAAACTCCCTCTGGAGACCTCCTGTCATATGTGCTTCTTCAATGATTTCAGTATCTTCTTCTTCAATTCTTGCCTTCCTTGCCAGCATATCTGCACTACTATTCGCTTCTCTTGGAATTAGTTGCACATTCCACCTCTTAATGCTTCTTAGGAGCAGCTTACACTTCCTCAAAGTATCTCTGCTTGTTCCACATGGATCATCAGTTGTTTTTGTGATCCACCTCACTGCAAACATGTTATCAGTGTGTAGTTGAGCTTCCTCTTATCCCAGCCTTCTGACTGTCTTCAGACCATATTTGATAGCTTTTATGATGTCGTTCAGCACCGGTTTGTGTAACCAGGGGGAATAATCGAAGGAGGAGAAGGGGGAAGGAGGGAAAAGAGGAGAGAAGGAGGAAGAGAAGGATAGGAGAAGAGATAATTCGTCATTGCCTTCATCCTTGATTATATAGGATTAAATAGACCAATGTCTAGACAGCGATTGGTAACAAACTCTCACAGGCACATACCCTCAAACACCTGTCATGCAGTGGTACCTAGCATTGAGAACTATGTCCCCTTGTACAGTCTTTGTCCCTCATTACATTAGTCTTTGTCCCCCATCTTAATACCATACTAGTACTACTTAATTACCATGCAACCTCTAAGCTAATTTATCAGCACTTAGGCTTTGACGAAGTCATCATACTTGGCGCTCGCGATCCCCAGGTTGTGTCTCCTGCTGCGCCTGGTCCCCCTGTGCTCCTTGTCTGCATCAATTGCCTCCCTCCCCATTGGCACCTTGTCCTCAAGGTTAAATTCACGGAAAGCCTTCCTGAATGCTGCCAGTTCTTCCCAGGTAGCTTCCTCCTCGGACTGGTTCCCCCACTGGATCAGGAGATGCTGAAGGGGGCGTCTATTCTGCAAAATGGTGCGAGTGGACAGGATTGATGCTGGCTTATGAACCGGGTTGAAATCAATCAGGTCCTGTGGGAGAGGGTTAGACTGCACCATAGGGTCGCCAACGCACTTCTTCAGTAAAGAGACGTGAAACACGTCATGGATCCTGGTCGCCGGTGGGAGCTCGAGGTGGTACGCCACCACTCCGATTTTTGCAGAGATTTTGAAGGGGCCGTAGAAACGTTTCATGAGCTTGTGTGAGGGGCGACGCTGGAGAGAGAGTTGCCGATAAGGGTGGAGCTTAAGATACACCCAATCGCCCGGGGAAAACTGGACGTTCGTCCGCCGTGTGTTGGCCTGATTGCGCATACGGTTCTGAGCCCGGAGAAGGTATTCACAGAGAGTTGACAGCGCTGAGGTTCTATCGGCTAGGAGCTCGTCCACGGCGCCAACAGTAGCTGTTCCTGAGAGATAGTTGATTAGCGACGGCGGTGCTCGACCGAACACGGCTTCAAATGGTGTTGTCTTAATAGCTAAATGCCAAGAGGTGTTGTAGTGCCACTCAGCCCACGGTAGGAGGCGTAACCAGTGGTGGGGGTGATCGGCGGTGAGACACCGTAGGTAGTCTTCAAGGTAGCGGTTGAGTACCTCCGTCTAGCCGTCAGACTGCGGGTGATAAGCACTACTGGTGGCGAGGATGGTCCCTTGTAATTTGAATAGCTCGCGCCAGAACGCGCTCATAAACATTGGATCACGATCAGAGATGATGTGGGCTGGGACACCATGGAGTTTAATCACGTCCTGGATCAGAGTCTCAGCGACATGAAGTGCTATGAAGGAGGGCCCTAGCGCTGAGAAGTGCGCGTGTTTGGAGAGGCGATCAACGATCACCATGATGGTTGATTTGCCAGCCACCGGCGGTAAATGGGTTATGAAATCCATCGAGACCGAATGCCATATCTTCCCCGGGATTAGAAGTGGTTGTAATAAGCCTTGGGGGGGGGCCGGTTGAAGGGCTTGACTGTTTGACAACCAGAGCAGCGGGAGACATAGCTCTGGACTGTGCGGTGGAGCTCCGGCCAGTAGAACGTGCTAGCGAGGCGAGTTAGAGTCCGCAACACATCTGCATGGCCTCCACTCGGAGTAGCATGAAACTCGGCGAGGAGAAGTGGTTGCAGGGCCGAGTCCGAGGGTATGAAAACGCGTCCCTTGTAGAAGATGATGCCATCTTTGATGGAATAAGCAGGGTGGTTTCCCAGGGAGGTGGTGATCGCCTGCAAAAGTTTATCGGTTGCAGGGTGGGTTTTATAGGATGAGCGGATGGCCTCCCACAGTGCTGCAACCGGGGTGGAGCTGGCGAAGAGCGCTTGGAATGCGGGAGGAGGGATGCGTGACAGGGCATCTGTCGGTCCAATGTTAATTCCCGGGCGGTACTCGATGCTGAAATCGAAGCCGAGGAGTTTGCTGAGCCACCTCTGTTGCTCCGGCGTCTGGATGACCTGGTTGTGCAGGGCACAGAGGCTCTGGTGGTCCGTCTGTAAGGTGAACCGACGCCCTAGGAGGTACTGTCGCCATTTGCGGATAGCCTCTGTAATCGCGTACATTTCCCAGTCGTAGGACTAGGAGGCTTCGAGGCGGGGTGGTAAGCGGCGGCTGAAGTAAGCAACGGGGTGATTCTGTTGCAGCAGCACGACGCCGATTCTGCTTCCAGATGCATCTGTTTGGACAACAAACGGAAGTTTGAAGTTAGGAAGCTTTAAAACAGGGGTGTTTGTCATCGCCTTCTTCAGCTGCAAGAAGGCGGCGGAGACTTCCGGTGTCCAGACAAATGCGTTCTTCCGCAGGAGGTCTGTGAGTGGAGCGACCAGGGAGGCGTAGCCAGAGACAAAACGCCTGTAATAGCCGGTGAGGCCGAGGAAGCTTCGTAGGTCCTTCACTGTCGCCGGAGGTGGCCACTCTGCTACAGCTTGGATCTTAGTTGAATCAACAGCGACGCCTCGACTGGAGATGACATGCCCCAAGCATCCGATGGATGCGCAGCCGAATTTGCATTTCCCCATCTTAACGAAGAGCTGGTGAGACTGCAAGCGCCCCAGGACTTCGCCCAAGTGGTGCAAGTGGAGCTCCCAGGTGGGGCTGTAAATTAAAATATCATCAAAAAATATTAGCACAAACTTGCGAAGGAGTGGCCGGAAGACATCGTTTATCATAGACTGGAATGTCGAAGGGGCGTTGGCTAAGCCGAAGGGCATAACGAGGAACTCGTAATGCCCTTCGTGCGTTCTGAATGCTGTCTTGGCGATATCCTCCAGGTGGACGCGAACTTGGTGGTAGCCAGCGCGGAGATCCAGTTTGGAGAAGACGGTAGCGCCGGCGACTTCATCGAGTAGCTCCTCTACTATTGGAATGGGGAAGCGGTCTTTTATCGTAACAGCGTTCAAGGCGCGGTAGTCCACGCAAAACCTCCATGTGCCATCCTTCTTCTTGACAAGGAGAACTGGTGAAGAGAAGGGGCTGGTGCTTGGTCTGATGACGCCCGCCACCAGCATATCTCCGACGAGGTGTTCAATTTCAGCTTTCTGAAAATAAGGGTACCGGTACGGCCGCACGTTCACCGGAGTGGTGTTGGGAAGTAGTGGGATGCGGTGATCCTGAGAACGGGTTGGCAGAAGGCCTGCAGGAGTGGCAAACACTCCGGCGAACTCACGCATTAGCTGGTGGAAGGCAGCCAAGAAGGAAGATGGAGCAGTGGATCCAAGTGTGGGCTCGGAATTGAGCTGGCTTGATTCAACCTTCAGGTGTAAGTATTGAGCCTCTGATTACGATGTGGCTTGGCGCCGTAATTGATTTGGCGTCGCTAGTTCAGAAGCTGGCTGAGTCAGACCATGTAGACGAATTGTTTCACTAGCTCGCTCAAACTGCACCCAAAGGTGTTTGTAATCAAAGAGGACTGGGCCTAAGTCCATCATCCATTGGACCCCGAGAACCACATCAGCGCCATAGATTGGAAGGAGGAAAAGGTCCACATGAAAGGTAGTTTGACCGAGTTTGACCGCCACGCCAAGGCACTCGCCGTTGCACGAGAGAGCGTCGCCATTGCCCTCGGTCACCTTCAAATGGGACGAAGGTTGGATGTGAAGGCCGAGGCATTTGGCAAGCGAGGTCTGGATGAAGTTGTTGGTGGAGCCGCCGTCAATGAGGATCACGATGTTGTGATTGTTAAGGGATCCGGCGAGCTTCAGTGTTGAGGGGACGATGTGGCCGGTCAAGGCGTGGAAGGAGATACGAGGTGCATCCGCGCAGATCTCCTCATCATTGACATGGGTAGTAACCTCCTCCGAAGGTTGCTCAGGGAAGCTGCCATTGTCAGGGGGGTCCTCCTCCGGTTCTGCCAAGAGGCAGAGGAACTGCGCCGGCCTGCACTTGTGGTCGGGGGTGAACTTTGCATCGTAGTTAAAGCAGAGCCCGCGCTCGCGGCGGGACAATATTTCAACTTGTGATAAGCGCTTGATAGGCAGGGAGGGGGCGCGGATGGGGAGTGTTTTAGGTGGTGGAGGTGTTGGAGGCTTGGTGAAGGGGGGGCGGTGGGGCTGAAAGCTGCTCCGAGAGGCATTGCATTTGTCTTCAAGTAGTTTGGCGAGGCCCATGGCATCATGGAGGGATTGGGGTTTTAGGATATAGATCTCTCGTTGTATATCGTCCCGGAGGCCGGAAAGGAAACAGTTCAGGAGACTGGACGGGCTCAGGCCTGCGATTCTAGTGGACAGGCACTCAAAGTCATGGAGGTAGGAGGCGATAGTTGAGGTTTGTTTCAGTTTAAATAGTATGGCCTCATGGTTGACGAAGGAGGAGGGGCCGAACCTGAGCTCAACTTGGCGGGTGAAGTCAGGCCATGAAGTAAGTTGGAAGGTGGAGTAAAGCCATTGAAACCATTGGAGAGCCAGACCAGTCATGTAGAATGCGGCCACGGTGAGTTTCTGGGTGTCAAGGATGGAGTGGAAGGTGAAGAAGTGGTTGATTTGGAAGAGCCAACCCAGAACATTCTCGCTGGAAAACAAGGGTACTTCCAATTTGGGTAGACGGGTAGGGGTGCTGAGAGCGGTGGAGGGTGTGGGTGGTGGGGAGAAAAATGGTGGTGGAGGTGTCACAGGTGGTGGGGTCGTGGGTAGAGGAAGGAGAGGTGGTGGTGGTGGTGGGGAGGGTGGCTCAGGGCGTGTAAGTTTGTTCAACATGTCCGTGATCACGACCTGTTGAGATGACACGTTGCGATTGAGGGCCTCGATATTGTCGTTTTGTTTGGAGAGGATGGTGTCGTGACTGGCTAGCTGCTCGAGAATCGCCACCAGTTGGTCTTCAGCGGCACGGGCTCGGGTAGTGACGCCTTCAGCCATGGAGGATGAGAACGGCAATGAAAGCACCAAATGATGTCGTTCAGCACCGGTTTGTGTAACCATGGGGAATAATCGAAGGAGGAGAAGGGGGAAGGAGGGAAAAGAGGAGAGAAGGAGGAAGAGAAGGATAGGAGAAGAGATAATTCTTCATTGCCTTCATCCTTGATTACATAGGATTAAATAGACCAATGTCTAGACAGCGATTGGTAACAAACTCTCACAGGCACATACCCTCAAACACCTGTCATGCAGTGGTACCCAGCACTGAGAACTGTGTC
Organism: Dioscorea zingiberensis; assembly: GCA_026586065.1. Taxonomy (NCBI): domain Eukaryota; kingdom Viridiplantae; phylum Streptophyta; class Magnoliopsida; order Dioscoreales; family Dioscoreaceae; genus Dioscorea; species Dioscorea zingiberensis. The sequence goes on along the minus strand of CM048819.1, from coordinate 46,762,446 downwards.
CCCTTGTACAGTCTTTGTCCCTCATTACATTAGTCTTTGTCCCCCATCTTAATACCATACTAGTACTACTTAATTACCATGCAACCTCTAAGCTAATTCATCATTCTTGGCACTCGCGATCCCCAGGTTGTGTCTCCTGCTGCGCCTGGTCCCCCTATGCTCCTTGTCTGCATCATTTTAACTCCCCTTCATATGCAGAATTAGCTTTATAGCACTTTGCTCCTACAAAGCATAAGGATCCAGTGTTAGTCAGAATAAAACATCCAATCCCATTTGTTTGTACATTGGAACTAATCAACTTTTACAACGTTATATGATATAAGCATGTCAGCTCCCTGCAACAACATTGAGGATACAATGTCAGGTTCTAATTTAGCAAGCCACAAGTGCAAAGGAAAACCAAACAAGCAATGGACCAAAGAGATGGCGCAGGAGCGGCTCAAAAGAGTTGGAGGCCTAAAGTGAAATTTTAAATTGAGGCTTTTAATGATTTAATATAAATTAAATTTTATTAATTTTTTTAACGAACACTTATACAATATATTTTTTTTAACTACTTTATATACTAACAAGATAACTCTTATGGGTTTTGATGGGAAGTAATTCTATAAACACTCTAAAAGAAAAAAAAATCTAAACAAACAAACAAAAATTTTAATAGTAGAAAGATAATATGTTATTTTATAAAAAGAGAATTTTTTTGTCAAAAATATAGAAAAAACTATCTACTACAAAAAAAATATTTAAAATTTATTTTTTTAACTTTTTGAGATGCGAAGTTATTAATTAAATTTTTATGATTGAGAAAATGACTGTTACTTACCAATTTAATAATTCTTGGGATTAGTTTTTAATAACTAATAAGGTAGTTGGGAGAAGATATATATTTAATTATGTATTAAACTAAATAAAGTTAAAATTTTGTTTATTATCTTTTATTTTAATAAGTTTGTTGATAAAAGATATATAATTGATTAGATATTAAATTAAAAAATTAAATATCCTTATATTATAACAAATAGTTTTTATTATTAGCATGATAAAGTTTTAAAAATTTTCAGGTTCAAAGTAAGAGGCCTCCAATAGATATTAAATTAAAATTTATAAATATTAATTTATCATAGAAATTATTATTATAACTACAATGATAATCTTTTAAAAAATTTTAAGGTTTAAACTTTGTATAAGGCCTCCACTAGACATTAAAATTAAAATTAAAATTTTTAAATATAAATTTATTATAATAATCCATTATTATAGTTATGATAATAAGATTTCAAAAAAAAACTTAGAGGATAAGAAATAATATGAGGCCCTTAAAATTTGGGGCCTAAAACGATTACTTCACTCGCTTTACCCTTGAGCCGCCCTTGAGATGGCGGCGGTTGGAATAACGCGCAGAAGATACTGCTGCTCGAGGCCAAAACCTACCAAACATATGTGGAGGTATATGAACTATACTTACTCCTTACTTAATCAACATATTCTTATTGTTTTCTTAACTATCAACATGTCTTCATAGGCATAACCCAAAGCAAAGGAGTATCTAAAGAAACCGGTACAATTCTTTGATGAGCTTCAATTGGTGTGTGGTGACCATCATGCTGCAAGTGATCATGCTCAAACTATCATCCATCAATATGGTGTTTGCAGACCCGGTACTTAACATCCAACTTGATGGACTTGATACAATGGACTCCCAACCTTCAAAGAAGGATGACCATTTAAGACAAATACAACCAAGGTCCTTTTCTAGCAACCCCAACACTAGGATTACTCGGGTATCAAGGGCTAGCACTGAGGATGTTGTGATAAACAACCTTGTTGAGAGGATTGGTGATATAGCCACTTAAATTGTACAGATATGAAAGAAGACTTGGAAGAATAAATTGATTGAAGCTTTCTTTAGCATGGAAGGGTATAGTGACGAGGATATGGAGATGGTATTTGTGACACTGCGCGCCCATTGGAACCTTACCAAAAAATTTTACATGAGGAACCAATCTCTGTGCAAGAGATGCTCAACCGATTTATTGTTGAGAGAAGGATTTCCGAGCAATGAGAATCACAGTGTTAGAATTAATACAATGAGATAATGGAGAAATCCAATAGAGAAAGAGATTTGAATTTTCACTTTCTAACCTTCATGTTATAAGAGAAGCTATGTTATATATATAGCTAAGCTCACAGAAAAGCAGAAACAGATTACACTATATACAGTTAATCAACCATATCAAGATCATAACAAACTCTCTAACAAACTCTAATATCTCTCTGACAAATCTTAACACACCCCCTCAAGATGGACTATATATGTTCTTAATAGCCATCTTGGATAGAAGAGAAGAAAACAAAGGCAAAGATAATGACTTTGTAAAGATATCAGCAAGCTAATGTTGGGATCTAACAGGCATAAGCCGAATAAAACATTTGGACACCTGATCTCGAAGAAAGTGGCAATCAACTTCAATATGCTTTGTTTGTTTGTGGAAAATAGGATTAGAAGCGATGTGTATTGCTGCAAGATTATCACAAAAAAGAAGAGCAGGAGAGGATATATCAATATGGAAATCTTGCAGCAACTTCCGTAACCAGATTAGCTCACTAGTAACAGTAGCCAGCGCTCTATACTCAGCTTCAGCAGATGAACGGGCGACAGTTGATTGTTTCTTAGCCTTCCAGGATACTAAAGATTCACCAAGAAACACACAGAAACCTGAGACAGACTTCCTGGAGTCAACACATGAAGCCCAATCTGCATCAGAAAATGCTTTCAAAACAGTTGAAGAAGCAGCATAATAAAATATTCCTTGTCCTAGAGTAGATTTAAGATACCGAAGGAGATGATAAGCTACTTGTAAATGAGGACCTCTAGGCTGAGACAGAAATTGACTCAACTTGTGAACAACAAAACAAATATCTAGACGAGAAATGGTGAGATACAAAAGACGTCCAATAAGTCTTCTATAAACAGAAACATCAGAAAGAGGATCACCAACGTCAGCGCTAAGACGAGCCTTTTGATCCATTGGCAAAGTTGTTGGTTTGCAACCAAGATAGCCGGCATCTTCAAGAAACTTGAGAGTATATTGCCTTTGAGAAATGACAATCCCACTGGATGAACGAGCAATTTCTAGCCCAAGAAAATATTTCAGGACTCCTAGATCTTTGAGTTTAAAGTACTTATGCAGAAATTGCTTTAGATCATCAATGACTTGAATATTAGGGCCAGCGATGATAATGTCATCTACATAAACCAACAAAGCAACAAAGGAATCTCAAACACCCTTGGTAAATAGAGAGTAATCTGACTTGGATTGCACAAAACCAAAATGAAGAATAGTTTCAGTAAGCTTCGAATTCCATTGACGAGATGCTTGTTTAAGTCCATAGATGGACTTATGAAGTTTGCAAACAAGATGATTATGTTGAGAAGTAGACACCCCCTTATCCTTGTAGCCTAAAGGAAGGTGTAAAACCCAAGAATTTTAGGGATTTAAAATTTCTTTTTGGGTTTTATTTAATTGGAAAATGAGGAAAACCCCCGAGGTTTGATCAAAATGAAATTTTGATGGAGAAACAAATTTCTAAATTTTCTTTATTAAAGAAAATTCCCCAAACTTTGAATGCATGGATTTGTATTTACTCCCTTTAATTAGTTTGGTAATTAAACCAAGAAATAAGAGAAAACCCTAGTTGGGTATAATTGGGGCTACCAAGGGTATTTGGTAATTAAGAGGAATGAATGAATTCTTGGGATGAATTCATTAAATAAAGGAAGGATTGGTGGTTTATTTAATTAAAGAAAAGAGGGTAAAATAAAGGATTAAAAGGTTTAAAACCCTAATTAGGGTTAGTTGGGAGTCAGAGGGACCTCTTGGTAATTATGAAAAGTACTGAGGACCAAATAGAAATTTCTCTCTCTCACAGTGAAGGACTTAATTGTGACTTAAGAAAATATTAGGGACTTGCGAGGAATTGTCCTCTTTCACAGGCTTGGGCTCCGGTGTAACCTAAAAATATTTCAGGGACCTCTGGATAATTTTCAAAGAGAAAATCTATTTAGAAGAGGATGAACGGCTGAGATTAGACCATCTCGTACCGTGTTTTATCTCGAGGCACTATAAAGGCTCTCATAGAGCCACGTGGCGAGTTGAGATGGAATCCATCACATCGTATACAAAATACGAGGCAAAGGAGAAAGGGTTGGGTAAGGATGATCCTACCGTGCGGGTAGTTTATAACCGTCCATCTAAGTGGGTGGTGGATGCTAGGAAAATGAAGAAAATCCAGCCGTTGCGAGAGATTAAATCTCAACCGGTCATCTTTGATGATAACGAACTCGAGGCCAACTGCTTTTAATCTGGACCGTGGAAATAAGAGATGTGATCTCAGGCGTCCATCTGCGGAAGTGCCGATCTCGAAGCACGGTGACCCCATCAGCCAATTGAAACGGCCACCGGCCGCGGCGGGCTCCGCCCTTCTCCCCCGGGCGTTTCGCGCGGAACAGCCAACCTACGAACGGCGAATAAAGCCGGGAGCGTTACCGAAAGCTTCATCTGCCCCCGGCCTATAAGAACCCCACCCCGGCTCGCCCTAAGACAGTGAGAAAGAGAAAATCAAGAAGGTCGCCGGCGAGGGTTGGTCGGAGAAGGGGGATTCGCCAGAGGGGGTCTCTGTCACTCCTATTGGTACCGGAAGAACCGGAATTAAGGTATGAATTCTCTACCGGTTTCAATTTCGCGTTTGATGCATTGATAGTGCGGTTTAGGGCTCGCCGGAGTGACGAACGGAACCGGTTGTGGGGAGGCTCCGGGAGAGGGAATTGGGAACCACGAATGCGCGCAAGCTATTGGCGCGGCCGAGACGGGGCTCGTCGCGCTGTTGGCCGGCGATAAAAACGTCCAGGTGGAGAGATAGATTTCCCGGCGAGCTCTCCGCTAGGGTTCGGCCGCGACTGGAGGTAGGAGAAGATTAAAAAAAAAAAAAAATTAATTAATTATTAACTTAGGTGATGGTTAAATTTAAGTGAATATTAATAACTTTGGATGTGACAAACATTAAGGGGGTTAATCAACTGTTTTGAATTAATGTTAAAAACCTAGGTGGTGTGACATTATTAAGGTCATTAATCACTGTTGATTAAAATGATTTGTATGGAGGTGTGACAATTATTTGATTAATTATTTTGGAACATAGTAGTGTGAAGAAATAATCATTAAATAAGGAACTTGGTTAATTATAGTTAACTAAGAGTTTTAAAAAAAGGGTTTAAAACCTTAGTGTGACAATTAATTGATTAATTGATTAATTGATTTGTATAGTTGATATAACTATATGGGATTTTGGCAGTGTGACAAAAATCAATTAACTATTATGCTTGAGTATAATCCTATGGAATTATAGGTGTGACACAATCAGTTTGGTTAACTAACTAGGTTAATTAAATTGATTATATGGGAAGCTTGGTAGTGTGACAAAATAATAGAATAATTTATTATTATGTGTGACGTATTTAATTGATTAATGGTTGGTATAATTTAAGAGATTACTAAGGTTATTAAGTATTGTTAATAGACCGTCTAATGTGACAACGATTAATCAATTAAGTTGAACCAATCTATTGGGTTGATTAAATCAAACAACTTGGTTGAAAGTTAAAAGGATTGGGTTCAATTGGATTTAATCATTTGGTGATTAAACTTGGGTTAACCTTGTTTGCCGAATTGGGCTTGGGCCCAAATTGAGATTGAGCAAATTAATAAGATGTGACTCGATTAATTAAGTAAGAAGACTAGGATTAGTCTATTAATCAATTGATCCAACCCAACTCTTGGAATGTAAGTTTGATCAACTTAATTTGGATAGGGCTTGGATCAATTTAAGAAAATCAAATTAATTAGACTAAGTTGATTTAACGTGATGACTAGTGCTTAGTCTAGTGGGTAATTGAGTTAGTCAACTTGATTAAGTTGAACCTTGGAGTTGGATCAAGTAATAAGATTAGTTCTACACCATTATTTGAATTTATGGGTGAACTAATCAAGTTAATTGGCTAAGGTTAGTCAAGTAACAAAGAGGGATCGGGTTGAATCCAAGCTAGTTAAATTAATTTGATTGAATCAAATGACTTGGGTTGGTCCAGTAGCAAAGTGGTTTAATCCAAATTTAAGTTAATCAATGACTTGATTAAGATTGACGTTGGATTTGAATTAAATAAATGGGTTAGGTTAACCCATTAATTGGATTAATTGGTGAATTAGTTAAATGAAACTTGGTCAAGTTAACTTAGTTATGAAGTTGAAAGGTTGGAATTATTTGGGTGTTGTCTTTGGGGTTTATGAGGGTGGTTTGGAATAGGAAGGGTGCCATGGGGGTTATGAATTTGAAAGATTGGAATAATTTGGGTGTTATCTTGGGATTTATGGGGGAGGTTTAGAATGTGAAGAGTTGTAAAGGTTACACTTGTGAGGCCTATATAAAGCATGTAATCTTGAATCTTGCCATAGAGCAATAGCAAGTTTGAGAAAGTTTTGGGCCATTGGGAATCAAGAAGAGAGGTGAGAAGAAGGACGAAAAGAGAAGAAAGCTTGAGAGACTAGGAATTTCTGTTCAAAGGAGTGTTGAGCATGCTCTATGTTCATTGCCATTCCGACCATTTTCACCGTTGGATCGTGCTGAAATTTTGGTGAGATTATTCATGACTCTTTATTCTTCATTTTGAACGGTTAAGATTGTTTTTGGTGTCCGGTAGAGTAGGTTTCTGGGTGTGAAAAAAAACCTATCACTGTTGATTTCCTGCACCGACCAGTTTCATCATCTGCTTCAATCGGATGATCATTTCTAGTCTGATCGAGCTGATTTTTGGTGAGCATAGTGAAGACTTGTCCTGACCCAATCTGAACTGTGGAGATCTGGTTTGGACAGTCAGTTTGTCTTCAGTGTCTGTAGACATCTATACTCGGTGAGTTTCTTTAAATTCCTGCATCTCACTTATGTGAGGTGATAAATATGAGGATTCATATATGCATGAATGCATGGGTTATAAGGATAAATGAGGGAATGAATGAGTAAAGAATTGGTCCAAAGGTTGGAGTTTGATCTCCATGGGTGGTTTCATGAATTGAATTTATATACATGATCATGAAAAGTGTAAATCCAATCTATCCCTATCTTTGAAGGTTCATGAAAGCATAAACATGGATAACTTGAGGTTACTGGTTTATGGGAATGATTTAAGGATTAGCATAGGTGTTGTTTGATAAGAGGGCTAGAGAACTTGGTTACTGTTAAAGAGTTATACATGCAAAGGTCAATAAAAGGGTTTAGCAAGTGGGCCCAATTTGAATAAAATGACTATAGATAACCAAATAGGGTTTAGACTCGACAAATAAATGCAAAGTTGACTAGGCTTGACCAAGTTGGGTCTAGGGTCAACTAAAGAACGTGGAGACATGGGATAAGGATTAATAACCCGAGAGATGGTCTTTAGGACCCGTTAGTGGGCCTAGGCCCAACAAGAACGATAGGCATGCATGTGTAATTAGAGATATGGGGATTTATTGAAATCTTGACTCTAATAGGGCCTATGTATGCCAGATACTCTCAGGGAGTTGTAAGACATTCCAGAGGATACTAGGAAGACTTCTAGTTCCAACAAGAGGTAAGTGCTCTTGCCTAGTTCCCTTATTTATTGGCTAGTTGTTTTCTTGATTTAATGTATGCTATTTGTTAGCATGTCTTTTGTTTGGTACCTGATATTCTTGGATGCATGCACATACATATTCTTTTGATGTCTTTACCGGTATGTGTGTGATTGGTGTGCTAGAGGTAGTGTTAACTGATCACGAGGATCCGTTGATCGGCACGTGGCCGTGGAAACACGTGAGCCTGTGCTCCGTCCGGATAGGAGTGCGTGGTTTTACTATCTCTTCGTTGATGCTCACTGAGCATACCAACCTATGACCGAGGCGATACTGTGGAGGTTCGTGGTGCTTGTGTGCAGGCAGGGCAGGTATGCGTCAGAGGAGTATGCGTACTCATTGAGCATAGCCTCCTATTGTCTGGCACTTGACCATAGAGACACACGGTGCTTGTGTTGGTCGGGTGGGTGTGTGTAGGTTGAGTTTGTTCTACTGCCCGGACTCAGTGGAGCGTGGGGGCTCCGATAGGGAAATGTTCAGGGACAGGACCCCCTGGCATTTCTGCCTGCCTTGCTAGAGAGGCAATTCTCTGGTGGTCTTACCCGTCAGTGGGCATGGTACGCTGACCGTGTTAACACGTATGAGAGGTAGTTCTACCGACTTACGACCGGAGGGTCGAACGACCAAGAGGTCGTGCTTACAGCAAATAGCTGGACATACTGGCCGGGGGTGATTCTTGAGTTTTCTTGAAACTCATCACAGGGGCTCGAGGGCTTCTGTTACCAGGGGTCGTACCTTTGGATTGTTTCTGGTAGACTCCTAGAGTTGTGTTTCTTGGTGTTGTGACCTTATTATTTGACATATTACTCATTTATGTCTTGTGACCACGCGGGGGTACTTACTGGGCTTTCCTTTCGAAAGCTCATGCGCTTGCTTCCCTTCTTTCTTTTTCAGGTCCCGAGGAGTAGGTGACTCGGACTCCGGAGTTGAGCGAGGGGTTGGGCTGATTTTGTAGAGGTTCGAGAACCTGAACACTTGTTCTTGAGGTGGTGTTATTGTAGGACCCTTATTGACCATGTGTAGGGTATGTAAACCCTTATTGATTTAGATTTTCGTTGTGACTCTGATATTATCTGATTATTAAATTTTGAGGTATTTGTTATCTGCTATGATTTTCATAGGCCTTGTATCCGAGTGGGGTTCGCCTCTACTTGGGTACGGCCGGTCTGTGCGCGCGCTCGAGGTCCCGGGATCCGGGTCGGGGCGTGACAGAAGGTCCATATAAACTTCCTCAAAGAGATCACCATAAAGTAAGGCATTGTTTACATCAAGCTGAAACAAATACCAATTATGACTAGCAGCCAAAGCAAGTAGTACTTTCACAGCCACCAATTTACCAACAGGAGAAAACGTCTCAATGAAGTCTACACCTTCTTGTTGAGTAAACTCCTTAGCTACAAGACGAGCTTTATAACGTTCTATAGATCCATCTGACTTGTGTTTGATTTGTAAACCCATTTACACCCAATAGAATGTTTTCCACTGGGAAGAGGAACAATGGAACAAGTATGATTATCCTCCATGGCTTGTAATTCGTCCTTCATAGCTTGTTGAATTACAATGAAAATTCCTTATATAAGATGGAGGTCGAATGATTCTGGTAGAACGCTGGAGAGCAGATCTTGATTCAGCAACTGGAACAACAAGGGAATCATCCGCAGTAGAGAACTAATTACGAGAATCCATCTCAGTACTAACGGGAACATCAAGAATAGGAATTGGTGTAGCTTGAGGCAATACAAGATCAGGGAAGGGATCAACCAAATCAGCTGAACTAATAATTGAATGGAAAGGAAAGACATCTTCATGAAAAATGACATCTCTAGAGATAAAATCTGTTTAGAATTGATGTCATATAATTTGTATCCCTTCATACCACGGGGATAACCAATGAAAACACATACGTGCTCGGGGCTGAAACTTCGTCCTGTGAGATGCAAGGAAGGATGCAAAAATTAGGCAACCAAAGACTCGAAAAGCAGAATAATCAATTGTTGTCTTATATAATAACTCAAATGGAGTCTGGTTCAGAAGCAGGTGTGAAGGAGTCCGGTTTATTAGAAAAACAGCTGTCAATACACAATCAAACCAAAACCTTAGGGGAACTCTGGATTGAAAATAAAGAACTCTAGCCACATTAAGAAGATGTTGCTGTTTTATCTCCACAACTGAGTTTTGCAGAGGAGTATCAACACAAGAATATTGGTGTAGAATCCCCAACTCACTGAAAAGCTTAACAAAACCAAGCTCACGAGCATTATCTGATCGAAAATTCTTGATCTTGACACCAAATTGATTGTCAATCATGTTAAAAAATTTAGGAATAATGGAGGATACATCAGATTTGTGCCTAAGTAAAAAAAATCCAAGTAAACCGGGTACAATCATCAACCAAAGTCACAAAGTATTCATAACCACCATGTGATGGAACATTATATGGACCCCAGATATCACAATGTATCAAATCAAATGGATATTTGGACAAATGATTATGTTACTCAAAAGCTTAACGTCGTTGCTTTGCTAAAGGACATATGTAACAAGGCCAATTATGTTGTAGTTGAGAAACAACAATATGCAAAATGTTCTTCAACAAACTAAGTCTCTTAGGAGACCAGTGACCATGTCTACTGTGCCAAAGTCTAGCAAACACGTTATAACAGGAAAGAAAATATCTAACTTTGAAGCAGCATTTGAATCGGCATATGAATCAGCAGTTTTAGCTTTATCAAAGACATATAGAGACCCTCCAACCTGTTACCCCTGCCAATCATCTTCTTGTTGAAGTCCCGAATGATGAACGAGTCATGAAGAAAGCTTACTGTAAGTTGTGTATCAGTAATCATGGCACGGACTGACATCAAATTGAACTTAAACTGAGGAACATATAAAACATTTTTAAGAATCAACAGAGAGCTCAATCGTACATCACCAACCATTTTCACTGGTATATATTAATGATCAGGAAGAATAACATTGGCATTCTCAATGCTATGTAGAGAAATAAAAGCGTCAGCATTATCACAACTGATACCACGAGATAATGGAGAAATCCAATAGAGAAAGAGATTTGAATTTTCACTTTCTAACCTCCATGTTACAAGAGAAGCTATGTTATATATATAGCTAAGCTCACAGAAAAGCAGAAACAAATTACACTATATACACAGTTAATCAATCATATCAAGATCATAACAAACTCTCTAACAAACTCTAATATCTCTCTAACAAATCTTAACACACAGTGTTGTTGTGGGCAACTGTGACTTAAGAGGACAAATTAACTGATGCTATGTTGAATGATTTGCTTTGACTATTTTCTAAATGTTTTAGTTTACTTGAATGCTTTATTGGAATATTTCTTAGTTATGACAGTTGAATGCTTTGTTTAATGTTTAATTTGTATGGTCATGTTTTGTTTGAATGTTTTTTATGGATTATCTATGTTGTTATATGTTTAATGTTTTATTTGATTGAGCTTGTTATTTTCAATACATACATGCTTGTAAGTTTCATGCTCCTTTAGGTCTTTCTTGTTGTAGAAATTATGCGTGAATATCACAACCCCGCTAGTAAGTTGCATGCCCTATAATAGCTCATTGCTAGTTGTTTGTGATTAGGGGCGGCTCAAGAGAGTTGGAGGCCTAAAGCGAAATTTTAAATTGAGGCTTTTGATTATTTAATATAAATTAAATTTTATTAATTTTTTTAACGAACACTTATATGATATATTTTTTTAACTATTTTATATACTAACATGATAACTCTTATGGGTTTTGATGGGAAGTAATTCTATAAACGCCCCAAAAGAAAAAAAAATCTAAACAAACAAACAAAAATTTAAATAATAGAAAGATAATATGTTATTTTATAAAAAGAGAAATTTTTTGTCAAAAATATAGAAAAAAACTATCTACTACAAAAAAAATATATTTAAAATTTATTTTTTTAACTTTTTGAGATGCGAAGTTATTAATTAAATTTTTATGATTGAGAAAATGACTGTTACTTACCAATGTAATAATTCTTGGGTTTAGTTTTTTAAAAACTAATAAGGTAGTTGGGAGAAGATATATATTTAATTATGTATTAAATTTGTGTTTATTATCTTTTATTTTAAAAAGTTTGTTGATAAAAGATATATAATTGATTTGATATTAAATTAAAAAATTAAATATCCTTATATTATAACAAATAATTTTTATTATTAGCATGATAAAGTTATAAAAATTTTAAGGTTCAAAGTAAGAGGCCTCCAATAGATATTAAATTAAAATCTGTAAATATTAATTTATCATACAAATTATTATTATACTACAATGATAATCTTTTAAAAAAATTTAAGTTTAAACTTTGTATAAGGCCTCCACTAGACATTAAAATTAAAATTAAAATTTTTAAATATAAATTTACTATAATAATCCATTATTATAGTTATGATAATAAGATTTCAAAAAAAAGAAAATATATAAATAAATAAAACTTAGAGGATAAGAAGTAAATATGAGGCCCGCCTAAAACAATTGCTTCACTCACTTTATCCTTGAGCCGCCCTGGTTTGTGATGGATGTTCAAATTGATTTTGTGAAACTTTTTATAATATCTTATATAATATTACTATTTTTATTAATAAAACTAGGATTTAATAGTATCATAATATAATAAACTAAATAAAATTCATAATAATATTCATGTCATAATAATTTTTCAAATCTTACGTATTTGTATGACTTTTGACATTTCTCAATTTCATGGAAAAAAAACACCCTACTATAATGTAGCCCAAAGTGATCTCAGTTTCTATAAAATGAACATAGAAAGTATGGGAGGTAGACACTTCGGTGCTTCCTCACTTCAGTAGAAATAAACACCTAACATATAACCCTCCACCTTCCCTGATTTCGGAGAAGTGAGACTTCATTCCACTCTTGGACTTCTGGACAAAAGCCCTAAACTTCTATATATCTCTTTGTATGGGCCATTTCGTTCGGTCTTAGTTTTATTTGTTTCCTTTGAAATCCTTGTCCTTGAAGATATTTTTAATTTTTGGATAAATATAATTTGTCCATTTGATATTAATAAATAAAGAAAGAAGGGGGAGTACTCTCTCACAGCTAAAACCACTCGACCAAGGTTGCCCTACCAAAACACAAGGCACTCATGTCTTGGTCCAACTCTTGATATTGGAAAACTTAAAGTTTGATGTCATTCTCTTGAAAGCATGAGTTCTTTATCCGATGCCTACAATAAGTTAATAATAACCACAGCCACCATGTAGCATTCTGAACCATCTCTGTCAAGCTGGTCCTTACACCTTACTAAAATTAACTTGCATACATGGTTCCACTTACAATGACCATGTCAAGCTAGACAAATTTTCTTTCACGTCACTTGATAGACTGACTACACGGACGTCAAATTGCCAACACCCTAACTCAAAGCTTTGTTTTGGTTCAACCAGTAAAGCGTGATGTTTTTCAGACAAGTACTTGTTGTTCCTTTTCTTCCTTTTTTTTATTTGAATTTCACCTTGCCTAATTGCCTCGGTATAGAAGGAAGAATTATGATTAGCTAAAGCTGAATCATACTGGTTGTTATACCTTGCATATTATATAGTTAACATCGAAATTGTAGGAAAAAATAGACGTTCTTAATGATATTGAGGAATGCCTTGTGGGAAATTCATTTTTAATTTCTGCCATATATTATTATGAAAAAGTAAATTGAGAATATTGATGTTTTCTCACTTATAACTTTTATAGGGTTGTTTTCGTACTTAGAAACACTGGAAAAGAAAGATGTAACGGGACGAGTTTACAAGCAAAACAAAACAAAAAAATAAAAAAAAAAATCAAAAAAAAAAACGAAAAGAAAAGAAAAGCAATGATTCAGTTCACTTTAGAATATCGGATAAAGTTCCCAGCTTTATTTCAGTGCCAATGAATGGTTGATGACCTTGCATTCACCGGAGAATTGTGAGACGTAAAAGCTTCTGATCATTAATTAATTGTGAGTAATAGAAATTATAATTAACTAAGGGAATCAAAATTTAAGAACAGTCTGTAGCAATCAACAGTTAACGCCAAAGAACTTGAGTATACGCGCGACATCAAGTATATATTAAACGGTTAAGAAAAACTATGGATGAAGAATATATATCGTTTGGCTTGAAAAGTAGACAAGTTACTGCCAAGAAATTAAAGAGATAGAGAGAGATTGAAAGGTGGACAAACAATAGAAGAAGCAGCAAGTTGAGCGAGTGATCCAAAGAGAAGGGGACCCATTCTCCATGGCTGAATGGCAGTAGTGATAAGAAAGAGTTTGGAAACAAAGCCCAGGTTGATGGCAGTGCTTAATATCTAGAGAACCAAGGTACCAGGCTGGAGCCACCAGCACAGCGCCACGTGTCACAGTGATCCACCGCACGCGACGATGTTGGACCACCGTGCCCTCGTGGCCCCGGCCACCACCTGTCGGCGCTCTACCACGTCGGTCGGCGTCGCTTCCTTTGCTTTAATAATTCAACCCATATCTTTATCACCCTGGTCCCTTGACCACCTTTCTATTTTCATCAGCTTCTGTCCCTTTTGGATTTGCCAATCCATTTCCATGAAACAAGCTGGGAGGGTACTACTGGGACGGACGGATCATGCAAACACTCTTCCATGCTTCAGTACCTCTTTAGTTTAGGCAAAATTATTTTTCAGTCCCTGAATGTTTTCTTTCTGACTTTTCAGTCTCTCTGACAAAACATTATACCTGCCAGTCCTCCCTTTTAGAATGAATTACTTTTAGGTCCCTGCTGTGACCTTTTCCTGTTAACTTTTAAATAAAACCCCAAAATACCCTCGTATATTCCCGCCAAAATTCAGCTTTTTGGCTGAAAAGACATGCCTTTTGTACTTTCATTCTTGCAAAAGAAGCTGTGAGCCCCTTCTCCTACTTCTTGTCTTCTCCTTCCCTTCTTCTCCTTCATTTCTTCTCCTTCCTTTCTTCTTTTGCAGAGCGATTGTGGTGTTTTTAGTCTTGTAGAGAAGTTACGACGCGGCAATAGGTTAAGTGGGTGGGAGAGTCTTGTACTGACAAACAACCAAGGTAGATCCACTTTCCCATTGTTTTTTCATGGCTTGCATCGTATAACTGTGTTGTTTTTGCAGAAGGCGTTCTTGTTGCAGGAGTTCCATGGAAACCATTTTTGCCGTCGCGCAATATAGGGGAGAAGGTCTAGCCTTGGAGCTCATAGTGCTCACTTGTTGAGAGTCAGTAATGGATGACATATGTGAACGGTGGGACCTTGACCCCTCTGGTGTGAGAGTGAGTTATATCGCACCAGACGAACAAAGAACAACTTGTCCCATTGACAATTCTACAGACTTTGTGCGTATGTGCAACATTTTGCAATCGTTCGAGAAGAATATGGTCGACCATATTGTGGACACAGGTGAAGTGATCGTTGGCGATGATTGTGGGTCTTCAATTCCAACGTAATTTATTGTCTTTGTTATCTGGTAATATAAGCCTTTAATATGTGCATGTTATTTCCCGCAACCGTGTATTACAAACACGTAAGCATTTACGATCTTCTTTAAGTCTTTAGAATTTCTCTTATCTCTTTAGTATCGACCAAATGTCTTTAGTATTTGCTTTATCTCTTTATTATAGACCGTAAAGCTTTAGTATTTATCTTATCTCTTTATTATTTACAGTAAGTGTTTAGTATTGCGTCGTTCTGTTTAGTATTGTCTTACTTAAAAGAATATTTTTTCAATCATCAGGGACCCTCTAGCCGAGAGTATGTTATTGAACATTGTGGGTTCTTCTCAATATCCCGAGATTGCAGTGCTCAAGTCGGCGAACGATTTGAAAACGTGGAACACTTCAGGGATGCCCTCCGTGACTTTGCTATCAAAAGAAAATTTGACTTTACGTTCATTAAAAATGACAGAGAAAGGGTGACGGCCAGATGTTCCAAGGCAGACTGCAATTGGAGGGTCCATGCTTCTCGAGAGGAGAATCTGCAAACCTTTCGAATAAAGACATTGCAGCCCGCACATGTGTGTGGTGGTGGTGTTGATCCGAGTTCCCACCCGAAAGCATTCAAAAAATGGGTTTGCGGTCGTGTGATCCAGAAGCTCAAGGATCGTCCTTTGTATCGGGCCGTTGACATTCAACGGGATATTTTGCGAGAGCACGGCGTGTGTCTTCCGTACAAACAAGCATGGATGGGAAAAGAGGTTGCCCCAAGCGCACCGTTGGCTAATCCAAATGTCTGATGTGGCCCATTGGTCGAACAATCTGTTTAAGGGGCAAAGATGAGGTGAGATGTACTCGAACGTCGCTGAGTCATTCAATGCGTGTATCAAGGAGGCGCGCCACCTCCCGGTCACCGAAATGGTCGACTCAATCAGGTAATAATCACATGTGACTAAAAATCCTATACTGTTTAATGTTTAGGGTTCCCTATCGCCTCTAACGCTTTACTATCGATCTTAAAGCTTTTACTATTTAGTGTAACTCTTTAGTATCCCATATAACTCTTTACTATCAGGCCTAAAGCTTTATTATCGAGTGTAACTCTTTAGTATCCCGTATAACGCTTTACTATCAGGCCTAAAGCTTTATTATCGACTGTAACTCTTTAGTATCCCGTATAACTCTTTAGTATCTTTCTTAACGCTTTAGTCTTTGTTGGAAGCTTGATTATCTCTTACAAACACTTACTGTTCGCAGGTACAAGCTCATGATTATGATGTATGCCCGGCGTGAGCATGTCCGACGCTGGGGAACACATCTTTGCCCAGCAATACATCGAAAGCTCGAGGACACTATCGAGTCAAGCCGCTCACTCCGCGTAGGTCGTTCGAACGGTGAGCAATTCGAAGTTATCGAACAGTGTAGCTACGCTGTCAATTTGCGGACAAGAACATGCTCCTGCAGAAGTTGGGACGTCTATGGAATACCTTGCACGCATGCTTGTGCGGCAATCGCGACTTCGGAGACAAGTGTACATCGCTTCATGGATGACTACTTCATGGTACAAATGTATGCCAATGCATATGCAGACCATATTTCTCCAGTACCGGGATACGATAAGCCGACAGATGCATCCCGCGTCCTCCAACTACGACCACCTATTACGAAGAGATAGCCTGGGTGGCCGAGGCGGACTAGAATTGAGTCGAAGGCTTCAGATGTGAGAGAGTTGCGGTGCAGCCGCTGCCAAAACACTGGTCATAATCGCAGGACTTCCAATGCAGTCATAGCTGATTAATCTTTTCCATCAAGGCTATAAGGTTACTTGTGATGAAATTTTTTTGCACATTGAACACTAATGTGGCATATACGTTTACAAAATGTGGCATATACGTTTGCAAAATGTTTACACGAATACAAAAGATAATAAAGAGTTAGTCCGGATAGTAAAGACATAGCACATGATACTAAAGCGTTAATCCAAATAGTAAAGACTTAGCATATGATACTAAAGCGTTAATCCAAATAGTAAAGACTTGAAATAATGATTTTGATGACTCAGTCAAGGGCAAAAATGTATTTTCACCCCGAAAACGTTCAATCATGGGCCTTGGAGGAACCGCTCAAACCTCTGCAAACTGACAAGGGCATCTTCGTCTTTTCATATACCATATAACACCGTTTGGGAGACGTTGGACTGAAAAATAACTCCTTGGATAAAGGAGGGACTATATGGGAATAACGATACTTTCAGAGATTATATAGAGATCTGGATATTTTTGAGGGACTTTTTGTTACTTATCTCTTAGTTTTATCCCATTCATGAACTTTTATATATAGATGTGTTTTTTATATGTTCATTCATCTCAAGTCCGTCAACAAAACATCTTTTGAGAGCTTGAGGTCATCTGATCACCAAGATGAGAAATGAAACAAGGTGAAGCTGTGCCAACTGGGAAAAACCCAATCACTTTTGGATAAAGTGAAGTGGATAAATTATAAACAAATATAATATATGTGTGTGTATATATATATATACTGTGATGGTATATATTTGACGAACTAATGATTGATGAGTCTTTTATTGGGGCCGGACAGACTGAGACTGGTGCGAGGATGAGGTACTAGTATGGCAGTACAAATGCAAAAATTGTGCTGCATGCACGTGCGTGGCCAGCCAAGAATCCAACATGTTGTACGCCCTCATCATCACAGCTGCCACTTGGTTCGTTTTAAGTACGAACTAAATCTAAATCAACTACATTTTAGGTACTAGATGATCTAATGCTTTCTTAGACTACCATTGCACTACTGCGCGACCTCTCGACTGCCTGGCCCATGAATATATTCACTAGCTACTTCGTAGTCTCCCATGTACAATTTTAAATAGCTATTTTTTTTCTAGGTTAGCCATCATCTCACTTGAAGCATCATTCACTTTTGGAGTTAGTAGAGATCGAGAGCTATAGACTGAATGAAAGCTAAATATATACAAGCTATTCTGAACTTAAAAGACTATGATACCATTGGACTGCAGGTAAACTAAAGGGTGAAGATAATCATGTCCATATCAGTCCTGTTGTTTTCAAGTCAAAACAGACCCAGCAAAGGACTGGGAAAAAGTATAATTTACTATGAGAAATTATAATTTTCAGTGGTTCTCATTTTGATATACAATAATTGATGATGATTTGATCAAGACTTGACTTTTGGTTATTCTATGAATTAAAATTAATACCCATGTGACACAGGATTAACTCTAGAATGATTAATCAAATTCTGCGAGAAATGATATGCAGGACAAGTGGATGAGCATCACCTAAGATTCCTGACTAAGATGTTTAAATTTTCTAAAATTGTATATATTATTAGAGTTGGATAGAATTTCAATTTAACTTTGAACTAGCATATATATGCACAACTATATTTTATTAGAGTATACTAGCAAAGGGCCCTAACATTGTTCCGATTGGTTAAAAATATTATAAATTTTATAAATTGATTTTTTTTTATATATTCATATATTTAATAATTTAAATATTATAAAAAATTATATCTTTTTAAATTAATTTTAGTTTAATATTTTCATTGTTAAAACAAATTTTTTTAAAAGAATTAATAATTTTAAGTATTATTTTTTATGAATAAATTTTTTTTAAAAGTTTTGAAGAATTAAAAAAAAATTAAATTCCAAAATAAATAATTTAGAAGGATTATGTTTTTTTTACTTACATGATATTTTCTAAAAGGTTTTAAATATATGTCAAAAGTTATGAAATATATTTATTAAAATTTATCTTTTAAATTTGTTTTAAAGAATATTGATATGATTTAATGGTTTAATACAGTATAAATTTTTTTAGGTGAAATTTAAATTTTATTATTCACACTTAAATCTAAAAGGATAAAATTTTTAAGATTTAAATATTATTTTTTATGATTAAAAAATTAATTGTTTAAAATATTCTTTTTTTTCAAAAGTTGAAACGTTAAGAAAGAATCAAGAATGCTCAATCACTAGGTAAAAAGATGATAACCAATAAAAAGTCACCAGATATTTAGAGATAAAACAAAATAATATAAATATAAATAATAAATAAAATTTAACTTTTATGAAGAATTTTATGATGAGAAGGAATAGAGCCTATACTTTGATAGGAAAAGATTTAATATTATTGATAATAAGTTGGGGTATATATAATATCACCACAAGGATTAAACAAGAAATAAACATAAAAGGATAAATACAAGAAATCCTAATGATAAATACATGAAACCCTAATAGGCCCCCTCAAAATGGTGTACGAGAAGCAACACCAATCTTGTGACAAATATCAAGTAGCCGAGGACGAGGCAGAGTTTTCGTCAAGGCATCAGCAAGTTGATCTGCAGCAGATACATGAATAACCCGAAGAAGGGAAGACTGAAAAAGATCACGGACAAAGTGATAGTCAATGGCAAGATGTCATCTGAGAATGAAACACAGGACTAGCACATAGATACGTGGCACCAAGATTGTCCGAGTAAATAGTGGGTGCTGAAGGGATAGGGACATGCAGTTCATGAAGAAGTGTCTTGATCCATTGAATTTCTGCCACAGCAAAAGCAATAGTACGATACTCCGCCTCAGTAGATGACCGAGCAACAGTGCGTTGCTTGGTAGACCAGCAAGAGATGGGATTGGCACGCAAGAACATGAGATATGCATCCGTGAAGGTACGATCATCCGGATTACCCCCCCCCCCTTTCCCCACACCCGGTAGACCGGCAGGAGATGGGATTGGCACGCAAGAACATGGCATATGCACCCGTAAAGGTACGATCATCCGGATCCCCCCCCCAATCGGCATCGGAAAAATCGTGAAGTTGAAGAGGAGAATTCACCCGAAGCCGAATGCTAAAAGATTTGGTGTCATTCAAATACCGGAGCAAGCGCTTAGAACTGAGAAAGTCTGTTGACAGCAAATGAAATGTTAGGGCGAGTCATGTGTAAGTGTTGAAGGCCACCAACAACTTGTCTATACTTGGTAGCATTAACCAGAGAGGAGTCATCATGAAGAAGTAGGGATGCACCAACAGCAAGAGGTGTAGAAACTGGTTTTGAGTCAAGCAAATGGTGTTTCTGCAGAAGATCAACAATATACTTGTGCTGAGAAAGAAGCACACTATCAGAGGTCGGAGTGACTTCAACACCACAGAAGTATGAAAGCAACCCAAGATCCTTGGTGAAAAATTTAGAGTCAAGTTGCCGAATAATACGATCAACTAGATGAGGATCACTGCCAGTAATCAGAAGGTCATCAACATCAACCAGAAAATAGACAAAAGTGGAGCCTGGCGACAGAATGAAAAGTGATGTATCCGCGCGAGAAGTAACGAAACCAAGAGACTGAAGAAAGAGCTTCAACTCCTGGTACCACTCCCGCTGTGTTTGCTTCAAACCATAGAGAGCCTTCTGCAAACAGAAAACATAATCAGGAAACTAAGGATCACGCATGCCAAGGGGTTGGGCCATGTAAACTTCCTCAGTAAGATGGCCATTGAGAAAGGCATTGTTGACATCAAGCTGCCGAACAAACCACCTGTGATGCAAGGCTACACTCAAGACAGCACAAACAGTGACCAGATTAACAATAGGGCTAAAAGTCTCATGAAAATCAACACTGGAACGCTGATGAAATCCTTTGGCAACAAGCTGAGCTTTATATCGGTCAATAGTACCATCCGGGTGGCGTTTGACACGGAACACCCACTTGTTCCTAACAAGATTCTTATGGGGAGCAAGAGGAACAAGTACCCAGGTTCTGTTGTGTTAGAGAGCATCATATTCAGCTTGCATGGCTTGAAACCAGTGCAAATGGCGAAGAGCCTGGGCCACTGTAGTAGGTTCACTATCAGAAGAAACTGTAACAAAGAGTGTGTACCTTGGATTGGACTTGAAAATAGAATTCTTGAACTAAGTAGTTATCGGATGAACATTAGTGGCAGCCCCAGGAGTAGCGGAGGAAGGCCCCGGAACCGAGGAAGGAGGCCGACTGGGGTCCGCGATGGGGGAAGACTCCGCAATGGTAGGACGCGTGAGCACAGCCGAGGCAGCTTCCGTGGTGGAGTCGGGTAGCTGACCTGGATCGACGAGGCCAGCGGAGGAACACGCTGCAACCGGGGCGGAGGACAAACCCAGATGTTGGGCGACATAGTCGGCGGGGGCGCCAAGACGGGCTGTGGGCGGGACACGCCGCACAGAAGGAGACAACACAGGAGGTGCAGCCAGAGGTGCCAGGAGGCTACTTGAGGGCAATGATGGTCGTGGTAGCCAGGATGATGTTGTGAAGGTCGGATCAAAAAGGTCGGCAGGGACGGAGGCGGACGAGGATCGAGAGAAAAAAAAAGATCATCTTCAATAAAGCGAACATGACGGGAGATGACAAGCTTATGAGTGGAGAGATCAAAGAAAATAAAGGCAGTTTGAGACAAGGCATATCCTAAAAAGACACAAGGACTGGACCGAGGGTTAAGTTTGTTAGTAGTATAGGGACGAAGCCAAGGAAAACAAAGACAACCGAAGACATGAAGAGATGTTGGATTGTGGTGTTTGTGGAAGAGAGACTCAAAGGAAGAACGGGAACTGCAAGTTTGCTTTGGGCATGCGATTAATGAGATAAACCGCATCAACAAAGGAGAAGGACCAGAACTGAGATGGAAGAGAGGTATGATGAAGCAAGGACAAGCCAGTCTCGACAATGTGCCGATGCCGACGTTCAGAATACCCATTGTGTTTGGGTGTGTGCGGAGTGGTGGTAAGATGAGAAATACCATTGGCAGTGAGAAAAGGGCGAAGAGCAATGTATTCCCCACCATTATCAGAGTATAATGTGCGGATGGGAAGCTGGAAATTCTTTTCAACCAGGTTTTTGAAGGCAACAAAGGTCGCATGGACATCAAACTTCCGAATAAGAGGATAAAACCAAATATATTTGGTAAAGTGATCTACAAAGATAACATAATATTTGTACCCATCAAGAGATAGTGCAGGCAATGTCGAATAGATTATTTCAAGAGGGGAAGAAGAAGAGACGGAGGATTGAGAGAAATGAAGCTTGTGACCCTTATTAATATGACACGAATGGCAAGAAAATTTGACTAATTGGGAATGCGAAAAGGAAATACCGAAGGATAACAACTGTTGTTTGAAGACTTTAACAGAAGGATGACCAAAACGACTATGCCACAACGAAAGCAAAGGTGAAGAGGAACGAATCGAACTAAGGGCGGGGAAGTGGGGAGCGGTAGCCGGTAGATGTGGTGTAGTGGTTGGCCAAACATAGACACCATCCTTACGCTATCCCGTGACCAGAATCACCCCCGTGTGACGATCCAGCGCCTGAAAAGAATCAGCAAAAAACTGAACCGTGACGGCATTAATAACACAAAGAGCCGAAACCGATATTAAATTTAAGGATATTGATGGAACATGCAACACATCCGTGAGAGTAAGAGAGCCTTATAACGTCGAAAGAAGCATAGATCCCGTATGTTTAATGGGAAGACAGGTACCATTGCTAATGACAACAGTCTCAGACTCTTTGTAAGGTTGAGGAAGCGTTGGGTTGGACAAGGCGGTGGTGATATGATGAGAAGCACCAGAATCAACAACCCACACAGAAGGAGCACCTGGAGTAGGGTAGTGTGTGGCGGTGTGCACATGAGGCGGGCCACAAAGCTGCGCCGGAATGTGATCCCATATATGTGGGGGAAGACCGGTTGGAGGTGGTGAACCGGCGGTGACCAGCCATGGCGTATCAGTAGTGGCAGGGAAGATCTGAGGCACGCAGGGGTACTGCGAGGGTGCTGGGCACGCAGGGGCGTGCAGGAGCATGCAGGGGCGCGTGTAGGGGCGTACAGGGGCGCGCGCAGGGGCACTAGGGTGTGCAGGGGGATGGCGGGGCGCGTAGGGGCGCGTGGTTGGGCACGCAGGGGCTGGGGCGCGCATGCGGGCAAGGGGATGGTTGGGCGCGTAGGGGTGCGCGGCTGGGTGCAGGGGCACCGGCAAGGGCTACGCAGGGGCAGAGTCGTGCGAGGGAGTGCGGCTAAGGCACCCGCATGGGCGCAAGGGCGTAGGGAGAGCGCGGGCGCGCGGGGCACGCTAGCTGAGCGCGTGGGCGCGTGCCGTTGAGGTTGGGCACGCAGGGACGTGGGTGGCGCGGCTGGGCGCAAGGATGCGGGTGTTCTGCGCGCAGGGGTCGCGCTCAGGAATGCGGGTGTCGCACGCGCAGGGGTGTAGTGGGGTGCGCGCATGGGTGCATTGGGTGCGTTGGTCTGCTGTGCGCACGGAAGCGCAGGTTATGGGCGGTGTACGACTGGTTCCAGATGGTCGGTGTGCGGCGCGCGACTGACAACTTTTAGGGTTTCTGGATCTTTGCTCTTGATACCATGATAGGAAAAGACTTAATATTATTCATAATAAGTTGGGGTATATATAATACCACCACAAGGGTAAAACATGAAATAAACATAAAAGAATAAATACAAGAAATCATAATGATAAATACATGAAACCCTAATATACTTATCAGGTAAAAATGAGTGTAAAATAATTTTGATATAAAAATTACATTGTGAATATTAATCCAGATTCTAATTAAAGAAATACTTTCTTTTCCTTTCCATTTAAAATTTTAAAGTGAATTAATGAGTTGGGGATGAGGATCATAGAGAATATACGTGAGTTAGTTTAAAAGAGTCAGTGAAGATGAGGGATAACATATTTGACTTCAACATGTAACCACTAATATCGCTATTTTAAAATATATAATCACCATGTGGTTGAGAAAATCCGAGATATGGATCCCAATTTTCTCGCTATGAATATGCTTAGTAACATAGATGTTGCTCATCCATTTGATATTCATTATTGATCTATTTTCAGATGGATTATGAAATTAAATTTAGAAAAGATGAAATTAGAGAGGATACTTCTAGTCTGGATATATTTTAAAGGAATGACTTTTAATTAGAGATATTTGAAAATAGAAAAGTTGACAAAAATGATCCGAGGTTGAAAACCCCATTGGGATTTCTAAATGGGAATCTACTTTGTAATTTATATTTTCACTCGGAGCCAAACAAGTTTTTATATAAAAAAAATAAAAAATTTCAATACTTTGGTTTTCTTTCACGCACTTGTTTTTTTTTCGAATTCACATATATAATCAAAAGAAATCACATTATTTCTATTCAAACAATTGAAAATAAACACACATTAGGAAATAATAAAAACACAAATAAATCAAGAAACCAAATAATGAAAAACAAACTCAATGAATCAAGAGATCATACACCCGTATATTGGAGAGGTCCCTACCGGCGCCAACACCCTGTTCTTCCTTGATGTCAGCCTGCTTGTCTTCTCTATCATTGAATTACCATCATGCACTACCTCCTTTCATTGCCTCCTTTCTCTTCTTCGAATCAAGAAATTAGAGTTATGCACTACCTCCTTTCACTTATCTTATCCTGTGTTGCCTCCTTTCACCTATCAAGAGAAGTTTGTGTACTTTATTTAAAATGATACGAGCATGGAGGGACACATGGCGTAACCACCCCGAGGAAAGAACGCGATCATGTATTAGAATCTTCAAATAAAAAAGCTAAAATTGTGAGAAAATTTGAAAGTCTCAATCTAATTTTGTGGTTTTTTTGAAATTTTTTAAAATCAAAATTATCTTTAACCGTTCTTTTTTGCTTAGTAATACAGATAGATATGCCTTGTCTTCCATTTTATTTGACTTGAGCATCTATTCTAGCAATAAAAAAAAAATTGTGTCAGCTAGATAAAAGAATATAAGAAAAGAAAGAGTTAAACACAAAATTGTCTTAATAGAATCTATCATTCTGCTTCTTTTTAATCTTCTATGCAAGAAATTATTTCATTAGTTCTCCTTACCAATGGAAAAACTCATGTTAGACACCATCAACTAATAACTAAGATCACATCCACAACAAAAGAAAACAAATATATATCTTGATCTCATCAAACTGAATCTAATTCCAAGAAGTACGCTTGTATCAATTATCATCTATCTATCTCTTGCACATAACATGTTGATTCTTTATCATTCATATAAAAGAATGAGATATAAATAACGCTAGAGATACATATGTAAACAACTTGCAGAAAACAACGCAAAAGCATCAAAAGATCATCGATCGGATCCAGATCTAAAATTACATACAAAGAGACATGTAAAAAGAAAGACATCAATAAATGTGGTACCAGCGCTCCAAGACGTGGGAGGATCCTTCTGCAGATCCTTGAGATCCTTGAAGATCCGCTTGCAAGTCATGGAACGACCTACTGCCAACCGTAAAAGAACCCTAGATTGATGAAAATCACATCAAAAGAAAGCCATCAGAGATGGAATTTGAAGGAGAAGAAGAACAACATACAGTACCTAGATGAAGGGACTCACGTCGATATGATGCTTCTCCAAGCACAGGTCGCAAGGAATGGAGGAAAGAATTTCAAAATAAAATAATAAGTTGGGATTAGTATAGTTGAGAAGATATGTCAATTAATTTAACTACTTATTGAAACGTGGTTCTAATTCATAGGTTGCAGTTAAAAATTTTAAAATAAAAAAAAATCTAAAATTATTAAAAAATTCGAAAGTCTTAATCAAATTTTGTTGTTTTTTTGAAATTTTTTTAAAATGAAAATTATCTATTACCGATTCTTTCTCCTTAGTAATATAGATAGATATGCATGACATTAATTAAAAATTCTTCAAACTTAGAATCACTTCAATTCCCAACTTCACAAAATTTGATTTACCGACTTCATATGTCACATCCCATATAATTTGTAGAGAAAATTGTTAGGATCAAACCACACAAAGGAGAAGAGAAAAGAAATAAGAAAAAAAATTGGAAAAAATCACAAAAACACAATTTTAACGAGGTTCGGTAATTGCCTACATCCCGAGAGTCACACCAGATTTATTAATTTTACTGAAGAACCAAATACAAAGATCACTCATAGGAAAAAACCTAACACTAGACTCTTCACTCTCTTCTTTTCTCTCTTGCTTGAACCCTAGTTTGAATATTACTCATTATCCACTTTTTGATTAAACTTAGTCCTAAACAAGCATGGATAAGTTACTAACCAACTAGTTTGGGATTTGGCTTCACACAATATCAACAATCACCCACTTGTAGGCAAATCCCCAATCTTCAAGCATTTCTCTCCAAGTGACTTTACTTCTGATGTGGCTCACTCCCTCCATCTTCTCAAGCATGAAGGCCAACTGAGGTTAAAGATAACCTCAGCTGCTTAATGGTCATTGTCTTGGTTAACATATCTCCAGGATTCTCGCTACCACTGATTTTCTCCAAAGATAATACACCATCATCTAATAGAGATCTGATAAAGTGATACCTCAACTCAATATGCTTTGTCCTGGCATGAAACAATGGTTTCTTTGAAGGTGAATGACACTCTAATTATCACAATACAATGTTTTGGTATCGTAATTTACACCCAACTCCTCAAGGAACCTCTTCAGCCATATCATCTCCTTACTAGCCTCAGTGATGGTAACATACTCAGCCTTTGTGGTAGAAAGTGTCGTGATCTTCTATAGTTGAGATACCCAGCTAACAGCAGTACCTCCAAGAGTATAAACATATCTTGTTGTACTCTTCCTATTGTCTACATCACTAGCTAGATTAGCATCCACATATCCCTACAATACTAAGTTAAAACCATTGAAATATAAAGCTCTGTCAGTAGTACTTTTCAAATAGCTGAGTATCCACTTCACAGCTCCCCAATGTGTTTTTCTTGGATTACTCATATACCTATTGACAACTCCCATTCCATGTACAATGTCTGCCTTGGTACAGGTCATAGCATACATAAAACTCCCACTAGCACTACCGTAGGGAACCTTCGCCGAGTAAGCTATTCATCTGTTGCTCGTTACTGTTCTTTACACAACCTGAAGTGACTAGAAAAGTCTTGTTGACGGGTTTAGCATCATGCATATTAAATCTACTAAATACCTTCTTCATATATTCCGACTATGACAGAATTAAGGTTCTAGTAGAGTGTCTCTAGTGATCCTCATCCCAAGAATCTGCTTTGCACCTCCCAAGTCCTTCATAGAAAACTTTAGACATCCGTCTTTTCAAATTTTGAATTTTATCCATATATGACCCTGCTATCAACATGTCACCAACTTATAATAGAATAATGAAACCAGTTTCAAACCTCTTCACATAGCAGCTATGATTACTCTCACATCGAGTAAATCCACTAGCACAGATAAAACCAACAAACTTCTTATAATACTGATGTAGGGCTTGCTTCAAACCATAGTGACTCCTCTTCAATTTGCATACCAAGCCTTCTCTACCATATTCCTCATACCCCTGTGATTGTATCATATAGATGTCCTCATCTAAGCCACCATGCAGAAAAGTTGTATTCACATCTAGCTGCTCTAGATGTATGTCCTCGACTGCTACACTAGCTAAAACTAATATGATAGTTTTTATCTTCATAACATGTGAAAAAATCTAAATATAATCAATACCTTGTTCTGTTGGAACCCCTTCACCACATGCCGAGCCTTATACCTCTTGCTACCATCATGTCCTTCCTTGAGCCTATAAACCCACTTAATTATTATGCATGGCCTTTTTACCATCTAGTAGCTCAGATAAATCCAATGTCAGATTTGATATCAAGGAGTCCATATCATCTTTTTATAGCCAACTCCCATTGCTTAGAATCCTTCACATGCAGAGCCTCATCATAGCTTTCAGGTTCACTACTATCAGATAACAACATATAATATAAAGCATAAGAATATCTCTGTGGTGATCTAGTGATCTTGGAGGATCTCCTAAACTCCGAAGAAGGTGTACAAGGTTCTATAAGTGAACTAGAATTACCTTTCTTTGTTGTTTCAATCCCTAAATTTCTTATAATTCCACAAAACCCTCATTTTGACTTGTACTTCCTCTATCATCATATTTAGCAGCAATCATGTCCTTATACATCACTTTCTCATTGAATGTAACATCTCTAATTCTGATAATCTTTCTATCAACATGATCTCAGAAACGATAACCAAATTCATCACATTTATAACCAATGAAAGTGCACTTCTTAGATTTAGCATCTAATTTGCTTCTAGCAGTAGCACCAATAAGGACATATGACAGGCATCCAAAAACATTCAAGTATGAAAGATTTACCTCTTTGACGCTCCAAGCCTCCTCCGGAATAGCTTACTGTAAAGAAACTGATGGTCCTCTATTTATCTGACATGCAACTATATTTACAACATCTGCTTAGAAGATCTTCGGCAATCCAACCTGTAATCTCATTCTCCTAGCACACTCATTAAGGGTTTTATTCATCCTTTTAGCAACCCCATTCTGTTGTGGTGTCCATGGTATAGTCTTCTCCATCCGGATTCCATTGATAGCACAATAAAGTTTAAATCTAGCATTAATATACTCACCACCATTATCAGATCTAAAACACTTTATTTTTAAACCAATTTTATTCTCTACCATGGCTTTCTATGTCTTGAAGGTATAAAAAATATCATATTTATTTTTCAGAAAATATACACATACCTTTCTAGTGCAATCGTTTATAAATGTGACATAGTACAACGATCCTCCAAGAGATGCAATAGCTGTTGCTCCTCATGCATCTGTATGAACCAACTCAAACTTTTTTGTCTTCGGTGTTCTTCTAGCCTTTGCAAAAGTCACCTTCTTCTCCTTGCCAAATATACACCCTTCAGACAACTCAAGATCAACTGATTTCAGACCTTGTAGCTTGCCTTTAGACTGCAAAACTTTCATCCCTTTCTCACTCATATGTCCAAGTCATCGATGCCATAATAGATCATCATAAACACTATCAATAACTGCTATAGTATTCTTGAGATTTTTGGTTAAATGTACCTTCTTTTTTCCCTCGAGCTACTACCATAGCTCCTTTTGAGATCTTCAAAGAGTCTCCTGAAAATACCGTTGTATACCTAGAGCTTGCAAGTTGCTTAATAGAGATCAAATTTCTCTTCAATTTCGCGACATGTTGAACCTCCTGCAGCTTCCACAATCGTCTCACAGGCATACTAATTTGAACAAGTCCTTTGTCTATAATTTTACAAGGTTCATCATCACCAAGATATACTTGACCGAAATCATTTGAGATGTAGTTTTCCATCCCTTCCTTGTTCGATGTAGCATGGAAAAAGGCTCCTGAGCTCACAACTCAATCTTCAATATGATTGTCTAGGGAAAGTACTAAGGCATCTTGCAGCTCCGCTGTTGTAGTATTCACAATCTCTCGGTGCCCATCATTATTGTTCCTTTTTGTTGAACGACAATCCTTCTTCAGCCGTCCCTTTTTTCCGTATCTACCAGCATGTGGCGCTAGTCTTCCAAGACCTCGACTGATTTCGTTTACTCTTCCATCTCCCTTTAGTCTTTCTCTCTAATGTTCTCCCTCTACCTTCAACGTTCAAACT
The DNA here is from genome assembly GCA_026586065.1 of Dioscorea zingiberensis. Taxonomy (NCBI): domain Eukaryota; kingdom Viridiplantae; phylum Streptophyta; class Magnoliopsida; order Dioscoreales; family Dioscoreaceae; genus Dioscorea; species Dioscorea zingiberensis. Next base: position 46,732,715 of record CM048819.1, on the reverse strand, counting down.
AGATTCAGTGCATAGATGCCTAATTCCCTTCTGTGAATCTCCTTGCTCAAAATCAGGTCTCGAACATCATTCTATTTAAATGTCTTTTTACTAGATGAACTGCTTACAATAGTCATCATCCCAATCTACCTTTCAGGCAATGATGACAATAAAATCAAACCCCTAACTTCATCATCGAATCCAATATCTACGAAACTTAATTGAATAGTGACAGTATTGAATTCATTAAAATGACTAGCTACAGACGCTTCTTCAACCATCTTTAAATTAAAGAGTCATCTCATCATATATCCCTTGTTAATTGCCGAGGGTTTCTCGTACATGTTGGATAAGGCATCCATCAGACAAGAAATAGTTTTCTCCTTCAGGGACAACGTCAATCTGACAACTCCCAATGTCTGACGATCCATCAATGCTCATTCTTCTTCCTTCATGTCCTCAGGCTTCACACCCAAAAGAGGCAGATATAGGTTCTTCTGATATAGCATATCCTCAATCTGCATCTTCCAAAATCCAAAATTAGTAATGTCGAACTTGTCAATCTTCTATTTTCCTTCCTCTGTCATTGCTCCCACTCGAATGATCAACCACAACCACAACTTTGATACCAGTTGTTAGGATCAAACCACGTAGAAGAGAAAAGAAAAGAAAGAAGAGAAAAAAAAAAGAAAAATAACAAGAACATGATTTTAAGAGGTTCGACATTTTGCCTACATCCTCGGAAGCTACACAAGATTTATTAATTTCACTGAATAACAAAATATAGGGATCACTTATAGGAAAAAACATAACACTAGACTCTTCCCTAATAAGGAGAACTATCTTCTTTTCTCTCTTGCTTGTTACTATTGAATAGAGGGAGAACTTTCTTTTTTTTCTCTCTCTTACCTTGTTACAATTGAATAGACTAAAGCCTTATTTATATCCCTGTAGAGGTAACTCCTATTTTGATATGAATAAACCTCAAACTACTATCTCTAAACAAACATTATCTCTAATCATAATAAGAGTAACCAACTCTATCTCTAATCATGATTAGAGTAGGACTAAAACATTGAATGTAACTCATTTAGTTTGGGATTTGGCTTCACCCAATATCAACAAAAATTACATATATACCGCTCAAAACAACATACTAAGCTTTTTTGCTTATATACACATTTAGTTTCCATAAGAATTTTTAGAGCTAACTATACTTAAAATTAATCCTAATTTAAAAATTATATAATTACCATCTCACATGTCTCAATAATCTTGATATTCTCTTTCTAAACTCCTACTTTCCTTCTTTTCTTCTCATCTATGTAAACTTCTCGTTGTGATCTCCAAGTTCGATCTCTTGGCTTGATTCAGCCGCCTTGCAAGTGTGAGAGAAAACCTTACAATCCGGATGGATAAGTTTGTGAACTCCCACTCTTTTGTAATCTTCTCATCAGAAGGTTTATCACATGATGAAAGCATGAAATCAAAACAGAAGTAGAGAGGGCACACGAGGGGAGGAAAACAAGCTAAGGTTTCCCTGATTTAAGGAGGATAACACCAGGGCATGACAAGTTTCCTGATGAAAGTTATCTCCTGGAATGTTAGAGGCTTGAGTCAGAAGACGAAATGGTACCTCATTAGGGACTCCATATATCTTCACAAGCCAGACATCTTCTACCTACAAGAAACAAAGCTAGATAACATCAGGAATGCAGGCTGATGTTCAATAGGGGGGGACCTACTTTGATAAATGGGAAGGCCTCCCTGCAATGGAAACTAGAGGGGGATGCTGCATTGGATGAAATAGCGACAAATATAGACTCCAAAGCACAACTAGAGATCTATACGGGCTATCAGTAATCCTGAAAGACAAAGCTAAGGGTGATTCACCAAGGATGATAACTTCGATGTATGCCCCGTGCAACCCAAGCCAAAAAATAGAATGCTGGAATGAGATCAGGGCAATCAGAGGAAGATGGGGGGGAACATGGCTACTCTGCGGAGACTTTAATAAAACTAGAGGATGAGAGGACGCCAACACCGCTTCCCATGGGACACAGGAAAGGGCAGAATTTGAGACGATGATACAAGATCTTCATCTCATTGACCCCCTCTCCTTGGGAGGAGATATACATGGACCAATGGAAGGGAATCGCCTGCGTTCGCCAGGTTAGATAGATTCCTGCTATCCATAGAATGGCTCCAAGAATTCCCATGCATATGACAAAATGCCCTCCCGCGTTTGGGCTCAGATCATGTTCCATTATGCTTGGATTGCGGAACACACACTCCACAAATTACCCCATTCAAATTCAATAGAGAATGGATGAAGGAAGATGGTTTCTGGGAAATTATCCGAGAGGCTTGGCAAAATCAATCACTAGAAGGGGATGACGCGTTTATATTAGCCAAAAAGCTGTAAGCCTTAAAAAATAAACTTTGTAGATGGAAGAAGGAAACCCTCAACCAAAAAATGGACAGGAAGGGGGAAATTCTCAGTTACCTCTGCTCACTTGACACCCACAAAGAAACAAGGGCACTCACAATGACAGAAATGGAAGAGGAAGCAAGATACAAAGGAGAATATGAGCAGATCATCTCAGAAGAAGAAGCATATTGGAGACAACAATCTAGAGTTAACTAGCTCCAACAGGGGGATTAGAATACAAAGTTCTTCCATGCGGTCGCAAACCAACGGCGAAACGCAAACTGGATCTCACATCTCTAGCATAAAGGATCACTGATCACTGGGTCTACACACATATCAAACGCCATCTCAAGACACTTCACAGACCTTTTTGGCAAAGCATGAGCAATGAGGTATAACACATCTTGGGACATCCTGTTCATAAGAAAAAGAAGGGTGGAGCTCTCGCACCTAGAAGAACCTTTTCAAGAAGGAGAAATCAAACAGGCAATAAGTGATCTCGGAGCAGACAAGGCTTTGGGGCCAGATGGCTTTCCGATAACCTTCAATCAACATGGATGGAGCACTATAAAAGATAACGTACTGAAACTCTTTGATGATTTCTTCCAAGGGACGGCCAACCTGGAACGCCTAAACTGGGAGCATATCCTACTCATCCCCAAAAATGAGGCTCCAGAGAGTATAAAAGATTACAAACCGATCAGCCTGATCAACTGCTCGGTCAAAATCATTTCCAAAGTTCTGGCAAACCGGCTAAAAGGGGTGCTGGGAGACGTAGTGGAGGAATCCTAGACGACATTCATACAGGAGCATATGATACATGACAATATCATTGCAGCAGAGGAACTAATACACATGATGAAGACCAGGGGCACAAACAGGACCCTAGTCAAAATTGACCTGGAGAAGGCCTTTGACTCAATGGACTGGAATTACCTATTTGATATCCTCAACGCTAGGGGATTCGGGCCTAAATGGGTAGGATGGATTAGATGCTTGCTCACATCCTCAAAAGCATGATTCCTCATTAAAGGCGCACCGTCTAGATATGTTAGAAGTAAAAGAGGCCTAAGGTAGGGCGATCCGCTGTCCCCATTACTTTTTGTCCTGGCAATGGATGTATTACCAATGATGCTCTCAAATGCCATCCAATCCAACATCTACCGTGGGATTCCCATTGGGGAAAATAGTGAACATACCATCTCGACACTGCAGTATGCGGATGATATCCTGGTTTTTTGCACTAGAGGCTTGGATGAGGCGCGCATCTTGAAGTTAATCCTCTACTTGTTTGAGGGCTTCTTGGGTTTGAGGATAAACTATTCTAAAAGCGTGGTGATCCCGATTAAAATAGCGGACTACAACATAGATGATTTTGCACAAGTGTTAAATTGCGCCGTTGTGGCCCTCCCAATTACGTATTTGGGAGTCCCACTATCAGGAGGACGCCCAAGGAAGGAGGATTGGACCACCTTAATTGAGAGAATCAGAAGGAAGTTGACATCGTGGAAAAGAAAACTACTATCCATGGGAGGTAGACTCATAATGTTGAACTCTGTAATATCAACAATCCTAATCCACTGGATGTCAGCCTTCTGCCTACCAGAATGGGTTATCAAAAAGATTGATGGCATAAGAAAGGACTTTCTCTGGAGGGGAGTTGACAGTGAGAGACACTTCTACCACCTAGTCAGGTGGGAAAAAATATGTCGGCCTAAAGAAAATGGGGGATGGGGGATCCTAGATCTCTAAACCTTCAATGGAGCTTTAATGGGGAAATGGTGGTGGCGGATCCTCATAGGATGAGTGGGTATCTGTCAGAAGCATAGTTATCAGAACCAGACCGGACCGGCGGTCCGACCGGTTGAACCGGTGAACCGGCCATGGAACCAGTCCGGTTCTGTAATTAACCCAGATAAGGAATTGAACCGGGATGAAGCCGCAGGTGAGCAAGGTTGAGCTGGGTGAACCGGTCATTGAACCGGTCATTAAACCGGTGGTTGAACAGTCAATTTTATTTTTTATTTTTCAAATATTTAAATTATTTAAAACAGAATTTTTTAGGGAAAATTACTATGCAGTCCACGACATATTTACGAATTCCCGAGACAGTCCCTCGACTTTCCGACTTCCCGAAAGTCCACTGCTTTTGCAAATCTTCCCAAGAAGTCCCTCCCTCTCCATCCGCCTCTATTTTCTGAAAATGCCCGTAATGCCACTGTCCCTATTATTGGGTGATTTTGGCGGAGATCTCCCCTTGATGTCGAACTCGCCATACCTTACGGTGAAAGATCTTCACACATTAAGCTTCCTTGTTTAGTATACTATCTCCTCGTTCCTTCCCTTCTAGCGTCTGCAGTTGAAGATCTTCACCTACCTTACAGCTAATGGAAACCATTTTCTTTTGTTCGAGATATACAAAGAAGAAGGCCATGTTCTTGATTTCACCATATTTGTCCTCGTGGCGATGCACGTGTTGGAGGAAATCCTCAATCGTTGGAACCTCGAAGCTTCACAGTGAGTGAAATATGTCATCGAGGGCAGGCACAAGGTATATATTATATGTTGATTGGCTCGGATGGGGATTTCTTGCGGATGTCGCGAGGTGCATCCGAATATTCAAGAAGATGGTAATTGGTGGACATGATCGTTGAGGACAAGGATGTGACAATAGGGAACACTGGCGGAGAATCATCATTTGCCCAGTAATGAAGAATTTCTTTTTGATTTGTTTTAGTTTATGTTTTGTATTTTCCTTATTATTATGTGTAAGACTTTATTATTAATGGTTTTAAACATTGTACGCTGAAGCGTTTAGTATTTAGGAGTTTGGTTGACTAAGCGACGAACGTTTATTATTTTGAGTTTTAAGCATATTATGTGACCTAAGCGTTTATTATTTGCGATTTTTCACTCATTTTAGCGGCTGATCGTTTATTTTATGGAGTTTCAGCTTACTATCTGATCGCATCGTTTATCCTTTTACGGCATGTATTCCCATTTGTTAAGCGACTAAGCGTGTATTTCATGACTTTGGTCTTCTACACAGGGTTTCCGTCCCAATGCTGTCATCACAAAGTGAAGAAGTGGACTTGCGCATGCGCATGACAGAGCACTTGGAATTAGACTCCGTTGTGATCGGCACCGTCGGTCAGAGATTTCACAATCTTTGAACACTTGAGGGATTCTTTCACGGGACTTTGCCATGCGAGGGGTAATTTCGACTATCGGTTCATTAAGAATGGTCGGACAAAGAGTGATCGTTGCATGTGCGATGGATGATTGTCGGCGTGTCCATGCATCGATGGTTAGTAATATTAAAAATTCCGTGTCAAAACAATATGACCCTACATTACGTGGAGGGATTGGCACTACATCCCGTCAAAAGGCTTCTAAGAAATTGGGTCAAACATGTGATCTGAAACTCAAAGATCGACCACTCTATAGGGTCGGCGTGGACATGCAGCAGGACATATTACGTGACCATGGAGTTCACCTGCCGTACAGCGAGCTGGATGGGTAAAGAGGTTGGAGGGAGATGCTGGCAGCCGGCGCGCAAGCTTCTGACTGTTGATGTGGTATGCGGAGAAGGTGGCGAGACCAACCCGTAGCATTGTGATTTTGGAAAGGAAGGTAGAAAGATTCAAGCTGAGGTTTCTTTTGTTTCGGGCCTCACTTGATAGTTTTGGAGGGTGTAGACCCTTTTTATTCCTTGATGGGACTCACTTAATGGGAAATCTGGTGGCGTTGCTTGCATGGTAAAGGCGGTAATGAAGGATTCTTCCACCTAAGCGTTTCGCGTTGTTGACAATGGGGTGATGATAATTGGACATGGTTTGTGTCAATATTTGGGTGGCGCATTATGCGTATGGGCAAACTGCGAGAAGATCCTTACGTTCATATCGGACCCGATCGAAGGGGCTTATCAATGCTACCATCGCTAGGTTTTTCCTTCCTCCCCATCTAGTACTTGACATCTTCATGCGAACTTCTTGAAGGCAAATGCTTGATGGGTAGGGCGATGAAGGATGAGTGTTGGAGCCTATTGCTTAAGGTTGCATATATGCACCGCATGGAAGGAGTACAATGATCTTTGTCGATCGCGGTCTTGGCGCATCATCGCGTTTACCTGGCCCGGTTATTTCACAAAGTCGACATGGAGCATTGGTGTAATTATTTGTTCGGAAGGGGCCTCGATGGGGTGAGATGTACTACAGCGTGGCGGAGTCATTCAACGCATGGATCACTGGGGCGCCCGTCGCTACACATGACAAACATGGTGGACTCCATAAGGTTTTGCCCAGGCGTTTATTTTTCCTAGTTTTACGGCTTTTTATAGCGGACTAAGCCTTTATTTATGAGTCTTTCAGCTTATTAAGCGTCTTCACAGCGCTTATGGTTTGTTGTTTAAGCTTATGAAATGACCTAATGTTTAGTTTTCGGCGTTTTCACTTATTATAGCTACGAGCGTTTATCGTTTTGAGTTGTCGTTTATTATATTTGTAGGTATAAGATGATGAGTATGATGTATCATCGGCGAGCAATGCAAGCTATGGGAAGAGTCATCTTTGTCCGAGATACATAAAAGCCGGATTGAAGAAACCGTGGAACAAAGCGGTGTACTTGAGAAGTGGGTGTTTAGATGGGGTTCAATTTGAAGTGATGGACAATCCATAGTAATTGTGTGAACTTAAGCAATAGGACTGCTCATGCCGTCGTTGGGAAGTTGATGGACTACCATTGCAAACACGCATCGGCGTTATACAAAAAGACACAAGTGTGCATTCTTATGTTGATGACTTCTTCGTATGGCATCTGGTATTGACATACCGAGAGCCTATATTTCCAATCTCGGATATAGATAGGCCCACCGGTTACCTCACAGGAACTTATGGGGCCACGCTGACCAAGAAAATTTGGTCGACCAGGGCCGAGGAGAAGGATGAGTCAAGCATTACGGCATTAGACCACTTCATTTGTAGTCGGTGTCATGAGGCCGGGCATAATAAATTACATGCAACTATCGTATGAGGCAGATGGCTGAAAGTTGGGTCCCAAGACATTGCAGTTATTTTTGTTATGCATTTATAGTGAGCAGGCGAAAAATATATTAAATAGGAGTTTCCGCTTAATATAAATATGAAGCGTGTCTTTCCGCATATTATACGGGGCGATGTAATGACTCCGACACTCAGCGGCTACACTTAATAACGCTTAAATAATAAAGCGCTCAAACTCCCTTAGTAGCGATAACTAAAAAGAAAATAAGCGCTTCCTCCGTAATAAATGCCTGCACCTGCCCGTATAATAAGCAGCCGAGTATAATAAGCGCCGCCGTATAATAGCGCTTGATAGAATAAACCATACGGCGTATAATAGAGTAGAAAAGAACAATATAATACATACGCTTGTTATCGAGCAGGATGTAAAATTAACAAAACATGTTTAGCCATTACATAAAATATTATACATGCGATCAAATCTAATATTAACCCATACCCACTTTAGCCTCACCCTCGGTACATCTTCCAAGTCGAGTTCAAGCTCTTGCCCGCGGAGAATCGATCCATGAAATGGATGATAAAAATTCCACAATCCGTCTTTACGGATTCTTGCCGGAGGCGATTCTGATGTGTCGGGGGCCATTTCTCCTTGTCGGTAACTCCTGCTGTGGGGCAAGATGCTTGTAATTAAGCACAATTCTGTGCAAACATGCCGGGTTTTGTGTTAGATCAATAGCATTCTTGGTGGATAATAATACAAATAATAATAAAGGGAAAGTCTTACCATGGCCATCGCGTCCGTATGTATAGTAACTTATGCTCGTTAATGGCCGAGTAATGGAGATACTCTCGTCTTTCCCATTCCGGCACCGGGAGGTGGAAGTGCTCATGGCGATTATCGGCATTAGGACAACGCGTCCGGTCATGGAAGTTTTCTATTCCTCTCTTCATCAGCGGCTTCAGCCCGTGATGCGATGATTTCGAAAATTGTGACAACGAGATCGCTATGGGCACGATAATGACCCTCGTTTGTATGGGTTTGTCGAAACTACTTAAGCTCATTTTGCAACATAACTCACGAAGGCGTCGATCCGTCATCGGAGCAGAACTCTCCGATTGATCATGCGTACAATTTGCTTGCGTGTAAGCGTCAAGTCGTTCTTCGGGCGAGTGTGCATTAGGAGAATCTGACTTATTTAACTTATAAAGGCTGTTTAATAAGTTAAAAGTTGAGCAAATACACACTTTGAATCAAAATAATGGCGAAAACTGAAAATTTGCAGCAAGAGCTAATAAGCGAAAACGGTGATAATAAACAGCAATGAAAATAATAAGCGGAAACCTCCAATAAAAGCAGCTTAAGGTAAATAATAAGCAGAAAACTATGATAATAAGCGGCTTAAGGTAAATAATACACTCAATAAAAATATGGGCAACAAAGCCTAAAACTAAAAAATCATATTCTCTTAGCATGTGTCTTACTTGTCCATCCGTGATTCAAAAAGCGATTAAATTACAGAAATTGCGCCCAGTTCTTGGATGTTTGAAACCAAGAGGCCTCTTATTAGCGGGTAAATAGAAGTTTGTATTATCCACGGGCTGGGAGCACTAGGGGCAAGCGGGATAATGGCGTCTTTGGCTTTTTATCGGACAAGACACCTTCATGCGTTGGTGACCTCGAATTGTTTCTTTAAGGGACTCAAGAGCGTTAGAGATATCGGGGCGTCGCTTTGGTCCCTCTGGATGAAGCTACCTCCTTCGTCCCTTCCATTGGGGAATAGCGTTAAGCCTTAGTGACTTTCCCTTTATTGCCTCACGGCGGAGAGCAGGGGGCAGCGTCCGCCGAGGCTACGCATTTGTTTTGGGTTGCCGATGTGCGTGTTCTTCTTGAGGCGTGGTCTTTTGACACACGCCCGTGCGGGTCGTGTTGCTTTACGGTTCTTCCCCTTATGGTAGCTTCGTCGTCGCGTTCGTGGTTTTGCCACTTTCCTTCTGCGAGCAGCGTGTATCCCAAGAGTCCGCCCGGTCGCGAATGCTTCTTCTTTGAAACCGGTGGTGCTTGTGCTTACATTTGCGGTGCATCTTTTTTGGTGGTAAAATCGGTGGTGCATCATTGCGGTCGCGGGCTTCCGGTGGTTCTCGTCGATGCGGAGGCGGTGGCAAAGCTTATCATTGCTTGCGGGGAGCTTACGGCGGGTTCGTTGCACGGGCATTCACCTTGACTCTTGTTTGACCGCTTTGATCGGCGCTCTCATCTCCTCCGTGAGAACTCGGTTGTCCTCTGCCAGGCTGCGCTGAACATTCTTGATTGGGACCTCCACCTCGCGGTCTTCCTCCACTCTCTTCGAGGGGAGGTTTCTTTCGAAGAGCGTGGCGGTATTTCTTTGTGGGTGGACTTCTTGAGGGCCGATAAGCTTCGGACTCGCAATTAGAAGAGGGTGGCGGGGACAAGCGAAATACATGCGGAAGAGCGATGAAAGACTTAAATTCGATTGAGCAGGATAGCTGGCTTAAGATAAATAATAAGCGCTTTACCAGCATAATGGCGATTTACGGAATAATAAAGACTTCAGCGGAAAAATAAGTGCTTTAGCATTAAAATAAGCAGCTTCTGAAAATAATAGCGATTATAAGTAAAAGATAAAAGCGCATTACGAAATTCATAAACACTTCTAGAAAACAACTAACATTGCTCACCTTCTTTCCCTCCACTTTTTATTGCTTCGGATCGCGATTTACGCTACGGAAACATTTGTTCGCCGTAGCACAAAATCGCAGCGGCGTCTTCTTGAAAGTGTATCCTCTTGCGCGGTCCGCATCCTTCGTAGAACCGCAGATTAAGTGCGAGGGGCGCACCCTCGCGGAAGTAGCTGGCGTTTTCGATTCCACTGCGCGCGGGCCCTCACGACTTCTTGCGCCGGGGACCTCCTCCATCACCACGATGGGTGGCACTGTCGCCAATCGCCAGTCTCCAGCGATTCAGTGGTGGCGTGCAGAGGCAACCCAATTCGGGGTTGCGGGGAGGTCTTGATGAGCGAAGCTCCAGGGGATGTAGACTACCAACATCTTGGCGAAATTCTCCTCTCGCCCTTGCCCCGTAGCGAGATCGCGTAGGGTCTTACGGATGGAGTGGCGGTTTTCAGGTCCCGCGGTGCTCGGGGAACTGCGCTCGAGATCACTCTTTGCGGCCGCCGTCTTGAAGGTTACCGCCAGTGGCACAGTATGGAGGCCAGGATCATAGCGACATCCTGCGGGAACTCCGGTGAGATGAACCAATGTTGAAGTTTCCGGTCTTCTGCGTGCATTACGCCGAGAGGATGGAATCCGGGACCCCCTCTCCACGGATGATAGGCTCGGCTCCATGAAATGGGCAAAGGGAGTTCTCTCAAACAACTCGCGATCATGCGGTACGTATCCGCCGGCCTTGACTCTGACGACACACCGATGAACCAAGTAGCACTTTTGGCGTTGATGGCGAGCACACTTCCCTTTTGACCTTTTGACCTCTTTGACCTTTTTGGACCCTTTTGACATTTTTCCCATCCTTGAAGCGCACAATATGTAATGCGCACGCATTCTGACAACAATAAATGCTTTGGAAACAAAATAAAGCAGAAACCCCGAAAACTAAGCGCTTTGGCCGCTACTAATAAGCGCTTTATCTCATGAAATAGCGACAACCCCAAAACTAAGCGGCTTTGGCAAATAATAAGCGCCCTCGTACACAAAATAATAGCGCTTGTTTTGTTATTTATTACAAATAGGCCGATAACGCTTTTGCCTTGAAAGTAAGTAAAACCCCATAAAACTAAGCAGCTTTAGCTCGAAATAAAGCGCCAACCCACGAGGAGACATCTTGAACTCCAAAAATACACGCTTTTAGCTCATGATATAAGCAACCTTACAGAGAGATACACACTAAACTCCAAAAATACGCTTTAGCTCTCACAACCAGTCGGTACCTAAACACTAAACCTAAAGCAGTTGAATCAATCGCCGGTTGTACCCTAAACGAACCCTAAACCCTAAATTTTACCCAAACCGTTGAGCATAAATGTAGGAGATTGTCACTTTCGCCTTGGGAGATAGTATTTGGAAGCTTTGCAAAGATGCTCTTGACGGTGGTAGGTGGAGATGGGTACACCTTTGCAAAGGTGGGGAGAAGAAATGAACCTTGTGATGAAGAAAGCGGCAAGCGGTTTTGGGATGCAAGAGTCGGTTTGGGATGCAAAGAGGCTGACTCCGTAATGTCACGCTTTTTCAAAGCATCTTTGCGGAGGCGTGTAGCGATGGGGTTGTCAAAAGGAGGGACTTTTTGAGGAGTTGGAAAATTTGAGGGGCTTTTTGAGGATTTGGAAAATATCAAGGGTTTTTTTGATACTTTCCTCATTTTTTTATTTAAAATAGTTTTTATAATAGTTTTCTTTATAATAACTTTTAAAATAGTTTTATTATAAATTATTTAATATAGTTTTTTATTATTAATATTTATATTGACCCGACATTGACCCAATTGACCCGACGGTTGAACCGGTGAACCGATGACCCGGGACCTTGACCGGTTCAATGTCCGGTCCGGTTCTGATAACTTTGGTCATAAGATCTTCAAAAACACATACTCAAGGAAAGGTTATATCAACCCTCACAAGCTTGCCTTGGGGCGGGCATCCCTATTCAGGAGAGGTCTTTGCCTGAAAGTCCCCCAGTAATGGCCAACATTGGCGTCATACAGTGCTTTGGCAACGAAACTAACTTCTGGATGAACAATTGGTGGAAGGGGCAATCTTTGAAGCACACTATACCCAGGGATGCATGAATTATCTACTACAAAACACTTAACCATCCAAGAGGCCAGATCCAAACTCCAAAGAGGCCTATCGCTCTTAAAGTCGGGCCCCTTAACGGCTAATGAAATGGAGGACATGCCTCTGTTAATACATGCTTTATTGGACCCGGTCACAAACCCAAATACAATGGATACCGGGGAATGGAGACTCACAAATAATAGAGTATTTACGGTCAAATTAATCTACCGCTTCAGAATTGATGGATGAATAAGAAGTGATCTCAAAAAGTATTTCTGGAAGCAACTTTGCCCTCTCAAGACAAAACTATTTGCATGGTTACCAATTGAAAATAGGATCCTAACCCTTGACAATTTGCACAAAAGAAAGTGGAGAGGAGACCGCACAACATGCTACCTGTGTGAGACCGAAGAAGAATCAGTGCAACATTTACTTATAGCTTGTCCATATGTGAGACAGATATTGGATCACTTCGTGACCTTGTTTGGAGCCCGACCTGGGGGGGGGGGATGACCTTTATACATTATGGGGCACCAAAAACACCTCCTCGAGGGTGAACAATACCTTACGTGAGGGGTGGAGCATTGCTGCCATGGCAGTCACCTGGAGCATTTGGGGAGAGAGAAATCGACTGTGTTTTCAGGCTAAACAACTTGTTTACTTAAGAACCATTCGTGATATTTCTTTCCTCATCATCTCTTCGTTGGATGCAGCTCCATTGGCGAAACGAGCAAAGCTGGAGGCGACGGCAAACTTGGCCAAGCGAATCTTGGAATTTACACAAAGTATACCAGAAGAAGATAACGACGGCCAAAATACCTCTGGGGAAGAACCTGCCGAAGCCTGACGAGACAAGAAAAAGGAAATGCTTGATGTCATTAGGATTGGGCTAAAAGTATTTTTTTTCCTAGTATGACCAAGTAATGTAACACAACTTTATTTTAATCTAAATAAAATGTGGTTTATCTACTTAGTCAAAAAAAAAAAAAAAAAGAAATCAATTCCATCAGACAAGGTATGAGACCTCATCTTTGCAATGTGCTTTTCAAATGATGACGTCTTCCCACCAATCTGACAATGTGAAAGACAAAAAAAATTGCTAACATTAAAACAATCCATATTTTCCAGGACACCCCAATCAACGACATGAGAATTTACACCACACCAAATAGAGGGAAAACATCACAAAACTTCAGTAACTTTGAACAAGTTATCAGACCTATCTCTTTTTATATAGTTATTCATCTAGTTTTTCCCATTGATAAAAGGGAAAAATATAGGGTATGTTTAGTTTGCTCGTTTTCTATGTTTTCCGCACTTTTTGTAGTTTTTCATTTTCCAAAAAACGCGAAAAACGCAAAAAACGCATTTGGTGTGCCGTTTTCTTCAAAAAGGTAAAACCAAAAGGGAGAAAACGGGAAATGAAAAATGCAAAAAAAAAAAACCGTTTTCTAAGGATGGAAATTTTTGTAATTAAATCAAACTCCAAAAATATATTATTAAAATATATAAAATATCATGTTTGTTAAATTTTTATATTTTAAACTCTATGAAAATATCATGTTTGTCATTTTTTAATTTCTTAAAATATATTTGCTTGAACTTTTATTATTATAAAAATATATAAAAATATCATGTTTGTTATTTTTTTATATTTTATACTTTATAATAATATAATATTTGTTATTTTTTTAATTCTTAAAATATATTTTTTTGACCTTTGTTATTATAAAAATATATAAGAATATCATATTTGTTATAAAAATATATAAAAACATAATTACGGAAATATTTGGACTTACATTGTTGGTTTGTTTGAATTTGTTTTTATGGCTTTTTTATGCAGATTTGATTCTATGGAAGAAGAAGATGAAATTGAATTCCAATAAAACAAGCAGCTTTTTCATTTCTGTTTTTGAAAAACAATTTTTAATAAAATAAACCAAACAGCTTTTCCATTTCCTAGTTTATGAAACACAACAGAAAATCCAATTCTGTTTTCTACGTTTTTCTCATTTTTTACAAAACAGAAAACAGAAAACAAACCAAACGGTATATATTTTTTTCTTGTTTTCTTTTGTTTTTTTTTTTTAATTTCTCCTAGGGCTACATCAAATTTAACATGTTTCAAAGAGCATAGTTTCAATCGTGAATTTTTCATCGTCATAATAAAACAAATAGGGAATAAAAAATCTAAATTTTCAAAAATTAAAAAAATAATTGAAAGAGTATATGAGAAAATCTACATTGGATATTTAAAATTCATAAAATATGTTAAAAAAAATTAGAGAGGTATATTAACAAACCCATAATGATCATTTGTTATATAAAATAACTAATGTAAACCAAATTTAGTAATTTGTTCTCATTCCATTCATTTATTTAATACCATCAAGGTTCAAACTAATTATAGAGATATTAAGCAAAAATAATTGATTTGTTTGGGTATGAAAGCAACATGAGTATGCAAGCAAGAGACCCTAATTTGTATAGTATCACTGAAAATACTGTATTTTGTGAAATACACAATCAAAATCAACGAAATTGGCTTACAAATTACTTCCATGTTTATGTGAAACTATTTAATTTAACCAATCTTATAAAAAAACAAAATATCGATTATAAGTTTTTTTTTTGTTTTTTTGACAAGATGTTAAATAAATGGTCAAAACCCCTAATTAGTCCCTGTGGTTTACTTCATTTGCCCTTTTGGTCCCTTTATTATTTTTTGTCCACAGGAGGTCCCTCTATTATATGTTTAGTGAAAAAGTGTTCCTTTGGGAGGGATCTCCTGCGGACAAAAAATGTTAGGAGGAGGGACCATTTTTTCACCAAACATATAGTAGAGGACCTGTTGCAGACAAAAAATAATAGAGAGATAAAAAAGATAAATGAAGCAAACCACAGGGACTATTTTGATCTAAATAAATCCATGTTAGTAGAATGGAGGAAGGTTCACGTGGGGATGGATAGGCATTTCCTAAGTTGTAATCACAAAGCTAGAAATCATTTCCTGCTAGGTAGATGCTGAGAACATCTAATGAGTTCTATCATCCATTCTATTATTTTAATTATATATGCATGGCTATCTCCACTACTTGAGCTTTCCTTTGAGGTAACAAAGCCAACAGTCACCCATCTCCCTTTCCAAAGTTGCAGACCTGCAGGTGAATCTTGTATGTTGTGACATGATTTCCTCTTTGAGATTTGATGACGGAGGTGCCCCAGTATCACCAGTCATTGTATGACATGATTGCCACCTTTGCAAATCCAATTAAAGGACTTCTCAGCCCCAGCCCCAGCCCCAGCCCCAGCCCCAGCCTTTACACTTGTTTATTCAATGATGAATTATAGCTTTGCTATTCATAAAAATAACTAGGAGTGAGGGTCAACGTCAACCCTCAGCATCAATGGACAACTAGAGAGAAGGGACCCGAGACTGAACCAGTACTGTTGCGAATTAAGCCTGTTTGTTGGGGATACTTGGGAACTAAGTTAATATAAATTGTGGAGCCTGACATGCTTCTTTGTGTCTTCTCTTTGTTATTTTAGTTGCTTGCTGTGAGCAACCAGATGAACAAGATCACACGCCTTGCTTAATTTACAGGGATTAAGAGGTTTTTTTAATTCACACGCATAGAAGCTGTTGAGATATATACCTACAGGGCCTCTTGGGATTCTATGTTATCCTCTCAAGTATATATGTCACATTGGATCCATCCCAACTTTCTTTTCCTTCTTTCAATATACAAATATATATAGACTTTTTTTTTTTATTTTCAATTGAAATATATTAAACTCGTTTAATATGGCTCTAGTCATGTGTCCGGTGAGTGAGATTGGGTCTGGTCCGGATTGATAGGGACGGGCAAAGACACAACCGTTCCTCGGATGGGCAAGGACCTTGATTTCAGCCCATGACATTGTGGTTTGAGACTAACCAAGAAGTGATGTGACTCTAGCCCAACCTTTAACACTAATTTCGTCACTATATAAATAATACGGCTGCTGTGCTTATGTACAGCGTTGGCTGTTAGTCCTTGGTCACTTTCCCATGGCCCCATAACAGTGTGTTACAGGCACGCATTACACGAGTTTGATTTGAGATTTGAAAATTGAGAATCAACAGTTAATCTCTCTTTTCATTCCCAATTTTTCTTAAAGCATTGAGTTTGAATTTCAAGTTTCAAGGTATATTTGGACTGATATATAAATATAATTAATGGCTAATGGTTAATGGCAAACACAGAAAAGTCAATTATATTTGAATTCCGAGCTCAATCTCTTGGAATTAACTGCGCTTGGTTTTCAAAGCGAGGGATCACTTTTTCTGGCTAGTCGTTGTCCTCTCAGTTGAGAGCTTCATGTCTTTATTTTCAGCTAAATCACTACTATCAAGTATGTATATATAAACGGTGTGATCTTGATGTCCATTAAAAAATGGTAATCTTTTATATACATTTTTTTTAAAAAAAAAATTGGTAATCTTGATGTTAAAATATACATGCAACCACTGCAAGCATCTCTCTGCATTATTTTTTTAGTCCAGCTCATAACAATGACAAGTTATATTTCTTAAAACAATTAACAAACTGAGGAATATTTGGAAGGATGACATGTCGTGATCGAAGCATGTAAACTGTCGCCATATATACGTTGATCCAATCTTTAAGAAATATGAAGCCTGTCACCTTCTTTACTTTCATCTCAAAGTTTATTTATTTATTTATTTATTTATTTGTATACATAGATAGGCATTGTAAAAGTAGAAAATTACATGCAGCCAAGTTCTTCCATATGATCAGCTGCTAGCATTCTTGACAGCTAATTTGTGAAAGATTAGCCTGATTAAAGTTAAAAGTAGCTTAAATATGGTTCATAAAACCAATGCACTAATCATACAATTATGCGTTGCTAATAAGCTGTGTAATGAAGGAGGTTCTTGTCTAGTTGCCATGTCTCTTTCCCAAATTACACCAAAAAGGCTTCAAAGCCATTCTCCTCTTCTCCTGATTCAAGCATATGGACTCATGCATCAAACTTTTTTTCTTCTTAATTATTACCTAATTAGTAATTTAATTATTTTATTTACAAGGGACTGACACGGCTCCGTTATATATATCTAAAGGGAGGGTGTAGGTGGACTGTGGACAAACAAAAAAGTGGTCCAACGGAGGAGAGAGTGGGCCCCACGGCTTCCGTAACAAGGCGGCAAATGGCATCGCTCCTCCGACTGTGATGGGCCCCACTCTCAATGTTTGTCGTTTTCCTCCGCGCCCTCCCGACGGCATCTCCTCCTCCTCCTAAGAAACGGCGTCTAACCAGCTAGCTAGTTGTATTTAATGTAAATTATAAAAAACAATAAAATAAAAAAAAAGTATTTATGGGAGGCGATTGGCCGTTGGTCTCCATCAAGAGGACACGTGGCGTCACCGTCGTCGTAGGAGGGGATCTTTGAAAAGTCCTGGTTTAGAAGGTCCTCCGCACGCGCCCACCACCTGCATCTGTTGCCTTTTGCTGCTGAATTAATTATGAGATCACACTCTCCTCACAGTTTCCTAGTTCAAAAGATTAAACATCATATATACATGTATAGATAGCACAGCGGAGGAGGACTTGTAAAGTAATGCACAAGTTGGGGTGATATATATATTAATTTGTACAACATATCGAGTCAACAAATAAGTTATATAATCAATTAGTGTCAGGTGTATAATGTATTTTATAAATATTGGCCCTTGGACAAATAGTCTTAATATATAAATTACTTGTGGCTTGCATTCTTGAGTAAATATAACCAATCATTGGTTTGCTGACTAGATCACACAAGGAAGGCCCTCCGCACCATTTTCTTTGGAATTGTTTCGTAAATTTTAAATTGGTGCAGCATGCGTCACATATTGCATGCAATTCTTATAAGTCTTGCAGTAATGAAACGCTTCAATATAATTTCCTTGCTATAAAACAATGTTTGGTAAGTTGCTCTCCGGTTTTCTTTATATTCCAAAGGGCTGGGCGAGGGCGAGGGCGAGGGCGAGGGCGGGTATGCATGCCACCAATGATGCTGGCTATATAAAACCTATCAAGAATGTAATTCTCAGGCATATTCAAGTGTATGTGATGATGTAACATAAAGTCTGGGACTTTAACCTTTTTATTGAGTTTGATGTTTCCAATTTAATAGTATTTAATTAACCCACTCCTTTTTACTTTTTGGTATGCCATGATAAGCAACAGAAACTTCTATTAAGGCCAACAGGGATGATTTAGACCAACTTCAAGAGAAAAGAGATATAAATATATATAGTTCCAAGAGATTATGGAGAAAAAGTAATTAAGAATCTGATCCAAGAAATGAGAGGCATGATGAAGATTCGGCACCACCACAAGGTACGTACACTATAGAGAACACCCGATCACTAATCGGAACAGTTTATTACAAGGGGTGTGGGTGTGGTGTGGGAGAGGACTCAAAAGGTACTGCTGGGTGTACAAGTAGCGCGTGCGAGCCCAACTTTGGCACGTGAAGTGGGTGGTGCTGGTGATGTTGACTGGAGGAGTGGGGGGTGTTGGATGGTGCTCTTGTGGTCCTCTTCCTAGCCTCTTCTCGGCGGAGCCTGCTTGGGTTCGGGTGGGGCCGGCCATGAATATTATCAATCAAACTGAAGTCCTGTCATGGCTAGCTAGTTGGTCATATATATACATATATATATGTATTAACTTTGACGGTTGAGATTGTTAAATAAAAGGTTGTTCCGATCGATGAAGTACGTGTTAGATTTCCAGAACTGGATCTTGTTTGTGTTTGAGTTGTGTCCGTTCGCGCGTGCATGCATGCATGCTAAATCCCTTTCCAGGCACAGGAGAGAGTGAGGTTCATGTGACATCATCAGCTCAAAAGGAGACACACGAGTGAGAAACCAGAGAGAAAGAGAGAGAGAGAGAGTTGGGGAGTCACTCACCTGTCAATCCGTTTTTGCAGTTGAGAACTTTCACAGTTATATATATATATATATATATATATATATATATATATTAATATTAATATATATAATAATGGTTCGGGTTTGGAGAAGAGTAAATAAAGAAGGCAGAAGGCAACCGGTTCTCGTGGGGCACCAAAAAAGTCATGACCTAGAAAACAGACATGGATTGATAGATGGAGATGTGGATGGATAGATAAACAGATGGATGCATTAGATGAGGAACATATGGTGCAAATCACCTGCAGCTACAACCCTTTCTTGACTTATATTTCCAACCTCCCACTCCTGGAGGCAGTTACATGTGACCATCCACGCTCCTCCCAGCTCCCCCCGATGTGCCTGATCGATCGGTCCCCTCCGCCACGTGATGCTGCCACAGCTAAACGGCACGGCTCATCCCCACCCCGTTCCGTCCCGTTATATACCACGCCGATCTCTCGTCTTTTCTTCACCTGTGAGCTCATGATCTCACTTGAATGGTCAGTACTCAATCACAATTAAATTGACCAGCTATAACTAGCCAGCTTATTTTATATGTGTGTGCGATGCATGTGTAGAAAGTGTGTGTTAATTTATATGCTGTACATATATATGTACAAACATGTGTTATGCAGGTTTGATTGATGAGAATTTAGATGCATGGTAGTAATATTACTAGCTATAGTGGTCTAATAGTGTGGAACTGGTTGCAATGAGTGGGTGTGAGGTCAAAATCAAATTGGTCCATAAATTTATAATGGTGGCGAAGGAAGGCGTGGGATATATTGGCGGGCGCGAGGAGCAACCGACAGAGCTCAAGTGAGGACCACAAAAGAGCAGCCCTTGGACGCGGATCCGATGGCTGTGGTTGACATCCAGATCAAATCATCTCCTTAAAAGCCGAGGTGCGCAGGCCCTTTTAAGGTGGTGGTTTGGGGCACACAAACCTTATCTCCTCCTTTTTAAGCTGGGCCTAGCCTTCTTTCCTTGCTTGCTTGCAACTGCACCACACCACCACTTTGACATCAATGCCCTTCCCTAAATTTAATTATTAATTCCTTGATTAGCTATCGATTAATCACTGCTAATTAATCCTTTTTTTTAAAAGTCAACATCCTCACCAATTAGAGAAAAGAAGGCAGGAAACTTTCATGCTCAAATGACTAAAAAAACCCTCCTGAATGCTATTTGGTTTTAATTTTCATTTCATTTACTACCAGATATTAATAATAGAAAAATAAAATAACAAAAAGTTGCCACCCACCTGAGTTTTAATAAAGAGTTGGAGAAATGGGACCTCGTCTTTTAGGTTGGGAAATGGATGAAAGGGTCCTTCAAGTCATGTAACCATTTGGGGATGGAGTCATTTTCGAGTGCTTAAATAATAATAATAATAGTAAATTAGAGGGAGGTCTCCTCTTTTTGTTTTTTCCTTTTTCTCCTCTTCCTCTAATTGCAGACATTAGACATCCAATATATAGAGATATTATAACCAGAGAAGCGATAAAATAGAAAAATATTGGCAGGTCTCGGAGAGAGGAGAGAGAGAGAAAGAGAGAGAAAGGAGGTATAGAAGGAGAAAGAAAAAAGAGGTATAGCTACAGCGACCGTTTCTCTTTGGTCTGTCTGATTCCAGCCTCCATTCCTTTTTTTTTCCTTTCTTTTTTATCTTCTCCTTCTTCTCTTTCGGAAGGCGATTGTGGAGGAGGGAGAGTGAAAAAACTGTGGAGAGAAGAAGCAGAAGAGGGAGGGTGGTAGAGAGAGGGAGAGGGAAGAGGGCGACAAGAGAGATAGAGATGGTGGAGAGGTGGAAGAGGCTTTCAGTCCCACAAGAAGACAGTGATGTCTTCAGGGCCTAGCTTGACACCCTCACCATACCACCAGGGTAACCTAGGTAACAAACCTAACAGAAACACCACCAGCAGAGAGGGAGATAGAGAGAGAGATAGAGAGAGAATAAACGGTAGAAAGCACCCTCAATCAGTTCCATTCCTCAATCCCAACTTATCTTTATTTCCTATGTTCTTTCTGTTTCTTTCAATCAAAATTTTGAATTTCCAGGAAAAAGAAAATAAAAAAGTTTGTTCTGATCTTTGTTTTCTTTTGCTTTGATCGGTGGGGTGATGCCGATAGGCAACAGCCGAGATAAAACCGGCCGCGCGCGATGAGAAGGACGATGCTGGCATGGGAATAGCAAGGCCACAATCACAGCCAACTTGCTCGCTTCTCAGCCCTACGAAGCCTGTCCGCGGTTTTAGTTCCTTGAGTTCTATGTCCCAGGGCTTCCATCAAGGCATCTTCAGCTTCTCAGATGGGTTTGATAGGTCCGGAAGCCAAGACCAGCAGCAGCAGCAGCAGCAGCAGCAGCAACATCATATAGCGCAGCAAAGCCGGAGGGAGAAACTGAGGGTGCAGCAGGGCTTTGATCCTGCCGGCCATCCTCTAGTAACTCCCTTGGAGGAAGGAGAGGACCCTGGCATCTACGAGACACCTGGGGCTGGCAACATGCTGTCGGAGATGTTCAATTTCCCAACACCAGGGCCTTCTGCTACTGAACTTCTGGCCAACCAAATCCCCGCCAGCTTCCGTCTCCCCCAGAGGCCGTCTACAATCAGCGGCTTTTCCGGGGATTGGTACGGGGGCACCCGGCAAGGCATGGTGATTGGAAGTAGTAGTTTGAGCCCCTTAGGCGACACACCTTCGAAACATCCGCATGACACTGGCCAGCAACAGCAGCCACAGCATGCTATTCAAGGATTGAATGCCGACTCCGCTGCCGCGATGCAACTGTTTTTGATGAGCCCACCGACAGGTCAGACGCAACACACAAGGTCACCCTCACCACCTCCACCCGCTCCTCCACCCTCTCTCCACCACCACCACGCTTTCCAGACTCCATCATTCGCGGAGACATCGTTCCGGAGAGGAACTGTGGTGGAAGGCCAGGGTCTATCCTTATCGTTAGCGTCCAATCTTCAACAGTTTGAAATGGCCAAGGCTGAGGAGCTAAGAGTGAGAGATGGGGTTTTGTACTTTAATAACCAACAACAGCAGCAGCAACCGCAGCAGAGCCACCCCCACCCTTCTTCATTGCACTTGCAAGGCCATGGTCAACATGGTCCGCCAAGTGGTCATGGTCATGGCCATGGTCAACATGTGCACATGGGCTACGGCCCGATGGGGGTGGTGAACGTGCTGAGGAGCTCCAAGTATGCCAGACCCGCTCAAGAGCTTCTTGAAGAGTTCTGCAGCGTTGGGAGGGGCCAGCTTAAGGGAAGCAGGATTGGCAGGCATCACCATGGTTCTTCAAACCCTAACAACCCCAGTGCCAGTGCCAGTGCTGCTGCTGCTGGTGCTTCCTCCTCTTCCTCTAAGGATGTTCCCCCGGCCTTATCTCCTGCTGATAGGTTCGAGCACCAGAGGAAGAAAGCCAAGCTGCTCTCCATGCTTGATGAGGTCTGCATCACTTACTTCTCCTTCCTTCCTCTTCTCTCTCTCTCTCTCTCTCTCTCTCTCTCTCTCTCTCTCTACACCTACTTTTTCTCCCGGTCTCGGTTCTTTATCTTTTACTCTAGAGTACTCTAGTGCACTCTATCTCTCTAGGCCCACCTCCAATTTCTTTCCTCTGTGGCATCACAAGGCACACTGCACTACCAAGTTCACTGCCAGTAGATTTCCGGCATTTTGGCCGGCGGCCAAATGAAGGTTGTCGATCTTTGGATGGGTAGAATGGGTTGTTGAGTTGATCTCATGTCGTTTTCTCTCCATATTTCTTTGATAGTGTTTGTTGTACTTTGGGTGTTTTCTATTTAGAAGGGTGGCCTTAGATTACTAGTATTATATGATGAGTCCAATGAGAAACGACGTCCTTGGATTTGAAGAAATCGCCCTGTGTATATAAATCTCAACGATGCGTAGGTCAGTTGGTTGTACTGTGTGCTAGGCTAAACAGTAAGCTCCAATCCCCAAGAGATCTCATTCCCCCCGCCTCATAGTAATCCCTCTCGTATTGATTCCTCTTTGTCAGTTGACCTTGAGTCTCGTTGCAATTTTTTAATAAGCAGCCAATTACATATCAACATTAATATCATGATGCACATCCACGCAATCATTCCACTGCTGTGAAAGGCCCTTGATTCCTTCATTCATTGGTGCTATATTGGGCGCTGTCATCATGTCTGCAAAGGCTTAGCCACCTTTCCATATATCATTCCTCTATTCATAACTGTTTGTATAGTTTGGCAGTGTTGTGTGTCTTTTAGGGATAGAAAGAGAAAGAGAAAGAGAGAGAGAGATCATGACTCTTGAGCTCCTTCTTCACCTCCCTATGCCTATCTTTAATTTCTTTCATGGGGACTTGCAGCCCTGTTATGTTAGGTTAGGTTTCCTCAGTGAGACAGTAGCCACATGAAGAACCACCATGTGTGGTGTTCCTTCTAATCACTCCCTTCTTTAAAAGAAAAGTGTTCATCCAACCCCTTGCGGTGGGTTCTCTTCCTTTTGTTTTCTATCCAATCTCCCATTATTGAACAGGCCACACATAATACAAAAGCACCATTAATAATTGTACTGGATTTGGATCATTTACTGTCACTTCTTGTTTGGAAGATTGTAAAATTTTTACTCTAGCTCTTTCTTCCGTGTTTTTTTTTTAGCTCAATGAAATAGTTAACTCTGGGCTGCGAGACATTGAAAGGATTTACTGTTTTGGCACTGAATAGAAAAGATGGTATCTTCTCCTCTCTGTCTCTTATATCTCTAACTTATATATACAATATACATATTGGCAGGTGGACAGGAGGTACAATCATTATTGTGATCAGATGCAGATGGTGGTAAACTCTTTTGACGCTGTGATGGGCTTTGGTGCGGCGACACCGTACACGGCCCTCGCTCAGAAGGCCATGTCACGACACTTCCGGTGCCTCAAGGACGCCATTGTCGCACAGCTTAAGCAAACTTGCGAGCTCCTGGGCGAGAAGGATGGCGGGAGCTCCTCGGGCATCACCAAGGGAGAGACTCCAAGGCTTAAGCTGCTTGACCAAAGCTTAAGGCAGCAGAGAGCATTCCACCAGATGGGCATGATGGAGCAAGAAGCTTGGAGGCCCCAGAGAGGATTGCCCGAGCGCTCTGTGAATATCTTGAGAGCATGGCTCTTTGAGCACTTCCTTCATCCGTAAGTGTTTACTTGGTGATCACGTTTTTTTCTTAAACATTCATCTCTCCATATCATGAATGAGTTTTGTGGCAACGCAGCTTCTTCGAAATGCTTGTTTCCCACTCCTCCTCCCTCGTTTGGTGCATCTTTTGTGTTCATTTTTATTTTTTATTTGCCTTGAAGTAATGAACTTCCCATTCAACAAGAATCTGCCCAGCGGAGCAGCTTTATGCTAGTCTCTCTCTCTACATATATTTCAAATATTGTTCTTTCTCTTGAAGGACTAACATTGAGAAGAAGCATCATTAGGGCTGTCTTCTTACTTTCTTGGTTATGACATGAAAGCATTAGCATGATGAACAGCAAGTCAAGAACACTTTCTGTAAATCGGTTTTGCCTTTATCAAAAGATCCGCATTGCACTGTCCTTTGGCATTGTCTTTTAGAACAAAAGCTGGGCAAAAGCCTCTTTCTTTCTTTGTTTTGTTCTTTTTATTGATTCACCAAGTGAACAAAACAGTTAAAATCATATTTGAAAAACCATGTTTATAATATCTTGCATATGATAAATTTTCAGTTCATGATCCTTGGTTATGTAACTGTGGTCTCTTATGGGTTTTTGATCAGGATCTGATGTCATTTTCTCCTTTTTTTTTTATCCCCTCAGATACCCAAGTGATGCAGACAAGCATTTGTTGGCAAGACAGACAGGTTTATCAAGAAATCAGGTCCTCATTCTTCTCCTCAATAAAAGCGCCTACAGCTTTTCCTGAAACATGAATGCTTTCATCAAGTTTATAATCAACATACACAGACACACACTCACTCACTCACCCTCTCTCTTGCCATGAATGCACAACACCAGCTAACCTATAGAACAGTAAAGGAGATAACTTGCATGTACCACTGGCAGTTCATCGGGACCACATTCATTTGAATACGTACACATGAATTTCATATGTATATATACACACTCCATATTCATATTGATAGCAAACAACAGTAGAACTAGAACTTCCTATATATATATATATATATAACAAAGAAAATACTTTTGAGTTTCTTGCATGGCTAAACCATAGTAATACACCCGCCGTGATGTACTTCATCAGTCATGCATGAACAATAGCATGAAAATGACTATGTGACGATGCTTGCTTGATTTCCAGGTGTCAAACTGGTTCATTAACGCAAGGGTGAGGCTTTGGAAACCTATGGTTGAGGAGATGTACCAACAAGAAGCCAAGGATGAGGGTGAAGACAGAGAGCAGGGAGAAGGAAGCCACCAGAGACAACAATCACCAACACAACAGCAGCAGCAGCAGCATCAGAGACCTGAAAACAATGCACCCGAAAACGACCCCTCTCTGGTACCAACCTCCATCTCGATGCACCAACGAAACCCGCCTGATCCCGCGCCCTCAATGTCCCACCAATCCAGCACAGACGACGCCATCCTCGCTGCCACCGAGCTCTGTGGACCCGACGCACACGTTGGTCCCGGTGACGACGTGTTCCGCATGGCCGACTACGGTGTCGCCAGCGCACTTGGCCCTGCCGCCACTCGCATGATGTTTGGCACTGCCGGCGACGTGTCACTCACCCTCGGCCTTCGACACACCAGCAACACTTCCTCTGCGCCAGAGACCAACCGGTTTTCGATCAGAGACTTTGGAGGTTAATTAGTACCGAAACCAAGTTTTAATAAAGACTTATCAACGAAAGGCAAAGATAAAAATCTCTCTAGTCTCCTCCCTTTTAACCAATTTATCTTTGTATTTTTACATTTTTACGACAATGTCGTGATATTATATAGTGGAAAAAATGATAGGAATGTGTAATATAGGTAGTTTTGCAGGCTCTTTCTCTTTCTTCTTTCTTTGTAAATTTAAGAACACATACATATTGGTATTGGAAGGGTGGTTACAGCTTACAAGAAGATTACTTGTGCACTTGTGTACCGGTGTTCTTCCTCCTTTTATTCTTGTTTTTTCTTTGACAATAAATATTTAGTCATCAATCAATCAATCAATCCGTTAATGCACCAAAGAGTAGCAGATTGACGGCCAAACCATACATATATACATCAGGAACAGGTACCATGTATTAAATGGTACACCAGTCCGCCATGCCATCTCCTCCTTCCAGTCTTTTGGCAGGGAGTCAGGGACCAACTTGCCATTTGACAATTCTATGGCTAACTAAATGTTTCATAATGCTTATGTAAAGAGATAAGGATGGAATGTTGAAATTTCCTCTAGAGTTCAATGGAATACAACAATGGTGAATTCTAATAGAGTGTGTGAACTATTCACATGGTATGAGACTGTGGGGTCCGGGGGTCTTGTTTTGTGGGTTCTAACATATTGTTTTGTGGGTTCGGAGCCATCATTTTGCTACAATGGCGTCGTCATTTTGCTACAGTCGGTTGGGACCCAAAAAACTATATGTTAGCACCCATAGTTTCATACCGTCCCGCGGTACTGTAGGATGCACCATTCAACAAGCTGGGAATCCATTCCATTGCTTGAATTTCAAATTTTTACACGCTTTTGTGTTAAGGGCGTGTTCACTTGCAGGCAAGTGTAGGGAAGTGCGAAGTGGGTTGAAGTGGGTTGAAGTCACACAGTTCCTGAAGTGGGCTAAAGTAAGCACTTCTAGTGTTTATTTCCACCGAAGTGAAGGGATACCGAAGTGCCCACTTCTCCACTTCTGGTGTTCTTTTCCACGAAAGTGGGATCAGTTTGGTTTGCACTTCAGTGGAGTGTTCTTTTCAACGAAAGTAGGGGAAGTCGGAAGTCCCAATATTTTATATATATTTTTAATTTTAATATATTTTTAATTAATTACTATAATTAAACTGTAAATTAAGAAATATTTGATTTCAATTTTTTTATTTATAATAATAAACATGTCTATGATTTATTGCTTTCAATGCAATTGTGTCCAGAATAGAGTGTGCTAAATTATAATAAAAAATTAAATTTAGAATTAATATTAAATTTATATCGATTAATATAATTAATAATCAATGCATTGACTCATAATAATCAATAATTATATTAATCATTTTTTTCATTTAAAAATAATTAATTATCTTACCCAGTTAGAAACGAAATTGATGCAAGAGGCTTGAGTCAAATGTTGGTGCCTGGTTGGTGGGTCAACGTAAAGACGGGAAGTTATCGAGTCAATTCCAAGATTGAGTCAGTTTTGTGTGTGGTTCGATATTTTGGCCATAACTTTGGCTACCGATATCAGAATAGAGCGTTTGACCCCAATTCGGAAAGCTCTTTGCGACGTGCATGACATGGGGTCATCATATTTGAGAGAATTTTAGTTATTTTTTTCTATTTTTAGAAATATTTAATCCACCGTATTAGGGTTTTCGGTCTTTTTTCTATTTTGGTAATATTTCATATGCCAAATTAGGATAGGATTTGAATCCGATTTGATCTCGGATTTTTAGGAGTTATCTGATTTATTTAGAGTTTTAAATTTAGATAAGTTTAGTTTTAAATAATAATTTGTCAATTTTAGCAAATTTAGATTAGATGATAAGGTTTCTAGGTTAATCTTTTGAGGCTATTTATCCCGGCTTATGGGTTAGTTTTTCATTATTGAATTTTGAGTAATAATATTTTTTTGAATTTCAAAGTATTTTCTCTGGTTCTTTTGGTTCTTCGTTTGTTCTTCCTTGCGGTCTTTAGATCCGGCTAGCTCGCGGGATAATCGCTACCCCGCACGACGTCAGTTGGTATCAGAGCTCATCATCTTCCTGGGAAGCGTCATCAGCGACATCAATGACTAGTGGTTGTGGTCGTCGGGTTGTACAGGTTCCGGCTAAGGAAGTCCAATACCGTGACCTTAGCGCACTGGAGGCGATGAACAAGGATCTACAAAGGCAAGTCGCGGAGTTAACCCAACGCTTGATGATCAAGGATTTGCAGAGGCAAGTCAAGAAATTATCAAGGCGTTTGGCGGCGATCGATTTTGCTCGTGGTTGTCATGGGCAGGTTACGGCTTAGGAAGTCCAGCACTATAATCATAGCGATCACAGGTTTGGTCAACCCATCTATCAACCCATCTACGACGATGATGCGGAGGAGGAGATCTCGCCCATCTTCAACGATGATGTGGAGGAGGAGATTTTTCCCATCTTCAATGATGATGTGGATAAGGAGATCTCGCCCATCTATGACGACTACGAGGAGAAAATTGGCGAGCCCAAGGAGGAGATTGGTGAGCCCATCTATGACGATGATGGGACTAGCATTGTGTTGGTATCTCGATGGGAGGAAAATCCTCCTGGCCTAGTAACCAACACTACTAACCTACTTTCTGTCTCTAGGGTTTTGATTGAGATCAAGCACGGAGATCCAAACCCACCAACAGAGGTGCAGTCGAACTCGGGGTCGAGTTCTTTCCAACCCGGGGTGACTGATGCAGGAGGCTTGAGTCAAATGTTGGTGCCGGGTTGGTGGGTCAACGTAAAGACGGGAAGTTATCGAGTCAATTCTAAGATTGGGTCGGTTTTGGGTATGGTTCGGTATTTTGGCCATAACTTTGGCTACCGATATCAAATCGAGCGTTCGACCCCAATTCGGAAAGCTCTTTGCGGCGCAACGACATGGGGACGTCATATTAGAGAGAATTTTAGTTTTTTTTTTCTATTTTTAGAAATATTTAATCCGTCGTATTAGGGTTTTCGGTCTTTTTTCTATTTTGGTAATATTTCACATGCCAAATTAGGATAGGATTTGAATCCGATTTGATCTCGGATTTTTAGGAGTTATCTGATTTGTTTAGAGTTTTAAATTTAGATAAGTTTAGTTTTAAATAATAATTTGTCAATTTTAGCAAATTTAGATTAGATGATAAGGTTTCTAGGTTAATCTTTTGAGGCTATTTAACCCGACTTGTGGGTTAGTTTTTCATTATTGAATTTTGAGTAATAATATTTTTCTGAATTTCAGAGTATTCTCTCTGGTTCTTTGGTTCTTCGTTTGTTCTTCCTTGCGGTCCTTAGATCCGGCTAGCCCCCGGGATAATCGCTACCCCGCCTGACGTCAGAAATAACGGACCCAAATCATCAAATATGAATCCAAAATATATTCACATAATCAATATATACACATGCAACCAATGGCCAATCCTTCCAAATCCAAAACAAAATAATCCACCAAAGCATCTAAAAAACACTTGTGTAAAAATACTACAAATATTACAACCACTTCACTCTTTAGAGCAAAAAAAAAAAAAAAAAAATCACTTGTATGGAATTGCTATGGATACTACAGCCAATGGTACACATTACACTTTTTGAAACTCCAAATAGACTGTATCATAAAATATCCTGTTAATTCAATGAACAAGTGACAAAAAAAAAGACAAGCTCAAAGTCAAGCTCAAAGTATCCAAATAGACTATATCATAAAATTACACTTTCTGAAACTTCAAATAGACTGTATCATAAAATGCTCAACATGATAATCAATTCATACAACAACCCCAAAATACCTAGACAAGCTCAAAGTCAACATAGAAATAAAAAGGGCTTTTTGCAGGTGTACCCCTGAATAATTTTGAAATTGCGTATTTACCCTTGAATAAAACATAATTGCATACATACCCCTGAATAATAGGTATAATTGCGTATATACCCCTGGGGTTAAAATCAAATGAAAAACCGTCAAGTTAACAAACTGTAGACAAGCAAAATGACCATCATACCCTTTAGATATATACCCCTAAAAAATTTGTTTGACTATAAATTTAAAAATACCCCTTTAAAAATCTAAAATTTAAAATAGTTAAAAAAGATATAAAGAGGGGTATTTTGGACATTTTCTTACCCTTAACCTAAGTTGTAACCATGGTTAAGATTACTTGGTTAACTTCTGTCAACGGATTCTAACAGTAGGGGTATATCCGCAATTCAACCTGTTTTTCAGGTGTATACAAGCAATTATGATTTTTTCGGGGGTAAATATGCAATTATGAAACTTTTGAGGGGTATATAACCAATTTCCCCAAATAAAAAAGACAGGAATACAAGTCCACAAAATATCCATCAAGTCCCCCAAGTATACAAAACACAAACAACACAAACACAAACACAAAAGCCCAAGTCACTACCCAAAACATGAGTAAACAGTCACTACACAAAATAACAAGCTAGTAAATATCCCAAACAAGCACTACTTGGAACCTCTTTGATTGGCAATGAAGTTATCAAGCCATATTTTGCGAAGAGATAGTTTCCTCAAATAGAAGCCTTCAGCGAGCTTCTAGTTCTCTCTTAAGATCTCAAACACCATATCCAAATCGGGATCACTATAACCCTCCATGCTCCACAAGCATCACTCAACATGAGTTTCCAAGGCTTTTGTTTGGAAGCTTCAATTGAGTTGGAAGCTTCAATTGAGGCGGATAAACGATCAAACTTCTCTCCAAAGTGATCCATAATAAAGTTCTCATTACTAAGCCTAGAAGCACGTCCAGTTCTTGCAGTTGAAGAAGATGAAGTATGGCTTGGAAACTCCCGCTGTTGGTCATTAGGCTCAAGTGGCACAGGTGGCTCAGGCTCATGCTCAAGCTCATTAGTAGGAGTTTCATTGTTGCCTTCGGTGTCTGGATCATTAGATCCAAACTGATCGAAGATTGATCGGGCGAAATCACCCGTGGCATGATCATCACCACATACAATCCGGAGGTCATCATAGTAAGGGATCGGTTTGTTCAGAAGGTCCTTCGCCTTAGGGAATGACTGTTAATTCATAGAGCATTATAAATTTGGAGATTAGTCGAGATTAATAGTTTAATGCAAATATTTATTAAAATGGAATAGTTTAATGCATATACCTCGACATATGTGCGATACAACTCAATCTCAAGGACTAACATTTTGTTGGTGTCGTTCCATCCAACACCGTTGAGTCCCATGATCTTCTTCAGCTCTTGGTACTTAATCTTAAGGGTGCGCAAATAATTCTCTACGTTGTCCGCATCAATATTCGAACCAGGGATTTTGTTGTTCACTACCCTCGCTGCCTCCACGAAAGCTTGCTGCTTGAAAGACTTATCGACCTTCAATCCGTCTTTCGCTTGTTCTGCAAGGCAAGGAATGAGGACATCATCCATATCTTTTGTCCACCTCCTGTTCGGTGTACCTTTGCGCTTCTTAGAAGATAATTCCGAAGTTTGGGATGCCGTTTTCCTGTTATAAATGGGAAATTTTGATTAGTGCCTTAGAAAATGTATTCAAGAATAAAATGGCTACCTATTTCAGGAATGTAAAGACATTGAAGAGAGTGTAAGATTTATTGTATGGATGTCATAAGCACAATAACAATGAAAACAAGCTTCTTAGAGAGCTTTCAAATCAAAATAAAAGCATGCCTAGAATTAAATTTCAACATATTAAATTTCAACCAGAACACAGTACAGAAACACAGTACAGAAACATATATTATAATGTTAACTGGAACATGTATTTCAATTGATAGTATCCATATATAATGTTAACTGCAATACAATGCATAAAGAATATAGTGTTTTCAAACAAGATAAACACAGTACAGAGACACAAAAACACAGTACACAAACATAGTACACAAACACATTTTATTTAACTAATTTTTATATTTAATTAGATGGCCGGCAAGGCTAAGAAAACATTGATATCAGAAAGGGAAATTGATCTGGCCTTTTTTGGTTAAAATGATAAGTAAAGATCAAGAACTTTATATGGTGTTCAACTGCAACACCAATCCTTTGATCAGCTCAGGCATCGTGCATGCTCTCTAACAACTCTTTCTTGCTAATTAATTAGGATCCGATCAGCGGTACCATTTGAATTTGCATAATGTGCAGACTCGATTGATCAAAACACTAGTGCATTTATATATGATTGCAATAAAACATTGTTGTTATGTTCTTAGCTTCCTAAGAAGGAAAATAGAATGAAATAAACTGACAGCAAAGTATACGATGAAGTCAGAACCCTTCCAGCATTTAAACTCCTTCAAAAACTAAAATTTCTAATTGCAACAAATCACCAATCTCTCTTCATAGCATTTTCAATATATTCTTGTATTTAATTCAAAGAATTTTTTTGGTATCAAACTCTTTGCCCATCTCTGTGAATTTAGATTCTCAGAGACCTGGAAAATGAAAAGCTAGGGTTCAAAGCCAAGCAAAAAAGTAATTCTTCAACAGGAAATGATGGTGATGCAACCATGGCAGAAGTGAGAACTATTTCCTAAAGTCTTTAATATATGAAAATTTACCTCCAACATTGATGTATACAAGCAGATTCACTTATAAGCTTTATTCTCCATTGCAAGTTAATGGTGACTGTAACTGAGCTCTGGTCCATGTTAGTTTTCTTATGGGCACAAATAACTGTTCCTAGGCGGCCAGTTCCCAATACTATTTACTGCAAATTTACCTCCAGCATAGTACACAAACACATTGTGTGACCTGTGACCTTTCTTTGGGACCAAATGCTCAAACATTGCAACCATTGATTGGAGAACAGAACATGGACAACAACAGTTAATAACAAATATGGTTTGGACATCAACAAGATCTGTAAAAGCTGAAAAATGTTGGTGTGTAGAATCAAGAAGTAGGGCAATGAGGCAAACTTCTTTTATATTGAGAGAGTACTTCTCAAATCAATCAAATCTTGTCTTCTCTTCACTCAGCATTTCTCTAATTAAATTCTGGTGTTCCAGATAAGATGAATCTTTAGTTACATTACTTGGATCAATGAGTTTGACACTATATATGGGTAGATGAGCATGGTTAATCTACATAAAATGTAGAAGAAACATATAGATGCATTGTGAATGGCTTGCTACCTGCAGTTGGACCTTGATAAACCTGAGTCAGTGTAGAAGAGTATAATTGGAATGAAAAGAGAATCAAAGCTCACATGAAATATATCATTCCAAGGAAAAGCATGCCCTGGATAATATGTGTCACCAAACAGTTTCCAAATTAGGCAAATTTCGGTGATAAAGTTTGGTCCCTTCACTTGAAAATTAAACTAATGGATATGCCCTTAATTCAATATTTACGTATGAAATTCATGCATATTACTATAAGTTTTGGAGGAGTATTGGCCCGCTTATACTCAAAATGACTTTGTTTCTGTAAATAGGGCAGAAAATAGAGGTTCCAGGAGAAGGGAAGCGTTTCAAGAGAATACGGGCCAAAACAGGGGAAACATAGCAAGAGAACCAGCCCATACGAAGTCCCATATGGACCCGTATGGACCTGGAGAATTCAGATCCAACCTCCACAGCTGTACGGACCCCTAAACGGACTGACAGGACTCCGTATACGGACTCCTGAGAGCCATACGACCCCGTATGGGAGTCCGTATACTGGGCCGTATGTCGTAAGTCTGCAGCTGCATTTTGATCGAACTAAGGGTAAAATCGGAAAATACACCCAAAACCAGAGTGTGGGGTATAAATACAAAGCTTAATTAGGGTTTTGGGTCATCTTGGAGGAAGGAAATCAAGTCTTGGGGAGGATTTTCATCATCTTCTCCACCACCAAGGAGGAGAGGATTGGAGGAGTTCTTCCCATTTAAAAGCTCAAGAAGGAGAAGAAGAGGCAATAGGAGCAGCAAGAAGTCCACCAACGGAGTACGATTAGGGTTTTCCCTCATGAACTTTGTGATTTCTTTCCCTATTAGCATGGATTGTTGCTCTCCATTGATGGAGAGCTAATTTCTTGATACTTGGGTGTTGATGAACCCTTGGATGATGTTTAATTGATATTGCTTTTTCTATGTTAATTGCTTGGTTGAATTCATTATGGTCTATTGGATGTTATGTATGGTAGTATTAACCCCTCTACGTTGCGAGAGCTTGGAGAGGTTTCTATAGTCCATATGGGGGAAGATGCGAGCGCCTCCCCATGTGTAGACAATCTCCAATAGAAAGGGCTATGAGTACACCGGGAGTCCTGGTATTAAGGAGAGTGAATCCTTTCGATGTCTTATTCCCATAGCTCTTCCAAGAGATAGGTTCCCTAGAACATAATTAGTAAGGTCACTAGGTTTAGTAATCACCCTCGAGCGAGGGGATGAAAGCACATTAGGAACCTTTGGCCAATGATTCACCAAGAATTAGCATAGATAGCACTATCCATCTCTAAGAAAATCCAAGGGGGATTCAATAACCCAAGTATCTCCTTCACCAATTGATTGTATTCAAGGTCAATTTGCTTGTTGATTTGTATTGTTAATTTTAGAATTTAGGTTTAGTCACCAACAACCAATCTTGATCGACTAGATAATAGATGAATAGCCACTACTAGTACTTCCTTTCTCCCTGAGGATCGACAACCCAACATGAGTCCACTTTATTACTTGATTCGACCCGTATACTTGCGGATTCAGCGCATCAACATCTCAACAAACAAAATAATGTTTCAAACAACAGACACTACAGACAAATGCACCACAGTAGAAGTATTATACACTACGGACAAAGTTTTAGGTAGCTCTTCGTGAACTGTAGATAGCCCACAATTCTTCAACTATCTTCTCCCGGAGTTCTCGCCAAAGGATGCCAGCCTCTCGATCCCTGGATATGGAGATCGGTTGTGGTGTAGGATCATCCTCAACAAGAACATTATGCCGCATGAGCATGTCATCTGGATCAACAACCTTGATGAAGTTGTGCAGGACAACACATGCAAGGACAAGGTCCACCTGTGTAGTTAAAGGATAGAATGGCCTTGAGTCACCTGTGTATGTTTTGATTCCTCTTTCTCACCACTGAAAATGCAGTCAGCTCTCCCTCAAGGAATTGTTCCATTTGTGTTTGCTAAGGAATACAATGTGCATCCGAAGATTCTAAGCACACTGTACTCACTCTTATCACCTTGTTATTTTTGCAGAATTGTGAAAAAAAGAACATCTATATGTATAACACATTGATTTTTTATTGTGGTCTTAATGCTTCCAGAGTTATATTTGGTATGCTGGTAGCACTTCCTATCACATTAGTATACTACATCTTATTACTCGGACTCTGAAGCTCCATAGGATCAAGAAATGAACATCAAAAATCATAGACGAGACAACATTTTGTAGTTCATTTTCACTTGTTTGAAAACTCTCTTAACATAAATCAGCAAATTTTGGTTACCATCCTGTTATGGTTCAAATAGATCTGTGTTCATTGCATCACTCACTTCTCTATTAATATAAGATAATACTGATTGTATTATATACAACCCCAAATGCTTTCTTTGTCTCATCAAAACAAAATATCAATGAATGGAAAACCTAATCACAAAACAAGAGTATAATAATCACAAACACAATATCAAAACCATATCAATCTTGTTTAAAGTAAATTCACTAAAAGAACAAATTGAAAGCGAAAAAGACATAAGGTAGAAGGGCTAACCTTTCTCTCTTTCTAAGGCCGTTGCTTCAAGTCTCAGAGATTGCTGAAAGACGCCAAGGGAATGGAACGATGTTTGCAAACGCCTGAGAGATCGACCAAAAACTCACTGATTTAGGAGAAAACAGTCCATCAGAGAGACTAGAGGAGAGAGGGAGGGAGAGAGAGGGAGAAAGGGAGAGAGGGAGAGAGGGAACGAGGATGATGGCATACCTGGCCGCGGAGAAGACTGGTGAGAGACGGCGGCCGACGGGCTGTGGAGAAGACCGATGAATTGGCTGATGTTCTAGGGCACGGGACGCTCGCGATCGGGAATCGGGATTGGGGGGTTGGAGTTCGGGTGGGGTGGGGAAGTGGCCGAAGTGGGCTTTTATATTAAGTCCACTTCGGCCACTTCGGTATAATTTTGGCCGAAGTGCCTATAGTGTAATTTGGGGGAAGTGGTCGCTTCGGAGAAGTGGGCCGAAGTGCCACTTCCCCCAAAATGAACGCTCGAAGTGGCGGAAGTGGACCACTTCCCCACTTCCCCCTGCCACTTACCTGCAAGTGAACACACCCTTAGTAGGTAATCTTAGCAAAGAACGTTAAATAATGCATGAAATTTCTGAAAGGGTAGAACTAAGGCCTCAGAGGAGAGATGCAGCTATGAAAGGGAAATAAAAAAAAGACAACACACCGAAGATTACGTGGAAAGCCCTCTAAAATCGAGAAAAAAACCATAGTGTCGATTAACTAAATCCCAGAATATACAACGTTTTAGATCTCAAGTTGATGCCCTAACTTGAGATTGTACCAATACAAAGAGGAAATTAACCAAGAAGATACAAGTATTAAGCACAGAAACTATAACAATCAAACTCTTACAACAATATGAAGAGTAAAACATGCATATCTTCTTGATGATGAAGACCAAAGCGGTGTGAGAGCCCTCCTTATCATAGAGAAGACCATCAATAATGCTCTAAAATCCCTACCTTTTTTTCCCTTCTAACTTGCCCTATCTTTTTATTTACTTTTTAGGAGCTCCCAACTAGGATCCGCTTTTTGGAAGCTGCTACCAACTAGAGTATGCTTCCCAGGAGCTACTTCCAGCTCGACTATGCTTCTAGAGTTGCTACCAACTCGACTCTACTTCCAAGGAGCTACTGCCACAGCTCGTCTTCTTGGAGCTGCTACTAGCTCGGATATGTTTCCCGAAGCTGTTACCATCTCGATTCTTCTTCCCAGGAGCTGTTGTCAACTCGACTCTATATTCCAAAAGCTCGGCCCCAACTTGGATCTGCTTCCTAACAGCTTGGCCTTAACTCGACCACAACTTGGCTCTGTTTCCTAGGAGTTGCTGCCAGCACGGCTCTGCCATATCCAAGCAGCTAGGCCTCAGCTTGACCCAACTCTACTATGCTTCTCAAGAGCTATTACCATCACGGCTCTGCATTTCAGGAGATCATCCCTAGCTTGAATTTGCTTCCCATCAGCTCAACCTCAACTCTGTCTTCAAGGAGCTCGACCCCATCTTGGATCTACTTTAAAGAAGGTTGGCCCCAGCTCGACCCTAGCTTGGTCTTAGCTCTTAGGAGCCCTCACTTGTGTTGGTTTTTGATTTTGTCCTCAACAATCTCTTCTACCAAGACCAATAGGAAAGATATGCAGATATGACTCCTCATTTGGAGTCTATCCCAATCAACCTTGAGCATATCTAGGGAAGTCCTTTGGTCAAAATATATGAAGGATTATCTTTAGTATGAATTTTCTCAATTTTGAACATATACTCTTCAAGGGCCTAACGGATCCAATGATAACAAACATCAATGTGTTTAGTGCGTGAGACATATGTAGCATTCCTACTTAGATCAATAGCACCCTAACTGTCACAAAACACTACATAGTTCACCTATTTTTGTCCCAATTCTTAGAGAAAGCACATCATCCACACCATTTTTTTTCTTGCCTTTGTTGCAGCAATGTATTCGGTTCGGTTATGGAGAAAGCAACACACTTTTTGTAGTTTAAATTACCAAGCATCCCCTTGCGAAGGTAAAGACATACCATGATAGAGAATTTTTGCAATCGGTATTATTTGTCATATCTACATCAATAAAAACCCCTCCAAGATTGGCTTTGAGCCACCAAAACTCAAACAAGCTTTTGATGTCCCCTTTATTTGACTAATGCCCTTCACCACTAATCGGGCTTTGTACTTGACTTGCTTTTGGCTATAAGTCTTCAACTTGAAAACCCACTTGTTCCTTAGAGCTTTCCTCCTTTTAGGTAGCATAACAAGTGTTGGAAGTAGTGGGTTAAAACACATGCACAACGGAATAACTGGTGGCACCTTAGGGTTAGTTTTTAAAACTTTTTTTTAACATACTTTATGTGTCCCTATACATCTAATATGTAATCACAATATATATCATATATATTGTTTGATTAAATAAACTAGAAAGTACTTACATGGCACCGCTTCCTCTTTTGAGAGCCTTACTTGAATTCAACTGATGATCTTCAAGTTGCACAAGTGTACATCTTTCTTCTCTTAATACTTGGACTGTTCTCACTAAAGACGGAACCCAGAAAGAAAGAACCCTTCAGAGACTACCCAGTCTTTCTCATACAATTGCTTGTCTATTCTATCATCATATCTCTCCTTATATAGATGAGAGTGTCCTAGTCTCACTCAAATCCATATTCTAGATAGAGATAAATTATAAACCTTTTATAATTATCTCTATGAGATGAATCATGATCAAATTTAAATTCAAATATCAAATCATAATCAAATTATGATTATCTCTTTTTATCTTATATCAATCCCTACAAGGTTAATTCAAGTCAGATCGCATAATGAATTAGATCATGTTGGTTCAATCACATTAAACCACAATTTTGATCTCTCAATTAGGTCCAACCAATGGTCCCTAATCAACCTAGACTTAGGTTTATAATGCACTCAGGTCCTGACCATGAGTACAATCTCATAAACCCAAGTAAATTCTTCTATACATGTAGTATATTAGACTGCCCAAGTAGGCCAAGTAAGGGAATCATATGCAGAGCTATTGGTCATGTTTTAAATCAGTAATGACTAATCAACCTTATATGGATTTCATCATATACAACATAACCAAAGATGCCAGAGACCTGGGAACTAAGTATAGCATCTGAATAAGTCTCCACAAATATGAAATACTGTAGATCATCTCCTTGTCTAGTGCGCAACACCTTCTACTATATCAACATCACTGTAATGATCATGGAGAAAACCTCACACTATCAAAACTCATAACCAGTACTCATATAGTGAATCAGACCCGATCAAGGTATTGGTGTGATCCCATCACACCAACATATATTATCAAATCTCATTTGACATATAACCAGCTGAGTTTTACCTCAATCACAATGTTTGTCTTTCACTCTAGATGTTTTCCTCAATTGAGGCAGTAGAAACCTTATTCGGCATCCTATATTATCTCAACATTGATCACAAGCACCCAAGGGAAGACTTGAAGGGATATACGTGTAAAACCCGCCCCGAAACAAATAAAGATTTTATTTACCAGAAATTTTAAATGACAATTCAATATGATGAGCAGTGAAGTTTTGGGAAAAATCACATGTCTGAATAATCCAGATTAATTATATGTTAGTTAATTCGGATTAATTATCAAGAAGAGGAAATGAATAAATATTCAAATCCCGGGAAAAATGGATCTGGTCGAGGACTGAGACGGTCCCGTGATGCCACAGTATGCCCGTGACGAGGGATTTGACCGAAAGCCGATATTCTCGGATCTGGTCTGACGAGAGACCGATCCCGTGAGTCTACAATACACCCGTGTCATGAGACTTTTGACCCGAGATACGCGGATCTGGGCCGGACACTAGGACGGGAGAATCAAGCGGTGGACCCCAAAGATGAATTCACCCGTGACTAAACAATAGACATGTGAAGCTATAGTGGAAGTTACTTTAATCAAAGGAATAGTAGGCATGTGAAGTAATGGGAAAAATTACTTTCATCCCTCATAATAAAGCATCAGATAAGAGAGAGAGAAAGAAAAAGACTTTCTCTCACTCTCTCTCTCTCTCCTCTTTCCCTCGATTTGAAGCTTCGGATCACCAAGTCACGGCCAAGCTCACCGGCCCGGCCAAGCCACCACGCGCCCGGCCCACGCGACCATACCTACAGCTACCATGAGCCTGGGCCAGCGCCCGACCCCTAATCCGGCCTCGACTTTGGATTCTGCCGCGGCTTCAGACAGCCGCTGGTCCTAGCCCCTGGCCGGAGCTCCTCACGCGCGCGACCCCCTTCCCCGGCCCCGGCCGGAGTTCCACCCACGCGCGCCGACGCACTGCCACGGCGGGCCGTGCGACCCTTGCTCCCCAGCCAGAGCGCGCCCCCTTCCCCAGATCTGCCGACGTGCCGCCGCCGCACGGCACCGCTGCGCTACCATACCACCATCCGCTGTCCGCAACCCTCTTCGCAGACGCCCTGCAGAAGCCTGCGGCCACACGCGCGCATCCCTTCGACGGTGAATTTTTATACCCGGATTAGGGCTAATTAACGAATATAAATGGAATTGAAAGGATGAAAGTACTAATCGGTTTGTTAAATTGTGAAATCCAAGTGTATTGGATTTAAATGTGTGAATGTTTGTATCCATGTCGGAGCCCGATAATTAGGGGAGGTGATGCCCGATTTTCATTCAAATCGGGTTCGTGCTGCCCCTTCAGGGTACAGTACGGGACAACAATGATACTCCAATCGACACGGTTAGCATGTCGTTAGACAGGGGGGAAAGAGTACTTTCTAATGAGGGCTAAATCGGGGAAATCCGACTTGCGGATTGGAAGTTACTGGCAGTCCTCGGCGACTGCGCACTAGAGTAAAAATACGAAGTTTGGTAGGGGCCGAGTGTGCCCACTTAAATCATTTAATTATGCATGATTGTGAACATCAAGTGTAATTAACTAGAGTGTATGCTATTTACTAGATCCTGACCCGAACGCGTGAGACGCGACGAGGATTAGGGAATTTCTCTCCAGATCAGGTAGGCTCTCGCACGGGAGGTTTGTGAGTATTCCTTCCTCCTACCCCACTTCGATTTTTGTACTCTTATTTCCTCGAGAGGTTCCCAACATATATTTGAGATGGTTTTCCTCATATGTGTTGGTTTTATATCTCGAGGGGATTGTTGTTATCATTCTTCTTCTTATGCGTATTTGAGTAGAGTTTACTTCTTAAATACGTATTGACTCCCGATCTCGATGAGATCACCGACCATGGTATATTCAAGATGTTGCTGCCTTGGATATATATATATTTATACCTGTTGTTAGGTATTAGTACTATCAATCTCTTACTTTCAGGCATGATACATCGGACGGAGACCCTGGCAGAGGGTGTATAATATCTGGCCATCAGGCCCCGGCAGAGGGCGTATAATATCTGGCCACGAGTACTTGATGCTCTATCGGACGGAGACCACAGCGAGAGGGTGTATAATATCCGCCACTTGGCTCACCAGAGTGGCATTTTCGACCATGTGCACATGTATGCTATAGCTTAGTCCGGCTTAGGCCGAAGACGATACCGATGGTGTCGTAGATGTCGTAGACATCTCAGTATCACATATGCCAGAGATTGAGTACATCTGTGGATTTATCCACTTTCCTGAGATTTGTTATTTGCTTGTGATGTTATTATTGCATATTTGTACTTCTTTTATTTCTGTTCTTTCCTAGTGGCTTTCGCCACCTTTATTGATTTATTTGCGACCCTACTGGGCCTATTCTTTAGGCTCATGCACTTGATTCGTGTATTACTCAGGTTCAGACGAGGAGGAGTAGGATCGAGCTTAGGAGGGGATATACCGAGCTGCCGACTCGGCTATTTCTATTTGTCTTGAGGTCTGCGTACCTCTTTTATTCTGTGTGAGACTTGTAATTTAGATTTCTTTGTTGTATGGATTTCTAGGGGTGACTGGACTGGATCCTAGTCTTGGGTTGCGTAAACCCGACATTATGTCTTGCATGGAGTTATGCAGAACTCCCTTCATCTTTTAACTATGATTCATTTGTGATTATTAACTCAATACTTATTGTATAAGAGTTCTTAAGGCCTTCTTTGAATGGGGACTAGTCCCCGCTTGGAGCGGCGGTTGTCTACTTGCCCAGCCGTGGTTCTGGTGACAATTATTATGGTATCAGAGCGGTACAATTCAAGTCACCCTAGTTATCTCAGCAACTTAGGAGTCGAGTCTTTGTCTTGTTGAGAGAGTGGTTGGGTAGTGTACTGACTACTGGAACTTTTCTATCTTGCAGAAGTCATGCCTCCGAGACGAGGGCGACCAAGCAAGCGGGCAGTGAACCCACCCCCGGAGCCCATGCATTGGCAGGAGGAGGCCCCAGTCGGTTTAGATACGGAGGCCCCGCAGGCGCAGGCCCCTGAGACCGGTACAGACCCCATGACAGGGGGTCATCCTGGCTATCACACCGGAGGCTACCCCGGCTACCCCGGCTACCCCACAGGAGGATACCCCAGTTTCCCAGTAGGGGGATATCCTGGACCAGCAGCCGGTGGGTACCCTGGCCCGTCTACCGGAGCGTATCCTGCACCAGGGGCCTATCCAGATCCGACCGCGATGTCAGGCCTGGTGCAGGAGATGACGAGGATGATGCGCGACCAGCGCGAGCAGCAGCAGCAGTGGCAGGAGCAAAGCGGCCGCAAAGCGATGGCGGCAGCGATGCGCATCCCACCTACACACTCCCTGCAGCCTCCCGGAGGCGTGAGGCCGACGCCGCGCTAGTGGCAGTAGTTCTCTAGCAGAGTTTCTGAGGCATGGACCCCCACCCTTTGAGGGAGGTACCGACCCAGACGTGGCAGAGCAGTGGATAGATGAGATTGAGGCTACCTTCCAGGCTATGCAGAGCCCGGAAGAAGACATGGTGAGACTAGCTGCTTACATGTTGAAGGGCCGCGCCAGAAGTTGGTACAAGACTGAAGTTAAGAACAGAGGTGAAAAAGGCTTTGAGTCTTGGAAAGAGTTCAGGACCGCCTTCTTCGACAAGTATTTTTCAAATGGCGTATTGTGCTTTGATGACTCGCCAGCTTTTGACCTTGCAGCTGGGGACTAGGACTGTCGACGAGTATGAGGCCGAGTTTGAGCGGCTATCCAGGTTTGCCTCTACCCTTGTGGCTGACACATTGTTCAAGGCCCGCCAGTTTGTTAGTGGCCTGAGGCCCAACCTCCGGCGTTCCGTGACGCCATCCTTGAGATGTCCCTTCCACGAGTTGGTGGAGATAGCCAAGGACGCTGAGCTAGCCTGGCAGGAAACACAAGAGCCACGCAAACGAGAACAGAGCAGTGACAAAGGAAAGAACTCCAGGAAGAGTGAGTCTTCCGGGATAGCCAGTGGCGCCCAGAGTGAGCGCAGTCCCAGCCTTTACACCGCATCTTCCTCGCCGTCCGTCCCGAGGCGTGGGATCGCCGTGAGGAGCCCACGTCCTCATTGCACCCATTGTGGGGGCCCACACACTAGGGAGCAGTGTTGGCACCAGTGCGTATATGTGCTTCCCGCTGGTAGCACCGAGCATTACAGAGCCAGTTGCCCCCTCGAGCAGGCCGGGTCGCCAGGAGGAGATGGGTCCCATACAGACTGCATGCACTCCCCACGCACACCGAGGTTCACGGCAGAAAGGCCACAGGAGACCGAGGTCAGAGAGGAGGATCCAGAGGCGGGAAGGGGAAAGGGAAAACAGCAGGTTCCCCTTCTTCCTCTAGTCGACCAGTTGCTCAGGGTCGGGTTTACAACCTGACTCAGGAGGATGCCCGAGCCTCTCATGAGGTGGTTGCAGGTACTATTACTGTCTGCTCTTACTATGCTTGTACACTGTTTGATCCCGGGGCGACACATTCCTTCGTGTCTACTTCATTTGCCCGGAGAAATAACTTGTATGTAATTACACTACCCCACGACTTGTGCGTCGATACTCCGGTGGGAGCGACGAAGATCGTGGACAGATTGGCACCAAAGTGCTCAGTAGTGATCGAGGGTTACGAACTTACTGCCGATCTACATCTGATGGAGTTGCGAGACTACGACGTCATCCTCGGCATGGACTGGCTCTCCTCAGCATATGCAGTGCTAGACTGTAGAAGGAAGAGGGTGCACTTCCGATTTCCAGGCTACGAAGAATTCATCTTCAAAGGCAGCAAAAGCTATTCTATGGCTCGGGAGATATCTGCACTTCGGGCCAGGAAACTGATCAACAGGGGATGTATCGGGTTCCTGGCGTCTATCTCAGAAGCAAAAGACGCTCAGTACACGGTTTAGCAAATTCCTGTTGTTCGTGACTTTCCGGATGTGTTTCCAGATGATTTGCCAGGACTACCCCCATAGAGGGAAGTGGAATTCGGCATCGACCTGGCTCCAGGAACCGCGTCCATATCCAGAGCCCCATACAGAATGGCACCTGCCGAGCTGAAAGAGTTGAAGCAACAACTTGAAGAACTTCTGGATAAAGGTTTCATCCGGCCCAGCATGTCACCTTGGGAGCCCAGTTATTTGTCAAGAAGAAAGACGGATCGATGAGACGTGCATTGACTAAGGGAGCTCAACAAGGTGG
The DNA here is from genome assembly GCA_026586065.1 of Dioscorea zingiberensis. Classification (NCBI taxonomy): domain Eukaryota; kingdom Viridiplantae; phylum Streptophyta; class Magnoliopsida; order Dioscoreales; family Dioscoreaceae; genus Dioscorea; species Dioscorea zingiberensis. The sequence goes on along the minus strand of CM048819.1, from coordinate 46,688,311 downwards.
CGATCAAGAACAAGTATCCTCTACCGAGGATAGATGATCTGATGGACCAGTTTCAGGGAGCACAGGTGTTCTCCAAGATAGATTTGAGATCTGGGTACCATCAAAAGTGGATCCGGTATGCGAGGACATACCAAGAGTGCCTTTCGTGCAGGTATGGGCACTATGAGTTCCTAGTAATGCCGTTTGGGCTTACCAACGCCCCCAGCGGTGTTCATGGATTTGATGAATCGGGTATTCAGACGATACTTGGATCGGTTTGTAGTCGTCTTCATCGACGACATCCTGATCTACTCCAAGAGTAAAAGTTGCATGCGAAGCACTTGAGGTTTGATCGAGGCCCCGAGAGATCGTGAGTTATATGCTAAATTTTCCAAGTGTGACTTACGGGTGAGCGGTGTTGCTTTCTTGGGGCACGTCATCAGTGGAGACGAAGTCTCTGTGGACCCTAAGAAGATTGAAGCGGTAGTAGATTGGAGTAGACCGAGCACCGTCAGAGAGATCAGAAGCTTCCTGGGGTTAGCTGGCTACTACAGGAGATTTGTAGAGGGGTTTTCACGTCTGGCATTACCCTTGACCCGGCTGACCCGGAAGGGTACTCCTTTCATCTGGACGGAGGACTGCGAGCAGAGTTTCATGGAACTGAAGAGTCGATTGGTGTCTGCACCTGTCCTGGCCCTACCAGAGAGTGGGTGTGGATACGTGATCTATAGTGATGCTTGCAAGATAGGCTTGGGATGCGTACTCATGCAGAATGGGCGAGTCATTGCCTATGCTTCAAGGCAACTGAAGTCGCATGAGGAGAACTACCCCACACATGACTTAGAATTGGCAGCTGTAGTCTTTGCCTTAAAGATTTGGCGCCACTTTCTCTACGGTGTGCCATGTGAAGTGTATACAGATCATAAAAGTCTGAAATACATATTCACGCAGAAAGAGCTGAACATGAGGCAAAGACGCTGGTTGGAACTGATCAAGGACTACGACCTCAGCATCCACTACCACCCGGGCAAGGCTAATGTGGTGGCCGATGCATTAAGTAGAAAGGTCAACTATGGGACAGCTGCAAATCTCACTGAACAAGTAAACCTTCTAGAAGAAATGAGGAGACTGGAGCTGGAGGTGATCGAGCCGAGCTCGGAGGTGAGCTTGGCTAGCCTGTGTATCCGGCCCAATTTATTGGAAAGGATCAAGGTGGTCCGATTCTGTGATCTGAATTCATCAAGCAACGGAGAAGATCCAGCGGGGCATCCACACTGAATTCCGGGTACATGAGGATGGTACCCTGAGACGAGGAGATCGTGTCTGTGTGCCCGACGTTCCTGAGCTTAAGAGAGACATTTTAGAGGAGGCCCATTACTCTAGCTATACCATCCACCCTGGAGGCACGAAGATGTACAGGGGGCTAAAGACCACCTTCTGGTGGGTCGATATGAAGCGGGAGATAGCCGAGTTTGTGGCCCACTGCCTTACCTGCCAACGGGTGAAGGCAGAGCACCAGAAGCCAGCTGGACTATTGCAACCCCTACCAATACCAGTGTGGAAATGGGAACATATAGCGATGGACTTCGTGAGAGGCTTACCTCGTTCCAAAAAGGGGAATGAAGCCATTTGGGTGATCGTTGACCGACTGACCAAGTCGGCACACTTCTTGGCATTGAGACGTAAGATGAGCCTGGCGCGACTAGCCCAGTTATACATGGACAAGATCGTTTGCCTACATGGTATACCGGTAACAATCATATCCGATCGAGACCCCAGATTTGTCTCGGAGTTCTGGGAGAGTCTACATGCGGCACTGGGTACCCGATTGACCTTTAGCACTGCCTTTCATCCTGAGACGGATGGTCAATCGGAGAGGACAATCCAGATATTAGAGGATATGCTGCGAGCGTGTACTCTCGACTTCACTGGCTCTTGGGATGAGCACTTGGCTAAGGCAGAGTTCGCCTACAACAACAGCTATCAGGCAAGCATTCAGATGGCGCCCTATGAGGCTCTGTATGGGCGACCGTGCCGATCTCCTATATTTTGGAATGATGTGGGAGATCGCAAGTTTGAAGGTCCTGAGGAAGTACAGAAAGCTGAAGAACAAGTGAAGCTCATCAGAGAAAGACTGAGGGTAGCCCAGAGCCGACAGAAGAGCTATGCTGATAAGAAGAAACGCTCTGCAGTGGAATTCCAGGTGGGCGACAAGGTACTCCTGAAGGTGTCACCCATGAAGGGTGTATGGAGATTTGGAAAGCGCGGGAAGCTTAGCCCGCGGTACATTGGACCCTTCGAGATATTAGAACGGGTTGGAACAGTGGCGTATCGTTTGGCCCTGCCTCCCGACTTGGCTCAGGTCCATAACGTCTTCCACGTCTCCATGTTGAGGAAGTGCTTGACTGACCCGACTAAGATCATCGAATATGAACCGGTGGAACTTCAACAGGATTTATCTTATGAGGAGTGGCCGGTAGAAATACTTGACTACAAGGAACAAAAACTGAGGAATCGAACTATTCCTTTAGTCAAGGTAAGGTGGAACAACCACACTGGTGGTGAAGCTACCTGGGAACGCGAAGCCGACATGAAGAAGCGTTACCCAGATCTGTTTGAGTAAATGAGCTTGTTGTGAGTTTAGGGACTAAACTCCTATAAGGGGGGGAGATTGTAAAACCCGCCCCGAAACAAATAAAGATTTTATTTACCAGAAATTTTAAATGACAATTCAATATGATGAGCAGTGAAGTTTTGGGAAAAATCACATGTCTGAATAATCCAGATTAATTATATGTTAGTTAATTCGGATTAATTATCAAGAAGAGGAAATGAATAAATATTCAAATCCCGGGAAAAAATGGATCTGGTCGAGGACTGAGACGGTCCCGTGATGCCACAGTATGCCCGTGACGAGGGATTTGACCGAAAGCCGATATTCTCGGATCTGGTCTGACGAGAGACCGATCCCGTGAGTCTACAATACACCCGTGTCATGAGACTTTTGACCCGAGATACGCGGATCTGGGCCGGACACTAGGACGGGAGAATCAAGCGGTGGACCCCAAAGATGAATTCACCCGTGACTAAACAATAGACATGTGAAGCTATAGTGGAAGTTACTTTAATCAAAGGAATAGTAGGCATGTGAAGTAATGGGAAAAATTACTTTCATCCCTCATAATAAAGCATCAGATAAGAGAGAGAGAAAGAAAAAGACTTTCTCTCACTCTCTCTCTCCCCTCTTTCCCTCGACCAAGCTTCAGATCACAAGTCACCGGCCCGACCAAGCTCGGTACCAAATTCGGCCAGCTGACGCCACTACAGCCCACGCGCCGCTCAGCGAGCCCAGCCAGGCGCTGCCCGACCCCAATCCGGCCTCGACTTCCGGATGCACTGCCAGCTCCACAACGCTGGCTGGCCCTAGCCCCTAGCCGGAGCTCCTCACGCTGACCCCTTCCCGGCCCCGGAGTTCCACTCCACGCGCCGACAAGATCACACGCGGGCGCGTCGACCTCCCGGCCAGCGCCCCTTTCCCAGATCTGCCGACGTGCCGCCGCCCGGCAGACGGCACGTCTGCTGGCTATACCACCATCCGGCTGTCCATAACCCTCTTCGCACGCCAGACCGTAAGCTGCAGCCCTTTCACGCCACGCATCCCTTCGACGGTGAATTTTTATACCCGGATTAGGGCTAATTAACGAATATAAATGGAATTGAAAGGATGAATGTACTAATTGGTTGTTAAATTTGTGAAATCCAAGTGTATTGGATTTAAATGTGTGAATGTTTGTATCCATATCGGAGCCCGATAATCAGGGGAGGTGCTGTCCGATTTTCATTCAAATCGGGTTCGTGCTGCCCCTTCAGGGTACAGTACGGGACAACAATGATACTCCAATCGACACGATTAGCATGTCATTAGAAAGGGGGGAAAGAGTACTTTCTAATGAGAGCTAAATCGGGGAAATCCGACTTGCGGATTGAAAGTTATTGGCAGTCCTCGGCGACTGCGCGCTAGAGTAAAAATACGGAGTTTGGTAGGGGCCTAGCGTGCCCACTTAAACCATTTAATTATGCATGATTGTGAACATCAAGTGTAATTAACTAGAGTGTATGCTATTTACTAGATCCTGACCCGAACGCCTGAGACGCGATGAGTATTAGGGAATTTCTCTCCAGATCAGGTAGGCTCTCGCACGGGAGGTTTGTGAGTATTCCTTCCTCCTACCCCACTTCGATTTTTGTACTCTTATTTCCTCGAGAGGTTCCCAACATATATTTGAGATGGTTTTCCTCATATGTGTTGGTTTTATATCTCGAGGGGATTGTTGTTATCATTCTTCTTCTTATGCGTATTTGAGTAGAGTTTACTTCTTAAATACGTATTGACTCCCGATCTCGATGAGATCACCGACCATGGTATATTCAAGATGTTGCTGCCTTGGATATATATATATATATTTATACCTGTTGTTAGGTATTAGTACTATCAATCTCTTACTTTCAGGCATGATACATCGGACGGAGACCCTGGCAGAGGGTGTATAATATCCGCCATCGTGCCCCTAAGCAGAGGGCGTATAATATCTGGCCACGAGCACTTGATGCTCTATCGGACGGAGACCCTGGCAGAGGGTGTATAATATCTGGCCACTTGGCTCAGTCAGAGAGCGGCATTTTCTGACCATGTGCACATGTATGCTATAGCTTAGTCCGGCTTAGGCCGAAGACGATACCGATGGTGTCGTAGATGTCGTAGACATCTCAGTATCACATATGCCAGAGATTGAGTACATCTGTGGATTTATCCACTTTCCTGAGATTTGTTATTTGCTTGTGATGTTATTATTGCATATTTGTACTTCTTTTATTTCTGTTCTTTCCTAATGGCTTTCGCCACCTTTATTGATTTATTTGCGACCCTACTGGGCCTATTCTTTAGGCTCATGCACTTGATTCGTGTATTACTCAGGTTCAGACGAGGAGGAGTAGGATCGAGCTTAGGAGGGGATATACCGAGCTGCCGACTCGGCTATTTCTATTTGTCTTGAGGTCTGCGTACCTCTTTTATTCTGTGTGAGACTTGTAATTTAGATTTCTTTGTTGTATGGATTTCTAGGGGTGACTGGACTGGATCCTAGTCTTGGGTTGCGTAAACCCGACATTGTACTGCATGGAGTTGTACGAACTCCCTTCATCTTTTAACTATGATTCCGCTGTGATTATTAGCTCTGAATACTTATTGTATAAGAGTTCTTAAGGCCTTGCGCCTGAATGGGGACTAGTCCCTGTTTGGGTGCGGCCGGTTGTCTACGTGCCTGAGCCGTGGTTCGGGGCGTGACAATACGACTTGATCACATAGTCTGTCCTCAAAGTACTTGATAGCAATGCTAGATAGATATGAACCCCTTAGGTAAGGTGCTTGTACTAAGAGACCATTGTTATTACCTGACAGTGTGTTTCAACGACATGTTCTCCTCGTTGGCCCATCAATGTGTAGTATAGAGCCAAATAATAGAGTGCATCCCCATGCTATAATCGAGAAAGGTTATCACCATCTTATGGTCCTATATTATTATGTCAACCATATTAGCAAGCTATCCAGGTTTACTCTAAGTTATGACAAATTAAAGGTGTCAGAAACTGGCCATTCAGCTCTCTCACAGTCATCCTAAGTGACTGCTTGAATGCTTACAAGATCACATTGGATCCTTTTATATCTCATACAACTAGTCATCTTATGCTAGTACTGAACTAGTCATCTCATGCTAGTGAATATCTGTTAGAAAAATAAACCTTTGTATATGTATAAAATAATATTTAAAAATAATATCTTAAAAAACAAAATCATGGCTTTACATGGGCACTACTTCTAACAATGTCCCACTTGCACATAACACCATGTTCTTGATAAGACCTCTTAAGCTTACACTAGACCAAATATATACAGTTAATTGGAATAACAAAATAAAGCTATTCATTAAATGTTTCAACATCTTGACCCATGTGACGAAAATTTTTTTTATCCATGTACACATTGTACTAGAATCATAAAAATCCTCCCATTGAACCTTTTATAGATTTTATGCATACTAGTCTCATTAGGATTCTCAATCCAAGAGACTTATTGTTGGTCATATGTTAATGTAGCTAGCTTACATACCATATGTTTATGTGATTGGTTATTCTTATAGTTAACTCACTGAGTCTAATATGAGCACTAGTCTTATTAGGATTCCAAATCCAAGAGGCTTATTGTCGGCCATATACAAATTTAACCAACATGCATACAATATATACTTATGTTATTAGTTATTCTCATAGTCAACTCTTTGACTCTAATTGTCATTGTTCATAACAAGTTTGGATAGGAAAATCTTTATTATCAAATGAAGTTCTTTTTCCTCTTAAAATCCACTTATATCTAATGGGCTTTAAGCCTTGGTGCAGATTTGTTAGAGTCTAAACATTGTTAACCTGTAAAGTTATGTTCATAATGTTGGGATTTCATGTGTATGCCTATGTAGTGAGAATTTAAAATTTTCTCATCACCACTTGGCTCTATACACAAAGGACCTTATTTGTATGACAATAGCAAGCAAGATTTTCTCTTAAGCATTTCAACAAACACCTAATGTGCACTAAATAGAACAAACAAATCTCATCTATTCTATTACTAGTCAGAGAGTAGATTTTTTTTACCTAAAGAGATTGTCAAATCTCGTGATTAGAGGGAAGTCGATTTCCCTTCTAGATCTCTTGAAAACTACCGTTCTTTCAAAGCACTTCTTGATTCACCTCTTGAAAACCACCTTTCTTTCAAACCACCTCTTGATTCACCTTGAACCTAAACAACGAACTACCACACCTCTTAGATAGATAGATGTGGAGTTCAAAGCTTAGATCCAATCACTTTGCAAGAAGAAATGAGAGAGGAGACAAGAATGAACATAGCTTCTCAATGGGGAGATTTTGGCTAGAGTTGGAGGCCCACAAGAAAAACCCTAGTGATTTCCCAAGTTATGCCCCTTTATATAGGCAAGGGTTAGGGTAACTCTTTGTGTAAAGTTTGAATTAATTACACAAATGCCACTAGCCTTGTTTAGCTATCTCATGCTCCTTTTTTTAATCTCATCTTGTGATTGGCTTAATAAATTAATTTATGAACAAATAATATTAGTCATATTATTTTATTATACAACGTCTCTATTATTCTTATAATGCATTCAAACATTATACCAAATAATATTTGCATAACTTCACAAATTTATTTATGGTCTAAGCATGGTATATTATGACATTTTATTGTAGTATTTCATTTCATGTATTTTATCTTATACATCATTATGAAATGTAAAACACTTGTTGTTTCTCTTCAGTTGGTGTGACCGTATAGAGGATCTATGTCATCTTGGCAATAATATAAAACTTTATATTATTGACTATAAGAGGTTCTATTATTACATTATAGTTATCCAAACGACATAGTAATCATTTACTCGAACCACTAATTTTATGTCTATCCTTGTCGCATGATATTATGAATAATATGCAAAATAGAATCGTGTCATTTTTGCATTATATTCGTTTTCTTGGTCTCTCAAGTGAATTATAATTATAACTACATCAGTTATATTGACATAATTCCACTTTACCAAGGGGCCCAGTAATATCATAACTCAAAATCGAGGGACAATGATAATATTAACATATAGATTTCTCCCATACAAGTTGTACACAATGAACCACTATTTCATTCCTATCATAAGATAGTATTTAAATAGCAATCACATTATATACTTCTCATGTGAAAAACCTATAAGTCTCATATCTAAGATTCTAAAGACACAATGGAAACATTAATGACACAAAACACAATCCATATAATGTTCCAACTAGTTAGGTCATGTTCAATATATAAAATGCGTATTTTATATACTCATATCATTAAATGATAATCCCTTATCAACATTCATAGAACTACAATGTATTTTTAATCGACATGACAATCTTTCACGGTAATTAATGTTCCTCCTTAATTACTACAATTGTGAACTTATTTAGTGATTACATGTCTCTCATTTTAAGAGTTCTATGGTTCAAGACCAAGTGCATCTTCTTGAACACTTCCAAAATATAACATGTTAATCTCAAGGAACAAGAATAATAATATTCAAAATCATGAACAATACATAAATCTTTATCAAGAAGAATAACTTTTAAAACACACATCCTTCACATAATTTATGGCTTCCTGTTAATCAATAACGCTTATTGACTAAACCTAGGTATATGTTCTATTTGAGTTTACACTATTGATAACTTAGATGGTGATATGGATATATCCGATCGGACACCTGGCGATACCCGAAGCTTCCATCCAACCGGTCTAGACCAGACACACGACGATATCTCCAGCGCTCATCCATCCAGTCTATACCCGGCACGTAGTGGCATCTTCATCCCCCATCCGACCGATCCAAATCAAATGTACGACAGAGTCCCTAACACTCATCAGACTGACCCAGATCCTCACCCAGACATCCCCCTTGGACGAAGGAACAACTAAAAATTCTAAGCATGGGGAAAGGCAATGACAGGGAGATAAGGGGCAAAGGAGATCGTGTTAGGAGATAAGTACGACTAGAGGGGCCCCTGATATAGAATGAAGATGAGCGCCAAATCTAGCTTGATGAGTACCAAATCTGGTCTAACACAGGAAAGGATAGGCGCCATGTCCAACCTGACACAGGAAGGGACAAGCACCAAGCCCAGCCGAAGGGACGTGCACTAGGTCAGACAGAAGTGAATAAAAGGGGTAGAGCAAGGAACTAAGGGGCAAGCAAGTTAACCAACAAAAATCACTCTCCCACCTTAAGATTCAGTCCAAATGACTAGATCGTCAGAATTAAATCCAGTCAAAAGGCCCTCATAGATCGGTCTCTTCTCTCTGTGTATGTACCCCTGTGGCAAAAAGCATCACAAGACTTCCTCCTCTGGCTCTTAACGTTCCCCCAAGCAAATACAAATCTCAACCGTTGGCTGGAACCAGTTCTGATCTCAAGAAAGCACTGGTTTTAACACTAACAGTTTGGCGCTTTCTGTGGGGACCTAACAAAAAGCCATACAACGACCATGAGGAAATCAAAACGCATCCAGGAGTAAGAAACGGGGAACAATAGAACAATAGTGCTCAACGGAGCTCAGGGAGTGGGGGAAATTCCTCTGACACAATCCCCCAATGGAGATGTCTAAGATGAACGATACCGAAACCTTGAGCAATGTGTTGAAAAACTGGCCCAGGCTATCCAAACTATGCAACACCAACCTCCCCGGCCACCGCCCCTCCAACCGCTACCCTGGTTCCCCTGGCGTCCTCCGAAAGCAAGCGAAGGTCCGACACCCGCACTCGCCGACCGAGGAGACCTAGAGAAGAATGACGGGGTGTTACCACCCTCTTCCGACAGCTAAGAGCTACCCTCAATCCGACAACAGCGTCGGATACCCTCGAGAACTCAACAGTGTACCCCATCTCATGAAGAAAAGACCCAGTAACACACCCCACCCCGCAGAAGAAGGGAATGTAAGAGATACGCGCCCCAAGTAATCTCTCCGTTTATCCGAGAAATCCTGGAAGAGCCTGTCCCCAACAACTTCCAACTGCCTCCCATGGTGACATACGACGTCTAGTCAGACCCATCCTGCTATTTGAAATCATTCCGTTCGAGGATGCTCCTTTTCGGGACAACTGACACTCGAATGTATCGAGCTTTCCTAGCCACCGTTGAGGGAATGGCTCAAGATTGGTTCGTTGACCTCCCCTTCTGCACTGTCCCCTCCTTCCAAGTCCAGGAAGATCTCTTCCTCTCTCTCTTCGCCAACCATTCCAAGAAGATAAAGAACCCCGCCACCGTAATGTGGGTCTAGCAGAAGAAGAAGAGAGCCTCCGGGCATGCCTCGACCGATTCAACGAAGAGACGTCAAATATAATCGATCTCGCCCCCAGCGTGGCCGTCACCATCCTAATGGAAGGACTCCATGACTCCCTCTTCCGCTACTTGCTCACTTTGGAGCAGCCTAGAAATATGCCCGACCCCCTAGCCTATGCCTAGAAGCACATCAACTCCGACGAAATCTATACAGGTTGCAAGAAGGAGGCTGATCAGTATAAGGAAAAGTCTTATTGGAGTCCCGAAAAGACCCCAGGGAAGCCAAACAGGAGGAACCGCGAAAGGGGACTAACCAAGGCTGAGAGCCCCCACCTCGCCCCAACCAACATAGGCTCCAACCACAGGATGCCCGAAAGATTGAGAAAGTAGCAAGGTATGAACACCATAACCCCCCTTAACCAACCCTGGCGCCACATTTTGTTGCAGATCTAAGACCAGAAGGTCCTAAGCTAGCCCGAGCCCATGAAGATCTCAGAGTCCCAGAAGAATAACAAGAGATATTGCAACTTTTACGAGGGCCCCGACCATGCCATCGAGGAATCCACCCACCTACAGAACGCAATTGAGGAAGTCATTGGGCGGGGCCAGCTCGGGCAGTACATTTGCTTGGACCCGGGAGGAGAAAGACCATTATCCCTTAAGCGTAATAAAGTCGGGAGAGAAATAGTCAATTACATTAGCTGCGGCCCCAAATGCGGTAGAGAAAGCTCAGCCTCAAGCAAGGGCTACGTCCGGATGGTTGGGTCTGCCCAAGTGGGGTAATATTTGAAGAGACCCAGGGCCACACTGCCTATCATCTTTTGCAACGATGACGTTGGGAAGGTTTGCATCCCCAGGATAACGCCTTAATCATCGCTATTACCGTCTCCAACTTAGGGATTAGGAGGGTGTTAATCGGCAGCAGGAACTCTGTCGATGTCCTATTCTGGAGCGCCTTTAAAAGAATGAGGTTTGAAGTGGATCAACTTCTTCCTATGAAGTCCTTGCTGGTGGGATTCTCGAGAGTGGTAATATAGCCTGAGGGAGTACTAATGTTCCCAGTCATGGTTGGGTGCTCGCCTAGACTATCCACAATAATAACAAACTTCTTGGTCATCCGCTGCGCGTCTAGCTACAACGTCATCCTGGGGAGGCCAACCCTCAATGTTTTAAGTGCGGTCATCTCCACCTATCATCTCCTACTAAAGTTCCCGACTGAAAATGGTTGCAGAGAAGTAAGAGGAGACCAACCGCGCGCCCGATAATGTTATGTCTCACTCCTTAAAGGCAAGGACCAGATAAAAGCTAAGGAAAGGCCCTAGAAACCATAGCAGTTGAAGAGTCCGAAGGGCCTGAAGTTAATGGGGAGCATCGACCGACGCCATTCGAAGAATTGGTTGCGCTCCCCCTCGACGAATCCTAACCGGATCCAACTGTCCAAATCAAAGTTGAGCTACAAACCGAGCGTCGAGAAGAAATCTTGACGCTCTTGTAAAACAACTCTGACCTCTTTACCTGGTCCTTAGAAGACATGTCGTGGGTCGATCGAGACATCGTCGAACACTGCCTTAGTGTAGACCCAACTTTCAAGCTGGTAATACAGAAACGAAGAAACTTTGCCCCAGAGATGCAGAAGACTGCAGAGGAGGAGGTCGGTAAGCTCCTCTAGGCAGGGTTTTTTAGGGAAGCCAGCTACCCGAATTGGCTGGCCAATGTAGTCCTGGTCAAGAAGTCCTCCGAGAAGTCGAGAATGTGTATTGACTTCACAGATTTGAATAAAGCCTATCAAAATGACTCTTTTCATTTGCCTTCGATTGATGATCTGGTTGATTTCACAGCAGGGCACGAGATGCTCAGCTTCCTAGACACATTCTCAAGATATAATCAAATCCGAATGGACGAGTCTGATGAAGAAAAGATCTCATTCATCACCAACAAAGGGACCTACTACTACAGGGTGATGTCATTCGGCTTGAAGAATGCTAGGGCAACATTCCGGAGGCTTGTTAGCAAAGTCTTCGAAGGACAGGTTAAGAGGAACATCGAAGCCTATGTGGACAACACCCTCGTGAAAAGTGAAAAAGCCGAATGCCACGTAGGCGACCTACAGGAAGCCTTCCAGGCCCTTCGAACATACGGCATGAGCCTCAACCCAAGCAAATGTGCTTTTGTCTTCCGTTCGGGAAAGTTCTTGGGTTTCATGCAAACCTAACTAGGTATTGAAGCCAACCCGGAGAAAATCAAAGAAATACTTGAGATGGGAACCCCAAAGACCATCAAGGAAATTCAAATATTGAACGGAAGCCTAACGGCCCTCGGACGCTTCATCTCAAGGGCCAGGGAGAAAAACCTCCCCTTCTTTCAAGCACTACGAAAGGCACCAAAGATGGAGTGGAAGGAGGACTGTGAGAAGGCACTCAGGCAGCTTAAAGATTACCTCAAGTCCCCTATGTTATTGGCTAAACCACAACCCGAGGAAAAACTCTACATATATCTAGCCGCAACCACCACAGCAGTCATCTCGGTTCTCCTGAAAGAGGAAGAAGGCTTCCAGAAGCCCATCTATTACACGAGCAAAGTCCTTAGTGGCTTTGAATTACGGTACCTCCCTTTGGAGAAAACAACCTTTCGCCCTCATCACCTCGGCCCGGTGGCTAAGACCTTACTTCCAGGCTCATAAAGTCACAGTCCTTACCGACCAACCCCTAAGTTAAGTCCTCCATCGGCTAGAAACATCCGGCAGAATGGCCAAATGGGTAATTGAACTAGGAGAGTTCGAAGTCAACTATAGCCCGGACCGCAATCAAGGCCCAAGTACTAGCCGAATTTATAGTAGAGTTAACAACCCCGGAAGACAAAGGCCACCACCTGCGCATCCCACGAAATCAAAAGATGTCTCCTCCTCCCAATGGTCCTTACACGTGGATGGCTCGGCCACCCAGGATAGAGCAAGAGTGGGTTTAGTGCTACGCTCTCCCTCGGGATGGCACACTTCTACAGTTCTTAAATTTGGGTTCAAGGCAACCAATAACAAGGCTGAGTACAAGCCCTTATTGGCGGGCTGCAGCTAGCCTGAAGCCTCAGGGTACGGAGCCGCACGCCTATTCTGACTCCCAATTGGTCGCCGACACACCACCGGGGAGTTTGAAGCTCAGGAAGAAAACATAGTGAAATACAAAACCGTAGTAAAGAAAATCGTCCCCAGCTTCACACACTTTCAGATCATCAAGATCCCCCGAGACGAAAATGAGGAAGCCGATCTCCTGTCCAGAATAGCATCTTCGCCCGATACCGACCTCAAACAGCATTTCAACCTTCAGTACCTAACTGCGAAGACCAACGAAGATCAACCGAAAGAGGAAGTGAAAGATATTGTAGAGGAACCATGTAGGATCAACCCTATCCGAAGCTACCCCCAAGACAGGTCCCTCCCATCCGACCGAAAAGAAGCCCGACACATTGTTACTAAGTTGGCTCAGTACAACGTCATTGAAGATTACTTGAACAAACAGTCCTACACTCAACTTTTTCTATGATGGCTACGGCTCACCGAGGCAAACTACGTTCTACGGGAGATACACGAAGGTATCCGAGGGGATCACCTCGGAGGCAAGACCCTAAGCCACAAAGTCCTCTAGCAAGGATACTACTTGTCAACCTTGGTACAAGAGGCCACAGAATTCGTCCGGAGGTGCGACGCATACCAGTATCACGCTAAGATCCAAAGATGACCAGCAGCACGTCTCACCCCAATCATAAGCCCGAGGCTATTTATACTATGGGGGTCGATATCCTTGGCCTGTTCCCCATTGCAGCTCGACAAATGAAGTTCCTGATCGGCCATAGTCTATTTCACCAAGTGGGTGGAAGCGGAACCCTTGGAAATAATCACGAAAAAGGCATGCCAAGGCTTCTTATGGCGGACGGTCATTTGCTGATTCGGAATCCTAGTGGCCTTCATCACCAACAAAGGGTGCCAGTTCGACAACCGAGCCTTGAAAGACTTTTCTTCCAAGTTAGGAATTGAGGCAAGACTCACATCGGTGATCCACCCCCAGCAGGCCAACGGGCAAGTCGAGGTGACTAACCGGACCCTGCTCAAAACACTAAAGACCCAAGTCCTCAGGGACGGGTCCAGCTAGATAGAATAAATCTCGAGTGCGCTTTGGGCATACCGAATGACAAGTAGGACCCCGACCGGGGAAACCCCCTTTGTCCTCGCATTCGGCATCGAAGCCGTCCTCTTTGCGGAGATAGGAATGCCAATGTTACGAACACGGAGCTTTTCTCTGGAGACCAACGAAGAAAGGCTCTGAGCGGAACTCACCTCCTTGAAGAAAGAAGGGAGGCTGCCAAGGTCCGAGCTGCGGCACATCGCCAAAGGGTAAAACGCTTATATAAGTCACGGGTAAAGAAGGTCCAAATCCAACTCGAGGACCTGGTTCTAAGGGAGAATGAGCTCCAAGGCAACATAAGCCGAACGGGGAAACTAACCCCAAACTGGGAAGGCCAATATATCGTGAAGAAAGTTATCCAGACAAGCACCTACTGGCTCGCGAACATGGAAGGAGGACCCTCAAGTGCCTATACCATGTCGAGCACTTACGATGTTATCAATAAACGAAAATGGGAACTTCGTATTATCACGACAGATGAAAAACCGAGTTCTACAACATGTTCGAAGTCCCTTCTTAGGGTCGAGCTTCTTAGTTCGTTCAAACTCCCTTCTAAGGGCCAAGCTCCTCAGGTTATACAAAGTACCTCCAAGGGCCGAGCTCCTTAGTTCACTCAAAGTCCTTCTTAGGGCCAAGCTCCCAAGATTATACAAAGTCCCTCCAGGGGCCAAGCTCCTTAGTTTGCTCAAAGCTTTTCTAAGGGCCGAGCTCCTTAGCATATACAAAGTCCCTCCAAGGGTTGAGCTCCTTAGTTCGATCAAAGCCTTTCTATGGGCCGAGCTCCTCAGCATATACAAAGTCCCTCCAAGGGCCGAGCTCCCTAGCTCGTTCAAATTCCTACTAAGGGTTGAGCTCCTTAGCTTGTTCAAAATTCATCTAGAGACCAAGTACCTAGAAGAGACGACCTCAACGATCAGCCAACTAGGATCTCTGGCAAATATCTAAAGTCGTCCCAAGGAGTTTGTATCCCAAAAAGCCAAAGGTTAGGACATGTGACTCAGCTCATCTTAAATTCAACCAATGATAGATAAAGTTATAACAAACGGAATTACCTTGCCATAGTTCTCACAAGAGTTTAAGTTAAGATAGAAACAAAAACTAGAATCTTAGAACACAAAATGAAACTTTTCTTCTCTAGATAACAAAACACGGTAGTCCTTTCAAGAGAATGTATAAAAAGTTACATTAGATCTAAGAATAAGGGGATAAGCTAGGCCGGGCTATACACATCTCCCTCGGGTGCTACGATCACCTCGGCATCCGTAGCAACACCCAGCATGACACCCTCTCCCGGATAACTGCTTCATCAGCCACCACGCCCCCACCTGAGGTGTCGGTCATTTTACCTAAAGAAGAGTCCTCAACCCCGGCCGATGCCTCGATAACCCCTGCCCTTTCCTTTAGGTATATAAAAATCCTCAGTGCGGGCGGAAACTCGAGAGTAGTGAAGTTCAACGTTGGATCATGCTCGACAAGTGTTTGGAAGATTGAAAATCCCCTTTCCGCCGCATTATGAGTTATCTGTTTGGACTCCGCCTGTTCCGCTTCAAGCTCGCTATCTGCTCCTCGAGATCCTCCGCGTCCCCTCGAGCCGACGCCGAAGCCTCCTTCTCTATAGCCAGAGCCCTTAGAACTCCTTTCTTTTCCTTCCGTATATTTTCAAAATCCTCCCGAGCACGATGTAGGAAGTTGGCCTTCAGTTCCAAGTCCTTAGAAATTTTATCCTTATTCCCTTGGAAAACCTCGGCCTTCTTCTCCCACTTAACCACATCCCCATCGAGGATGGTGACCCTTTCTTGAAGACTTTTAGCATTCTCCTCGGCCGCCCTCAACAAGTCCTCTAAACGAGACAGCTTCTCAACCTTCTCGTCTCTCTCTCTCCCCAAGAGATCAAGCTCCTCTAGGTGTTTACCCTGCTCTTCAACCGCCTTGTAAAACTCATCAAGGGCATTGTTCCTCTCTTTTTCTATGCGGAAATCATGTCCTTAAGATGGAAAACCTTCACTTCGTTCTCCTCCAAGATCCTCGCACAAGGATTGATGGCAGCTACATCTTTGCGAAGAAGGCAACAAGCTTGATCCATCCTGAAACTAGCCTGCACTGGCCAAATGATCGTTAGATAGGGACGAGGAATAGGACAAAAAGAAGTCAAGCACGTACCGAGGCAGTGAAAAGGGAAAGATGGGCCGCAACCTCTTCCTTCTCGGCCCCCTATATCCGCTCAATGTGGACTCTGGCTGCATTGCTTCCAGCATTTCAGCCACTACCAAAGGATCATTAAAAAGTATATCCTCAGAAAGACGGGCTGTCCCAGGGGTTGATCCCTGCGAACCTTTCAAAAACTTCTCTGTAGGCACCATAGATGCCTTTTAAGGCTCCTCAGCTTCTGCGGGGATAGACTTCAGGACCGGAACCTGACCCAGCTTACGCAGGAACTTGTCCTACCCCATCACCCCCTACAAGAGAAAAGACCCAAAACATTTTAGGAGTAGAGGCACCGACTGAAACTCCCCCTATTACGATCTTTGACTTCTTGGATATGAATATTTCCCACAATTCTTCTCGAATAGCAGGATGTATATCATCATTCGCTTATGGGAGTATTACTTTATTGCCCACTACTATGATTTCCCCTTGGGATGATCCTTCATGGTCCATGGTAGTCACATAGCGAATGTGCTCAGCTAGTTATTCTGACAAAACATTTTTCAAGAGTGTAATCTTGCCTTCTTGATATTGTCGCATAACCCAATCCTTGAAAAAATAGTAATCTTCGACTGTATGCCCCAGCACCCTATGATATGGACAGTAACTGGGATGATCCTTCTTGTTTTGTTCTTCTCGTCTCTTACATTCAGGGAGTTGCAGACCTTTTTTACAGAATCTTTAAAGATCTTAAGTACTTTATCTCTTCTGAAAGAATATTTCTTGTTCATCCTTTTTTTCAAAGAAGGAAGAGGCCTTGATTCATTACAAGTAGCACCTAAATTGGGTGGCTTAACCTGCTCAGGTTTATGAGACTCCATAACGCCTTTTCCTATATCAATGTTGAAGGTTGTAGCAGTGTACTTGATGCCTTCGGTCCTTTTGGGAAGATCAGTGAGGCAGCTTGCTTCACTGTCGGCAATGGTGGGTTCCTCGGTCACTAAGGATTCTTCAGTGGCAGCATCCTTAGAAACAACAACCCAAAGACAATGATCTCGAGGGTCTCATAAACTATGGCATCATGCGCTTTGTCGGCTATAGCCTACGAGGCAGATCTCAAGCGTCCCAAATATGACAATATTCTCTGGAACCCTTTTTGTCACTATCCTTGTCTTCATCATTGTCGGGTGGCGGTGATTGACCGAGCCTTAGGGATCTAGGGTTTGAGATCGGCGAACGACGGTTTTTGGAATGGCAGCTTAGAGATCACAATGATGGACCGCATGATCTCGGATGTCTTGTCGACGACGAGGATTAATCGGCGAGCGCTCATCGGGCGCTGGTGGTGGTCCGTTTTGCGATTAGGTGACAATCGGCCGGGACATGGCAGCTAGGCCATGATTGGCCAGGGCTTTGGCAGCTCGTGACGGTACTCCTTCTCGAATGACGATGACAACTATGGCAAGAGGCATGATGGAAAATCTGGTAGCTTGGCGGCACAAAGACACAGGAACAAATTTTTTTTATTTATATAATATGTACAATATGAAATATATATCACTCTCTCTCTCTTTCTTTTTTTTCTTTTTTCTTTTAAGCGCTTTTTTTAGTTGTCAAATCATCTGCTTATGACTCCCGACCTCACTCTCCCTCAATTCTAAGGTACTTATGTCTCCCGAGTCTCCAAGACGATAAAACGGTGGTTCTAAGGCTATATATATATATATATATATATATATATATATATATATATATATATATATATATATAATAATACTAATAATAATAATATTTACATGATAATAATAATATAAAGAGGCACCACCTTCTCAGGATCTTTATATGTAGTCGACGATCTCTTCTGGAAAGAAGGTGATCTCTCTTCTCTTCTGAATGAACAAAGAATGGCCAAAGTCCCCACT
Organism: Dioscorea zingiberensis; assembly: GCA_026586065.1. Lineage (NCBI taxonomy): Eukaryota > Viridiplantae > Streptophyta > Magnoliopsida > Dioscoreales > Dioscoreaceae > Dioscorea > Dioscorea zingiberensis. The sequence continues at coordinate 46,670,158 of CM048819.1, read as the reverse complement.
CTGTCTGGCCTCCTCCCTTTTTAAAAAAATTCTCATCCTTATCTCAACAAAGAGAACCCCGTCCCCTAGAAATCACAACTCTCGTAACGATTAGATGATAAGATCAAATCAAAATTTGAATTTTAATTAAATTTTAAACTTTAAAATTTAATTAAATTTTAAAATAAATTTTGCCTCAGGATTTCTATTTGGGCATCTTGGGATTTGTGTTATTTTATTATATGTATATTTTTAATTGCCTCTAGATATGTTCTCGAGCTATTCTGAAAATTAGGATCGCCTCAGGATATGTGATTAGGCTATCCTAAGATTTGAGATTGCCTCAAGATATGTGTTCTCGAGCTATTTTGAGATTTAAGATTGCCTCGAGATATGTGTTCTCGGGCTATCTTGCGATAATATCATATTTGTTTATTTATCTATTTAGTTATTTTATCAAATCCTGATTTGATCAAGATCATGATGCATGAATTTAAATTTATTAGAATTTCAATTCTAATGAGATAGGGATATATATTATTATTTTGTATTATTTTATTAAATTTTTTTTATATAAACAGTGTGTTGTAACATATCGAAAGAGTAATCACCCAAGTGACTTGCTCTTAATCACTCCTAATAGTTATAATAAAGTATCTACAAATATTATTGTGAACCAGTTCCAATAATTGATCCATCTTGCCTTTTCTATTAGGAAAGTTAAACTGAACAAGGTACACAACAATAAATGATATATCTCTAACTTTTAGTAAACTCAAGGTTTCATATATCATTATCCTATTGATCACATCAATATCTACGTGTCTAAGTTTTAAGATGTCATGCCACATAAAATCATGTCTACCTTTTTAGTCATTATGGAATTGGCATTAAAAATAATAATGAATAAACACTAAATTTAACGATTTATTGAATGTCTAGAATATTTAGTGTTTGTAAACACAACATTTGCGAAAATAAAATGATAATCTAGAAATTGAAATAACTATCCTAGGGTGAAGTGTTTCATAACAACAAAATGTCAGGTTTTTCACCGCCATCACCTTCAGTTGTACTCCAATTTCCACATTCAGTTTAGCTTATTCTTTAGTGGCTTTCTGGTCCTCTTGAGCTCCTTTAGTGGATTTGCTTTTGAGTGTTGCTAGATAGGCTTTGCAATTCCTTTTCCAGTGTCCTAGCTTGTTGCAATAGGAACAGTTTCTAATCCTTTTCCTTTCTTCAGGTTTCAATTGAGTTTGTTTCTTTTCCATGATGACCTTTGTTTTTATCTTTCTTCTTATATGAATTTTTATTAGAAGTGGATCCCTCTTGTCCAACAGTGAGGTAGACCGCCCTTGAATCTTTATTCATCACTTCTTCAGCAGCCATGAGTTCATTCATCAGTTGAGGTAAACTCATAGACATCTTGTTCATGGTGTAATTGAGAACGAATTGATTGAATGTGGATTTTAGTGATTGCAGGATGGTATTGATTTGAGTTTCATTATCCATAGTTGAACCAAATAGCTCCAATTCATTGATGTATCCCATCAATTTCATGACATGTGAGGATATTCTAGTCCCTACTGACATCTTTGTGTTTAACATACTACAGAGAGTAGTTAATTTACTTGCTTTTGATTTCTCCCCAAACATACTTTGGAGGCTCTCAATAATTTCCCTTGCAGTTTTCATGGAAAAATGTCTATGTTGAATAATGTTAGTCATAAAGCCCAACATATAGCATCCCATCTCTCAATCTTTTCGACAGATTTAGTAGGCCGATAAGTAGTTAAAACTAAGTCATACTTTTCAGCAATGAATACTTTATATAGTTTACGCTTCCAGTCAATGTAATTAATGCCATCTAATTTATCTTCAACCAAGATTGCAACAAGTGCATTGAAAGCTATTGAATATGTAACATCCCATAATTTTTAAATAAATAATCAAAAAAATTTTGAAAATTTCCACGAGATTAATTAGCATAGAAAATGAATTAATTACTTTTAAACTCAATTAAGGGGAAATCGGGAATTAATGAATCTAAAATCCACCCTCGCAACTATTTGGGCCAGAGAATGCCATGAAATAGTTGGAGGTAGATTGAGAAGAATAATTCCAGTTAATTAATTTAGAAATTCATTAAGTGTTAATTAATCTAAATTAACTAGGTTGGAGATACTAGACAAAAATTGGAGTCCCGATAAAGTATATCTGGCCGAGTCAAAAGCCGAAAAATATGGATCTTTGTTAGGCTTGTAAATGCTACCCGTGAAGCTACAATACTCTCGTGATAGACGATATGACAAGATAACCCTAAATAATTAGGCCATTAGTTAAATTATTACTTCTTAAATTATTAAACCCAAACAAATCGAGATTAACAAGGTAATCATTGAGGGGACGAGGGCCAATCGAGATCCGGATTTTGGGGATCTCGGTTGAACAGCTTTAACCACGTAACGCTACAATGATTTATTGATTAAAGAATAATAGAATTGTTATATAAGATAGAGACTTAGGGCGTGTTTAGTTGTTGGAAGTGTACCGAATCCGTGGAAGTCTAGAAGTTGCACTTCCATAGAACTTTGAGTTCCATATGGAAGTTGGAGTTTGGTGTGTTTGGTTGGCGGAAGTGAAGAGCTGTTTCTGTACACTTCTGTTGTTTGGTTCGCGGAAGTAGGGCTTTGGAAGTCTAAGTTCCACACTTCTGGGTATTTGGTTGGCGGATCTGTTGGAACTTTTTAGTTTTTATTTATTACTTAAATATTATAAATTGAGATAACAATGCTTCATGAGTACCAAATAAATCATTCCTATGCTTGTCTCCTATAATTAAACTATTTTACTAAAATTGTTAAAATTTTGTATTTTAATCTAATCCCATTTATGAATTAAGGTAATAACAACAATTATGGTTTTACCTTAATATGTAAATAGCATGAGTTATACATTAATAAATGATTATTAATTTTAAGATATATCATCATATTTGTGAACCATGATTTTTTTAGTTGTACAGGTATAAACCAAAAATTTCAGATATTCCATTGCATTCACAGCATAACAAAAAACAGTGGAAAAAATCATTCACTTGAACCAAACATCATGCCTTACCAAAATATCATTCAAAAATTGGAAACACTATGTACTAATACATACACTGATCAAACATAAATTTTCAAATGATCATTGAACAAATCTCAAACATAAATTTTATTTATGCAAATAAATACACTGAAGTAATTCACTGATCATTGACACTGATCAAATTTACTAAATAAAAATTTATGAACAAATTCACTGAAAAAATCTTACTTGGTATTAATACATACACTGATCAAATTCACTGAACAAATTCACTGATCAAATCTCATAAACTCCATTACATTCACTGATCAAATTCACTCATTCACTCCAGACTAGTACATTGAATGACCTGATGCTACTCTTTACCTGAGTTGGCTAGGCTGGTAATTAGGCAGAAATATGGGCAAATTCAGGAGTCATTCAATTTTTCAGTCCTTTCTAACAGCACTGGTACACACAAACACTTGAAAAGAGATGTGATCACATTGTAGCAGAAACAAATCTCAGACATTCAACAATGAGCACCAGCTGTCTGACATATCTCATTGTCCTATTTGATCACTTGTTCAGCTCTGTTCAATCATCTGCAAAACTTAAACAAATAGAAAAAGTTGAGCAAACAAGCTAAAAATTGCATGTACATCTTACTAAGAAATGAAATTAATAACCATTGTGGCATTGCAATGATAGAGCTTTCCTTCACTTTATTAAAACAAAAGCTTTTCAGAAGCAATTTTCATAATTCAAAGCACTATTAAGGAGGGCAAATGGGCTTACCAAGATCATAAAATAACGAGTAAGGTAACAAGGAAAGTCTTTTTACTTATCCTGACTCTTTCTTCTCTCCCATTTTGTTTTCTTTGTTCTTGTTTTGCTTGTGCTAAAACATGCTTGGATGGTAAATGGGCTTTACCAAGAAACAGTGAGGACCTGTTAACCATTGTAAAAACAAGGAAAAAATCAGTGAACAAAATAGTAATAACAATAAACAAATTTATAATGGAGCAAGTTAAAAATAGAGAACAAAACAGAGACCATAACAGTAATTAGCAGAACAGTAAAAACAGAGAACAAAACATAATTGTATGACAGTTAAAATCTTATAAAAAAAGTTAAAAACTGACAAATTGATTACCTCATAGTATTTGAGTACTAGTGGTTGATTTCAACAAATCTTAAGACAGCCATAATCTGAATATACATAGCATCAACTTGGTTCAACACAATTCTAGGCTCCAAATGTATAAATCAATGGCTCAGTTTATACAGAAGCACTATCATCGGCATAAGTTCCTATATATGCTTGCTCCCCTCCATTAAAAAGACAAGCAGAGTATAGAAAACACAGAAGAAAACAGAAAATGGCAAACATTAATTAAAAAACATTGGAGTCTTTTAAAAACAGAACAAAACAGTAATATCAATAAACAATAATAATGGAGCAATTTAAAAACAAGTTTAAAACAGGGAAAAAATAGTAATATCAATAAACAATAATAATGGAGCAATTTAAAAACAGGTTTAAAACAGGGAACAAAACAGTAATATCAAATAACAGTAATAATGGAGCAATGTAAAAACAAGTTAAAAACAAGGTAAAAATCAGTGAACAAAACAATAATAACAATAAACAAAATTAATGGAGCAAGTTAAAAATAGAGAACAAAACAGACAACAGAACAGTAATTAGTAGAACAGTAAAAACAGAGACAAAACATAATTGTATGGCAGTTAAAATCTTACGAAACAAGTTAAAAACAGTAATTATTGGAGATGGGCTGCAGTGGCTGCCTGATGTGGCCTCCCAACTGCCTCGCCACACCTCCAAGAATGGCAACCCAAAGATCAACAATCTGTATGTTGGAAGGGAGCAAGCAATAAAATTTAAAAGAGAAGTCAAAGCATATGAGTCAATGTGCCTCCTAGGAACCTATGCCTCAATGTGCCTCATGGATTTTCATCATAGTCATATAAGTCAACACCTGCAATAATACATTATTAAAGCATATAAGAATTAAGTTCCATATGGTTTTACATACTAATAAAGTTTATCCGACAAAAGTACAGTGAAACAAACAAGATAGGTCAGTTCAGCAGAAAGAGATAAGCAAAACACATAAAAGAGAAGCCAAAGTAGTCCTATTAAGCAAGAAATTAAAGTGCAAAGAGAACCCTACATAGTTTCTAAATGAACATCCCATAAGTCCATGCTATTTACTCCGCCTGGGAAAGGAACTCATCCATCCATGCCTGTCTCAGCTCCGTATCCTTGACCATGAACATCTTTCCTTCAGCCTCATGTATGAACAACCAATCAAACACTTTCGCCTTCAGCCGTTTTTCAATGCCTTCTACCTCCATTACCTTCTCATATAAGATGTTATACCACTAAGTCAGGTTCTTAATGGCGTGGGACATCTCCTTAACAACCCTGACCAAATCACCAATGTTTGCTTCATTTTGAACACATCTCCTGCTTGAACGTTGGGGTCTACTGGTAGATGACACATTATGAGTATTATTCATAGGTGTATTCATAGGTGGGGGCGTATTGTTGTCCCCATCTTCCTCACTATTTTCATCAGGGATTTCTTCCTTGTTGTCATTACGTGTCTCATCTGTATCTATCCTAGTAGCAAAGTCTGAATAAACTAATATAGCATAGGAGCCGGTGGCCTGATCTTTATATAATTCTTAGACCTTCATAGTTTTCTATGAGCTTGTTTATGAAGGGCTTTGCGGCTGGATGAGCCTATAAATTAATCAGATGACCATATGAGAAAAAATACATGCTAGCATTAAAATGAAACAAAAATAAATAACTATTGTAACAGACTTATATCTATGTATGTCTTGCAAACCATTGGGTCAAGTGTGATCATTTTAAGGTTGTCATCCCATCCAGCGCCACTCAGATCCCTTGCTTTCTTGATCTCCGCATATCGTGTCTTCAATGTTCTATAATGATTTTCAACATTTTCCGGAGAATAATCAGTCTTGAATACTGAATTAACCGCCAAAGCAGCCGCGACGAAGGCTGCCTTTTTGAAGGTTTTGTCACACTTCAACCCTAAATTAACTAGATCAACCAACATTGGTATTACAAAGTTAGAATATGCCGTTGGCCAACGCTTGTTTCGGGTTCCACATTTTGTTTCAGTCCCAGAAGAACTACCATCCTCCATCGCGCTTTATATATATCCATATATATAGCATCATGAAGCAAGTTAAAAACAATATAGATAAATAATAGACCTAAAACACAACAGTAAAAATAGAGAACAAAACAGAGAACAAAATAGTAATAACAATAACAGTAATAATGGAGCAATTTAAAACAAGTTAAAAACAGGGAACAAAACAGAGAACAAGATAGTAATAACAATAAACAAACTTAATGGAGCAAGTTAAAAACAGAGAACAAAACAGAGAACAGAACAGTAATTAGCAGAACAGTGAAAACAAATCAATAATTAGCAGAACAATAAAAACATAGAACAAATCATAATTGTGTGGCAGTTAAAATCTTATGAAGCAAGTTAAAAACAGTAATTAGCAGAACACATTCTAATAATTAGCATAGAAAGTATCATGAAGCAAGTTAAAAACATGTTATAACACAATGTTAATAGTCAACAAAACAATAACCAAACATAAAGTTACAAGGAAACAATAAATGAAAAGCACAAGATTCACTGATAAGAAAATAACAATGCATGAAATGTCGAAAGCCACACTAAGATAAACCAATGTACTGTATCCACATCGCGTGGGCAATCTTGTCCCTTAATTCTAACCATTGCCTACTTTCCTCCCTGCGTTCTCTCTGGGATCTGGGTTGAGATGTAGTTACGAGCTCTTGAATTTGCGGTGTAACATCTTGTATGATCATGTCATTCGGATCGACACCTGCAATGTAATTGTGAATGATACAAGCTTCTAGGACTAGATTAACCTGAGTCCTATAAGGGAAGAACGGTTGAGATTTTAGAATCTTGAACCGATTCTTAAGGATACCAAATGCCCGCTCAATCTTAGATCGTAACATTAAGTGTCTTAAGTTCAAAAGCTCTTGTGGGGTGGTTGGTTTATGGCCACTACGTTCTTTCAAGTGGTATCTAACCCCTTGGTATGGAGCGATGAAACATTCATCGTCGTGTAACCAGCATCTACCAAGTAATATTTACCTACAATAAAATATTACTATGAAACATTTTTCATCCAATGAAAATATTCATCGTTATGTAAAAATAAAGTAGTATGACCTTCAATGACTTTGATCCCTTCCGGTTATGGGCGCGATAATGCATCTTTTAATATAGTGAAGTCATTTGCTGAGCCTTCCCACCCGGCCAACACATATGTGAATATTAAATCAGGGTTAACCACGGCCAACACATTCTGGGTTGGACCCTTCCGACCTCGGAAGAGTGGTAACTCGTGCGGGGGAACAGATGCAACAATATGAGTGCCATCTAATAGACCGATGCAGTCCTACATGGTTACCAAAGAAGTTAATGTTGTATTTACAACGTAAATTGACACTAGTTAAACTTAAAAATTATTTACATTCTTACCTTGAAGAATGGGTACCAATTGGGGTTACTCTCTATCTCATGGTGACAAACAGATGTAGGAGGCTTCATGAACTCATTGCGTATAGAGCAAATAGCACGTAGGACATTGTTGAAGTACCTACTAATAGTTTCACCGGACCGGAGGAACTCAATCCTCATTGTCCTATTCTTTGTGTTGTGCCCCACAATATCTAGGAAAACACCTAGTTGTTCTTCTACTGATACATGTCTAGTGTCACGTAGTAGATGTTTATCACGCAAAATCATTGACAAACGCATGAAGGGGCCTACATCCATCCTAAGGTAGCTCACACTGTATTCTCTCCCACTCCTGAGAATACGACTCATGCTTCTCTTCCTAGTTAGATCTCGGAACATTGAAGGTTCAACGACCCGTACCGGTTTAGCCTTACGCATTTCTTGTAAGAGAAATGCAACAATCATGACAATTGTGGTGAAGGCTCCAACCAACACCTTTTGTCTTTCATTTGTTGGCCAATTTTCCATCTATATGAACAAATAATTTATTTTGAAACTATTTGAAGAAAAGTAAAGCTGGAATTTTAATTGCTTTTTTGTAAAGCAAGCAAGGGTCATTCAAAAAATATGGTGTATGGTTAAACTAGCTTGCTTGATGATTGCAAAAATCAATGAAATTGTAATTACAAAAAATTGATCAGCTCAATTCATACAAAATTACAAACCAAAAGTCATGTATAAAAATCATGCCAACCAAAATTACTCTAATTCAAGATCACACAAACACAATCAATCAAAAGCATTAAACTGCATGCCACATTTCAGATAAAAGATGGATAACCATGTGCAAAGATGAAATTAAAAATATGACTTATTACTACCATAGAACTTGTAAAATTCATGATCTCTTATATAATAAAACACACAACTCTAATGATTGGTATGACTTATTACTGCCATAGAAATTGTAAAATTCACGATCTCTTATATAATAAAACACACACACACACACACACACAACTCTAATTATTGGTATGACTTATTACTGCCATAGAAATTGTAAAATTCATGATCTCTTATATAATAAAACACACACACACACACACACACACACAACTCTAATTATTGGTATGGTATGAAAAATAATTTCTGTAAGATAACAATCTAAATACATCCCCTTGTTGAGAAGTTAGGAATTTTGAGGTAGAATAGTATCTTCGGGATCAATTTTCCCAGCCCCAGTTGACATGAACACTAGTACTACTGCAAGCAACTTTTCTAAATAGCCTCAATGGATATTTAAAATTGAAGAATGCAAATTCAGCAAATGACAAATTCAGATCATTGCTCATACAAACCATTGATACACAGATGAAATAAACAGATGCAACAAACAGATGAAATAACACATGGAGATGCAACAAATAGATGAAAAAACAAATGAAATAACAAATGGAGATGCAACAAACAGATGAAATAAACAGATGAAATAAACAGATGAAATAACAGATGAAATATCAACAAACAGATGTCTATATATATATACATGGACTATCAAACCATCTCAATTCACAAACCAGGAGATGCAATAAAAAGATGAAATAATACATGGAGATGCAACAAACAGATGAAATAACACATACCTAAATTCTTTTACTGGAGGTGGCACAGAGACAAGCCAACAGATCTAGGTCAAACTTCTCGGCCGTAGTGTGTTATTGCTCAACTCTATAATACAACATCATAGAAAAAAAAATGAAAAGATAAATCAGAAACAAATTTCAGGTTGCGATGGATGCCCTAGAATCAAGAAGAGGAAAATTCTTGAGATACCAAGATAGGAGAGGAAAGTACTCACAATGGAAGCGAGAAAAGGTCGGGAGCCTGTGAGATCAACCGAAGCAGGACCAATACCGGAGCTCGGTGTTGGAAGAGAGAAGAGGTTGGGAGCCTGTGAGATCCACTAAATCAAGACCAACACCAGAGCTCGGTGTTGGAGGAGAGAAGAGGTCGGGAGCCTGTGAGATCCACTGAAGAAGGACCAACACAGGAGCTGGAGCAACACCGGAGACGGTGTTGGAAGAAAGAAGAGCTCGGGAGCCTGTGAGATCTATCGAAATTGGAGCAACACCGAGACGGCGAGAAGATCCCCGAAACACTGGATGCCTTTAAGAGAGAGGAGGTCACGAGTCGGTGAGATCGGGCGGAGCTCATTGTGGAACGAGGGAGGCGGCGAGAAGCTCAGAACGATGGATGCCCTAGATGAGAAAGGAGAATCGAGATTGAGAACGGGGGACTTCTCGGGAGGTGATGCCAACGCCCCCACGTGGGGCCACGTGACCGAAGTCCCACTTCGGTCACATACGCAAAAACGACTGAAGTGGGACTTCGGAAAAAAAATTTCAGAAGTCATTCCACCGAAGTGGGGCCTTTCAGAAGTCCCACTTCCAACTTCTGGCTCAACTTCGGTGAACAAAACACACCGAAGTCACGGAAATGGGACCACTTCCGTGACTTCGGTCCCCAAAACGGTGAAACAAACACGCCCTTAGGGTTGAAGGAATAAAAGAAAAAGAAAAAAAAAATTTAGGTCTCCTTCTCCCTTCTCATTTTCTAGCCCATTTTTCTCGTGCCCTTCTCTCATGCGAGGTGACCAACACCTCTCCTCAGCCGACGAAGCTTCGACGTAGGCAACCAGCGCACCCTCTGCTCCCTCGCGTGCGCCCTCAGCCCCCTCGCACGCGGCCTTACCCCGGCCTGACAGCGCAGTGCCAAGCCTTCCCATTCGCCGCCCCTTTCCCTCTCCGGCAGCCTGGTCTTACATCGGTCTGACAGCGCCTCGTGCCCATCTTTCCGGGGCCGCCCCTTTCTTCTCCGCCTTTACCCACCGGTTGCGTTCGGATTTGCCCAGCTATTGTCCGCGGTTTTTTCTCCCCTCCACTCAGACAGTCTTGCCTTCGCTCGCGGCCCAACTCCGTCCGACGGCCAGACTGGCAGCTATACCTTCCCGGCGCGTAGGTGGAAAGGCTCGGAGTTTCTCCTCCCCTTTCTTTTCTCTGATGACCGGAGTTCAATTGAATGCAAGGCTGGGAGCCTAAGCTAAATCGCCGGTGAGCCCTAATTCTTGGAACACAGGGCTTGGTGGATTCATGGGTGCTAGAACTATTCAACTGATTTTGAATTCAAATACGAGATAAATTGGGCAGTGATTTAGGTTGATAGTCTAACCTAGATGTGGTGAATGATAATTGAAAACAAAGGGTAGTATGAATGAGTTTAATTTGTGTATTATGGATCATATATGTATAATTTCGGGGCCCTCTAAATAGAGGAGGTGCTGCTGAATTTTCATAGAAAATTAAAGTATTAATGTTTGATTAATCTTTCATGATTAATAATCCATGTTTAGTTATAGCAATTGACTAAGTTGTAAGAGCATGTTAGATCCTTCAATTATGCTAGGATGAAGATTTCAAGATCTTTGATTTCTAGTAAATTCCGTATTCTTTCATATCCTTTTGAAATATGAAATGCAAGTAGTGGAAGCATACTCTAGTAACTTAACGTGTTTCTATACTCTAACAAGTTGAGATTAGAGTATAAGCTAAGAATACGGTTTTCGTATTCCTGAAAGTCCGTATTTTTTATTTTAAGGAAAAGGGAAAGGCAAAGGCAAGGCTGCTGTTGCTGAAGAGCCTAGACAGCCTTAGAGACTACTCAAACTCAGGTGAGGGAACACAATTGGAAATTTCTCATATTTTTACCATATTTTCATTGTCCTTTGTATTTGAGAATTAATGTTATGAGTTTATTAACTATCATAAAATGCTTTGAATGATCAAGCATGACTTTATCGATAGTGTTCAGGATTTGAAACTTGATTTCAAAAAGCATGTGAAAAACACATAAACATTTCAAAAACAGAAAATGAGAGATTGATAGAAATATTAATGCACTGCACCGTACCCACATACCTACTTTCACCAGTAGTGGCTCTATGACAGAGCCAGAGAGTACGATATTAGGCAGGGAAGGGGTGGTTTTTATAATTTTCATTTTTAGTCCAAACTATATGTTTTCAAACCCTCTTGTCTTCAAAGAATAAAACCCCCTTGCCGTACTCGTTGTGTGCCTAGTATACGTATATATACTATAGCTCAACGGTTGTTGATTGGTCCAACCGGAAAGCTATAAGGTGTTGATTGGTCCGCTCGTTTCCACTCTGGTTCCGCAGTATGGAAGTAGGGTATAGTTGGCATTAATATGATTGATGATTATGATTTGATATCACATATTGTCAATCTTCCGGTTGTTGATTAGTCCAACCGTGTTGGCTATTGGCTTTGATTGGTCAGTCGAGACAATTGTGGAAATCATTTCGGTACCGATGATAAATGATTAAAGAAACTCATATGTGCATGTCTTTGGCTTTCTATTGATGTTAGCATGATTCATGTAAATAGATTGAAGATAATGCATCGACACTCATGTCTATATTTTTCATTTTATCTTCATACTTTATTAGTGTTCAGTTTATATCTTTACTTTACTTTAAATTCCTATTTGTTGATGACATACAGGTATGTTTATACCTGACAGTAGTGTTCGTACATCAATGAGCTCCTGTAGCTCACCTTATTATTGTGTGACATTTTGCAGGTAGTAGACAAGTACATGATCATGTTTAGAGTGGAGGACAGGGTCCTGTCTACCCTTAGTTGGCTCTGGCCGTCGGGTCCCTTATTTTGCATTTGAATTTTAGTGTGCTTGATTTGAGGAGAATTATAAACTCCTAAGCAGACTCATAATGTATAACTTTAAGATTTGTACTGTTGATGGATTTGACTTATCTTTTCATAATATTTGAGTTTGAATATGATTAAATTCTTAGATTGCACAGCCTTAGGCTCGTGGTTCACTCCCTGACCTGGCTGGTGTGACACCTGTCCCCTAAAAAGGAGAAGGGTGTTACAGAATATGTGTACTGGTGGAAGATGGATTTGGTAGAGATGATGTCTCGAGGTACGTTACAATATCGCCATCCTTAAGGGTAAATTAGCCCCTACCAATTCTATAATACAACAGGTTACCGGCTAATTTCCTTTAGGATACAACATAACTTCCTTTCACCTGCGCTTATACTGACGAAAGTGAAACCTTTGAAAAGTGGAAAAAAAAAAGAATGTGAAATGAAATTTTTATGCTTTGTACGGAGCACCAAAACTTCGTAATGCCTTTAGAGAAGTGTAGAGACAAAGAGTGAATGCTTGAGAGAAGATTTGTTGTTGTGAATCATTGTGGAAGGTCTATAGGCTATTTATAGCCAATGATGAATCCTTTGGATGAGACACAACCTATCATGAAGAAGAGTGTCCTTTCCAAAAGGTAACACCCTTTTGGATGAGATACAACCCATCATGAAGAATCATGCCCTTTCCAATAGGTAGCACCTCTTTGGATGAGATGTGTCTATCCGAAAGAGTCGTGGCTTTTCAATGTGTCTGTCACCTTTCTCTACACCCTTTCATATCTTTTCATAAAACCATTTCATAAATATATTTTATTATAAAAATATCCAACAAAAGCCATGGTGCTAACAAATCAAAATTTGAGACACAATAAGAATCAAATTCATTCATATACATAAATAGGAAAAAGAAATATATATTTATTCCTACTTTCCTCATGCAAGGAATTCAATTATTCAAATTAAAGACAATCAGTTCACAAGACATGCATTGGAATCCTAATACTTGTGTAAATGGGCTTCTGCATTGGCATGTGACCCATAAACACCTTAATTAGGCAGGTGACAACCACCCTCCATATATCCCCAAATTTAATAAGGGTTCATGGCATCCAATCTTCTTTCTTGACCCCTTGAGATATATGTGCTTCTGCTTTGGCATGTGACATATTACCTCAAGTCAGACCCCACCTGTTATCATGAAATAGAACTTGGACAATGAGAGCTCAACCTTTGGGCATTTTGCTCCGACTGGACAAGCCTACTCACACTACTTTCATAATGATTGCAATGTCGGTTAAGGGGTAAGGTGCTGCTTTGGCAAGTCACCCACCACCAATTCCCGAACATCCAAACATTATGGAAAGCAAAAGGCCATACAGTAAAGATATGTAATCCAACCCTATTTCCAGTCTGATATAATAAACAATTTGAATCTCATAAAGTATTAATTAGAATTTCATATAACACATCTCATGTGTTCATGCACGTCTCATGCAAAAATTCAAAATTTTATCAACAATATCATTTCATAAATAAAAAATAACTCATTAACCATGCATGTTAATATTCATAAAAATTGTGATTCATGTGTTTTTGGAAATAACACATAAACTATGAATCTTATTTTAATTTGACCACAACACATCTATCCATGTATGTTAAAATTTTGGAATTTTCTGAAAATTCAGAAGTTAATTGACAAAATATTGTATTACATCACAGGTATTTTTTATTTGATGCATATTTCTTTAAATGCAATCGAAATAAAGACTTAAATATTTATCAAAATTAATTTTAATCATTCGTAAATTTGCAGAAAATAAATTTCATAATTCAGTTTTTTTAATTCCCTACAATTTAAATTTAAATTTAAATATTACCCCCTTTAGTTTAAATAATAAAAAAATAAAAATTTGGGCGCACAATGCGGGCTCTGTCGCACCTGCGCTCACGGTGCGAGCGCCACGCGCTCCCTGCGCAGGTGTACTCGCACCACCTGGAACGCGAGTGCCCCACATGCACCGCAGTGCACAAGGCGCCGAACTCGCAGCGCAGGAACCCTGCGCGGACTGCCGCGGGAGGGGCGCAGCGCTCCCAGCTCGGGCACCATGCGTAGGCCGCCACGCGAGGGGCACCACGCTCCCAGCACGGGCATCGCGCCCCATGCAAGTTCACACGCACCTCCTGGGTATGGTACCTGCAGTGGCATGATCGTGCCTCCTCCGTCCTTTTTTTTCGAGGGAAGTTCTAAAAAACCCTTGGGAATTTTCCAACTGCTCATAAAATCCCTGCTATTTTTCCACTTCTCGAAAAGCTCCTGCTTTTTGGGAAGATGTCAAGTCATCTCCAAAAATAACTGCCGGTGTTAAAAAAGGTATGAAATGACTCTTATGCCCATCACAGAGAAATAAAACCAAAAAGTTAACTCTTCTTCTCCCCAACCGGTGGAGTCCGTACAGTTCGCTGCTTTTCAGAACATATCGTAGAGCCCATTGCCACCGGCCACAGTGAAGACCATTTTCTCGTGTGATCATCTCCGAGGTAGCCCCATCCCCGCCGGCCGCAGGGAAGTTATCCCGAAGAGTCTATCTTCAATTTTGGTGGTTTAAGGTTTGTGATTGAGGGCAGGTCTCTCTCAAAGAAAAGATTTTTAATTTTGGGGTTTAAGGTGTTCGAGATCTAGGGGTTGTTGTTTGTTTTGGGGTTTAGGGTTTCGGGTGTAACAGGGTGGGTGATTTCTGATTCTGTGTTCATCGTTTGGTGTTAAGGGTGTATTTTTAGGGTTTAGGGTTCATGACTGGTTTAGGGTGTATATATGGATTAGGGTTTTTGCATATATTTTTTTGCGAAATCATTGAGGGTCTGTGTCTATTGCCTAAATAGTTTATTTTCCGAGAGCTTGCGTGCATTTTAATGGCGTATGATTTCTTCCGCGTGGTTGTGTGTATTTTAAAGGCCAAATCGTGTATTTGTATGTATGAAGGAGATGAGGGAGTAAAGTATTATGGCCAAGCAAGGGAACGACGATGTGACTGGGGGGGCTTTTTCCGCCAAAAAGACGCACAGAGAGAGGGGAAAAGGCACAAATAGAGAGAGACTCACATAGAGGGCATTCATGTCATTTTGAAAAAATCTAACAGTTGCTTGACAAGAGGCACCTGGTGGGAACAATTTCAAAAAGGAGGGTCTAACAAGGGATTTGGAAAGTCAAAGGGGCCTCCGGAGAAAATGGAAATATGTCGAGGACCCTACAATAATTTTCCCTTTTTAAAAAAAAAATTAAATTAAATTTTAATGTATTTTTATAGTACTATGTATATGTGAAAAAAAAACCCCAAACCTACACAATATCATAAGCTAATTATAATATTATCAAACAAGCTTTTTTTCCCCATATTCTCTTGTTTGAATTCTTGTTGGGGTTGTCCGAAAAAATTTTCTATGACATGCCAGAAAATTTCCTATACCATAATTATACGAAATCTATTATGGTTATTACACATAATTGTGAAATCTTTTCATGCTTTTGTGCTCCTAATTTGTTACCTAATATTAGTTACTAATAGCAAATCGCCAAAAAGACTTGAAAAAGAGGTGGTGTGATTACAGGTGTCCATGGGCCGAGCTGGGTTGGGTTCTGATCGGACCAAGGCTTAATATAATGGTGGCCATGCTTGCCCAAACCCGACCCATCCCAGTTATTTCGGCTTACACTTTTGTCCAATATCCATCTACATTTTCAAACACATGACCAAGACCCTCATAAATCCGTCTATATTTAATTTTTTAAATTAAAATCAAAAATTTAAAAAAAATATTGTTTACATCATAAAATAAAAATAATTTAATAATAAATTAAATCTAAATGAGTTTTGATAGAAAAATTAAATTATATTAAAATTTTATATCTTAAATTAATGTATATAAATAAATTATTTAATTTTATTATAAATAATTATAAAAAAAATATTTATTTATTTTATTTGTACATCTAATTTGGGTTGGGTCGGATACAGGTTAAAACATCATAACTGGGTAACACATTTTCTTTAACGAGATCTATTTTTTTGTTGAAGGCCGATGCCTAGGTCTAATATTTTTGTTCAAACTTTCCATTTTTGATGGGCCTTCGGGTTTGGACCAATAGCCTGGCCCTTGACATATCTAGTTTAAAATCGTCTAGATGTGATAGAAAAATCTGAGAGTAAATTGTGTAGTGGGTGGGTAGGGGTACTGGGGCTCATGGAAGTCCTGATTCCTGACAAAAGTAAAGAGAAAAAGGTTTAGGGAAAATTACTGTAGCATCCCTGACTGTTTCATTTCTGACTTTTTAGTTCCTCTGACTAAACACTATACTATTCAGTCCCTCCTTTTCAACCTACTTACTCTTTAGTCCCTGCCGTGACCTGCTAACGTTAGGTTTTGAAAAAAAACCCCAAAATACCCATTGAATTCCCGCCAAAAACAACCTTTCTGCTGAAAAGACTGGTTGTGTACTTCCATGCTTGTAAGATAAGCTAGTCCTCTTATACTCCTCCTTGTCTCCTTCCCTCTGTTTTTTTGCAGAGGGCCTGTGTTTTGTTTTTAGTCTTGTAGAGAAGAGTCCAATTCTACTCCTTCTCTTCGTCTCCTTTCCTTTGTTCTTTTCTGAGAGAGCTTTTTGTTGAGCTTTTAGTCTTGTGTTGAGCTTTTAGTCTTGTTGAGAAGCTACCACGTAGTGAGTCTGCGGCGGCAAACGAAAAAGGTAATAGATTACCCATTGTTTTTTCATAACATGCGTAGTATAATTCTCTCATTTTTTGCAATGGCATTCTTCTTGCAGGATTTTGATGGAAACCCTTTTCGCCGTCGCGCAATATGGGGGAGAAGGTCTAGCATTGGAGCTCACAGTGCTCACTTGTTGGGATTCAGTGATAGGTGATATATGTGAACGGTGGGACCTTGACCCCTCTGGCTTGAGAGTGAGTTATATCGCACCAGATCAACGTAGAACAGCTTGTCCCATTGACAATTCTATGGACTTTGTGCATATGTGCAACATTTTTCACTCGTTCAACAAAAATATTGTCGACCTTATTGTGGACACAGGTGAAGTGACCGTGGACTACGAGTGCGGCTCTTAAACTTCGCCTAACGTAAGCCTTTTGTATGTGTTTATTATTTCCCGCAACAGTATAAACATGTAAGACTTCAGGATTTTCTTAAAGTCTTTAGTATTCGGCTTATCCCTTTAGTATCAACTTAAAGTCTTTAGTATTCTCCTTATCTCTTTAGTATCTACTGAAAGTCTTTAGTATTCTACTCACCTCTTTAGTACGTACTGAAAGTCTTTAGTATTCTGCTTATCTCTTTAGTATCTACTGAAAATTTTTAAAATCCGCCGTATCTAATTAGTATTAAGTCGTTCTATTTCGTATTGTCTCACTTAAAAGAGTACCTTATCAATCAACAGGGATCCCCGAGCCGAGAGCATGTCCTTGGACATTGTGGGTTCTTCTCAAACTCACGATATTGCAGTGCTCAAAATTGGCGATCGATTTCAGAACGTGGAACACTTGAGGAATGCGCTCCGTGCCTTTGCTATCAAAAGGAAATTTGACTTTACCTTCATAAAAAATGATAGAGAAAGGGTGACTGCCAGATGCGCCCAGGCAGACTGCAATTGGAGGGTTCATGCTTCTCGGGAGGGAAATCTCCACACCTTTAGAATAAAGACATTGCAGCCCACACATGTGTGTGGTGGCGGTATCGGGACGAGTTCCCACCCGAAAGCATCCAAAAAATGGGTTTGCGATCGTGTGATCCAGAAGCTCAAGGATCGTCCCTTGTATCGGGCCGTCAACATTCAACGGGATATTTTGCGAGAGCACGGCGTGGGTCTTCCTTACAAGCAAGCATGGATGGGAAAAGAGGTTGACCGAACCGTTCTCCACGGGAGTGAGGTACAGAGCTACGATTTGCTATTATGGTACGTTGAAAAGGTGATGGAGACAAATCCCGGTAGCGTTGCCACAATTGAAAGTGATGGAGGGCGATTCAGACGTGGTTTTTTTTGTTTCCGTGCTTGTGTCGTCGGCTTCAAGTTGGGTTGCAGGCCGCTGTTGTTCGTCGATGGAACACATCTGCTTGGAAAATACGGTGGCATCTTGTTAGGAGCGACGGGCAAAGACGGCAATGAGGGATTCTTCCACGTCGCATTTGCAATAGTGGACAATGAAACTGACGACAATTGGACTTGGTTCCTCACCACTCTCAGGAATACAATATGTGGAGATGAGGATTATGACAAGTGCATTACATTCATATCCAACATATCGAAAGGTCTAGTTAATGCAATCGCAAGGGTGTTCCCTTCATCGCCCCATGCATATTGTTTGCGACACCTAGAGGCGAACTTCATGAAGGGAAATACTAGTCTTGGGAAAGCATTGAAGGAGGAGTGTTGGGCCCTCTTTACCCGCATCGCATACGCATGTTCTTCTAAAGAATTCGATGACGCGATGAAGGACCTCCTGGCCGCATCGGCACAAGCGCACCGCTGGCTAATCCAAAAGTCTGATGTGGCCCATTGGTCGAACTATTTGTTTAAGGGGCAAAGATGGGGTGAGATGTACTCGAACGTCGCCGAGTCATTCAATGCGTGGATCAAGGAAGCGCGCCACCTCCCTGTGACCGAAATGGTCGACTTAATCAGGTAATATTCACCCGCGACTAAAAAACTTTACTATTTAGCTTAACTCTTTAGTATCGTCCATAAAGCTTTAGTATCAGGGGTAACCCTTTAGTATCAGGTGTAAGTCTTTAGTATCAGGCGTAACTCTTTAGTATCAGCGGTAACGCTTTAGTATCAGAGATACCCCTTTAGTATCAGGCGTAAGTCTTAAGTATCAGGTGTAAACTGTTTAGTATCTTTTGTAAGGCTTTAGTATATTCTATAAAACATCTTTGCAGGTACAAGCTCATGAATATGATGTACGCCCGACGCGAGCATGTCCGGCGCTGGGGAACATATCTTTGCCCAGCAATACATCGGAACCTCGAGGACACTATCGAGTCAAGCCGCTTGCTCCGCGTAGGCCGTTCGGATGGTGAGCAATTCGAAGTTATCGACCGGTCGCGCCTACGGTCAATCTGCAGACAAGGACATGCTCATGTAGACGTTGGCAAGTCTATGGAATACCCCGCATGCATGCGCAGTAATCGCGACTTCGAGGCAAGTGTACATCGCTTTGTGGATGACTACTTCACGGTACAAATGTACGCCAATGCATATGCAGACCATATTTCTCCGGTCCCCGGCCACGATAAACCGACAGATGCATCCCGCGTCCTTCAAATACGCCCACCTATTACGAATAGAAGGCCTGGGCGGCCGAGGCGGACAAGAATTGAGTCGCAGGCTTTAGACGTGAGAGAGTTGAGGTGCAGCCGCTGCAAAAACACTGGCCACAACCGCAGGACTTGCAACGCTGTAATAGCTGATTAGCTTGATCCGTCTTGGCCATAAGGTTTACATTTTGCCTAATGTAAATAATGTGATTTTACGAAGTTTTGACATTATACGTTTATAAAATGTTTACATGAGTAATCAGAGATGGTAAGAATACTAAGCAGTTAAGAGAAATACTAATCGGATAAGAGAAATACTAAAGAGTTAAGTGAAATACTAAGCGGATAAGAAAAATACTAAACAGTTAAGTAAAATACTAAACAGTTAAGAAAAATATTAAATAGTTATTGGAAAGAAGGTTGCGACTTTAATGAAGCGCCGGGTGCTTATTGGGAACCGATGAGACTCATTTACAACTGAGATCTCCGTAATCGCTTCTCTCTCTCTTTGAGATTTGGCTTTAAATAGGTCTTTGTGGGAAAGAAACACTAAACAAGCTTAAGGAAGTACTAAGCGGTTAAGAAAAATACTAAATGCTTAAGAAAAATATTAAATAGTTATTGGAAACCGGCGACTTTAATGAAGCCGGGTGCTTATTGGGAACCGGCGGCGATTTAGAACTGAGATCTCCGAGATCGCTTCTCTCTCTCTGAGACTTGGCTTTAAATAGGTGTGGTGGGAATGAGGGATTCTACCATTGCTTCACCATCATGAGTTGCAACAGTCGCCCCTCCTTCTACCGGTTCATCTCTCCTACTGACTCGCCACGTCGATTGTGGATTCCTCAGTCATTCCACCGCTTTATGCACCACGTTCCGAATGGACCGGTGCAGCTGTGGGGACCGAGCGGGAACCCTTGGCCGGTGATGGTGGCTGGAGCGAGGGAGTACGGAGAGGCTATCTTCCATCACGGGTGGCCTGCCTTTTGGGCTGACCATCATCTCGGTGAGGGGGACCTGTTGATCTTCACTCTCCGCGAGGATAAAGATTTTGATGTTCACATTTTCGGACGCAACAGTTGTTTGAAAATGTCTTCTGTTTCTGCTCGCCCAAGTGTAACTACAGACGGTAGTCTGTAGCTATTTGTCTTGCAAATAAAATCGTAATATTTAAATAGCTGTCTTTGGTGTTACTGTGTGTGTGATTGAACTTGTTGATTGTGAACGTCTTTGCTTGAAACTGTTCTCCTTCTTGTAATACTAAACACTGAACACTTAGTAAACAATGAGTACTAAACAGTTAAGAAAAATACTAAATAGTTAAGGCAAATACTAAACGGTTAAGGTAAATACTAAACAGTGAACACTTAGTAGACAATGAGTACTGATATTATACACGTAGAATATGATTGTAAAGTCTTTAGAGTTCCTTCGACGTTGGTTCATCAATTTTGGGTCCTTCCCTTTGCCCGGCGGAGTTGTTCGACGGAATCCGTCCGAAAGTATGCGACATACATACTCTAGGCGTAGACGAGGAACTTCGGATCGATTGAGGTGAAGCTTCTCACCACCCAATATCTGCTCCATAAACCGCATCACGAACACGGATACCCACACTGTCCTCTCTTTGTTGTGGGCAGTTACGGTCATGTGAGAATGTATAACTGTCTATTTCAAAGCAATGCCCATGCCCGATGGTAAGTGCGTTTTCGAAAATAACCCTCTGCATTTAGAACAAAGATGGTTAAGCTGGTGCGAAGGGGAGAACACGAAATATGGAGGTGATAGGTGTTTGGCTTACCATTTCCTCAGCGGCCTTGTCATACACCCGGCCGTTGAGAGATGAGTAATGAGTGTAGTGTCTGGATTCTTTATCCAAAACGAGTAGGTGGAAGTGTTTGTTCAGAATGATGGGCATTAGAACAACTTCCAAATTTTGAAAAGATGTTACTGCATCGGTCATTAGTTTGAGAGAATCATCAGTTGTGGTGTCCGCTCGACAAGATGCAGCCAAGAAAAGGCCCCGTGATGGATCCACGCCTCTTGTACTTCGACGGTGTCTTCTTCAGCTCCTCCAGCAAGATCATGACAAAGACGTCCATGACGTCGTCACCACCTAGATCTCTTCCTCGACCAATGGGTATAATTGCGCGCGAGTTGTAAATGCCCACTCATTCTTCCAAACAATTGTACTAGAAGATAAAATAAACAGTTCAGATAAATACTAAGAATGTAAGAGAAATAATAAGCGGTTAAGAGAAATACTAAACCGATACGGGAAATACTAAACAGTTAAGAAAGATACTAAAGAGTTAAGGTAAATACTAAACAGTTAAGATAAATACTAAGCGTTTAACATGAATACTAAGCATTTAAGAGAAATACTAAAGAGTTAAGCCAAATACTAAGCAATTAAGAGAAATACTAAAAAGTTAAGCAAATACTAAGCAGTTAAGAGAAATATTAAGCGGTTAAGTGCAATACTAAGCATTTAAGAGAAATACTATGAAGATTGTTCTCACCTGTCAATCAGACAGTTCAGGAAGAATGAAATGAGTGCTTGCTTCTCCTTGTTCAGCTGCCCGAACCCTGTTGGACGCTTGTTCTTAGGAATGAAATTTGTCCTCACAGGTTGTACATTTTCTCCCGCGTACACGGACGCCTCTGCATCAATCACAGTTGTAGAGGCGTGGGCTTCAATAGGGACGGGGAGGGGGCCTGCTTCTTCAACGGGGGCTTTTTCGGTGGGTCAAGCTTCAGGGGCTTCGCAGTGGAGGTCCGCTTCTGGGGCTTCTTCAAATGGGGCTTCACAATGGGAACCATTGAAACGATGACGTGGGGCGCTTCTATGGGCCCTTCCGCCAAATTGAATCAACATCCTTGCATCACTTGGGCGACGCTGGCCCTTCAATATCTCACAAGTTTCAATTAGTGCGTCGACGATGCGCACTGGTTCCTCGCCTTCCTTCTCCGATGCCGGCGGGCTTCCCTCAACAACTTCGGGAGCTATCCTCTTCCGAACAGTTCTAGTCCGCAGTTTGCGGGCAACTGTTTCGCCAGCGATATCCGCTAATGGGATTGTGGAAGTATCAGGAGCTTGCTGTCGCTTGGAGACAAGTGCCTTACGGCGTTTGGCTGGCGGGGCTTGGTGGGCAGATTCCCTGGCAAGCAACCTATCAATTTGCCCGCGCATTGTAACGACCTCGTTCATCAGTACATCGTATGAGGTCTGCAAGCGCTGAATAAAGTCGTCATTGCTTGCGCTTGGGGTCCTCCGTATGAACGGAGTTGGACTAACTGTAGGCGGCTGCTCGGCCCTGCGGTGCCGGGATTTCTTGTCAATCCTCTTCAGGCTGCGCTTGCCCTCACCTTCTGCCACGCTTGGACCTGCATCCGTACTAGGTCTCTCCTCCATGGCCGTGCTATGTAGTAGCCGGTTATTGGTGAGGGCAGCCTCTTCCGCGGTTTCTGGGACGAGGTGGTGGAACTGTGAGACAATATTGCAAAATCTTTAGTAACGTTATAAGTAGTTTAAACAAGTAAAGCATGTAGTGAATACTAAAAACTTTACACGAATACAAGAGCCTTTAGCCAAATACTAAAGACTTTAGAAGAATACTGAAGACTTTAGCCTAATACTAAAGAGATTAGAAAAATACTAACGACTTTAGCCTAATTTTAAATACTTTATAAGAATACTAAAGACTTTATCCTAATACTAAAGGCTTTAGTAGAATACTAAAGACTTTAGCATAATACTAAAGCCTTGGGCATAAAACTAAAGAAGTAAGAGATGAAAGGACGAAGTAAGCATACTGATTTCCCATTGAATGATTCGATAATTGCCTTGACAGTAGTAACCTTCTTGCAGGTGGTCTCACCGTAGCCCAAAATTCTTGGAGTCCGGCCGAACTCCACCTTCTTTTCAGAACCGGTGACTTCATAGAACCATATTATCAGCACTATGGAGCACCCCCTAAGATAACCTGTTTTCGTCTTTTTCTCCCCAGAACACCTCTCTTGTACTCGAAAGCAAATTGCCATTGGATGTCGTCCATGAGCCATTTATGCACGGCCTGTGCCCATGCATATGTCCCTAGGTTCTTCAGGTTATCGGCATAATGCGCACTCCAACTTGGGGCCGTGCAGTTTGTGGTCGGAAACAGGAAGGCACCCATCAAATACACTATCAGAAATTTCACGAGGTTTTCCTCCTCGCCTCTCTTATGAACAAGATCCAACAGAGCGTTCTTAATGCAATCTCGATTCCTTGAGTAGGCTTTGTCGAGATATCTGTCCTCAAATGTGGATCGGGCGGTGGGCCGTTTGAATTCCACGGCAGTTCCACTGCAGGGGAGTCCAAGGATTATGGCGACGTCCTCCGGACGAAAGCTCAGCAAGCTTTCCCCGATTTTAAATTTCTGCAAGCCAACGTCATAAGCTTGCATCAGTGCGTCGAGCACGCCCCTCTCTTGTACTATTCGCTTGATTCCAAGCAGGGGAGCAAATGGCGTCTTTGATGAATTGCCTGTGTTTTTTGTTCATGTGTTTCTTCAATTCATCGAGGCGGTCAACAAGGGGACCCGTAGCATCGCCCATTAACCAAATTCGAGCCATTGTGCGCTTAACTACAAATCTAAAACGTGAAAGAGATAGAAACAATTAAGCCCTTTGAATTGTACTAAATAGTTGATCTAGATTTTAAAACACATAAGGCGAATATCAAGCGATTTCCAAAGATACTAAACCGTGTAGCTCGATTTTAAACACTTTTTACCGATTTTAAAACCACAACCCACAATGAAACACATTCAAGAAATTACACGTACCTAAAAGCACATGAATAACACCACCAATGTACATGGCTAGTGGTCTACAGTTACAAGTGAGAAAAGAACAAATCCTTGCACATGAACAAAACCCTAAACCCTATATCTCCACAATGAGTTTACAATCCACATGCACAAATTGCATTCTACCGCGGAGGATAGAAAAATAGCAAGAAAAAAAGAAAAAAAAGAGAGATCGAAGCCCGGCGGCAAAGCCCTGATCTCAAAAGGTTTAGAGTTCTGATTTCGGCCTACCTCGCTTGCAAACTCCGCAATCACCGGAAGAGAAGATGAAGGATGACTCGGGCGAGCGTATCTGGCCGACCGCCTTCTTCGTGTGGAGAGGGAGTGTCACGTTTAGTTAATTTGGAGCAAAGAAATGATTCAAGGGGAGAAGACGATCTCAAAGGGCATTTTAGTCTTTTCACGAAATGGTGTGCTGTACCGCAGTGTCAGAACCGCTGGGCTTCTCCAAAGGGCATCAGCGTCTTTTCACAGCCCAGTTAACACCGTTTGCTACCTGCAGGGACTGAAAAGTAAATCCCTGTATAAAGGAGGGACTGAATATAGATACCTAAAGTTGCAGGGACTATATATGGAATTCAAAACTTTTGGGGGGCTTTTCATTACTTCTCTCAAAGGTTTAACAACAGCCTGCTAAGAAAGTACATAAAGAAAGAGAGAGTGATCGACGGTTGTAATCATCCATCAAGTACCAACTTTCAATCTACAGTCACTACGCCATTTGTACTTCGTGTATCCTTTAAAAGTAGTCTCAAATAAATAATACTATACCACCCGTAAATCAAATTATAGATTGATCTTGTTTAATGAAATTTAAATATTTCTAAAATCCGACTAAGTAATAAGGTTTGATAATGTCAAAACAGTAATTTTCTATTTTTAAAATAAAAAAAAGTTGGGGTTTTTGCTTGCATACCCCTATAAAACTTGAAAATTGCTTAAATACCCCCGTAAAAATACTATTTGCTTGCATACCCCCGTAAATCAACTATTTTTGCTTATATGCCCCTATGGTTAAGTTGCCCCTTAACGGTGTTAAATCAATGAATGGAATGGGGGCAAATTACTAAATTGGGTTTGCTTATATACCCCTCTAATTTTTTTAAAAATTTTTATAGATATTATTTATTTTATAGTTGAGAAAGTAGGGTTGGAAGTCAAAATTATTAAAAATGAGGGTAATTGTGTAATTTTTCAACCATGTTAACTTTAAACTATAGTTAACTCTGAAAAAACTAACGGTGACTAACGGTAACTAACGGTGGGGGTATATAAGCAAAAGAATTATTTTTAGAGGGGTATGCAAGCAAATTGTATTTTTGTAGGGATATTTAAGCAAATATATGGTTTTAGAGGGGTATGCAAGCAATTTTCTCAAAAAAGTTCAATCAAACAGCATCCATCATCGGCTACTAGACTAGAACCCTAAAAAAACCTTTTTCTTGGTCAATTGGTCACAATCTTGTGATGGAGGGCGGCGAGAGAAGCAAAGACAAAGGGGAGGTGGCGCCGAGGAGTGCCTCCGGCTATCTAGATCCGCACTATTGGTTAGTCTTCTCTTCTTCAAGCGTCCAATGATAATCCCCAACCCTAATCTATTACAATCTTCAAATTCCAATTTTTGAAGGAACGAACGCTTCAAATCGGAGGAGCACTACGAGTGGTTCAAGGACTACTCTCACTTCCAGCACCTCGTCCGCCGCCACATCCATCCCTCCTATTCCGTTGGTCCTACTGAATCACACCCTTTCTCTTGATCCTCTGCAAAATTGTTCTTTGGACTAAAGCTCAAATCTTTATAGGTGCTTGAGCTTGGTTGTGGGAACTCTCGCTTATGTGAGGAGCTGTTCAAGGACGGCGTCACCGACATCACCTGCATTGACCTTTCCGATGTTGCTGTTGACAGGATGCGCGAGCGCTTGTTAGCTGCTGGATTACATGGTAACTTCCAGGCGCTCAAATGAACGATTTTTACCGCATAACATTATGTTTTACAAGTAATCCGACATTTGGGATGGCAGGAATCAAAGTTCTCCAGGCTGACATGTTGGACTTGCCTTTCAGCAGCCAAAGCTTTGATCTTGTCATTGAGAAAGGAACCATGGTACGCTGATATTTGTTTTTTAATTTAATTTTTCAAGTTGTTCATTGTATTGCCTTCATACTGTTTACATGTTTGAGTCTTTATATGATGCTCTGTTAGTGCTTAGTTCCTATTTCTTTTTGTCTAAAAAGAACTCTGCTCTCGGGAGATAAACCTTATAGCGGATGCTCTGGCCACCAATGCAAGGACCAACCCAAACCTCTTCCCGTTCCAAAGAGGGGCTGACAGGCCGAGATGGCTTGAGAATATGATCATAGCAGCAGGGCTGCATTTCTGACTCCAATCTGTGTCTTTATATTAATTTCCTCTTGTTTCTTTTTACCAGCTTGTCCTAGCTCTATTTTGTCAAAAAAAAAAAAAAAAAAGAAGAACGTCTTAGAAAATGATGTTACATAAACACATCACTGTGGAGATACACCCCTCTTCTCTGGGAGGATATGCTGAAAAATATATTGGATATATCATTTCATTGATATGAATATGAATATCATAGGAGGACTTCCATACTTCTTGTAGAACGCTTAGGTTGTCAAAGTGAACCTGCCCTTGTGTTTCTTTTGAATGGTTAATATCCATTAATATGCTTATTCAGAATCGTTGTGCAATCTTAAGGACGTCCTCTTCGTGGACAGTGGTGATCCGTGGAATCCCAACCCTGTGACAGTAAAAAAGGTGATGGAAATGCTTGAAGGTGTTCACAAGGTTCTGAAGCCTCAAGGCACTTTCATCTCTATTACATTTGGACAGGTACTAAATCGGACAGTTTATCATCTGTTTCCTCCCATTCTATATCCGCTTTTCTCAGATGCCAAATCTTACACCTTGATCTGCTTCTTTCAGCCACACTTTAGGCGGCCACTATTTGAGTCCCCTGGATTCACCTGGTCTGTTGAATGGAATGCATTTGGGGATGGGTTCCATTATTTCTTTTATATTTTGAAGAAGGTTTGAATATTTGATTTTTCAAGGCCTTCCTTATTTCTATATAATAGTGCTTGAACAGAATTAATTTTTGGAGGCATTGTCTGCCACATACTAATCGGACTTTGCTTGTATTCCATGAATTTATGCATATACAGGGCAGGAGGTCAGCTGAAAGTCAGGCTTGTCATAATGAGAAACACGAGCCATCCATTAATATGTTTCATGAGGAGTTAGAAGATGAGGATTACATTTTCCGTACTGCCATTGATGTAATGGAAAGTTGAAGGCTTGAAGCTTAACAGATTTAATTCATCTCAGGAAAATAGAATCTTGCCAAAGATTGATAGGATCATAACTCAAGCCAAGCATTACCATCTATTACTTTGGAGGTTGCATGCTTTTGAGCTTTCCAAGGAGAAGACTGTATTTTATGCAATTTTGCTACTATACCCTCCCCACAGTTAAAAACAGTGCATCACGATGTACCTTTGCTCTCATACCACTTGTTAGTTCAGAAGTATTGCCTTTATCTGACTTTGTGATCTATTGTTTTCATGGTTAAAGTCATTTTTCATCCCTACAATTGGGATTAATGTTTATTTTCATCCCTCTATACAAAAAATGTTCAATACAGTCTCTGAGTATTGCGTATTTTGTTTATTTTTCATCTTTGCTGCTGATATGACAACCAAATGACATATGAATGAATTATAAGGTATTTTTTCTATCTTTTTTTTATTTACACTGATATGGATTGACAAGTGTATTGTAGAGGTACTTCCAACAAAAATCTTATTTTTATATCTATAACACTATGGATGATATTTTCGAGAAAGATTTGAGAACACCTTTCGTCTCCTTGTAGATTAGATTAGTGATGTGCTTGACTCCGCCAAGGCGAGCGAGATGTCGGATTGCTGGCTTGGTGAGGACCTTGCAATGGCGCTTAGCTCTGCCCTAGCCAAGCCCCTTGCCATCCTTCCTGTGTCTCCAATCAATCCGAAGAGAAAGAAATGCTTGGATTTCAAATTGCGAATGCCTTCAGACAAGGAACGGTCTGTGAGGCTTGGGGGTGATGATGAGGGTTTGGTTCTCGCACTTAGATTGAGATTGTGGAATGATGAGAGGGTTTCTTTGTGAATGAGGATCGATGATGTGGTGAGTGAATGTGGTTGTTTATTTTGAAAAATTTAAGTTGAGAGTGTATTTTTGACTCATAGGATTTCAAATGGACAGTATTGATGTAGTTCTGGTAGAATGTGGAATAACATGTGATCTCAAAGAAATATTGCCACATCAGCATGACCTAAATTCCCATGTGAAAAATTATTACTGATGTGCCATGCTGGAGCCACATCACCAAATACAACCACCTGTAAAAGAAAAAAAATAAAAAAAAAAATATTGTATTTCATTCATATGCCACTTAGTCGTCATGTTAGTGTCAGAGACGAAAAATGAACAAAATATATAATAAATAAGGACTTTGTTGAACATCTTTTGAATACAAAATATGTAAACCAACGTTGACTCTAATTTCAAAGAAGAAAAATGGCTTTAAGCATTGGTTTTGTTATCAATGCAAATCAAGTTCTTAATATGTTCATTTGGGTGTATTACTACATAATTTTGTAGTAACTGCATTATATCTGAGGATTTTCTTCAAGTTCAAAACCCTATCAAAGGAGCTGGTGAAACACCTTTTTGTGTTTGGTTGCCGCCCAGGACCTATCCTCCTCGTAATCAACCATAACCTGCATAAATAAACAGCAGCATATCTTCAGTATCCAATCCTTCCTCTTTGTTTTTAGGAATATGGTGGAGATAATCTCCATAATAATTATGATGCTTCAAGGTTATTGGTTGGCAGAATCTAATCCTTGTGTATGTCCTCTAGCAGATGTGGAGAAGCCACAACCTCTTCTCTCCTATACATCCAACCACCGATCCGATTGATCCTGCTTAGCACCACTGATGTAATTTCATTCTTTTATGCATTAATTAGGAGTGAATAATATGATACGCAAGGCGTGCAATCCTCTAAGAACACCATGACATCAACCACAACTAAGCTTGCTATTCTTATTTGCCACCGTTTCTCTCATGCTATGCAAAAGATATTGACATCTCAACCACACTTCCTTCCCTTCCTAACCTCTCACACTGTACATCTCCAACTCTTTTCCACTCTTCTGATGACCAAGTCTGCCTCCACACCCACTGCTTGTTCCTTTCTGCTATCCAAATTGTGATACAAGAAGATCACTCCTCCTCAATTCTTTGTCACATTATTCTTCATTGATCTCCTCAGTAATTTATGTAAGCCAAGAGAAAAGGGTGATGTTGGAATGGCTCATTCAGATCCAAGATAATCACAAACAAGTGGGATATATTCTGATTTTGATTGAGCCGTGCCAATATCACTCTTTACTTGGCTTATTCATCATCATTGTGATCTGCATAGCTGATTCTTCAAAAGGTTAGGACTCATTCTCTGCCTTAATTTCTCCAATTCAATTAGCTTTTTGTTTTAGAGGAGATAATAGTCCTTGAATCATCCAGTTGAACTTGTCTACGTTTCTTCATATCATGAGTACCTTTTCAAATAATCTCTAGTAAGAAAGCTACTATTTTTATGCTTCATATGGAGTGAGTACAAATGGTTACATCGAATCCACAATGATTGTTTTGAGATAGTCTTGTACTTTAATTTTTAAAATTTTGATTGATAAATCAAGGTTGAGGTAATCATTTTTCTTAGTCAAGCTTTAATTTTTGAAGCATAATCAAGGTTGTGATTTTCTTCTTGAAGTAAATGAGTACTACACTATTGCACCAAGCACAAATATATATATATATATATATATATATATATATATATATATGCTGCATAACTAAGGACTATATATCCCATGTTATTGTTTGGAGTGGGTACGGTGTCAATCCTTACAACCTTAACACTATTAGGTCTTGGGGGCATCTCACCACTTCACATTACCATGATATTGTTCCTTGTCAAATAAAACCCAAGTGGTTTTGTTTTTCGTTTCATTAAAAAAACCTCAACAAATGTTTTTTAAACCGGAATGGGAAGTGAACTGGTCTCACAACCGGGTCATGGGTCAGTGTGTTTGATCGGATGACCAATTCTGGTCGGACCGGATGACGCCATAAATAAATAAAAAAAATAAAATATATATAATTATAATTATAATTATAATAATTATTAACATTCAGATTCAATAATGGATGACCACAATATTTTCTCTATTGATTGTTTATTCTTTTTTAAGTATATGCATGAGAGATTAGTTAACATCAAACTTGAGTGTTTTTAACTTTTTATAACATAATAAATAAATGAATAAATAAATATTAATTAATTAAATTTTTATTGGATGGAGAGCCTTCACCTTGTCCCACACACCATCGCCAAGACTTTTCTCCTCCGCGGCTCTCCTATGCCACCATCGCCTCGGCAAGAGAGCCACCGATCTCCTCCTCCCTCACTGGGACCCACGGGCCTCCTCGCTTCGGCAAAATTCTCTTCTTCCTCGAGCTCGAGCTCCACACCCACTTCACCTCTCTCGCCAAAACCTATGGACTGATGTTTAGCATCAAGCTCGTCGTGGTCATCACCTCGTCGGCAATCGTGAAGGAGGTGCTCTACAAGCAGGACATGGCCTTCGCGAATCGCGACATGCCGGCCATGGCGCATTGGATATCGTCTGGACGCCGTTACCTTAACAGCAAGGAGGGGGATGCCTAAGGCGAGGCTAGTGAGGCGAAAGAGTCCCCTTATTTGAGTAGACAAGAAAAGGGGTGGGCCAGAGGGGTACAGGAGAGCATCTACTATTCGACGTGGCGGATGCTCCGTGCGTGCGCGAGATGCTGAGCAAGGCGAGCTTGGATGACGTGTACGTGCTGCTGCAGCGGGAGGTCAGGGCGACATGAGAATGCCAGGAAGGAGGTGTTAGATTGTTAGTTAAAAAAAAGGAGAAAATAATCGGGGTTTGTGCGGTTCCGGTCCAACAGACCGGTTCGGTGGGTTTGACCGGTTTGACTTATGGTCAACAATCCACACAACACAAACCGGACTGCTGCTTGGTTCCTGGTTTTGCCGGTCCAACTAACCGGTCCAGTCTGGGTTTAAAAACACTGCTTACAACTATGAAGTAGTTTCAACCCTATTTTAACCCCTCACTTTTTCTCTCATAGGCGATGTGGGACTATTAGTACTAAAAAATCCCCCCTCAAACAAAGGACCACATAATCAACCCCCTCCTGCTCTATTGAGGTACCGACCTCCCTCGAGAGCCAACTGATATCAGGTCAAAGGCCTGGCTTGCAAGGTCAGAGGCCATTATCGGCTTGCCACGTCAGAAGCCATCTTCAGCTTGCCTGATAGAATTGGGGCTCCATTTCTTATTTTTCTCGCTTTGTTTGACACACCGGGGAATCTTCTTACTAGTAGATACTTAATGACTAGAGAGACCCGGCTCTGATACCAATTTGTTGGAAATAGGACTAGATTACACTCAATGACATTCGGGTGGTGGAGAAAATCATTCGATCTTTGGATTGCAGGTTTGTTTATGTAGTGGCTGCCATTGAAGAGTCAAATAACATAAACACTATTAAGGTGGATGAGCTCCTGGGTTCACTTCAAGCCCATGATTATAGAATTCAAAAAAGAAGTAAAGAGCCTTTGGAGCAAGTTCTACAAAGCAAGCTCTCCATCAACGACAAAAAGGAAGAAGCTAAAGGTGAATCAAGCCAAGGATGCCATGGTCGTGGCTATGGACATGGTTGTGGTCGAGGCCATGGTGGAGCTTTTGGTCGTGGTCAAGGACGTGGTTACCACAAAAATGAAGCCACCAACAAATATATTGGTGGGAAAGGACAAAGAGGTAGAGGTAAGTCAAAGGTATGACAAAAATAAAGTTCAATGTTACAATTGAAACAAATATGGCCACTACTCTTCAAAGTGTTGGTTTAATCAAGCAAATCAAGTGCAAGGAAGAGCGAATTATGTAAAGAAGGAAGATGAAGGAGATGATGTGCTGTTGTTAGCAAGAAAATATGAACAACCTACAAATCAAAACATGTGGTATTTAGACTCTGGAGCGAGCAACCATATGTGTGGTGAAAAAGACCTCTTCATGGAGCTTGATGAATCGGTGGATGGTGATGTATCTTTTGGAGATGATTTTAAAGTGAAGGTGATGAAAACAAAACAAATGCCAAAGGAATTTTTGGCCGAGGCTGTCAATTGTGCGGTCTATTTGCTTAATAGATGCCCCACAAAGATTTTGGAAGGGATTACACCTCAAGAAGTATGGAGTAATTTCAAGCCGGATGTTTCTCACTTGAAAGTTTTTGGTTGTGTAGCATAGGCACATGTACCAAATCAAAGAAGAACCAAGTTGGAAGACAAGAGCATTCCATGCATTTTTATTGGTTATGATGCAAGATCCAAGGCCTATAAATATTATGAACAAAATGATAAGAGAATTATCATAAGCCGAGATGTGGAGTTTCAATAAGATGGTGCTTGGGAATGGAGCACCAATATGGTGATGATGCATGAAGAAGAGCAACTCAATGTGCATGATGGAAACTCTACACCACTATATTCTTGTTGTCAATGTGCATGGTGAAAGGACTAGGAGTATCCAAGACTTATATGAGGTGCAAGTCGCCTTAATCTCATATGTCTTTTTGCTAATGA
Source organism: Dioscorea zingiberensis (assembly GCA_026586065.1). Taxonomy (NCBI): domain Eukaryota; kingdom Viridiplantae; phylum Streptophyta; class Magnoliopsida; order Dioscoreales; family Dioscoreaceae; genus Dioscorea; species Dioscorea zingiberensis. The sequence goes on along the minus strand of CM048819.1, from coordinate 46,636,839 downwards.
AGAAGTTATTTCTTTTGAAGATGCTATGAAAAATGAGAACTGGAGAGATGCAATGGATGAAGAGATCAAATCTATTGAAAAGAATAGAACTTGGGAGCTTACTTCCCTACCAAAGGGGCACAAAGCAATTGGTATGAAGTGGGTTTATAAACTCAAGAAGAATGCTCAAGGAGAAATAAAAAATTACAAAGCAAGACTTGTTGCAAAAGGTTACAAGCAACAAGCCGGCATCAACTACGAGGAGGTATTTTCTCCTGTTGCTCGGATGGAGACCATTAGACTAATGATATCATTAGCTGCATAATTCAAATGGCAAGTTTTTCAACTTGATATCAAGTCTGTGTTTCATAAATTGCTTCTTCGAGAAGGAAGTTTATGTTGAACAACCCATAGGGTATGTCAAAAGAGGGCAAGAAAGAAAAGTGTTGAAGTTGAGAAAAGCTCTTTATGGCCTGAAGCAAGCACCTAGAGCTTGGAATTCAAGAATTGATGCATACTTCAAGGATGATGGCTTTATGCGGTGTCCTTATGAACATGCTCTGTATGTGAACAAAAAAGATGAAAATATTTTATATGTCACTTTATATGTAGATGATTTGATTTTTATAGGAAATTCTCCACAAATGATTAAAGACTTCAAATATGATATGGCCAAGGAGTTCGAAATGACGGACATGGGACTTATGTCCTACTTTCTTGGACTGGAGGTAAAGCAACTTAATGATGAGATTTTTGTTACATAAGAATATTATGCAAAAGAGGTTATAAGAATATTCAAGATGAAAGATTGCAACCCAATCAACACACCGGTAGATCTTGGAGTGAAGTTATCAAAACACGATGAAGGCAAGGTGTTGGATCCTACTCTCTACAAGAGTTTGGTAGGATGCTTAAGGTACTTGACTTGTACAAGGCCGAACATTCTTTATGGTGTTGGATTACTATGTCGTTATATGGAGGAGCCAAAAGGAACACATTGGAAGGCAGCTAAAAGGAACCTTTGCCACATCAAAGGTACTCTAAGCTTTTGTTTGCTCTATTCACACTCTAACAATTTCCAACTTGTTGGCTACTCGTATAGTGATTGGGGTGGAGACCTTAATGAACGGAAAAGTAGAATATTCACACTCTAAGCTTTTTTATTGGAAACATGACATTTTCATGAATGTCAAAGAAGCAACCTATTGTTACTCTCTCAACTTGTGAAGTAGAATATGTTGCGACATCAACTTGTGTTAGTCATGCAATATGGCTGAGAAGTTTACTGGAGGAGATAAAGTTTATTCAAGTTGAATTCAAAGATTTGCATTGATACAAGTCAACAATTGCATTCTGGAAGAATTTTGTGTATCACTAAAGAAGTAAGCATATAGATGTTCATTTTCATTCAATTCGAGAGCATGTGAAGAACAAGAATGTGGAGCTTGTTTATGTAACAACTCATGATCAAGTAGTTGCGGACATATTCACCAAGCCACTTGTGGTTGATCTCTTTAACAAGTTTTTAGATCTACTTGGTATGAAAGATGGAAGACAGATGAAAGACAATTAAGTTTAAGAGGGGGTGTTGGAAAGTGAACTTAATTGATGGTTGTTTGAAAAACAAGGTTCATGCATGGTGGTTCCTATATGTTCTTTCGTTTCTTGCAATGTCTCCTTGGTTTTAATAGTATCTCCTTTGATTTCTATATTGTTATTAACACTTAGCAAGTTGATGAGTCATGTAAGTACCAATATACAGGGGTGTATGGCAAGCCTATGAAGTAAGCAAGTATAATTCAAAGTATTTGCACCATCTAAAAGTACTTGTTGTCACGCCCCGAACCAAGATGGGACGTCGGCAGACCGGCCACATACATGTGGGGATGGACCCCACTGTGTATGCAAGGCCTCATAACCTGTTCACACCTTCTAAAAATGCCTGAATAATATAAATTTTATTGAAATAAAAATAAAAGTCAAATTCTAAGTTTATCATTCGAAGGCCATATAACACACGAAAAGGTCCTACAAAATACTTTGAACTTAATCCGCATACTCAAGTTCAAGTTCAAACTATCAAACGACAAACATTAATAACTGAGGTAGGGTTTCGGCGCTCTATCTACCCACAACTACCTACTCCTCGGGATCTGAAAAAAAAAGTCCAGAGATTAATGAGCTTGGGAGCTCAGTAAGCATCCACTAAAAATAATGAACCACACAATGTTTTATATTATAAATAAAGCTGATTCATGGTAGGATAAAATAGTAAAGGAAACAATTTAGAAATAATTCAATAAATTCATAAGAAATACAATCTCCAAAAGTATCATAGAATCATATTATCAGAAAGTTTGTTTTATAACAAAATACTAGAGTCTCCCAAACTTTCTATGACCACTAATAACCCCGGTGGTACGGGTCGTAAAATGTAAGGTCAAGTATTATAACCGACAAAGACGGGAAATGTATACCGCTATTGTGGCCAACAGCACGGTAAAATAGAAGGCTGCTATTATAACAGACAGCACGGGTTGAACTAGTTCACAAACAAAACATGTTGACACGGTCAATGTATAACCCCCATTGACATGGGTCAAAACATAGACCGTTTGGAGACGTAAACGAAAATCAAAATGATAAATCGAAATGATAAACCATAGCATATATAACATCTATGTTAGAAGGTGTTTCAGGCAAAAAGATATCTAAATCCAAACATACATGCATGGTTTAGTTTCTTACAGAAAATAGATCGATTACGGTTTCTTTGAAATATCAAATACAATCAATAAATAATTTAAATTATAATTAAAGTAATTTCTGTAAATAGGTAAGATAAAGAATACTTTGCTTAATTTAAGTGGAATACTTACTTGACTAAATTCCAAAACAAATTTCCTAGTTTCCACGAAAATTTCAAGCTTCCTCGAAAGGTCCTAAAAGAATAGAGAATCAATCCTATAAGATTTGGACACTCTAACTAAAATTTCTAAAGTATGAGAATTCCTACAACCCAACCCAAAGCACTAGAGTTCAAAAGACCAAAACCGAGGAAATAAATAAAGAATAATTTAAAATACAAAAATCACTAAATAAGTGATTAATTAATTAAAACAAACAAATAAAATAAATAAATAAATAATTGAGCAGACAAAACAAAACAAATAGATATTTTTAAATTTTTAAACAAGTAAATATCTAAATAGATAACTAATTAAAATAAATATCATAACTCAAAATGGCTCCAAGTTATAAAACACCGTAATTCAAATTAAAAATATCTAAATCAATTTAAATACAAAACCATTATAAATTCAAAAACTATAGGTATAAATCTATATCCAATTAAATCAATGAAATTCAAAAAAATTGGATCAATAAATCAATATTTAATTTAAACATCTTTACAAACATTTGCTTTCAAAACACAGATGATAGTAACTCAAACAAAAACATTATCTCATTCATAAACCAAAAGCATCTAGAGATATCCAAGAGATGGTGGAAACACCAAATCTCTTCTCTTCTGATAAATTGAAAGAATAGGACAATTTAGAATATAATAAAGTCAAAACCAGAAATATGAACTACTTGAAATCAATCATAAATCAAAACCTAATAAATAGATCAATATATAAAAGAAAAGTAACACCAATATACAGATCCATTAATCAAATCAAACATAAATCCTTACCATGAAATGAGAGAAACCTTAGATCTACCCTTCAAACCCTAATTCCAATAAAAATTTCATCTAGAACCAAGTAGTATTTATGGGGATCAATCGAGGGCTCACCTTAATGGCCTTCCACTCGGAGTCTGGGCAACAAAGGAAGAGATGCACGAGAGAGAAAGAGGGAGAGGGAGAGAGAGAGAGAGAGAGAAAAAGAGGGCACGGCCATCGATGAAACAAAAATAAAACAGAGGCAGCTAGGGTTCTCATTCTATTTAAATAATATTATAAGGTCAATTTGCATAAAACCCCCTCTAAGAATATATAATTATATTAAGGCATAAAGTGGAGAGTTTTATTTATAAAAAATAAATAAATATTTTTTTTTAAAAAAATATCGGTGTCTTACACTTGTCTTCTACATCTCTTCTCTTATCTTCTTCTCTTTTGTGAGTGTAATCTAGTCCTATTTTCAACAAATACAACTTGTGAGTCATAAGTAAATAGTGGTCCGAATAATCCAAAAAACCACAGGGTACAAATGTATCAATCATGCATTGAGAATTGGGAGTATAAAAGAGCTTTAACAACATGAATGTCACCAAGAACACAAGTCATGTTTACAAGTAGTACCAATAAGCTTTAACCAAAAAAAAAAAAAAAAAAATCAAACCTTTTTGAAGCTCTAAAAACCTTATAGAAGAGAATAAAGAACTTCTTGTGTATTGATCTCCTACTCCAAGTTGATCTTTTGAAAAAAGCTCGTGTGATAGCTCTCGGATGAGAGCTATTTTAATAGAGATTTATCAATTGTTTATGGTCGAAATGCTTATCATTGAATGAATATTACGTTGTCTTAGCCCTAAATGTATTACTTGACCACATTAGCTATCTCAAGTGTTTTAAAAGTGATTTACACCTGTTTGAGGTTGATGGATACTAAATTGAGGGAAGTCTTTATGTAACAGGTGAAGTGGAGCAGCCAAGTGGTTCACATCGCGATGTAAATGGATCAAATTGTGATGTTAATTTCAAACAGAGAGCACCTGATAAGTGTTCATTTGAGCATAATTTTATATCATATTCCTACATGCTTGACATGTAATTTTGAAGACTTTTTACCCACCGATACTTTAAATGTATTCATTCTAATCAACAGGGCATGATACAAGGACCTCGGAGGAAAGAAAGCATTTTGAGAGAAACCGGGATCCTAGAGCACCTGTATGGCCCATACGCATTTATACGGGCTGATATATGGCCGTATACTGGCTCTTGAAGGAAATACGGGCCAGTATACGGCTCGTATGATAGATGGTATAGTAATGACTGGCCCATATACGGGCTGATATACGCCCGTATATGGGCCCGTATGGAGGTGGTCGGTTTGTATACGGAGCGATATACTCGTGATACCGGGCTCGCATCATAAATTTCTGAATCTGCAGATCTAGAAGGGGCAAATTGGTAAAACTCACCCAAAAACCCTAGAGGTATAAAAGCCGACTAATTAGGGGTTTAGAAGAAGAGCAGCTTGGGGAAAAAGAGGCTAATCTTGGGGAAAGCTTGGAGATCCTCATCTTGGAGTTATTGGAGCAAGAAGAGGGGAAATCATTGGAAGAGGATCAAGAAGCCATCAACGTTGATTGCATTAAGTTTAGCTATCATGTCTTCTTTGATTGCTTTCATCTTTGTTTTGGATTGTTGGTCCCCTTTCATGGAGGGCTAATTTTGTAGATGCTTGGATGATTGATGAACCCTTGGACATGATTTAATTAATGTTGATTTTCAATTCTTGAATGCTTGGTTATATTCATTGAGTCTATTAGATGTTTTAATGTGAGTGAATCCCTCTACGTTGCGAGAGCCCGGAGAGATTCTCATAGTCTATATGGGGGAAGAAGCGAACGCCTCCCCGTGTGTAGACCATCTCTAATAGAGGGGATTGTGATAGTATACTAGGAACCCGGGTACTAAGGAGAGCGAGTCTTTTAGATGAATTATTCCAATAATCCTTCCAAGAAATAGGTTCGAGAATATAATCAGTAAGGGCACTAGGATTAGTAACTCACCGGATGAGGGAGTGCAAGCACGATAGGAAACCTTGGCCAAGAATTAACCAAGTGTCGAGATAGAAAATAGCATTCATCTTTTAGAAGTCCAAGGGGGATTCAATTGTCCGAGCATCCCCCCTTTTATGATTGTTTGACCCTAAGAGCAACTTGATTCCCTTGTTTGTGTTTTCAATTTGATTAGTTTAGAATTAGTATAATCAACCACCCTTGGATCGACTAGATAGTAGATGAATAGCGGGTACTAGTACTTCCATCTCCTAGCGGATCGATAACCCGACTTTCACGTCCACTTTATTACTTGTGACGACCTGTACACTTGCGGTTGTATCGCATCAGCACCAAATCACATCGCGATGACAATTTCAAGCAGAGCGCGCTTTCTGGAGGATAAATTAATTTCACGATGTTCAAGGAAGACATCACGATGTCATGATCTTATAGAATCTCAGGATTGTGAACAACATCGCGATGTGCTTCGAAGGCATCACAATGTTTATGTGATAGAGCTTCTTGGGAAATCAGGTTACATCATGATGTGCGCGGATCACATCACTATAATATTTACAGAAGGTCTCCAGGTTCAAACCACATGGTGATGTGTGCTCTGACATCTTGTTGTCCAGGGTGGAGGATATAAAAAGGAGGATTGAACTTCTAGGGCATCCATCTTTGGTCTCCACAGTAGCTACGACGCGAGAACACTGGTCCAAAGGCTTCAACTAGCATTCTGGAGCTTGGGGCTACTCACTCATGAGGGGGATTCATTTATCTTTCATAGTTTAATGTTTATTGACTTCTCTTTGACTTAGATATGGATGTTTATATTAATGTCGCCATTGTTTTGGATTTACCTTTTGTAATGGCAGCGTAGACACCCTATCTAGGGTTGTATAGACTCAATGACTTGAAATACTTATTATCCTTTACTTTGCTTTGATATTGTGTTTGTGGATATGCTTGTGCTTCTACATTGCTTGCTATTGTTGGCCAGTGGGCGACAAATATCTTAAGTCCTCTACACATAGGTATGTGAGCACGAAGAAGGTGTAGAAGCATAGGGTGGAAGGAGTGACACTGTAAGTTCCCTTCACTTTGGTATAAGTATTGGTCTTCCATGGTGATGGTAGAGGTTAGCCCTATACTGCTCTTCATTATCTCCATAGGCATATGGGGTTGAGAGCATGCCCTTAGAGATAAGGGTTTGTAGGATGCACCCGGAGTGCACACAAGTGCAATCTTATCATTAGAAACCCATATCCACAACACTGTTATCTTAGCAAACTAAGGAGAACACTCTTACAAGTCAATTGAACCATACAACCCTAGATCCTTATGATTGAGAGTTTCCCCTTTTACGACCTTCGTAATTCAACCACTTTGTTAGGAATTAATCACAACTTGCATGACTTTACAAACATACTCTTCAAGCATTTAGTACACTAGTTTAGGAAACCTAATTAACCGTTCACTAAGGAAATCGACCTGGTACTTACCGGTTTTATTACTTGCGACCACATACGCTTGCGTGAGGAGGCTTGAGTGCTTGCACTCATTGCCGACAGTCAACACTGTGTAGAAGAAATCTTTTCTTGTTTTTCACCCCCTCATTGAGTTTTTTCTTTTATTTTTTATTTTTTATATATATTTTTTATTTTTTTTAAGTATTTTCTCACTTATACATGACCTTTACTTAACTCAATCTGCATGAATCTTGACTAACCAGGACTGGGAAAGAAACAAAACTAAAAGAAAAAAAAGCACACAAAATATACATTGTTCAAGAAAAAGAGTTATTTCACAAGTCAACAAGTGAAAATCCACTGTGAAGAAAATAATTACAAAAGTATCATCCTCTACTAAACTATACCATACTCCCTCTATTATAGAATAGTCACTTGTAGAAGAAACACCAACTTTGAAAATCTTTCACCTGCCAAATTCAATAGATCACAACAATGAATTTAAGATCTCTTAATGAGTGACTCAACATATCACTGAATATAAAAGCTCTCATGATTAAGATTCATATAATAGCATACATATCTAGATTGTCAATTCATCCAACATCTCATGTGATAGAACATCTGGGTCATTAGATGAAAATACCATTCATCAATTATTACACAAACTTATTACCAATTCTCGATTTTCATTTAACTAGCATTGCATTTGCTCATAGACTTGAAATTACACTTGATGCATGAGAATTAATGATGAATGCAGAACAAATAAAGAGCATAATTAATACCGGGTTATGACTACTTAACCTACTAAAAGAACTGTTGAACACTGAGGCAGAAGAGGAAACAGGGAGAGGTAAAAGAGTTTGTAATAGCTTTCTTGTATTTAAGCCTTAAGGATCCCCCCTTTTTATACATGATTTTTATTCTTTACAAATGAAAGTGACAACCCATTTACTATCTCTAAACTAGGATCATTCAAGGCTATTAACTAAATTGGGAATGAACATGGATCGAAAGTAACTTATAAACCTGAAAGGACATGGATGGAAAAAGAGTGTAGGCTAGGCTGTCAACACTCCCACTTAAGATGAGGCAAAGATATCATGAAATCTCATCTTGCCACAAATTGAAGAAAACATAGAACCACTAAGACCCATCGTTTGTATCATTGTATGTTTGCCAATTATTTTGAAGATTTAATAAATGATAAACAAATAACTTTCTGATCCAGCTTCTCCTTGAGAAAATGACAATCAAGTTTTGTGTGCTTAGTTCTATCATGTTGAGCAGGCTTATTGGCAATGTTAATGGTTTCCTTATTATTATAGAATAGAAATAGAGGAGAAGACTAATAAAAGGCGTAACTCAACAAGTAGTCGTTTCAACCATAAGATCTTACAAATGCCTTGAGCTATAGCTCGGTACTAAGCCTCTACACTATATTGAGCGACAATCTCTTGTTTCTTGCTGCGCCAAGTCACAAGATTTCCACCAGCAAAAGCACAATATCCTGAGGTAAATTGATGGCCATTTGTGAAGTCTGCTAATCAACATTAGAATAAGCTTCAACCTTGAGATGTCCATGATGAGAGAAAAGAATACCACACCTTGGGCAACTCTTAAGATATCAAAGAATTCTATATACAACTTCCTGATTAGCCTGCCTATATGATGTTGATATTGTTCATGGTCGACTAGCTCACCATTATTAGCAGTAAAACGATGATTCTGCTCGATAGGAGTAGCAGCATATTGACATCCTAACATCCCTATTTCAATCAATAAATCCATGATACATTTCTGTTGAGAAAGGAAGATGCCATGAGATGACCTGGCCACTTCAATCCCAAGGAAATATTGTAAATTACCTAGATCTTTGACTTTGAAAGATTGTGCGAATTTAGCCTTCAAGCGATCCAAATTTGGGAGATCATCAATGTAAGAATAATATCATCAACATAAACGATTAGGATAGTAACCTTTGCTTTATTGTGACAGAAGAACATGGTATGATCTACATTACTTTGGTGATATCCTATTTCGAGCAAGGTATGACGAAATTGGTCAAACCATTCTCTAGGTAACTAATTCAATCTATAGATATGAGGGTTTGAAGTATATTGATCATTGCTATAAGAGAGAAAGTCTCATCATAATCAATAGGTTATATTTGTGTAACCTTTGGCAACTAGACGAGCTTTGTAGAGATCAACTTTATCTCGAGGGTTTGTTTCACAGTATAAACCATTTGCAGCCAACTGCTTGTTTTCCAACAAGTAAGTAAACCAATTCCCAAGTCTGATTTTTGTCCAATGCTTGCATTTCTTCAAGCATCACTTCCTTCCACACAGGATCTGCTATAACATCCCTCTAGTGCGACGGTATAGAGATAGTTTCTAATGATGCAATAAATGACCTATATGCAGGTGAAATAGACTCATATGAAACAAAATTAGTAATATTATAATGAGGGCGAGAAGCTTTTCTACGAAAAATAGGTAAATTCAAGGTAGGGTCAGGAGAAATATCATCATTATCAAATGAGGATGATGGAGCTGAGTAAAAAGGAAAACTTTTGAGTAGTGATAGAATGAATATTGGTTTTAGTTGAAGACTCCCTATGTGTATTAGTGATAAGTGCATAATTATACATATTTTCATACTATATTTGCATGCACTTTGCTTGCCTTTTTGCATGGATTCCTCTATTTTTGTGCTCTATTGGGTATTTTGTTGTCATTGAACAGGAAAATAGGTTCTCAGGACAAAAAGAAGCAAAAATCGAATCAATTCAAAGCCAAATAAGCTACAGAAGTCAAGAATTTATTACAAGAGCTACAAAACTCTAAAACCGATCTCCACCATTCATATTGGAGAATAAGAAGTATTGAACACCCTGTTAAAATTTCAAGTCAATCCGAGGTCAAAAGATCATCCTATAAATCTTTTGATGAAGACTACGCAGAGCTAGAAAAACCACACGGGCACAGAGCTCCTAACACGATCGTGTCCAGATGCACACGGGCGTCTCAAGCCTATGTGTAGGCCATGTGCATCTCGAGACAAGCCAAAACCACATCAATTTAATTCTAGATGATTCCAGAATCACACACAGGGTCAACACAGGCCAAACACGGCTGTATGTCGTAAAATTGAAGCTTATAAAAGGTCGTCGGATACAAATTGCAAGGAGACTTTTGGCGGATCATATTTTGGAGGTTCTTCGGCCATCAGCTAGGGTTCCAGAGAGGAGATTGAAGGCGGAGGAGACATTGGTCAAGGGAGTTTATGATCTTTATTTATGTCTTCCTCTTTAACTTTTGTGATGAATTGTATTAGTAGGAGAGGCTAAACCTTCTATGGTGACTCGGCTCCTTGAACCCTTATATGATTTTATGACTCTTTTCCTTTATTTAATATTAGGTTTTTCTTTTTTATTATTCTTAAAGATTATCTATGTGTGCTTAATAGTTGTGGTTTGTTAGTGTGAAAGCATTGATAACATAATTAGAGTTGCTTGATACATGAAGAGAGATCTCGATTAAGTTAGGTCCGGGCATAGATAGTAGGGGGTGCACACACGTCGATAGATGGGGTGATCACGGTGATTTCACAACACATTCATCAGATTAGGGTAAAACCTAATAGTGGGAATCACAGGACACTGAATAGTAATTATGTAGTCATATGGCAAAGTCACTGTATGGGACTAGGGTTTGGCTGCACGAGAGAAAATGGTCAAACTAATTTAGGGTTCTCCACGGTCCAAAAATATATCAATTAGATAGCCAGTATTAGAAATTGAGTTGAGCAAAGGATTTTTATGGGGATAGAGATACGGCGTGCCATGTTTTCTTGATTGATAAAACCCTAGATTTGCCAACTGTTCACTTTAGCTTTAGTTCTTTTTTAGATTCCTTAGTTACGATAAAAAAACCAAAAATATTTTAGGCTACATAATAGAAGATAAATTAGTGCTAGCTCTAACGTTCCCTGTGGATTCGACTACACTACCCTCAGGGTACCTTACTACTTGAGTGACCCAGTGCACTTACGGACGAGCATAGCACATCAAGTTTTTGGCGCTATTTTCGCGGAATAGAACTTATAGGAACACTAGGATTCGATTTTTCTAGTCAAATTAGAATTATTTTAGTCTATTATTTTTCTTTTTATTTTTCTTAGATCTGAACATTGACTTTCTTCTCTCTGTTGCAGGAATTGGTGCATGACCAGGAGTTCCCCTATCCATTAATTGTGCCAGATCCAGATTTTGAGTGTCAACTTCGTAAGAAGATTAGAAAAATCACTTTGGAACAGACCGCAACAACGGAGACAAGTGTAGAGATTGATCAACCAATACTAATAGTAGTACCAACGCGATCAATCTTAGATTTTGCTAAACCAAACCTTGATGGTATTGGGTCTAGCATTAATCTGCTACTAATCACAGCTCACAACTTTGAGCTAATGCCTCATGTCATTTAGATGATTCAGCAGACATGCCAGTTCGACGGTTTTAAAGATTAGGATCCATACGCACATTTGACTAGTTTCTTGGAGATTAGTCACACAATTTCAGCAAACGGAGTACCAACTGATGCAATTCGACTCAGATTATTTTCGTTCTCATTCAGGGGACGAGCCAATTAACATTAGTTGAGCTCACTATCCCAAGTATCAATTACCACATGGACCCAATAGGCTGAAAAGTTTCTCATGAGGTATTTCCCACTAGCCAAAATAATGAAGCTTCGAAGTGACATCTCCTCCTTCAGATAATTTGAGTCATAACACTTTATGATACCTTGAAGAGATACAATGAGTTGCTCAGGAAGTGCCCATAGTATGGTATAGTGGATTGGATGCAAGTCCAAACCTTCTATAATGGATTGAACATAGCCACCAAGCATATGTTAGATGTAGCGGCTGGAGGCTCCCTGTGCAACTAAGGACTTAATTGAAGAGATGGCAAGCAACGGGTACCAGTGAAGTTATGAAAGGAATAAGCCTTATCAGGCTGTAGGGATCTATGAAGTGGACGTGCTAACCACCTTGGCAGCACAAGTTGAAGCAATCAGTAAGCGCTTGGATAACATGACCCTTCAACAGCAGGCATCGGTGATGAGCTGTGAAACATATGGGGGCCATCCAAATCCTATGTGTCCTCCTGCAGAGGCTGGCACTGGATGTATCGAGCAAGTGGATTTTATGGGTAGCTAGAATAGATATCAGAATAATCCATACAGCTCTACCTACAACCCCAAGTTGAAGAATAACCTGAACTTTTCATCGAGCACCTTAAGGCAAGGTCAAGGCCAATCAAGAACTAATCAACCAATAGGGTTCCAACAACCCACAGAAGAAAAGAAAGAGCCAAACCTGGATAACGATATTGCATACTATATTCATACCAACGATGAACACCTTAAGAGGAACGAAGAGCTAATGAGAAACCAAGAGGCGTCATTGCAGAACCTCAAGCATCAAGTTGCCCAAATTGCCAAGTCTCTAACCGAACGACCACTCGACACCCTTCCAAGTAATACGAAGGTCAACCTAAGAGAATTTGTCAAGGTTATCACCCTCACAAGTGGAACTGAGTTACCCGACGCCACAAGCAAAAATTCAAGAAAAAGTGACTGCCGGAAGGAAGGAAGGCGAGAGACCAGAAGAGAAGAAGCTAGATGATGGAGAAACATCGGCTGAGGGTAAGGAGAAAGAAGCAACAACGATGCCTGAGTACAAACCAAGACAACCTTATCCGGCCAAAGTAAGAAGGGACCAACAAGATGAGCAGTTTAGGAAGTTCTTGGAGGTATTCAAAGCATTGCATATCAATGTGCGGTTTGTGGAAGCCCTTTTCCAAATGCCAAGGTATGCCAAGTTTCTCAAAGAGCTGCTCACCAACAAGAGAAAGCTGGAGGAAGTGTCCAGAGTGACGCTAAGTGAAGAGTGCTCAGACGTTCTCACAAATAAGCTACCAAGGAAAGAGAAAGATCCAAGGAGCTTCATAATCCCGGCACTATTGGAGGGTTGGTGGATGAGAAGGCCTTAGCCGACATTGAAGCAAGCATCAACCTTATATCATATAAGATACTCCAAAAATTTATGGCTCGGAGATCCAATACTGACTAAGGTAATGCGTTAGATGATTGATTGATCTATTCGTCATCCCCGAGGGATCATTGAGAATGTATTAGTAAAAGTGGAAGAGTTCATCTTCCCAGTGGAATTCATCATATTGGACTTGGACAATAAAGTAAAAGTACCTCTCATCCTTGGAAGACTGTTTATGAAGACTATGCAAGCATTATTTGACATCAAAGAGGACTAAATGGTTCTCTGGGTTGGAGAGGAGGAATTCAAGTTCAAGCTCCAATCAGCCACGCGTCATCTTATAGAATTCAATAATTCTTGTTACGGATAATGCTGATGAACTTCATGCAGAATGAACTCTTGCAGGACCAACTGGAGCGTCTCCTTGATGATGAACCATTACCTTGAGAAGACAATACATAGGCAGCAGGCCCTGAAAAAGTTATGCCAGCCTCGTAGGCAAAGAAGAAAAAGAAGTATTGGAAGAAGCTGATGACGAAGGAAACGAGTGAAGCCACCTCACCGGTATTTTCATCATCAGGCTCACCTATGAGCCAATTCGGTGAGTGTGAATTTAATTCTTTTCTTAGTATGCAGGTGGTGGACGGTCTACCCCCCGACGGGGAAGCTGAGAGTTTCCACCTATCTCAACCTCCTTGAGCATTATAGGTACGTCAAGTGAGGGACGTAAAACAAATGCTTCTAGGGAGGCAACCCAAGTTTAGTTAGCTTCTAGTTAGGTTTCCTAGTTTGTTTCACTTTTGGGTTTAAAGTAGGTATACATTAGTAGTGATTTCTACTTTTTTGATGATGCTTTCAGTAATTATTTGATTTCCAAGATGCTTAACGACTAATTTTTTGTCTGTGGAGTCAATAACACATTATTGTATGCGAAAACAAGTTGAAAGTCGAGGTTTAGGAGGTTACAAAGAGTTACACGCCCTCAGACATGGGCTTGTGCCTGCCCGTGTGACAACAGGTTGGAAATCAAGGAAGACAGAGCGATACTGTCACTCCCCGAACAAGGGTCTGGGCATGTTGACAGACCGGTTGCACTTAAATAGGGATGAGTCCCCGCCTGGATGCAAGGCCTCAGATTTCCTAGTACATATCATATGTAGAGACAATACAACAGAATATTAATAGGTAGTTTACACAACTCCACACAAATACAGAAAATAAAATATTAAGGGCTTACACAACCCTATAGACAATATATAGGATAGTTACCCCTAGAGTCTTAAAACAGATACATAATGAAAGTACAAATCTCTCACACTAGAAAATAATATGAGGTTCGCAAACGTCAAATGAACGATACCAACAACAAGCAACTTTGCAGATAACCCCGCCTACGCCTGATCCTAAGAGTTGTCATCACGTGGGAAAATATCAACCAAGTGCATGAGCCAAAGAAAGACCCAGTAGGATCGCATATAAAAACATGAGGTGTATGGCCAAATGCATTTTCGGTAAATAGACAGAACACAAAATATGCAGAGATCAGATACAATAACAATAATAGCCATAAACAAAAACTTCAGTCAGAAACAGAAAAGTTAGAGCAAAACAGAAATATCAGAAATGTATGGGTAAAATCATAAAACTACATCTCCCTGGCTATAGAATATCAATAGCTAAAGCCTGATCTTCGACCGTGAAGTTGGAGCAGAACAAAAATATCGACAACCTAAGCAAGATCTTTGACAACGAGGTCGGGACAAAACAAAATAGAATATCAAGTCCAGAGCCGGATCTTCGACCATAGAGGTCGGAGCTGACAAGTATGTCTGGTAGCGCTAGTACAAAAGACGTGTTCACACATGGTCCAGACTTACTCCTCCTAACTGGATAGTTTGCGAGGAATGGAAGTGTACAAAAAACCTCAAAAATGCAGAACAAAAATATTTTCAGAAAATAATACAAAGAAATAGATGGATCCCATAATCCATCAAAACATAACAGAATTTATGCCATTTTAAGTATATAGTCCATATTAAATTATTTCAGAAAACAAATATACCTTTCAAAATAAGCTTTTGAGTTTGAAGTACTTACATTCGTACTAGCGCAAGAGCCTATCTTTCAGCAATACAGAATTTATTAATCCATATCGCAACTCACACGCCTGTGTCAGGATCTAGAAGATGAAATATCAACTTAGTACCCTTAAATTTACTTCTGATTGAAAGCTGCAACTATGGGGACCGACATAAGGAAGAGCTGGTGGATCACGGCTACCTAGCATCATGGCTATCAAGACTTTCCCTGTGGTCCCTTATCTTGCCCTTGGGAATTATGTATTTTTAAAATTATGTATGTGCGTAGTTCAAGTTTTCGCATGTACTCATAAGGGTTTATACGCATAATTACAAATGCGGTAACATAATAAGCTATCTAATTTTTATCAACTATTAGCATGTATGCACCTAATCATGCCCATCATGTCTAACTTAGTTTAGTTGGTAGTCAAGTTAACTTTCAAGTGTATATATAATACACTTCATTCCCTGTGGACTATTACAAAGATAGTATACTATTAAACATTCTTTTGCTCAACTTACCACTAATCTAATTACTTAAAACATCTGCATCTCAGCTCTATCTTATGAGTCTAGTAGAAAATTACAACTCTAAATAAACACACTCATGCTCACAAGGGACTTTTTGACTTAAGGAACACTTTGGTTAAAAGCCAAAACCCCGAGCTTACTTCATTACGACAAGTAGAGGAGCACTGTCTTGGTCATTATTTTCACACTTTCTATGCACACTATCATGTTATTCTTTCCCTTATTTGTTCAATAAAAATCTAATTTACCAGGGCCAAAAGCTTAAACTAGTGTCATAAAACCTCTTGGAGCCATTGAAGATACTACTTAGTAAATCAAGTCAAAAGAACATGGTGATAAGTTATCTAATGTCACTAGTGAATATGATTGTCACGAGGAATTCTCTAAGTGTCCATGGTGTTTCATAGTAGAAATAAAAAAAAAATTATTGTGTAAACTAAGAGTAAAGCAAAACTAAAACTTTTCAACAAAACTATCCTAGGTATACACTAAGCATGTATTTCACATAAAGACTTTCAATAAAAACTGAAGCTATTTAATAGCTACCCATCTCCACACTTAGGATCTTACATTAGCCTCAATTTACACAATAAAGAACAAAAGAAAATATGAGGGGTGTAATGAAAATAAGGAGAAGGATAAACTGAGACTTCCCCGATTCAATAATGATGATTCCAATTTTAATTCGAATTCGGGGCGATCATCCATGTCGGCCGAGATATTTACTCTCTCAATCTTGCGAGGCAAGAAGGGATCAATATAGGTGAAGTATTATAAAAATAAAATCCAAAAGTCACTAACACAAAATTGAGATAGTGACAAGTATAGCAGGGAGAAGCCCTTGCTAACTAGTACAAAAACTCGATTTAAACATCTACGATGATGACAAAATGATAAGTCATGATCCTCCAATCGGGATACTCCTCATTGGATGAAACAATTGGGGTGGCGATCGGAGTGTTTGGCTGTGGTACTGGTGCGACAATGGATGGTGGAGGTGCAGGAGTCGGTTCAGGTAACCACGGAACAGGAGAGGAGTGAGTGCGCTCATTGAGGAGTAGCAATATCTGCCTAATCTACGCCTTATCTACCTTCTCGCCCTCCGTGATTATACCGACCGCCTCTAAGCTACTTAATCAGCCGCTGGCCATATCCTCGGAGCATATCGGCTACTAGATGGAGGTGGATGTGGAGATGCTTCTGGGGATGAGTCCTTTGATCCTGAGGGTGATGATGCTGATTGATAAGTGTTCATTTCAGCGTAATTTTATACAATATTCATGTATTTTTTACATGCTAATTTGGTAAATTGTGGCCTACCATTGCTTAATAAGTGTTACTTTTGTTAAATAGGGCACATTGAAGGTGCTTAGAGAGAAAGGAGACTTTTGAAGGCTTTTCGGAGGCAAAAACGTCAAAGTTAAGGGCTACAAAGGACCTACAAATGCCCCCGTACATTGAGGACAAGTTTCCCAAAGTTTTGGAGTAAAAACATAGCTTTTTAAGAGGTATATGGACAACCATACAGGCTGCTATACGGGCTGTATGCTACAGTAACTTCAGCCGCTACAGTAATTTCAGCTTCTTCTATTTTGCCTGTATATGCCATACGGGGTAGTATACGGTCTGATTTACAGCCATATGAAGGGACCTGTAAGTCATACGGGCTGCTATACGGCCCGTATGACTCGGGGAGCAAATTTGCCGAAATATACAGGCCCGTATATGGCCCATATGAAGGCTCGTATGGATCATTTCTGGGCCTGATTTGTATCTGATTTTTACATGATTTGGCCCCACATGAAACCTAAAGGGGAAACCCCTATAAATACCAATGTTTTAGGGTTAAGGAGGCCATCTCTTGGCCTTTGACCACCTTTTGGGTTGTCTTGGCGATCTTGGAGTTCATGAATGGCTAGGATTTGAAGGGATCCTCTTGGGAGCGAGCTAGAGCTTGAAGGGAGTCATCATCAACGATCCAATCTCAGGTAACCAATAGAGGAGTAAACATTGGAGGGAGATTTATTTGTGTTTATTTTGATGTTTTCTCCTTTTATTGAATTGGATTTGTGTTCCCCTTTCATGGGGAGCTAATATTTTAGGTATTTGGGCATATTGAGCCCTTGGGTTATTTATGAACTTTGATTTTGATTGTTAATGGTTATCTAGTTATTTTCCGTAATTAAGATCTATTGGATGTTTTAATGTATGTTAATTTCTCTACGTTGCAAGAGTTCGGAGGGATTTTCGTAGTCTATATGGGAGAAGAAGCGAACGTCTCCCCGTGTGTTGGCCATCTCCAATAAAGAGGATTATGAGTACACTGGGAACTCGGGTATTAAGGAGAGTGAGCCCTTTAGATGTATTATTCCCATAATCCTTCCAAGAATGTGGTTCTCTTGAACATCATCGGTAAGGGCACTAGGATTAGTAATTCTCCTCGAGAGAGGGAGTGAAAGCACCTTAGGAACTCTTGGTCCAATCCATTGCAACTAGTGACCTTAACATTCATTATCTATATTTATGGGAACTCGAGGAGAATTCATTGCCCGAATACCCCCTTCTTATTATTGATTTACCCCAAGATTCAATCCCGTCATTAGTGATATCCAATTTTTAGGTTTTCTTTGTTTAGATTAGTTTAAACCACCACCAATCTTTGTTTTGACTAGTTAATAGATGACTTGTTAGTACTAGTACTTCTCGGTCCCTGAGGTTCGATACCCGACTTTTCAAGAGTCTACTTTATTACTTGTTACGCACCTCGCTCACTTGCGGTTGCATCGCATCTCTGATGTTGTGTCTAGACTCCCCTCAATGTCGCGGACTGGGTCCTCTCTGCCTAACCATCGTATAATGATGAATATGCTATCGGCGCATGTGATCAATCCTATCAGGCGAAGAGTACTAAATTCTATAGGCTTCATGGTGCACAACCGAAGTCATGCTCGCTTCCAATCAATGTGCCCATGTCTCTAATTAGCCACATAACATAGGGCCCTACCGATATCACCCCGAATCGACATACCGACTAATGTTCAATGTAATCGGCGACCATGTGGCCTAGGTGCATCGGGTAGGACTGTAGAATACTATAAAGTATATATAAATCTGTGCACATCACCACTCCGGTGATGTCATGTTTCCTTGCAATCAATCGGCTAAGTAGTGCATGTAAATACCTATAGACTGGGTTGATGATGAATGAAGCCTTCCTCGAGTCCATGTTGTCCCCATGTGTGATCGACAACCAGTTATGTGAATATGACATATCTATGGGAAACTCCACTGCTATCTGATCATACTGGCTCGTCCCAATAAACTCGTGGCCATAGAGCCCCTATCGACTTAGAAGTCACTGTAACTCATCCTTCGTAGCTCACCACGTAGTTGGAATCTAAGAGCATCTGGTCGCTGACTAGTAAAGTAACTACAATCGACTTCAAAGCTGCTCAACACCTCCGGTGTGAGCTCCTGATAATTCGCCCAAAATAGCGAGTATCCTATCCTATCCACCTAATATATTAGCTTCTAAACCGCCTGCTTATGCTAAGCTCCCCGTGAGTCTCGCCAATCTATCGTATGCGAGTGTGGAAAAACCTCCTAATGACCAATCGATCATATCGCCTCCTAACCATCTCTCGAAAGTGAACTTTGGAGCCGAAGGAAGAAGTGTTGTCGCTACTACAAAGACTTGCGTCCCCCACTCACCGATATTCTTTGTCCTTGGCATCCCTGAAAGGAGAGAAATCGAATATGAAAAATAAAATCCCAGTTTTCTTCCCTAAATTGGTTATTTCTGCTAGCCATGAGCCCGTGGGCACCCGTATTGCTCAGAAATGGCCATTTGGGACCTTGCAATAGTGAGGTGACTGTTTGAAAGTTTATTTCCTTCAAATAATGGAACGAAATCCCTATGCCACTCATAAACAAATAAAACACGCATACAATCCATCCAACATACTCATCAAACCTCATTTGAACCCAAAACCCCTAAGTTTTTTTTCAAGAATATCAAGAAATCTATTTAAGAAATTGGTTTGAAATGCATAACTAAGATTTTTTTGTGGGTGTGAATGCTGAAATCCGAGTCGGAAAATGCCTAAGGATGCAAAAGAAAGCCTCGGTGGTGCGGTGTGTGAGGGAGAAGCAAAGGGGAGCCTAGGGTTTCTTTGAATTAGAAATGAAGGGTCGCGGGGCGCCCCTCAACGTCTTTATAAGAAAAAGGGGGCAGATAGGTGTATGCTCCTGTGTGCCCATGCCCCTTTGTCTTACAGGATGGGCCATACAGGCCTGTTTGCTTCCATATAGGACCATATGGCTCGATTATCTCCTAATAGTTTCAAGGACTGGTGACCATACGGGTGCAGATACGCCATATGGTGGCTCGTCTGGCCTTCTATTGGAACCAAATGGCTAGGCATAGGGGCGTATGTCACCCGTATGGCTTGGGTGTCTCCTAATCATTTCAGGGATTGGCGACCATACGGGTGCAAATACGCCCATATGGTGCCCCGTTGTGTCTTCTGTTGCGACCAAAGAGCTAGGCATACGGCCGTATGCCACCTGTATGGCTTGGTGTTCCTTGTAAATTCAATTTTTCATACCTTAACAGGCTTATGCCGCTTGTATATCCACCCATTTGGCTCCTTGTCTGCAGAAACAATTCTAATTATTTGAAAAATCTATCATGTAGACACAATAATCTAAGTAGGACTCTAAATCTCACCTTATTGAGTTTAATTAGAGAAGTAAACAAAATTATAAAGAATAAAGAATGTCATCAATTTATTATATACTAAACCTAGAAAACTTTCTAAAACCTTGGGTTGCCTCCCAATAAGAGCTTGTTTAACATCACTAGCTTGACATACCAATTGTTACCTCATAGCAGCTCAACAAGATGAATGCCCTCCCTGGTCCTCCCTCTGAAACAATTTTCCATCATAATATAGTTTAAGGCGGTGACCATTTACCTTAAATGTGCCTTTTTTCTTCATAATTGATTTCCATCAAGACCTTGAGGGTAGACTTTAGTAACCGTGGAATGGACCGTAACATCTTGATCACAACTTACTAGGAAATAACTTAAGTCTAGAATTGAACAACAACACTCGATCACCTTTCTTGAATTACTTGCGCTGTTTTATAAGCTGATCATGATGTTGCTTAGTTCACTCCATGTATAATCTTGAGGTTTCATAGGCTATAGAGCGCCACTTATCCAGCCTCATTTAGTTGAAGTTTCCTCTTCGTTCTTGCAGGGGAAGGGTCAAAGTTTACAAATTTAATAGCCCAATATGCCTTGTGTTCAAGCTCGGTTGGCAAATGACAAGCCTTCCTATAGACTAGCCTACATGGGGTGCTACCTATGGGTTTTATATGTTGTACGATAGGCCTATGGTGCATCATCTAATTTATCGACCCAATCTTTTCTATGATGTGTAACTTTTTACTTAAGGATTCGCTTTAATTCTCAATTAGATACTTCCACTTGACCACTCGTTTGAGGGTGGTAAGGGGTTGAGGTCTGATGTACAACCCTATATCATTTAAGAACCTTTGTAAATTGAGTGTTGCAAAGTGGGTACCCCGGTCACTAATTATGGCTCTAGGTGTGTCAAATCTAGATAATAACTTTGTCAAGAACTTGACCACCCCCTAACATCACTATTAGGCAAAGCTTGCGCTTCCACCAACTTGGAAACATAATCTATGAGAACTAGGATAAATTTAATCCCATGAGAGTTCCGAAAGGGTCCCATGAAATCCATCCCCCAAATGTAAAATACCTTGCACAGTTGAATAGAGCTTTGTGTCATTCCATCATGTTGAGAAAAATTTTCTCTACATTGGAAATTATCACACAGTTGTACATGCCATTGGGTGTATTGAAATAATGTGGGCCAATAAAAACCTGAGTCGAGGATCTTCCTAGCTGTCTTGTTTGCACTATAATATCCACCTGTTGATCCTATATGGCAGTGCACCAGAATTTTCCACCCTTCTTCTCTTAGAACACATCTCCTAACTATTTGATCAGCATATATTCAGAATAAGTATAGATCCTCCCAAATATAATACTTCAGATCTGCAAAGAATTTCTTCTTCTGTTCATAGGTGTATACTTGGGAAGACTCTTTACAACCAAATAGTTAGCGAAATTTGCAAACCAAGAGGGTACTTTTGTCTCACTTACCACCTATAATTCCTCACTTACTATCTGTATACTATATAGATGTTCTTCTGGGAACGCCTCATTGATATTTTCATCCTTTAAAATACTTCTATTTGAGTCTTCAAGTTGAGACGGGTGGTCAGCAGCCAGGTTCTCTGCCCCTAGTTTGTCTTTAATCTCCAGGTCAAATTCCTGCAATAATAAGACCCAACGAATTAATTATATTTTAGCATCCGATTTAGTTAAGAGATAACACAATGCTGAGTGATCGGTGTAAACTATGACTTTAGATAACACTAAGTAGGAGCAAAATTTATCAAACACAAAGACTATAGCAAGAAGCTCTTTCTTAGCGATGTGTAGTTTTCTTGCGCATTGATTAAGGTCTTGCTGGCATAATAAATTGGTTGAAAATGTTTATCTCTTTGCTGTCCTAAAACTGCCCATACTCCATAGTCGCTTGTATCACACATAAGCTCAAATGGTAGATTCTAGTCCATGGTGATCATGATTGGGGCCTGGATGAGTTTCTCTTTTAAAGTGGTGAACGCTGATAATACATAATTATACATATATTTCTATCATATTTGCATGCACTTATCCCGTCGTCTTGTATCAATTTCCATATTTTTGTACTCCTTTAGGTTTGTTTTTTGATTGAGCAGGTAAAATAGGTACCCGGAGAAAAAGAAATGAGAAACGGGACAAACCAAGACTAAATGAGCTAAAAATGGAGTCCGCAAAGATATGCATGGCCTAAGCATACCTGTGCTCGGGCATGCATCTGCCCGTGCACCTCTCTGTCGTGAAATCACGCCGCGAAAGATATGCATGGGTGTGCATTAGATCCACATGCTCATGCCACATTAATCCAAAATCTATATAAACCCGTTGAGGGCATGGAATTCAAGTACTTTTTGGTGGATCAGTCTTCAGAGGGTTTCCGGGCGATAGCTAGGGTTTCGTGGAGAAGATCAAGGTGGATGAGATGTAAAGCAAGGGAGTAACCCATATTCATAGTTAAGTCTTTCTCCATTATCTCTGGTATGGTTTTCTATAGCATAAGAGGCTAAACTCCTTTATGGTGCCTCGGATACATGAACCCTACGATGATTTGTTTTTGAATTCATTTTATTATTGGTTTTTTTTTCCTTTATTGACAATTCTTGTGAGTTATCTTTCATGCCTTTGTTCTTGATTTATGTGGTTGGAATTGCAAGAGCCCTAGTTATACACCTTGTTATATTGCAATGAAGTACATAGGTGTTTACGGTTATGATCTGCGTGCATGTCTATTAATGCATTAGCCCATATTTCTCTCCGTTTATTGAGTCCGATTAGCATACCGAGTAATTGGATGTGGTATCTAGAATGTGTAGTTGTCGAACTCTCCAAGAATTAGTTAATGTGATAGCTAATATTAGGAAATCGATCAAGTTAGCAAGGGATTCCTAGGGGAATTGTGATCCGAGGTGCCACGCTTCATCTCTGACTTCCCACAACCTACCAACTATTCGTGTTAGTTCTTTTTTAGGATCATTAGTCAAACTACCAAACACTTCCCATACCTTTAGGCTAGATAGCGTAAGATAATTAGTATTAGTATTCCAAACTGGATTCCAATTTCAAGGTACTTTTTTATTATTTGATCGACCCCATACACTTGCGGGTGAGTTGTAGCGCACCCTGTGCGTGCATCAAACACTGACAAACATCCATAGGTGAAGTCAAATAGTACATCTTTCTTAAGCAATTTAGTCAGCGGTCTAGCTATTTTGGAGAAGTCTTTTATAAATCGCCTATAGAATTCTGCATGCCCCAGAAAACTCCGAACCACCTTGACTGAAGAAGGTGGATATAGCTTTTCAATAGTTTCAACTTTTGCCTTGTCCACCACGATGCCCTTTTGTGAGATTTTATGTCCCAAGACTATCCCTCCCCGAACCATAAAGTGACATTTTTTCCTAATTTAGGGCCTAGATTTGTCTCCTTATATCTAGCCAACATCTTCTCCAAATTTTTGGGGCATAGGTCGAAAGAATCTTCAAAGACCTAAAAATCATCCATAAATACTTCCATGATGTCCTAAACCAAATCTTCAAAATGCCTAGCATAAACCATTGAAAGTGGCTTGGGTGTTATACACAAACCGTAAGGGCATACGACGATAGGCAAAGGTATCATACTGACAGTGAACGTTGTCTTCTCTTGATCCTCAAGGGGATATGGATCTTAAAATATCCCAAAAATCCATCGAGAAAGCAATAATATAAATTTCCGCCAACCGCCAAGCATTCGTCAATGAATGGTAGCGGAAGTGATCCTTTCTTGTAGTATCATTCAATTTCTTGTAATCAATGCAAACATGCCATCTAGTGACTATTCTTATGGGTGATTAGTTCATTTTTCTCTTTTTTCACCAATCGCTATTCTACTCTTTTTGGGCACCACTTGCATTGGGCTCACCTAAGCATTATCAGAAAATGGGGTAAATTACCCCGAGATTATAGAGTTTGATGACCTTAGCTTTCACTAACTCTTTCATGTTCGAACTACACCTCCTTTGGGGCTGAAGTGTAGGTCTATAGTTTTCTTCCATCTAGATCTTATGGGTGCAGAAGGATAGGCTAATTCCCTTGATATTTGAAATTTTCCACGCAATAGCCTTTTTATGCTTTTTGAGCATTCGTAGTAACTTTTCCGTCTACTAATAGGACAAGTTTGAAGCAATGATCATGGGGAGTTTCAAGCCCTAACCCAAGAATGCATACCCAAGGTGTTTAGGTAGTTCCTTCAATTCCAGTTCAGGTGGTTCCTCGATAGATGGTTTTATTTTCTTCTCAAGTATCCTTTAATATCTCATCAATTCCTCTCCGATTTCTAAGACTTGGTAATCCTCCAAACAAAAGGTCTACATCACTCATCTCCTCCTCTAGAACTGGAGGGGTCTCCACTTGTAAATATGATGAATCTGTCCATTCCTCTATATATATTGTGCATGTTGAGTCAGGATATTTTTTGCAACTTTCTTCTACCTCGTTAAGTCTTATATTCATATCCATCAGGACTATCAGGAATCACCAGTGTTATCAGTATCAGAGGTTGATTGCTCGATGTATATACTACTGAGCTCCTGAAAATTCTCTTGTTCTCGTTGCACAAAATCGTTAAAGACTTCCTCTCAATTCACATTCTCGATGACATTGCATGATCTTGGTATGTTGAGGTACAACACTCTTGCCAGGAATACAGATTATATGGTGCATATGATTCATCAACTCGATAAGACATGTGTAAACAGTCCTCTTCTACGTGATGATTTGACTTACATAGCTCACTTACGATCTAGTGATCCAAAAGTTTCAGCTGCAGGGCTAATTAGCTCTTCACACTGGCTATAGAATTGTCCCCTTGTAAAACAATATGAATAATATGATTAGCGCAATGGAACCAGAATATAAATCAAAGAAAAATAAAAACCTAAAACTAATGACTAAATTAACAGACTTCTAGTGTTCCTAATTGTGTTAGTCCCCATACAATCCACACCAAAAACATATGTTGTGTGAAAACCGCGAAGTGTAATCGGTTGTCACGCCTGCACCTAGGGTCCCAAAGAGACGCCGTGCAGACCGTCAAGACCTAAAATGTGGACAAGTCCATGCTTGGATGCGTGGCCTCAAATTCCCTAGTACAAAATATGCATACAGTGTATCAGAATAAAATCGAATGGAGTTTATACAACTCCGTACAAATACATTATAGATAATATGGGTCCAAACGACCCTGCAGAAATACACCTTCACCCCTAGTGTCCAACAATAATACAAATATAGAATTATGAAAATACAACTTCTCACACAAGAGAAGAAGGTTCACAGACCTCGAAGGAACACAGAAAATCAGAGATTGCTGCTCAAAGGAATCCCCCACCTATGTCCCTATCCTAAGCTTGCTCGTTACCTAGGAAATAGAAATGGGCCAAGTGCATGAGCCAAAAGAATAGGTCCAGTAGGATCACATAAAAAACAATAAGGGCATAAGGCCAGCTCAAATAGAAGAAGCAAGAGCTCAAGTAATGCAGGAATATGTTAGTAAACAAAGCCAAATAGAGCCGGGATCAAGTCGAGAAAGTGCTAATAAACATCCAGAAATACATCTTCCCTTGCAAGTGCATCAAAATATATCATCGGTCCACCCCGGTATCGTCCCAGTAACGGCATCGACTCAGTATCGGCATCGACCCAAGACTCGATCATCCTAGGTGTCAAAGATCGGCCCGATACCAAGTGAAGAGCTAGCCTGGGAGATGTACACGAAGTAGAGTGCCAACAGAATATACTGAACAACAAGTATATATCCAAGGAAACAATTCATCTCGATTATATGAACATAAAATATCCAAGAGATACAGATAACATAACGACAAGCATATATCCAAGGAAACAATCCATCTTGAATATATAAGCAGAAAATCCCAAAGAGATTCAGAAAGTAGAACAACAAGCATATATTCAAGGAAACAATCCATCTTGAATATATGAACAAAAAAGAATCACAAGCAGGCTAGGGAGTTAGAAATACCCACAACACCGGGTGCGAGAGCCTACCTAGTTTCACTTTTTAGGACCTACTCAGGTTCGAGCCTTCCAGGATTACTCTATCATATCCTAGATATAATAATTAATTGTCACATGACAATTCATGACACTTAGAATGCATTACATGCATTTTAAATACTCTAATCATGAATTCTACGTAAAGGTCACTTTTTAATTTAGAAGCAATCACCCTGTGCTTTTATACACCCTCGCCTCTACTATTTTCCCTAGTTTAAACATATCTCCTAACTATCGTGATGATCGGAATCAAATTCGAAGTCTCTTGAAGAACATTAGAATTAATAGTTTACTCTTTGTCGGTAGCTACAATAATCGGCCAAAAGCTTGAAATTGAAACCTCAATTTGAAGCTCAAATCTTCACCATTTCACTCCAAACTTCTAGTATATTATATTCACAATATTATCTTTTATTTCCAAACATAATTGGCTCATTATCATCTCTTATCATACCGCCTCTTAAAAACAAAAATCAATGTTCTCCGTGTGCTATTGTAATTCATGCAGCTTTATTTAAGCTTCTAATCACTCTAACCCTCGCCATTCTTAGCATAAGTTTTTCTAATACACACATTCATTCAAGTATAAATCAGAGCTCTATTGCATTCAATATCTCAATGATTAAAACTATATACATCCCTACAGTTTCTAATATATTCTTCATTACCTCATAAACACTAAGTTGCAGCCACAAAGAGGTCAAGATTTCAGCTATAATTAGCCTTTGTATTGTTGTTCAATCACTGTCATTGTTAAATGAATTCAATTTTATTTAGGTACCTAATTTTTGTCTATACACTTATTAATTAAATTTAAATCTGACTTGTGGTATCACAAAAAAGGAATAGATTTCTTCTCCTTTGATTGCATTTCCAACAATAAAATTTAGATCATACTGCAACCATGTCTACCCTCTCTCTCTGATACCCAAAAGAGAATTGAGAAAATTCTTAAAACCTTTCTAAAATAAAAATGTATTGTTCCAATTCATAGAAAATTGCATCTATACATTCATGGATGATTTCAACTACAATCTTAACATCTTAGCATTCCTATATCCAAGGCCATAAAAGAAACCATCTTTGATGACCAATTATGTCACAATAACAGGATACCAATTCTTGGTTATTAATTGCACAGTTTCCCAAACAAATATGTCTTCCACCCTTCCGTAATCAAAGACCTCCTACTGTACTTGGATTAAAAATGAACTGTACCAACTGACCTCCAGCCCATGCTTCCTAATTTCAAAGTGCAGCAATGTTCTACTACCATAGTCAGTATTCCCTAATAGAACCTCACAACATAATAGGATATATCATCAAGTTTATCAAAAACAGTCCCATTATTGTCATGAGACTAACAACTACTCTATTACGATGCATTTATCTCCTTCCTCCTCCCAACAATATTCAAAATAAGAGATAGACTCAATGATCAATCCCAATGTTCTAGGTGTCCAACTTCTTATCTTCATCTTCCTTTCCACTCCTAGGTCAGGGTACTCCCATCTACGTCCAAGAAAGAACAGATCCTCTTTTCTTTGACTCCAACCAAAAGCCTTCACTAGGCTGACCGTTCAACAAGCATGAAAATAAAGCTTCATCCTTAGGAAGGAAGGGAGACTAGAGAACCTTTGGGAGAGATGGGAGGTGTTTTTTTTTTTCAACTCCAAAAAGTCAAAAAGGCTTCCAGCTCTAGGACACTCTAATGGAATAAGGCTAACTTTTGGATCGCAATGCCCTTGCTTTTCCCCTCAACGACATCTCAGCCACCTGGTATGATAGTCCTTCCATTTAAATTATTGTAGAGTCACTCATCTATAGAAAGAGGATATCATCACATAAGATATTGCCTCTTTGCACATCAGTCCAAAACTAACAATAATTTAACAATGCAAGTCCTTATTAATATGGCTTCATGTAAAAGCCCTTTGCAATCGAATCCCTCATAATGAAAGTTATTTGTTTACCCCCGCTACGGACATACCTAATATCAAGTAATTATTTAAAAATTTCAAACTTTACCGATATTTTCAGAGTGGGTATTACACGCTCAAGGTCAAGTAATAAAGTGGACTCAAAAGAGTCGGTGTCAAACCTGCAGAGACCAAGAAATATTAGTACTAACTATCGATCTATTATCTAGTCTAATCGCAATTTGGTTGTGTTTTAAGCTGGGGCTGACTGTTGAGCTCACTCTGGCCTTGCTATCATAAAAATGCCAGTTGTGACCATAGTAGCTGTATGAATCAAAGCAGATACTGGAGTGGAACCCTCAATAGCATCGTGTGACCGAAAGTATCACGATCCTATCTGCAAGTGCGATTTCCCAATAACACCAATAAGAAGTAAAATACAAATCAGAGTTATGGCATTCAATCTAATATTGTGAGAAATCCATGAATTTTGTGGGGCACTAGCACAAGCAAAAATGGTTGAAAAGCCTGTTGTTTGAAAAAGATTAAAATGACCTGAAATCCTAGGAGCTAATCCAAAATCACCTACTTGATTGACAGGCATAGCTTTTGTAATTACTAAAACTAAGAAAACCTAAGAATTAGAACTCGCTAATAATGGAATGGAATCTTGAGAGCAATCAATTATGAAAAAGGGGTATACAGGCAATGAATCCCCCTCGGGTTTTTATAAAGATATAGATAAAGATCATAAGGTTAATAGTTGCAAGTTTTTGGACCAAGGGTTCCTACTGTGTATTCGATTCCTCTCTCAAGGTGATTGCAGTACCGTTCTAGGGAACCTATAACTTGGAAGATTTATTGCAATAAGACGTATTAATGACTCGTTCTTCTTAGTATCTGATCTCTCAACATACTCACAACTTTCTCTACTGAGGTAGATCTACACATGAGAAGGCGTTCGCTTCTTCCCCCAGTGAATCAAATTGGAAATCCAAGTTGTCGCAATGTAGAAATCCAATGGAATAGAATAACACTTAATAGATCTCAAAATAAAAGCAACTAAGTAACCATTAAGAATCAATGTTAAGAACAATCAATAAGCCAAGGGTTCATCATGCCTAAATACCTAACAAGTTAGTTCCCTATAGAAGGAGAACACAAATCCATTTCAAAAAGATTGAGAGGAACAATAATAAACATAGACAATCTTCCCTCCACTATTCGAGGCTCCACGATGATTTAGTGACGGATCTCAAACAGATCTTCCCTTTTCTGGATGGTTGATGCCTTCCAAGATTGTCTCCCTTTAAGAGCCTCACCATTTGAGGGTGATTCCGATGATAGATGTTATGAGTGGTGATTAGATATCAGTGATAGGAGCTCCTTTCCCAAACCTTGACGTCCCTATTTATAGGGCTCCACTCTTCTCGAAAATATCTTACGCTGCTTTTGGTCCGGTGGAGCCTACCTTATGCGTAAAAATCGAAAAGCCTCGAAGTTGCATATGGAGGCCATATGAGCGCATAGCGCACTCCATATGGTTCTCTAGAAAAGATAGAGTGAATTCTTATTCGCCTCGGGATGCAAACGGGACCATATGGGCTTAATAGGTTTTCTAGAAAAGTCAGAGTGAATTCTTATTTCGGGCCTGGGACGCAAACGCGGGACCATACGGGCATATAGCTCCCCCCTATACCCCTCTTGAGAGTTATGAGTTTCAGTCTAGGAAGCAAATGGGAGGACGTATGGGCACATGACTGCCCATATGCCCTTCTAAAAAGTCGGGCCATCGGGTTTCATTAGGCCATACGGTCAGATGCTTCCTTTTGTCTACGCTTGTTTGCTTCTCTAGCGCTCTCACCCACATAGTTGGTGTTGGGGTGTTTCCTTGCCGTCTGGGCCTTCTGAAGTCCTTTTAGCTTCCAAATTTGACATGTTGACCTTGACACACTCTCAAAAATTCATTTTTCTCTTGAAACTACTTTGTTATGCCATGTTAATCAAAATTATCACAAATAAGTTCCAGTGGGCTATATTTTCTCCAAATAATGTGCAAAGTGTACATGAATATGATATGAAATGATGATTACGTAAACGCTTATCACATTGTAATTTGTTATGGTTGTTTGCCCCACGCCCCTAAATTGCATGTAGAGAAAGACTAGGACCTAGTAACTTAGTCTATATAACTTGTAGTAGCTGTCCACTATAGGCCTATATATAGTGCTCAAGGACAATGTAGAAGGTGAGAGGAAAAAAATATAAAGAATTATATTGTAATAAATCAGATTTATTCAATAGGAACTCTACATTTACATCAATTTCTCCTTGTTTAATATTTTCTTTGTTTGCTATATTGGATTCCTCTGCTTATAAGACATGTCAACGGATTAGAGATTGATCGCTGAGGGAAGAGTCCCTTTCTTTCAAAGCTCTCTTCCACTCTCTCCTCATTCTTTGCTCCTATTTCTCTAGCTCCCCCTTCTTTCTTTGGTACCTTCTTTCCTCGACTTGATTGTCGTGAGGCTATCCCAGTAAGTGGCACGAGCGCCATTCTCCTCTCCTTGTAGATTACTTCATTGCATTGTAATAAGGTGTTGGAAGATCGATCTTTGGAAGTGCTTGCCAACCCTCCAATCAAAGGAATTAGCCCGAGGATCCAGCTTCAAAGAGTCATTCACGCAAATCGATATTTCCCTAAATTTTTTAATCTTGTTTGATTTTGTATCCGTTGATCAAGATTTGCCCTAATATCAAAGGGAGAGCAAATTTCAACGTCAACAGTCTAGCGCTATCTCTTGGAATAATCTTCCAAGAAGCTACGAAGCTCTTATCCATTGCAAGAGCCAAGAAAAGTTAGATGAATGATACTATATTATTGGACATATCATCATCCAAGAAGTCAAAGGTGCTTACCAAAGTTGATCTGCCGAAGGAGTTGTCCACTACATCCCTAGAGGTTCAGTGGAAGTGATAGTGCTCAATCCAGAGGGCTACCACAGGATGACAGCTCATGGCCAGTAAAGAAGAAAAGGCGTGTTGAGACAACTATTTCTTTCTCAAATGAGGATCTCGGAAACATCCTTCATCGCCATGATGATGCATTAGTGATCATAGGGATGATCACTACCTAGGAAATCAGATGGGTCTTTATCGGTAGTAGAAGCTCGGTTGATGTCATATTTTGTGATATATATGAGAAAATTAGCCTCGCCCCGAAGTTGATGAAACCGGAGAGATCACCTTATTCAACTTCACCGAGAAGAAATACAACCATAAGGAGTAAACTCTCCCTTTGACAAATGGAAGTTTCCCTCAATGATCAATTGTGTCTGGTGAAGCTTTCTAGTCATTAGATCTCTATCTAGTTATAATATTATTTTAGGTAGTCCGAAGTTTGAATGCCTTGAATGCAATCATCTTGACTTACCATTTATTTGTCAATGAGATTCCCAACCTAATATGGTTGTGGAAAAGTTAGAGGTGACCAAATGTACTACATGACAATGCTATGTGGCCCTCCCGCGCCTCTAAAAGTACAAGAACCTCCTCACCATGGGAACCTGTGAAAAGTAGAAGACCAACAAATAAGAAAACCAACTCCTATAGAGTGGATCTAGTCACTATGCCGCTATCTAAAGACCGTAGGGACCAACGGTTTAGATAGAAGTAGAAATACAGGTCATCAAAGAGAAAAATAACTTATGTTTCTGCAAGAAAACACAAACATATTTGCCTGAGCACCCAAAGGTCTACCAAGAGTAGATAGAAAGGTTATAGAAAATCATTTAAATGAGGACCTTTAAGCCTGTCATGCAAAATCGATGACAATTCTCCCCTAAGCGGAAATAAGCTATCGAGGAAGAGATCAGTAGGTTACTTAAGGCATACTTCATCTGAGAAGTTCATTATCCAGATAGCTTACATACATAGTATTGGTCAAAAAAGCATTGGGAAATAGTGTATGTGTACTGACTTTACAGATCTAAACAAAGCATGTCTAAGGGACTATTTCCCTCTTCCTATGATTGGAAAACTAGTCAATTCTACTGTCAGGAATGAACTGTTAAATTTCTTGAATGCCTTCTAATGATACAACCAAATCAAGATGGCCAAGTTAGATGAAGAGAAGGCTTCCTTTATGACTAATAAAGGAACATATTACTATGAGGTGATGCCCTTTGGTCTAAAGAACGTAGGAGCTACCTTCAAATATTGGTGAATAAAGTTTCCTTCCAAAAGCAAATGGGAAGGAAATGTCAAAGTGTATATTGATGATGTCACTTCAGCCCCAAAAAGTCCCCGTCTAAGCGAGTGCATCAAGCCGGCACTCAAAGCCGAGACAAGCTCTCCCACGGCACAAGGCCTAAGTGATCATTAAGCAACCACACGAGTGCAGCGGAATAATAATAATAAGTCAGATGACATAAATCAGAGAATTATATCAGCGGAAGATAAAGTCTAGGGTACAGGCACCCTAATAGTTAATACAAGTCCATCCTATATGGATCCAAATAGGATGTCCTCACACATAAGTAAAATGCATAAGAGGTCGCCAACCTCTACATAACCCCCGCCCCACGTGAAGATCCTAGCTCACGCCGCCTACTCAAGGATCCGAAAAGAGATGAAATCAAGTGTATGAGCCAATGGAAAGCCCAGTAAGCACCTCGCAGCGGTGGGTAAAGCAAGTCATGAACATCAAGAGATAAGCAAATATAGCAAATCAAAGAACATGACTAAATAAGCACATAGGGCTACACCCCGCATTAACCAACCATCTAGGAGACCCAAAGACAAGCAATGAAAGGGCTCCTTAATGTCAACTACTACGGCCTCAACGCCTCGAAAGATCATCCAAGTGTAGAACTCTCAAAGTATCCCCCTACCATCACCTCATTTGAATCGCCCCGTGAGTCGGGAATTCGGCAAATAGCTACCCCTTCTACATGTCGACACGCCAAAGGTATCGTCCCCACTAGCAAGGCCGGATGGACAGAGTATCGCCCCCCGGCCGTGGATTTACGTAACGCCAGGGTGTCCTCGGCCCTAGACGCTCCAAGTTGGAGCACCCACACTCCACTGATCCGGGCGGAAAGTAGTACGAAACACACATCCAACAGATGCCAACAACCAACATATACATGCACATAATTATGGAAACAATAATCCAATGAAGTCATAAAACAGACATGTGCATACCATCAAGCGATAATAGAGGAATATCAACTAGATAATCATACTAGATCACATCATCAACAAGAAAGGGTATATGAATAGCAATAGCACTTGCGCCAAGCACAAACATGGATATCCAAAGATCATCGAGTAATGCCAATAAAGCCCGTGGTTCTAGCTGGAACTAGGCAAAGGCACTTACTAAAAGACACAAAGAGCAAATCCAATAAACACTCCGTGAGAGTGGTACTAGGCAAAGGTAACTTACCTCCGCTGGACGATCTATGCGATGAATTAGGTCCTCACTAATGAAGCTTGGCGCCCACGCCAAGATTCTGGTGATCAAAACATGAC
Organism: Dioscorea zingiberensis; assembly: GCA_026586065.1. NCBI lineage: Eukaryota > Viridiplantae > Streptophyta > Magnoliopsida > Dioscoreales > Dioscoreaceae > Dioscorea > Dioscorea zingiberensis. The sequence goes on along the minus strand of CM048819.1, from coordinate 46,602,720 downwards.
TCGATAAGTATTTGAGCCATGTTGAACTTGCTAATTATTTGGACCATTTGCTTGGGCCTTCCGCCCATGGGTCCATGGAGTATGGGACATTCCTATCATGTAGATGTATATATATATATATAGGCATATTGGCACTAGTGATGAACATCTACACTTTGTATATCCCCGATCTCATGCTCGTGACTCCCCATGCCAATTAATTGGTCATATGTGCATGCCGCTTTAAAGGCATCCATGATCCTATCACTAGTATGTTTCCATGACTCTTATTACCATGACTTTATTCACTCATGCAAGGTTTCAAGTATCCATTCAGGTGTATGGTAGGTTGTTATACCATATGCATCCTCTCTCTAGGATTGCAAGCATCTCTCTCTCTCTCTCAACTCCACCATGCAAACCTCTCTCTCTCTAAATCCATCAATGCATGCCTCTCTCTCTCTCTAACTCCACCATGCAAACCTCTCTCTCTAAATGCATGCCTCTCTCTCTCTTAACTCCACCATGCAAACCTTTCTCCTCTAAATACATGCATGCCTTTCTCCCTCTTCACTCCACCATGCAAGCCTTCCTCTCTCTAAATACATGCATGCATTTCTCTTCACTCCACCATGCAAACCTTCCTCTCTAAATACATGCATGTCTCTCCTCTCTCTCTTCACTCCACCATGCAAGCCTTCCTCTCTAAATACATGCATGCCTTTCTCTCTCTTCACTCCACCATGCAAGCTCTTTATTATGATAATTCTAAACCCATCATGTATGCATGCTCACCCCTAAGAACACTATAGGCCCTCACGTGTTAAGTGTAAGCAACCATGGATAACCCCCGCCTTCATGCAACCTATCTAAGAGCATGACCATATCGGCCATGACTTTCATCTATGTTAATATAACCCTCCTTTCAAAACCCAAGTGTGTAGCCACTCGTGTTCATTTGGCTCAAGTTTATACAACTAACTATGAGGGAGGGAAAGAGAAGCTAAGCTCACCAAGGTTTGGACGACTCCGGCGTATGCGACGGCTGCCTCTCAAGTCTCCAACGGCTAGCCGCGGTGAGGCGGAGCTCTTCGCTCTCTCTCTCGCTTGCCGCAAGGCTTGAGGGTGGAGGGAAATGGAGAGGTCACCGCTCTTTGTTAAAACCAAAGGAGGATGAGCCCTCTTCATATATATGCTCTTTTAATGCTTGCAGAGGAGGAGCAAAGAGAGCTCGAGATGGGGTTGATGGAAGGACCACTCATCGCCACCCGCCGCATCGTGGACCTCGGCCCGTCCCTTGTTGTGCGTGAGGTCCCGCTGTCCCCTACGGACGACTGGCATAGAAACTCCCGCCAAGTAGAGGGTGTCCTTATTTCTTATGGAGGTGACGGCGCTTCAAGTGGTCGAGATGGGACTGGCGCCGCCATGCTCCCTCCCCTCAGACGGCAAGGCCAGTGCCCTCCTCCGGTCGTATGCATGGTTGGGTTCGTCAAGGTTTTAGGAGTCCCACCCTTCATTCACGCTGGAAGAGAGCAACAGCCAGGTCAGCTTCTCACGAGAGATTTCTCAAAGCTGTCATCTTGCAAGGAAGTCCATCGCTTCTTGAGTATTCCCACCTTTTCTCAACACCTAAGTGAAGTGTATTACCATTACACACTTACCTTTGCGCATGGGTGTGAAATCTTTGTTGGTATAATGCTCCCCATGGTTCTTACTTCATTTCCCCATGCAAACCTCTACCGGCCGTTCCCTCTAATGGTCTACTCAGACTTTAACTAGGCCATGCATAACCACGTGAGAGGGAACAAGTATGAGAGGAAAGGAAATGGTTACAAGCCTTTTAATGGTTAAATAATCAAAAGCTTTGTAAGTTCCAGTGGAAGGCTTCCAAAAGCAAATAGCTCTACTCTTCAATGTGTGTTTGATCCATACATGCATAGCCTTCTCATCCCTCTCAAATCAAAATTCTTTAATTTGTCTTTCAATCAACTTATATAAATATACTAGTGAAATGCACGCATGTAACGTAATGCATCGACCTAATTCCATATGTTGGTAGTTGTTTGGTTATTTTTAAAATTTAAATTTATTGTATTTATATTATATTTTTATAGTTTATTTTGTTTTTTCTATTAATAGTATATACAGCTTAAGTTATATATATTACTTTTCATGTGCATAGATAGTAAAATAGTAAATCGATATATAAAAACACATAAAAATTATAAAAGTTTTAATACATTGATTTATGTACTTCTATACAATAAATTGGCATATATATTCTATCATAGTAACATTTATACAAGATATAGTTATGTTGAATGTTTATATATAGACCGATAATATTAAATAATAATAATCAATTTTTATGGGCTTTTTTGTGTGTACAAAAATCAATAATTTTAAAAATTGTGTATTTATCCCCTTAATAAAATATAATTGCATACATACCCCTCAATAATAGGTATAATTACGCAGATAGGTAAGGCCCTCGGAGCTTAAAAATCAAAATGGAAAACCAACTGGAAATTAAACAAACGTAGACATGCAAAATGATCCACATCATACCCTTTACAGGCAGTTATATAGCCTCTAAAAAATTTGTTTGACTATAAATTTAAAAATACCCCTTAAAAAATCTAAAAATTAAAAAATAGTTAAAAAAATATATATAAAGAGGGGTATTTTGGAGATTTTTCAACCTCTTGAATTTAAGTTAGAAACTCATGGTTAAGACATTACTTGGTTAACTTCTCACAATCTAATCCTAACAAAGTAGGGGTATATCCTCAGTAATTCAAACCTCAGCTTTCTTAAGGGTATACAAGCAATTATGATTTTTTTCTCGGGGTAAATATGCAATTAATGAAACTTTTGAGGGGTATATAACCAATTTCCCCATTTTTATTATGTATAGATTTCTAATTTTAGAAAAAATCTAAACATTCTAATTTTCTAAAAAGTATTACAAAAAATATCGGTTACAAAAATTTTTGTGTTTAGATTTCTATTTTTTGTCAACTTCAACATATATATATTTTTCCTATTGGTTCCTCGGGTATTTATTCACTATAAAAGGATTCCTATATTTTAGGATGATCTCTTTATAATATTCTCAAATACATATAAATTAAAGAGAATGTTTCTTTTATAAAATAGGTAACTTTAGAAAAAATCAAGTAAACATAAATGAAAGAATAAGGTTATCTCTCTATTTTAATACATTTCCACAATAATTATTAAATTTTACTATGAACTCCTCCTTAACTTTTCATTTATCCCATCAAGTTAAAATAAGCCTCTTGTAGCCATAACCATAATATGAATGTATAAATATAAATATAAATCCTTCGATTGAAATTTTTAAAATTCTTTTAAAAATTTAAAATTTTAAGTTTTATATTTAGATTAATTGAATATGCTTTTGAAGGTGCACTCATGTATTCCTCAAACATGAAAGGTGCAAGCTCTTATAATAAGTAAATTACAAAATAAGAGAGATAATTTTTTTTCCTTTGTAAGTTAATAAATAAATTTTGGAATGTGATTCCAGCTAATAGAAATTTAGTTTCGTTGTTTCTTCGGCAATAAATTAAAAATGTAATCTAATTATTAGATCGATAAAATTAAAATATATACATTAATAGAATTCGCTATTTTTATCATTGATAATCTTAAAACTAATTTTATATTTTAGCATTTTGCAAGCAAAAGTACCTAACTTTTGGTCATTTTTCCTTTTTCCATATAAACCTAGTAGTTTTATAATTATAATTTTAGCTTTTAAGAAGTTGTGGCTCTTTGTAATAGTAAGTCAATCTTCTTGTAGAGACAAAACCCAACCATTTTCTAAAACTAATTTTTTACATTTTATAGAGGTAAGCATCATGCAAAAGTACAAAAACTTTCTCTAATATTTTTGTAGACAACCCTCATAGTTTTGAAAATTAAATTTGTTAGCCTTACTCTTTACATAAATAATTGGTATTTGGTAAAATGAGTTGATTTTCTATTGATAAATAGGTAAAATATAAATTAACTATATAAACCCTTTGTGAAAGAGTGTTTCAGTGAAAAAGTAAGTTTATTAAAAAGAATTTTTAATAAAATGGTACTTTGGTATTAAAATTTTGATAATAATTTTTTCTTAAAAAATAATTTGATTTGTTTTAAAAATAAAAATTTACCTATATGCTGAAAAATGGAGGAGTTGATTTTTGTTATATTCACATTTTGATAAATATACTAATATATATTAAACCCTCAAAATAAAGAGAAATCGTATAAATACACACTTCTTAATTCCTCAACAATATGCATGTACCTAAGTCATAGTTGAATTCTCAGTATCAATCTTTAGAGCATACTATTCATATCTCAAATCTTACCTTCCATCAAAGAAATATTTACGACAAGAAGACAAACAATGTGATTATGTCAAACACACAAAAGTAAGTCCATTTGTCTTCTCCACATGACTTCTTTCTGATGTAAAAGCCCTAACTTCTATATTCATTGTCCTAAAAAACTATATCCAAAAGATATAGAAAGTGCCCTGTTAAAGCCAACAAACCCCAACTATATATAGCCTATGGTCACTCTCATCACCCATAGCCTCACTCTTGACGTGTGAGAAGACCAAAGGTCGAAAATTCTTAAGATACCTTTGAGGACGTTATCTGGCCGCTCGCAAGCACAAGACTCCTAACGCCTCCCATGTAAAAGCAAAAGCCCAACAAAAGACCACATGTAAGTTTGTATCATCATTATATTTTTATCTTCTGCCGAAATAAAAGAATGCTAAGTTTATTCACTTTTTCAAAAAAAAAAAAAAAAAAGATATGTAAAGAAACAAGGATTTCTATGTTGCCTTAATTGAGTCTCTCAAACCAAAGAATTCTCTTTTTGGGGTAATTCTAATCCCATATACCTATAGTTTCGTGTGAGTAAAGAGATAATGACTACCTTGGACCAATAGCAAATATATGGGTTTAGGATTTGCTAAGATACATTTTCACAAAAGACCCTTCTATTTAAAAAATATTCATACAAAATCGCTAATATAATATTTTTTTTAAAAGGTGAAAAATAGGTTTAAACTAAGAGTGGAACCTCCTCATAGAAAACAAAATTGAGCAATTTTGTAAGTACTCTTCCCTATGATGAAAGCGAAATACAATGGGACAACTAATCCGGTGCAAAGAATAAATAACCTAAATCTGAATATGCAATTTCATAGATAAATAACTTAAAGCTCACAAACCTAGGGTTTAGTTCAAATGCTTTATTTTAATAGTTAGAGTCTATATAGAATTTTCTCTCTGAGCAAGTAAATGTAAAAGGACCGCAAGTGATTTTAACCCTTTGGAATAAAGCATCAATACTTTAAAAATATTAAATTTAGGCATTAGATAACAGCGATCCTTATTAGATACTATACACCCATATCATGGTATGGATAAATATAACTCACTAAAATAAAGAAATATTTCTATCGGTAAATACCAGATGTCCAAATAATATATATAGATTGTTGACCAGAGGAGCGAAATGTTCATATATAAAATTGCTAGCATTTTATAAACCACCGTTTACCACAAGCTAAGGAATCCTAAAATGTGCTCCCCGAGGGTTTTGGTATCATTATAATGTATTCTAATATTTAGGGAAGTCCGATTTTCAACACGAGACCATGTCCTAAAGCCACCGCAACAAGAGAGTTTGAAAATATAACGTAAATACAATTCACCCATAATGCATACAAAAATTTAAACTCAAAGAAAAATAAAGTTAATGTACAAAAAAATAAAATAAATGATAGGCTAGGAAGCATACTATCATCATTATTTATCACAGCTTAATGCAAATGCTTGCATCCTCCTCGACACTACAAATTGCTTGCCTTTAAAGGTAAATTCACACTCTCCACGCTTTGCTATGGCAATTGAGTTCTTCAATGCAACAATGGCAAAATTTTGAATAAGTATTTATTAAAAGTGCTTAGTTGTCCAAATAATATTATAGGACATCTAATCAAATTGTAGAAATTTTATGAATAACATTGAGGTTCTCACGCACCATGTACATGA